>OX463227.1:122173373-122773373 GCA_949820135.1 Sylvilagus floridanus | reverse complement strand
CGGAATCTTGTTGAGTTCTCGCCACAGCTGGGCCCCAGGTACCCTCGTGCACTGATGGGAAGTGATTCTGCAGCCCTTGATTGTGTTGGAAATGGGCGGCCCACGCAGCACGGCTTTGACCGGGGGCAGGCAGGAGTCGGGAGCTGTGAGCAGACAGGTGAACGTGGAGCAAGGTGGCACGGGGGAGGGGGCAGCACTGCGGCTGCACGTCGCTCCTGAGAGACTCATCACTGGCTCTCCCTCCACGGAAGGTGTGCTTGGGACCTGCTGCCTGCCCCCCTGCCTGGGGAAAGAGGTTTGCCTGACAAAAGCCTAGCGCATCGTCTGTGTCTGAGCTGCGACTTGTAGGACAGCCGTCGAGTCAAACAGTAGGAAAGGGACAGAGCAGGGTGGGGGTGGGACCGAGGGCTGGACCTGGCCCTTGGGTTCTGGAAGCCGAGAAAGCAGCTTTTCTGCCCGAAGCCATGTTCCTACTGCCAGCGGAAGTGGGCGGACAGGAGCCTGCCGGCCCAGCCCAGGTGGTCTCCAGGTCTCAGTCTGTTCCATCTCATCACCTCCTGGGGGCAAGATTGCATTCTTAGTGGACTTTGCGAGCCAGAAACTTTTTTTTTTTTTTAAGAAAGACTGGACCTGCGTTATGTCACAGCAAGTTAAGCTGACACCTGCGATGCTGGCATCCCATGTGGGCACTGGTTCGTGTCTCAGCTGCTCCGCTTCTAATCCAGCATCGTGCTAATGCAGCAGAAAAGCAGCAGAAGATGGCCCAAGTATTTGGGCACCTGCCATCCCATGGGAGACTCCAGTAGAGTTCCCGGCTCCTGGCTTTGGCCTGGCCCAGTCCCAGCTGTTGGTACTGCTATTTGGGGAGTGAACCAGTGCATGGAAGATTTCATTGTAATTCTGCCTTTCAAATCAGTAAACCTTAAAAAACAAAGCAAAAAACCTTATTTATTTGAATAGCACAATGACAAGGACACACACAGAGAGATACCATCCACTGGTTCACTTCCCAAATGCCCACAGCAGTCAGGGCTGAGCCAAGCCAAAGCCAGGAGCCAAGAACTCCACCCTGGTCTCCTACGTGGCAGGGCAGGAAGGCAAGGACTTGGGCCGTCATATGCTGTCTTCCCGGGTACATTAGCAGGAAGCCAGATTGGACGTGCTGAGGTACTGGGACTTGGACTAGGCCCTGTGACGGCGGCGTCCAAGGTCGTGACTTAACCAGATGTGCCGGCATGCCCTTCCCCAGAGAACAGATTTTTAAAGAAGATACAGAGCGCGCAGGTATCTTTTGATCTCAGAAGGAAAAGATCTTAAAACCAAACCAAGGAAGAGAAACTCCAGTGCCACCTGGAAATTCGCACGGGAAGGACATGTTCCCTGGGCCAGACTCTTACAGTCCTTAGTTAACTTCTCACACCCTCCACTGGACTCCCAAAAATTGTGCCCACCTGGCTGCAGGCCCCGTGTCCTAAGGGCAGTGTGCTCTGCCCGGAAGGAAGACCTGCTCGTGAGGAACTGGAGAGGAGACACCACCAAGCCAGCTGGATCTCCCAACCCCGGACTGCATAGGAGCTTCCAGGTTCGCAGTGACCAGAGACGCCCAGCTGAACGCAGTCAGGCCAGGCTCAGTGGACCCCTCGGGGTTGGGCTGCCGCTCAGCAGTTCTCGGCGCGGTGGGTTGAAGCACAGTCCCAGATTGGAGGCATGGTGGATCCGGCTTGCTGTCCTCACTTCCCTCAGGAGCTGTCGCCCGGGTCGTTTCTGCAGTTCCCCGTTCATCCTGTGCCGTTGCCATCTCAGCCAGGCACCTGCAGGGTTAGGCGGGAGGCGGGAGAGGGTTGCTACAATTGCTGTAATTCTGTTCTGGAGGGAGGCACCGGGAGATGGCCAGGCGACGTGAGGCGTTGACCCGACTGCTGCTGTTGTGTGAGAGTTGCATAAGTCTCAATGCATATTTATAAATTTCTATTTTTTTAATAACTTTGGGGGTGGTCTTGGCCAGAAACAATAAACAGCCTGTTTAAAAATGTGACTTATGAAAATCCTATAATAAAAACTTTGTAAATAAACAGTGCTGTAAACGTTACATGTGATTTGTCTTTGGAAGTTATGGCCCTGTACAAGGCTATGGACAGAAAAGGAAGGCTTAGCCCTTCTGTAATTTTAAGTACTCCTGGGAACATGGTAAAACTTCAGTTTGAGAAATTTTCCAACACAAAGTCAGACAGGAGATTATCTGAAGCCATCCGTACCCCTCACCCAGCTTTAATACTTAGCAGTGTCCCATCAATTCTGTTTCATCTGTTTCTCCCATTTTTTTTCTTCCTGGAGTATTTTGGTTTTTAAAGCAAATCCCAGACAGAATGTCATTGGACCTGGAGAGTGTCCCTGTGCACCTCTGATGGATCCTTCAAATTTTAATTTTGAAATTACACATTCAGAGGCTGTTGTGAAAGAAAATACACACCACCAGTTCTCCCAGTGGCAGCGTCTCGCACAGCTCCCGCAGTATCAAAACCGGGACCTTGACAGCGGTGCGGTCCACAGAGCTCACTCAGACTTGACCGTTTCGTGTGTGCCGTCTGTGTGTGTCTGTACTTGGCAGTTCTGTCACCGTATTGAGACACAGTTCTCTGTCATGTTCTCTCACCGTATCCGCCTCGCACCCCATCCCCATCTGTAACCCCCGTAACTACTACTTGCTTCTCTTTACCCCATAACTTTATTTGAAGAATGTTGCAGGGGTGGGACCAAAGTCTGTAACTTTACTTGGCTTACTTCACTCTATAAATCTCTCCCGGCTGTTGCCTGTGTCTCCCAGGAGAGGTGGTGTGTGTTGTGGATGTACCACGGGGTAACACACTTTGCCTAATTGTCCACACCGTGGGGGACACCTGGGCTGTTTCTAGCTTAGGACTCTCAGGAATAAAGCTGCTGTGAACGTTTATATACTGGATTCTGTGTGAATGTTAAGTTTTCTTTGTAATAAATGCCTCAAAATGTAATTGCTGGGTCTTGTGGTAGCTGCGTGTTTCATTTGATAAGAAACTAGTGAAACTTACCCAGATCAGCTGGACCATCTTCTGTCCCCACCAGCAATGTGCGAGTGGCCCTGTGTCTCTGCGTCCTGTCTGGCGTCGCCATTATCATTTATTTTAGTCATCCTGATGGGTACATAGTGCTGTTTCACTGTGGCCTTAATTTGCCTTTTCCCAACGATGTCGGACACGTGAAGACTGTGTTTACTGTCTGTGTGTCGTCTTGGGGAAATGTCTGTTTCTGGGTTTTTTTGGTGCATTTTCTAATGAGCTGTCAGATTTCCTTAGCTGTCCTGCGCACAAGAGCTCTGTTGGCTGTGTGGTCCCAGGTGCTCCCTCGCACTCCAAAGCTGCTTAGCAGCCTCCTCGCAGGGCCTTGTGCAGCGTGTCGAAGGAGTCCACTCGCTCGCCTTTTCCATTGGTGGGTTGTTTCTAGTAACAAAACCCAACACTCTTCACTGAGCCCAAGTCCTGGAGATCTTCTCCTGACAGGTGTATTGATTTCTGTTTGACGCATTAGTCCTTCATCTGTTTGTAGATCAGTTTTCTGTGAGCATGAGGCCTAGGGCAAGTTCATTCTTTGACCTTTTGAATATCCAGTGGCTCCTACACTGTAGAAGACCACACTTCTTCCACTGAATGATGTTTATTCTTTGGCCAATTCAATTGGGGATAGGATTCAATTGGGTCAATAGGCCTTTTAAAAAATGCATATCCATCATGTGGCGTTCATTCTCTACAGAAACAAACGGTGATGTCTTAACAGCCCCTGATGCCCAGTTCACAGTCAGACTTTTCCATTTGTCTCAAAGATGCATGTTTTTGACAGTTTGCTAGTTGGAGTCAGGATCAAGATGAGAGCCCCACATCACACTTTGTTCACGCGTCAATGCATAGCAGCCCCTGTGGCATCGATGGACAGGGCCTAGCCCCCCTTCCCTGACCTTCCGCCTGCTGGTCACCAGCCCTGGCTCTGGCCTGGGAGCCCGCAGGCCCCTTTCCTCTGCCTGCGGCCAAGAGGGAACAAATGGGGAGCGGTAGGGCTGCCCTGAGAGAACAGTTAGAAAATGGGTGGGTTTTCAGGGGAGCCAGCGGACCAGACACCTGAGCTTTTCCCTGTTCTTTTTTATAAATTGTACTCACTTTATGGAAAGGCAGAGAGAAGTTTCCCATCCACTGGTTCTCTCCTCAAATGCCCACAACAGCCAGGGCTGGGCCAGGCTGAAGCCACGGGTCAGCCGCTCAGTCCTGGTCTTGCGTGTGGGTAGCAGGGATGCGAGCCCCTGAGCCATCACCTCTGCATCCCAGGATGTGCAATGGCAGGAGCTGCGTGGGAAGCAGAGCAGGGACTGACCCAGGCACTCTGGAGTGAGTGTGGGCAACCCAGGTAGCAACAAACGCTCTGCCACAACACCTGCCCCTAGAGGTCCTTTCTTTTTTCTTTTTCTTTTCTTTTCTTTTCTTTTTTTTTTTTTAATTTATTTGAAAGGTAGAGTTACCAAGAGAGGTCTTCC
The DNA here is from genome assembly GCA_949820135.1 of Sylvilagus floridanus. NCBI lineage: Eukaryota > Metazoa > Chordata > Mammalia > Lagomorpha > Leporidae > Sylvilagus > Sylvilagus floridanus. Next base: position 122,768,818 of record OX463227.1, on the reverse strand, counting down.
ATTCACGGGTTTACCTTCCAGGGTTGGGCCAGGCCAAAGCCAGGAGCCAGAAGCTTTTCCAGGTCTCCCACTTGGGCCATCCTCCACTGCTTTCCCAGGCACATCAGCAGGGAGCTGGATCAGAAGTGGAGCAGCCGGGACTGGAACCGGTGCCCATATGGGATGCCGGCACTGCAGGTGGTGGCGTAACCCGCTACACTGCAGCACCGGCCCTAAAGATGTTTCTCAGTTGAGAGATTATTTTTGTGGTGTGCAACGTGGTGCATTAGCACACACTGTAATGATCAAGCCAGGGTAATCACTATCGTCTGTTTGTGGTGAAAGTGTTCAAAAACCTCTCTTCTAGCCATTTTGGAATGTAGGTGATTAACTATGGTCACCCTGCTGCAGGAAAGAACAGAATGTGTGTCTGCTATCTGTCACGTGGTACTCATCCACTAATCTCTCCCCGCCCCCCTCCCACCAGTCTGGTAACCACTGTTTTGCTATCTATAAGATGACTTTAAAAAATTCCACATATGAGTGAGATCACGGGACATTTATCTTTTCATGTCTGGCTTATTTCACTTAATGTCAGGTCCAACGATTTTGTCACAAGTGACAAGATTTTGTTCTTTAAGACTGAATAATAGGGTACGGCGCTGTGGTGCAGTGGGTTAAAGCCCCGGCCTGTGGCGCCGGTATCCCATGTGGGCACCAGTTCTGGTCCCAGCTGCTCCTCTTCCGATCCAGCTCTCTGCTGTGGCCTGCGAAAGCAGTGGAGGATGGCCCATGTCCTTGGGCCCCTGTGCCCACGTGGGAGACCCAGAAGAAGCTCCTGGCTCCTGGCTACTGGGTCCGAATCGGCTCAGCTCTGTCCGTTGTGGCCATCTGGGAAGTGAACCAGTGGATGGAAGACCTCTCTCTCTCTCTCTCTCTCTCTCTCTCTCTCTCTCTCTCTCCCCCTCTCCCTCCCTCCCTCCATTTTTCCCTCCCTCCCTCTCTCTGTAACTCTTTCAAATAAATACAAAATAAAAATAAAAAGACTAAATAATACTCCATTACGGGTAACTCCATTTTCCCTATCAGCGCAGCTGTTATGGCGACGGCCTGAGTCCCTATCTTGGTGACCGAATAAGTGCTGCAGCAAACATCTCTTTGATAAGCTGATTTCCTTTCGTTGAGAAGCATCCCCGGTAGAGGGCTTGCTGGGTTGCAGGGCTGCCATGGCGTTTGCTGTCGTGGCTGTCTGAGTTTACGTTCCCGCTCACTGTGTGGGGCTCCCTTCTCTCCGCCGCCTCGCCGGCTCTTGTCCTACAGCAGATGGCCTTGAGGTCTGCATCTGCAGTGGGCACGGGCCTCTTGCCCCTCCCCTGTGCCTCTGTGACCACGCCCACCTCACCCACCTGCTCGTGGCCTGTGGGTGGGAGGAGAAATGGAGCTAGCGAAGGAACTGAGTGAGGCCAGAGTGATGGTGGGCAGGCTGCAGCTGCCAGTCTCGGCTGTCCTTCACTCCTGGATGTAGCAGATGAGGGGACAAGGAGTGTCATGAGACGTTTAGACCCGTTTATCACGGGGGGCTCCGTAACAGATTCTTAGGAAGACTCAGGATTTCCTGGGGTGTGGGGAATGAGGATCTTGTCAAGGCTTGTGCCCAGGGTGTCTCCAGCTGCTCCCCCTCTCCCCGCGTTCTATGAGAGGTCCTGCTGGCCTGGTGGCTCTCTCCTCCGTCACCTGGGGGACTATCTGTGCACCACAGCAGGGAAGGTGGTTGCCGCCCTTCTGCTAGGCCCACATTACAGCAAAGAGGAAGAGCGAGCCAGGAGGTGTGCGTAAAAAAAGGAGAGCAACCCCTTCCCCTAAGAGTGAGACCCAGGGGCTGCACCTTCCCAGCCCCGTGGCCCCAGTGAGCAGCAAGGGAGGCAAGGAGGCTGGCCTTCAGCTGGGTGACCCTGGGTCCAGGTGAAACTTGGGCGCTTTGCCACCAGGAAAGGGAGCGAATGGGTTTGTGGAACACTTGGCAGTCTGTGCCACGAATGAGCTCCAGGGGCGTGCCCAGGAGCGCCTTGTCGGGGCGGGCAGCAAGCCGTGTTGACATTGACACTGATCCTTGCTGACTTGGCACTGTGGGCTCTCCCAGCGTGTCTCTGAGGGTGGTAGTCAGATCCTCCTCCAGGCCCCGGCCCCTGGGATCCAGCCGGGCTTCTGCCTCCGACATGTGACCATGTTGTATTTTGGCTCCCGAGGCACCGTCCCCCCTCTGCTGCCTTCTACCTCTTGGCCTCCGTTTTCCTTACCAGCTCTTCCCTGCAACCCATGCGGCCGTGGCTGGTCCCCAACACCCAGTCTGCAGCCGCCTGTGCAGGCAGACTCAGCATTCAGCCATCAGTCCCCGGAGCTGCCTGGTTACACTTGGCTGCAGGGTCGGGTGTAGTTTGACCCCCTCTCTCCCCACGCCACCTCCACCCCACAGCTTCCCCACTTCAGACAGGTTAGAAACAGGAGGGTAACAGCAGCCAACCATTAGTGCTCAACTGGGCCTGGCCTGTGGATGTGACCCTCAGCGTTTGCTCACTTCCCAGTGCCCTGGGAGAAGCACTCCTGTGTTCCTGTGTTTGCTTCCTTCCCAGCCTTTCTTGGCCACCAAACACTGCCCCCTCCCCCCTCCTCCCTCACCCAGAAGCCTGCAGCAGCTGCTGCTGTCCCCCAGCCCATGTCCCCTGCCAGGCCCGTCTTCCCACAAAGCCTAACTTGTCACTTCCCATTCCCTGCCAAGAGGACCAGCAGGTCCTCCCTACTGCTCTTCACATCCACACAGCACGACCTGGCTTTCTGCCAGTTCTGTTCTTCTTTGGCATAGCTTGATTTGCTTGTACTTTTCCAACAAATAAGGGTCTGGTACCTGCCTCTGTGCCTGCCGTGGTGAACAGGACACACATGGTCCCTGGCTCCAGGGGATCATCCCAGTGGGAGGCACACAAAGGAAACAGGACAACTGTGGGGGGGAGGCTGTTCTCACCCTGCTGCATCCTACCCCAGGGCTGGAGCTCCTCCTCCCCGCCCTTCTGCCGCCACAGCCTCTGTCCAGGCTACACGGATTCTTGCTGCCTTCGGTCATCCATCCAGCAAGCGCGTATTGAACTTTCACAGTGCGAGTGCTGGTGTAGATGCTGGGAGACAGCGGACAGGACAAGGGGACCAGAAAAAAAGTCCATGGAAAATGCAACTGAAAGATGTTATTGGCTGGCACCACGGCTCACTAGGCCCTGTGGCGCCAGCACCCTGGGTTCTAGTCCCGGTCAGGGCGCCAGATTCTGTCCCGGTTGCTCCTCTTCCAGTCCAGCTCTCTGCTGTGGCCCCTGAGTGCAGTGGAGGATGGCCCAGGTGCTTGGGCCCTGCACCTGCATGGGAGACCAGGAGAAGCACCTGGCTCCCTACTTGGATTGGCACTGCGCCAGCCGTAGCGGCCATTTGGGGGGTGAACCAATGGAAGGAAGATCTTTCTCTCTCTCTGTCTCTCTCTCTCTCTGTCTAACTCTGCCTGTCAAAAAAAAGAAAGAAAGATGTTATTGAGGCCAGCGTTGTGGCACAGTGGGTTAAGCTGTGCTTGCAATGCCGGCATCACGTATTGGAGCACTAGTTAGAGTTCCAGCTGCTGTATTTCTGATCCAGTGTCCTGCTAATGCACCTGGGAAAGCAGCGGAGCTTGGCCCAAGTGCATGGGCCCCTGCACCCATGTGGGAGACCCGGAAGAAGTTCTGGGCTCCTGGCCTTAGCCTGACCCAGCCGCAGTCATTGTGGTCATTTGGGAAGTAAAACAGCGGATGGAAGACCTCTTTCTCTCTCTCCCTCTCTCTCTTATTCTGCTTTTCAAATAAGTAAGTCTTTTTTTAAAATATGCTTATTTTAGTACAAAAAGTCTTGAAATCCATGCACTTTAAAATGCAATTGGCATGAGCTTTATTTTCCCCATTTATTTATTTGAAAGGCAGTGTGACAGAGGGAGAAATCTTCCATCTGCTGGCTCACTCCCCAGATGCCTGCAACAACCGTGGCTAGGCCAGACCAAAGCTAGGAGCCAGGAATTTATCTGGATCTCCCACGAGGGTATCAAGAACCTAAGCACGTGGGCCGTCATTGGCATTCTCAGGTGCATTAGCAGGAAGCTGGATTGGAAGCGGAACAGCCAGGATTCGAACCAGGCACTTTGATATGTGATGCAGGTGTCCCAAGTGGCAGCTTAATCTGCACCACGATGCCCACCCGCCTGAGTATGTGCACGTAATACACATTTTCCTCGCGCCTTTTGAATGTCCCCACCTTCCTGAGCTTATGGCCTAGGTCACAACAGATTTGTAATGTCAGGTCGTGAATTTTGGCTCCTGAGAGGAGGGTAATGGGATGCTGGCTTGGGTCATTCAAAGAATGGTTCAAAAAGGGATTACTGCAAAGGTACGGGGAACCACAGGGTTGGGTCAGTCCCTGGGCTGGTGCATGGAAGGGGAGAGAGCAGTCAACAGAACCTGCGGAGAGGCCAGGGTGAGAGCCTTCGCCAGGGCTGAGGCCTTAGTCCCCAAGTCCAGTCACTGCGCCTGGCAGGGAGGGGACAACCAGAGAAATGAACCCTCTGCCCTCTCCTTCCCTCCTCCCCTTCTCCCTCCTTCCACTCTCCTGCCTGCTGTCTGCCAGCCAGAAGCCAGAGGGCCGCAGCCAGCCTCCCAGGGCAGAGCACAGGGTGTATCTTAAGGGCTGGTGAAAAAGAACCTTGTCACACAGTAGGGCAGCACAGGAGGAAGCACCTGCTGCAGGTGTTGCAGTTTTAGAACAGGTGGGGAAGGAAAGTTCTCTTTGACAGCGCCCCGAACACCTGGATGGGTCCAGTCGTGTAGAAAAGCATCCTGGGCTGAGGGAACAGCAGTGCACCTGCTGGGAGGCAGGAACATGCACGTGCCTTGACTTGTGGGCAGCCAGGAGACAGAGCAGGAGGAGGGTGGAAGCAGGGCCCATGGAGCAAGCATTGGGCCTGACAGAAGGCACTGGATGTTACTCAGAGGGAGGTGGGCAGCAGGGGGATGGCAGGAATCCAGGGGATTGCTGTGGCCAGAAGCGGGTCTGGGAGACACCAGTTCCACATCATTCGGCACCTGCCAGACACGCAGCAACAGAGCGGCAGCTGGTGCCCTGAAGCTGCAGGGAGAGGATCCCTGGCCCGAGACAGTGAGACAGCCAGCGCACCAGCAAGGCCAAGTGGAACGACTCCCTGCAGCCTGAGCCCTGTGCCGAGGTGGCAGGAGGAAATACAAACCCAGGGATAACCGGATAACTGCCTTCCCCCGGGGAAGTGAGCCATGTAGTCAGGGAGACAGATAAACACGCGGGAGCCCATCTTACCTGCACTCACCAGGACACGGGGGAACAGCTGGCAAGATGGGCTTGGCCTTAAGGACCCAAGGGCCCAGACCTGTGCTGAGATCCTGCTGGGGAGGGGTCAGCAGCCGGTGAAGCTCTGGGAAGAGGTGAGGAAGCAGAGCAGGGGCCGGAGGTGGCCTGAGGTCCCGGTGGGAGGGCAGGGGAGGCGGGGCATTGTCTGCACCAGCCAGAGAGGACTCTGGCGCTTTCCGAGGGCACCTGGCATCCGCCCTAGACAGCCCTGGAGGCTCCCGTGTCCCTCCTCTCCTCTGAGGTAGTTGGGTATCTCCCATGGAAAGCTGGCAGAGGCTCCCTTGGTGGCACTGGCCCTCACACGGCACCTGGCATAGGCAGAGTTGGGTATCCTGCAGCCCCAGGGCGTCGGTTGAACTGGTGGGTCTTCCCCACCTTTCTCTGGTCACCTTTCCACTCCAGGTCCCCAGGGGTCCAGGGGTGTCAGGGTCTCCCTGTCCCCTACCCCCCACCAGCTGCATTGTTGATCTCTACAGGCTTCTCTGGGGCTCCCAGAGTGTGGGGACAGCAGTAACCTGAGCCTCCAGCTCTGCCACTGGGGAAGAGCCCTGGGGCCCTGAATTCTGATGCTCCCTCTGTCGGACTTTGTGGCACCTCCGCCACTGATAACGGGTTTGCCATCCCTCTGTGTCCCACAGGCTCAGGCTGAAGCGACTTCCTAATGCCGAATGTGACCTGACAGTGCCCAGCTGCAAGCGGGCACACCTAGCCCAAGGATAAAGATTTTTCCATGGACGCTTCCAGCCCTGAAGACACATGCAAGGTACTTTTCCTCCCTGTGGAGCCTGGGGCTTCTCCTCATCTCCACTTTATTAATGCCTTTCTTTTCCTTCTTTGTTAAGAACAGTCATTTGATTGGATTTTGAATAGGCCACGTGTGTATACAGTGTAACGTTTAAAAGGAGATGCCTGGTAACCCAGCATCTCCCTGCGGCCGGTTCCCAGCCCCTCCGTGCCTTCCCCAGAGGTTAGTCTGTGACTATCAGCGGGACCTTGTATATAATGCAGGAGTGCTCTGTGCACCCAATCCAAATCCTTATGCAGCAGCTGTATAAATCCTCCCCACTTCTTAGCTGTCGTTCATGGCTGTAATAAAAGAGCTTCTCTCTGTCTCCTGGCTGTGTAATGGCCCATCGTATGGCTCTGCCATAACTCATTGACCGGTCCCCAGTTGATGGACACCTGGTTGGCTTCCAGCTCCTGCTGTTGCGAGCAGTGGTGGGTCTCATCAGTAGCTCTGTGCGTGTCATTTCACTCTGTGTGCCCACCAGCTGTGGACATGTGCCCAGATCTCAGAACTCGTCCTGGTTGACACTCTTGCCTGACTGAGTGCTGGACTCCTTGCCACCCCAGTGTCTTGGAAGTCGCTGAATGTTGCTAGTCCAAGATGTCTCTTCATGCGGTTTTATCTGAGTTCAGTGTCTTTCTTATTCCTGTTACTATTACAAACAAGTGTGTGTGTGCCGCAGGTGGCACCGGGGACACAGTCACCAGGAGATGTGATGACACCTCCAGAGGCAGGTCCAGGTCCTCTGCCATCACAGGGGAGGGAGGGAGTGAGAACTCCTCCTGGGCAGGACTTCAGGGAGAGGGCATCCCAGTGCTGTTGACACTGGAGCTGAGCCTTGATGCTCAAGTGAGAGTGGGGACACAGAGGACCCAGCCTGGAGGGAGCAGCGAGGGCCCACTGTGGAGAAGGTTGAAGACAGACCCTACAGGCCTGGTTGGCTCACTGGGCAGTTTGGGTGTCCATCCTGTAAGGGTCAGCAGAGCAAATGAGAAACCAGAGTATTTTGGAACCAAGCCAACTGCTGAGCGCTTGCTGCTTGTTGGGAGCCTTGCTAAGCTGAGCTCGGTTCTCTCTCTCTCTCTCTCTCTCTCTCTCTCAAGAGGTTGGTGCAGCTGTTGTCCCTATTCACATGCAGTTCATCTGGTTTATTAACAGCGCTGTCTTTTCACTGCTTGATGTCAAAGGAAACAGAGGCTTTGAGGCAAAGTAACCTGTGCAGAGTCACCTAGTTACTAAATAGCTTGGCCTTGCGCTGTCCTACCCACATGGCTGCCCACTACGTCCACAGAGCAGCAGGTCAGAGTGGTTCATTTCCTAGAGCAGGGGTCGGGGGTATTACCTCTCTCCAGGCTTATGGGACATGGAGCCTTTATGACCAGTTTTCTATTTGGAGAATTGAGAATTTCTTTAAGGAAACAGCACTGTAGAGACATGATGTCATTGGCTGGTGCTCGTGCACCTGTAAGCCAGCTTCCTAGGAGAGGAATGCCTAGCTCGTGTGTGTAATGTGTGGGTAACTGCTATGGTCTGAACTCTGTGTGCCCCCAGACTTCATGTTAAAATCTTCCCCAAGGTGATGTTACCAGGAGGTAGGGCCCTTGGGGTGAGATGAGGTCAAGAGAGCGGGACTGTCATGACTGGGATCCATACCCTAACAGAAGAGGCCTGCGGCAGGTGTTTGGCCCAGCAGTTAAGCCGATATGTGTTATAAGCATCCAGTAATTGGAGTTCCTGGGGCTCGATCCAGGCTCTGCTCCTGATTCCAGCTGCCTGAATGCAGACCCCGAGAAGATGGGTCAAGTCTCTGGGTCTCTGCCACCCACATGGGAGGCCCGGATCGAGGTTCCAGCTCCCAGCTACGGCCTGGCGCAGCCCTCATCTCAGCGGGCCTTGGTGGAGTAAACCAGTAGATGAGAACTTGCTTTGTGTGTGTGTGTGTGTATGTGTGTGTCTGTCTGTCTGCCTCTCAGATAAATCTATAAAATAGTAATTGAAGACAGAGAGCCCCCAGAGAGCTGCCTCGCCCCTTGCATCCTGGGAGTGCACGGTGTGAAGACGCCCTCTGTGAGCCAGAACGCAGGCCCTGCCCCAGACACCAGATCCACCTCGGGCTTTGGCTTCCCAGCCCCCAGAACGGGGGAAGAGGGACTTCTGTGGTTCCTAAGCCAGCCAGTTTCTGGTACGCCGTACTGCAACGCAAACAGGACGGAAGCAGCACAAGTGCCCTCTGCAGAGTTAGGTCAGGTAGCCTCCCCACTGGCCAAAAGCACCTGCTGCGCACCGCAGCCGACACGGTGTGCCTCAAGCCATTGCCAATCTGATTAGTGAAACGGGCATTTCAGAATAGCTTCAGCTGGCATGTCTGTTACTCAACCGAGGTGCTTTTCCACCTCGGTAGGATTCACAGACAGAAATACACGATCCCCAGTCCCACAGCCTGGCCGAGGAGGGAGCTGAGAAAGTCTCTGGACATAGCTATCTCTGCTCTTCCTGGAGCAAGGTGGGTGCCTGCCGGTCCTCCCACTAAACACGTGCACGTGTCTGCATGAGCGTGATGGGAGGGGCTCCTGCACCTGTGGCCCTGTGGGGAGCAGTGAGCCACGTCAGCCATCTCAGCACTGTCGCCTTCTCCATCACCCTCCCCTGACACGCCAAACAACCAACAGAGCAGCTCTCTTCCCCTCCGTTCCCTGGGCCAGTCGCCCTGAGTCTTCCTGGACTTTGTCCTCTGCTCCCCAGGGAGTTGAGTGGCCAGGAGGACAGCAAGGGAGAAAAAAGCCCACAGAGCTTAAACTTACCCATGTTTTGTCCTCCTTCCAACCCTTTCTGGTGCAGGCGCTGTCACCACCAGGTGCCTGGGCCCTGATTCGATCGCTCGGGCGACAGGGCCAGCTGCAGCCCTCTGGCAGGTCATTCAGCCGGCCCAGAGGACCTGGACCTGTCCTCAAGGATCCCCGGGTCCCACTGTGCTCGGGGAAATCCTTTGTGCCTGCACAGCCCGTGTCAGCCACGCCGCGTGGCCTTAACGGAAGCCTTCCTTGGGCTTCGCAGCAAACTCTGGGACACTCTGGGGTTTTGTCAGGGAGCAGTCCCCAGCCTGGCCAGTGGAGGCCTGCATCCCTCCTGAGCGCCCAGGGACACCACTGCCCAGTACCGCAGGGCCTGGCTGTACCCGGAACTCCTGAACTGCCTCAGACCCGCTCCCACCCCCACAACTCCAGCTAGGCAGTCCCTTCCCTCCCAGAGTCATCCCCCAACATGACGTTAGAGGATTTTTAAATAATAATCATAGCAGGGGCCAGCACTGTGCGTAGTAGACTAAGCCTCCACCTGTGGCCCTGGCATCCCAAAGGGGCACTGGTTTGTGTCCCAGCTGCTCCGCTTCCGATCCAGCTCTCTGCTACGGCCTGGGAAAGCAGTGGAAGATGGCCCAAGTGCTTGGGCCCCTGCAGTCATGTGGAAGACTGAGAAGAAGCCCCCGGCCCCTGGCTTCAGATCAGCTCAGCTCTGGCCGTTGCGCCCATTTAGGGAATGAACCAACAGATGGAAGACCTCTCCTCTTTCCCTTTCTCTGTAACTCTACCTCTCAAATAAATAAATAGAATCTTTAAAAATAATAACAATAGCTTATATTTAGACACTGCTTAGATTTTCTGTGTGCCAGCTACTATTTTAAATCCTTGATGTTAAGCCATGTAATTAGTGCATGCAGGATGAGACTCAAAAGGTATACAAGGTGGGCCGGCACTGTGGCTCACTTGATTAATCCTCCACCTGCGGCGCCAGCATCCTATATGGGCACTGGGTTCTAGTCCCAGTTGCTGCTCTTCCAGTCCAGCTCTCTGCTGTGGCCCAGGAGGGCAGTGGAGGATGGCCTAAGTGCTTGGGCCCCTGCACTCGCATGGGAGACCAGGAGGAAGCACCTGGCTTCTGGCTTCAGATCGGCGTAGCTCCAGCTGTTGCGGCTATTTGGGGAGTGAACCAACGGAAGGAAGACCTTTCTCTCTGTCTCTCTCTCTCACTGTCTGTAACTCTACCTGTCCAAAAAAAAAAAAAAAAAAAAAGTATGCAAGGATAAATAGTGACCACTGTCATCTTCTTTTTTTTTTTTTTTTTTGACAGGCAGAGTGGACAGTGAGAGAGAGAGACAGACAGAAAGGTCTTCCTTTTGCCGTTGGTTCACTCTCCAATGGCTGCCGCGGCTGGCGCACCGCACTGATCCGAAGGCAGGAACCAGGTGCTTCTCCTGGTCTCCCATGGGGTGCAGGGCCCAAGCACTTGGGCCATCCTCCACTGCACTCCCGGGCCACAGCAGAGAGCTGGCCTGGAAGAGGGGCAACCGGGACAGAATCTGGTGTCCCAGCCAACCGGGACTAGAACCTGGTGTGCTGGCGCCGCTAGGCAGAGGATTAGCCTGTTGAGCCATGGAGCCGGCCTCTTTTTTTTTTTTTTTTTTAAAGATTTATTGATTGATTTGAAAGTCAGAATTACAGAGAGACAGAGTCAGAGAGAGAGAGAGAGAGAGAGAGAGAGAGAGAGATATCTTCCATCCACTGGTTCATTCCCCAAATGGCCACAACGGCCAGAGCTGCACCGATCTGAAGTCAGGAACCAGGAGCTTCTTCCAGGTCTCCCACCTGGGTGACGGGGCCCAAGCAGTTGGGCCATTTTCTACTGCTTTCCCAGGCCATAGCAGAGAGCTGGATCAGAATTGGAGCAGCTAGGACTTGAACCAGTGCCCATATGGGATGCTGGCACTGCAGGTGGTGGCTTTACCTGCTATGCCACAGCACCAACCCCTCCATATAAAGTTTATTTTTTATTGTTTATTTATGTATTTTCATCTACTTGAATGGCACAGAGAGAGAGAGAGATCTTCTATCTACTGGTTCATTCCCCAAATGCTCACAACGGTCAGGGCTGGGCCAGGCCAAAGCCAGGAGCCCAGGTGGGGAGCAGAGTAACTGGGACTTTAACCTCCATTTCTTTTTTTCAGAGTTTTTTTTTTTTCCAATAATTTTGAAGACAGAGAGAGAGGGATTGTCCCTCCACTTGTTCACTCCCATAATGACCCTAATGGCTGGGACTGGGCCAAGCCAAAGCCAAGAGCCTTGAACTCCATCCAGGTCTCATGTGGGTGCAAGGGCCTGAGCGCCTGGGCTGTCTTCCACTGCCTTCCCAGGCACATCAGCAGGGAGCTGGATTGGAAGTGGAGCAGCCAAGACTCCAACCAGTGCTCACGTGGGATGCTGGCACTGCAGGCAGTGGCCTAACCAGTTGTGCCACAACCCTGGTCCCTTGAACCCTCATTTCAATATGGATGTGGGCATCCATGCAGCTGCCCAAACACAGTGCACCACCGCACCTGCCCCAAAAGCTGTTCTCCAGTATGTAAGCACACAGGGGTGTGTTTGTGTGTGTGTGTGCATTTATGGAGTGAGAGATCAAAAAGTTTGTGGTAGGGTGGGCATTTGGCACAACAGACACCCAGATCCCATATTGGGGCACGTGGATTTCGGTCCCAGCCCTGCTCTTGCGCACCCTGGGAGGCAGCAGTGATGACTCGAGTAGTTGGGTTTCTACTACCCATGTGGGAGACCAGGAGTGAGAGACCAGCTCCTGGCTTCAGCCTGGCTGAAGATCTCTGTCTGTCTCTCTGGGCCTCCCTACCCTACCCCCATCTCTCTGCCTTAGAAACAGTAGAAATAAATAGTTCTTTGAGAGTTTGTGGGAAAATGGAATTAAGGTGTTTGTATGTTTTGGTGTTAAAAGCAATTTGAAACCCATATATGAGGGTGGTGTTGTGGGGGCGTGAGCTATGCATGAAGCAGGTTAAACCACTGCTTCCCGCACTGGCCACCTCTGTCTGCAACGGTTTGAGTCCCAGCTGCTCAGATCCAGCTTCCTGCTCATGCATCCTGGGAGGCGGCAAATCATGGCTGAGGTGCTGGGCCCCGCCGCCCACGTGGGAGACCCTGATTGAGTTCCTGACTGCTGGCTTTGGCCTGGCCCCGCCCTGGTGGTTGTGGGCATTTGGGGAGTGGACCAGCATCTGGAAGATTCTCTCTCACTCACTCTGCCTTTCAAGTAGATGGGGAGAAAACAGAAAAGAAACCTATGCATATTTGGAGCCTCCAAAAACCTTATGGCAAATGTGGATTATGAAGAAACCAGGGGCTGGCGGTGTGGTGCAGCAGGCTACCGCCTGCACCCCTGGCATCCCATATGGTCACCAGTTCAGGTCCTGGCTTCTCCACTCCAGATCCAGCTTCCTGCTAATGTGCCTAGGAAAGCAGCAGCAGATGACTCAAGTACAAGTACTGGGGCCCCTGCCATCCATGTGAGAGACCTGTATGGAAATCCTGGCCCCTGGTTTCAGCCTGGCCCAGCCCCGGCCATTGTGTCCAACTGGGGAGTAAACCAGCAGTTGGAAGCGCTCTCTCTCTCTCTCTCTCTCTGTCTCTCTGTCCCTCCTTCCTTCCCTCCCTCCCTCTGTCTGTAATTCTGCATTTCAAATAAGTAAATAAATCTAAGAAACAAAAAACAAACACTTATTTAAAACAAAAAAACCACACATATTTTCAAAATATACTTATCTTTTTTTTTTTTTTTTTTTTTTTGACAGGCAGAGTGGACAGTGAGAGAGAGAAAGACAGAGAGAAAGGTCTTCCTTTGCCGTTGGTTCACCCTCCAATGGCTGCCGCGGACGGCGCGCTGCGGCCGGCGCACCGCGCTCATCCGATGGCAGGAGCCAGGTGCTAGGTGCTTCTCCTGGTCTCCCATGGGGTGCAGGGCCCAAGCACTTGGGCCATCCTCCACTGCACTCCTGGGCCACAGCAGAGGGCTGGCCAGGAAGAGGGGCAACCGGGACAGAATTCGACACCCCGACCGGGACTAGAACCCGGTGTGCCGGCGCCGCAAGGCGGAGGATTAGCCTGTTGAGCCACGGCGCCGGCCAAAATATACTTATCTTTTAACTCTGTTCTTTCATTGTTGTTATACGAGTGGTGGCACATAAAATGCTGCATTCCGTGTCTTTTGGGGTTGGATATTTTTTTGGTCCAGTTTTCCTAGTTTTCTCTTCATACCCCTGAGATTTGCCTCTCACTTTGTTTTTGTTTTTTAGGTTTATTTATTTAAATATTTGAGAGGCAGAGTTACAAACAGATAGAAGGAGAGACACAGAAAGAGGTCTTCCATCCTTTGGTTCACTCCCCTATTGGCTGCAATGGTGCTGGAGCTGGGCCCAACCGAAGCTAGGAGCTTCTTCAGGATCTCCCACGTGGGTGCAGGGGCCCCAAAGACTTGGGCCATCTTCCACGGCTTTCCTAGGCCATAGAAGAGAGCAGGTTTGGAAGTGGAGCAGCCGGGACTTGAACCAGCACCCGTTTGGGATGCCGGAGCTGCAGGCGGAGGCTTAGCCCACTACACCACAGCACCGGCCCTCCTTGCCTCTCCCTTTGTAACTGGAAGTGCTGAGCACTGCGATGGGGTGGGGACGTGACTGACAGCCTGTGGAGCTGAGCCTCAGCCCTGCCACGCTGAGCTACAAGAGGCCGAGCTCCCCAGGCCTCACCTTTCTCATTGCAATACAGTGGGCGGATGACGCCTCTGATGTCATTGAGGGGGGTGACATGAGAGATGGTAAGGGTGACACCCTTGCTGGTGAGGTATGGGACCTGGCATGTGGAGCAGGCACATATCCTGATTGTGACCGGGACAGACAGGAGCAGGAAGGCCTGCCCCTCCGCGTGTCTCACGGTGCCTGAGTTGGGAAGCATGAGGGCTGTGTTTTGGCCTTTGTTCCAGAGGTCTGCACCGAGGAGTTGGCCGGGCCAGCCCCAGCCCCAGCCACTGTGCACGTGTCCGCAGAGTGAGCCAGCAGATGCGAGCTGTGTCTGCCTCTGTCTGTCTTGGTGTCTCTCAAATTGATAGAATTAAACTAGACTTCTAAAAAGATGGAATGGAATAGTGGAACCCGTGGAAAATGGACTTAACTAATTCTATCTGGAGGCGAGAAGAGAGCCAGGGATACACGAATGAAGACTTTGTGCATGAGGCAGCGACCACTACTGGTGGGAAGGGCAGAGCAGTGGGAATGGGGAGTGTGCCAGAGGCATCATGGGGAAGGCCACCTCCCGGGAGAGTGACAATGGAACTGAGATCAGAGAGTGGGGGAGGAGCACTGAGTGGTGCAGGAGCAGTACCTGGAAGAGCCCCGAGGTAGGCAGGCGTGCAGCAGGTGTGCCGGTATGGGGTACTGGGCCTAAGGTGCGAGGTCTCCAGGGAGGGAGCTGGGCCAAGCAGAGGAGTGAGGACCTCTGACTTAGCTTCAGCTGGGTGGGAGCAGGGAGACCAGGTAGGAGACAAAGAGTGATGGTGGCTTGGACAGAGGGTGACCGCTGGGGAGTTAAGAAGTGATCCAATGTGGCGGGTTTGCTGATGCACTGGATGCACAGTGAGAAACAGAGTGGCCAAGGAGGGCTGTGGTCGCCATATCTGGGATGGAGAAGATGGAGCTGGCCAGGAGGGACTCAGCAGCTCAGCTGTGCATCCGTTAAGTCCCAGGTGCCCCGAGACAGCGCTGAGTTGCCAGTTGCTTCTGCGAGTGGAGTTCCTAGAGATCTTGGGAGTCACAGGCTGTGGGGGAGGCTTGAGGATCGCCTGTGTTATCCAGGGCTCACCTCTGCAGCGAGTCCGAGGAGGGAGGCCATCCAGAAAGTCTGGAAGGATGGGCAGGCTGCAGCTCCCCACCCCACAGACACCTGCAGTCCCAACTGGTGGTCGCATCCTCCTGTTCCTGTTGGCGTTCTTCGTTTTGTTGCGCTGTGGACCAGGACTCCCTGCCACTCTCCTAACCACCTGAGACATATGGGCTGTGTGGGGCAGATAGGAGACTGGATGGTTGTTCTCGGCGAGGCCTGGACGTGCCCCAGCACAGAAGCACTGCCCCGTGGCTCAGCTATGTAAATGGGGAACAAGATTCATGGGGAAGCTTGCCAGCAGAAGGGCAGCAAAACGACTTGCTTCCCTGAGCCCCCCTCACCCTCCTCTCACAGGCAGGCTTGGCCAGCTGAGCTCTCGAGAGCACTGGGACATGGGCCCCACCCCAAGCCCCCACCCAGTGTACATACCTCTGGGGTGAGGGTAGGGGCTGCATGGTCTGCTGAATAAGAGGGGCTCTTGGTGCAGGAAAAGCCCCCCCCCCCCCCAGCTGCTGGAATCGCCCAGGAGCCTGGGATCTCCCTGGAGCCAGCCTGGCATAAGGCTCGTTCCTCAAGGATCATGAAGTAGGAGCTTCAGGCCGGCACTGTGGCTCACTTGGCTGATCCTCCACCTGCGGCGCCAGTACCCCAGGTTCTAGACCAGATTGGGGCGCCAGATTCTATCCCAGTTGCTCCTCTTCCAGGCCAGCTCTCTGCTGTGGCCTGGGAAGGCAGTGGAGGATGGCCCAAGTGCTTGGGCCCTGCACCCAAAGGGAGACCAGGAGGAAGCACCTGACTCCTGGCTTTGGATCGGCACAGTGCCGGCCGTAGCGGCCATTAGGGGAGTGAACCAATGGAAGGAAGACCTTTCTCTCTGTCTCTCTCTGTCTATAACTCTCTCTGTGTGTCTCTCTCTCACTGTCTAACTCTATCTGGCAAAAATTAAAAAAAAATTAAAAAAATTTTAAAAATGAAGTAGGAGCTTCACCCTCCAAGCCCTCTCTCCACCCCAGGCACATGTGTCTCTGGCCACCTTGGCCAGAGCTGTCCCACTGGGACCCCTCCTGGGAAAAGCTGCCAGGAGCCCAGGCTTTCGGCGGATTCCGGGGGCCCTTACCATTGGGGCTGGGTGTGCTGTGGGCGGCTGCCCTGTGCTCTGTGGGACATCCGACAGTATTCCCGGCCTTCGCCTCCTGAATGCCCTCAGGATCCCTCTGGGTGTGTCAACACATGCACAGAAAGTGTACCCAGACACTGCCACGTGGCTTCTGGGGCACAAGACTGGCACAGATGAGAACCCCAGAGCTGACCTGAGACACCAGGGTTGCGTGTCCAGGCTGCTGGAGGAGAACTGGGGCCAGCAGGGACTCCCTGCTCTCAAATCCGAAGCTACCTTCTCTGTGTCCTCCACTGAATTTCTCCAAGCCTAGACCGCAGGAATGTTCTGGAAGGCAGTGTTGCACAACACTTGAGAGCCCCAGAGCCTGATTAACCTGCGCAGGAGTCCTGGCTCTGCCTCTTCCTTGCTCTGTGACCGTGGGCGAGTAACACAGCCTTCCGGTAGCAAAAAATGCCAACCTCCAGGGCTTGTTGGGAGGATTCCATGGAGTAACACGCACCGAGCGCTTAGGACGGGGCCCGGGCCCGACAGGCTGGTGCAGACTCTCTGGGAGAGTGACACTCGTGGTGCATGGAACATCCGCTGGCAGTGCCCGCAGCACGCACACCCGCTCAGGAAGGGGAGGGCCAAGCTGGGTTACCTGCACCTGCCACAGGGGGAGTCCTTGACTGCAGTGACACTTCAGAGTCGTCCTGAGTGGAGGAGGACTGGCCAGTGTGTATGGGCTGCCCCTGGGGATTGGGCCTAACCTTGGACGAGGTGGCCCTTGTGGAAGGACAGTCCCCAGGGAGGGAGTCTGCAGAGAAGCCCAGCATGGCCAGCCGCTGGGGGAGTGGGAGCTTCAGTCCTGAGAAGAGAGGGGGTTCAGGGCACCAGCACAGGATCCACTCACTAGCCAACATCGTGGCTGTGCCTAAGGCTAGACTTAAAGGGAAGGGAATTTGTCTTTACAGCGCTGTGGACACCCAATGGATTGCTCCCAGCCTGACAGTGGCCCTGTACCTTCTTATCCTGGAGCAGGAATTTGGAGAGTGCTGGCCCACCTGCCCCAGCCACACTGCCCTGGAGGCAGAGGGTGTGGCCCGCTGTGTGGCCTTGGCAAGGTCACTGGGGACTTAATTTCTTTACTGGTAAGCCGGGAGCAAGACTGACTGCCCAAGGGGAGCTGGAGTGGTTATCTGGGACATTGCACAGCAGTGGCTCTCACAGTGCGGGTCCTGTACCATCAGGGCTGCTTCCTCACCTGGGAGCTTGTTTGAACTGTGAATTCCTAGGCGTCAGGATTTGGCCTCATGGTTAAGATGCTACTTGGGATGTCTGTATCCCATATTGGAGTGCCTAGGTCTGAGTCCTGGCTCCACTCTTTTTTTAAAAAAAGATTTATTTATGTATTTGAGAGAGATCTTCCATCCACTGATTTACTCCCCAAATGGCTGCAATGGCTGGATCTGAGCCAGGCCAAAGCCAAGAACCAGGAGCTTCTTCCAGGTCTCCCACGTGGGTCCAAGGACCCTAGCACTTGGGCCATCTTCTGCTGCTTTCCCAGGCGCATTAGCAGGGAGCTGGAATGGAAATGGCACAACTGGGACCTGAACTGGAGCCCATATGCGATGGCAGTGCCCCAGGTGGTTTTTCCTGCTAAGCCATAGCACCGGCCCCCTGGGTCCACTCTTGATTCCAGCTTCCTGAAGATGCAGACCATGGGAGGCACCAAGTGGTGGTTCAAATAGTTAGGGGCCTTCCACCCATCTGGGAGACCTGAAGAGAGTTCCCAGCTCCTGACTTGGCGTGGTCTAACTGGCCATTACAGACATCTGGGGCGTGAACCAGCCAATGGGAGTGTGCTGTCTCTCTCTGTGTCTCACAGTAATTGAATTATGTAAAAATGAATTCCCCAGCCCCACGCCAAGCCCATTGAATCAGCAGCTCTGGGAACTTGCTCTTTTTAAATACTTTTTTATTATCTGAGAGGCAGAGAGAATGAGAGAATGTGTTCTCATTTGCTGGTTCACTTCTCAGATGCTGGGCCAGAGCCAGGAGCCGGAAACTCAATCCAAGTCTCCCACCTGGGTGGTAGGGACTCTGCCGATTGAGGCTTCACCCCCGCCTCCCAGGGCCCGCACTAGCAGGAAGCTGTCAAGAGCAGGAGCTGAGTAGCAGCACGGGCCCTCCGATATGGGATGTGGAGGTTCAAATGCTGCCCCTGGGTACTTGTGTTTTCCCAAGTCCTTCAGTATTTCTGATACACGCTCAGCTTTAAGAATTACTGCTGGATCAGACCGCACGTGACTCTGTGCTGGGATCCTAGAAAAAGCCATGCCAACCTCCCTGAACTGCACCCACCTGGTTTGAGTTCAGGCACCTGTGAGCAGAGCGCCACCTGCTGGCCATTTCCAGCTCATCGTGCACACACAGCTGGGACTGCAGAGTTGGACAGCGGGGCAAACTACGTTGCTGATGCCTTCTCACTGCCCTCCCCTCTAACGGAGAAATCAGGTTACAGTGACTCTCAAGGACCGCTTTAAATGCCCAAGAGAGGGCACCCAAAGATAACAGCACAGTGTGTGTGTCGGGGTCAGTAATACAGCTTTCCCCAAGTGCTGTTTGGTATTTTTTGTCTTTAGTTTTTATTTAAAAGGCAGAGGGACACAGGTCCTTTCCCTGGTTTACTCCCCATATGACCACAACAGCCAGGGCTGGGCTAACCCAAAAACCAGGAGGCCGGACTCAGCCTGGGTCTCCCATGTGGGTGGCGAGGACCCGAGTACTTGAGCCATCATCTTCTGCCTCGAAGGGCACAGGTTGACGGGAAGCTGGAAGCCGGAACAGGGCCAGCACTTGTGGGATGCAGGGTCCCAAGCAGCGCCCTAACTGCTGTGCCAAACGCCTGCCCCCTCCCCAAGTGTTTGCAGCATTGTAAAAACAAACACACCAATGGCAGCCCCCCCCCCTCCATGCCCCTCCAGCTTTGCAGAGGGACAGAGGCACTCCCGAGGGGGAAGGAAGCCCCACTTCTGCAGCGAGCGTGGCCCTAAGGCTAGGCCCCGGACACAGTGCTCACCCAGGCCCCCAGCTCCCGGTGCATCCTTGCCTGGAAGCTGCCCTAGCTGCTGGCTTTTTTGTTGTATTTTTTTTGTTTTAGATTTATTTAATTTCTCTGACAGGCAGTGTGACAGAGAGGGAGGGAGAACAGAGAGAGATCTTCCATCTGCTGGTTTACTCCCCACATGGGCTGGCCCAGTTGCCTGGAACAACTCCCACATGGGTGCAGGGGCCCAAGCACTTAGACCATCTTCCGCTGCTTTCCCAGGCGCATTAGCAGGGAGCTGGATTGGAAGCGGAGCAGCTGGGACTTGAACCGGTGCTCCAATATGGAATGTGCAAGCAGTGGCTTAACCTGCTGTGCCACAGTGCTGGCCCCACCAGCTGCTGCTTTCAGGCTGGGCCTCGCTGGAGAGGTGAGGTTCTGGCCACTGGGCTGGGCCACACCCAGAGAGCAGCCCGGAGCTTCAGGAACTAAAGTGTGGCCAAGTTGACCTGGGAGTGTCCGCCCCACCCAGTGGTGTGACTCTACCCAACTGTGACAGATGCAGAGGTTTGTTCTGGGGTGAGGGTTGTTAGTGGGAGAGGATACACGGTGAGAGTGGATCCAGCTGGCAGGGAGGCGGCCGTGATGAAGTGGGCGGCTTCTGCTCAGGTGGGCCCGTTGGAGCAGCTCCTCTCCCTGGAGCCTTCATTCACGAAATGGAACCAGGATGGTGATGCAGCTTACACCCTGCAGATGGCACTTGTGAGTAAGCCTGAGACCGGAGGAGCTTTCCCAGCTGTCACGCCAGCAATTTGCATCACGATGTCCACCAAGTCCAAGTGCTGAGGGCCTGCAGCGCTCCCAGATAATGAGAGCAAGTGCACACGTGCGTGGGCATCTCTCTCTCATCAGCTCCTCGTGGAGCTCGGGGACCCAGCACAAGCCCTCAAATGAGCTGGCTGACACTCCAGCTCACGCAGCTTGTCAGAGGCACAGCCAGAGCACGGGCCTCATCCTGTCTCCCCTGGCCTGGGTTCGACTCCATGGCTCCCTGCTGCACACACCCCCCCCCCCCAGCAAAGGGAAAGGGAGCAGGCGACAGCGAGAGAAACGATCTGCAGAGTCCCAAGCCCTGCGGGGAGTCCCAGCCGCTGTCACCACTCCATGTTCCCAGGATAAGGCCATCACGGGGAGAGAGGGCAGGGCAGGGCACTGAGAGGGAAACAGAAGTTCCCCAAGATGGGCGAGGCCTGGGAGGCCCTTCCTGGAATTGGGATGACTTGAGTTCTCAGTGGACGGGAACAGCAACTTCGAAGGGCACACACACACACGGCAGGTAGGAAAGACACCATGTACGAGGCAGTCACCACCCAAAGAGGCCATTTGTTGAGCAACTACAGGGTGCCAGGCATGTGCCGGGTGCTTCAGCTAAATCAGCATACATGCCACCCCTGTGAGAGGCCACCCTGTCACAGCCAGTCCCTCCTGTCCCCCGCCCTCCAGCAGTACCCCACACCCGGTTCACCAGGTCTGCCGGTACCCGTGCCCATGGCCATCCCCGGCTCAGCTCCCCCAGCATCTCATCACACCAGTGAATCCACAGACTCAGCGCAGGAGGCCAGTCCAGACCGGCCTGTTTATTTCCCAAACCAAGTGAGACCCAGCCCTCCTCTGCCCTCCCCACGCCCCAGCCCTCAAGCCTTAACAGAGCAGATAAATTAGTGAACTCTTTTATAAAACAGTGGACACACACATAGCTCTAGGGCCCGTGCTGTGCTGGGGTACGACTGGAACACAGGCCACCAGACCAAGAAATGCTGCCCCCTGCTATGCTTAGCAACCACGCATCATTCAAACCAGGACCCTTTTTGTAACATGGAATGGGGTCTAGTTCCCCAGAAAACAAGCAAATCCTGGGCCACCCAGCAAGACCAAAGGGCCGCCCTCCTGATGGGCCTCGTCTGCTCGGAGCTGGCCTAGCCCTGCCGCTCGTGACTTTCCAAAACTCATCCTCTCCTGCAGCAAACTCCTCTCGGACAGCTGTTCTCATCTCTGTTGCCTCCCACTCTCCCAGCATCCCGGCTACACGTGTGAAGGCCTCAGTAACTTGCAGTATCCTCCACATTCCACAAGAGCCGGCCGTGTAAGGCCTCTGACCACACAGCTCCCTGGGCCCCATCTCCCACGTTAGTGTTGCAAGGGCCTGCAAGCCCCAGTCCTCCGTCCCATCTCAAACTTGCCAGGTCTCCTCCCTCAAACAGGGAGAAACAAACCATCCATCTGCCCACCCCTGCTCCTGGCCAATGCCAAGGGCCTCTGTTCCAGAACCTTCTCCACAAGTTGGGCATGCATACCCTGGTCCCGCTTCAGTGTGGCCGGGGATCCCAGGGGTCACCTCTTGGGGTGGCAACCAGTGGAGGCCACAGAGCCACCTGTAGCGCCTGCTGGACAGGGCTGGGCCTGGGCCCCCGTGAGGGCCTGACAGGCAGTCGCAGCCATCTCCCTGGCTTCCGATTCACAGCGAGGGCCGGGACCCTTGCTTTTAGAATCTGCTCAGAAGGCTGTGTTGCCAAACTGCTTTAAATAAGTCTTGCTAAAACAGCGCTGGAGAGAGAGCCAGAGCCCAGGGCCCTTCAAAGTCCCCCTCTCCTCCCTGCAGCCCCTTCCCACCCCCCACATGTAACAGCCCACAGCCACCAGTGGTTCGCGAAACACCACTCTGCAGCTTCCCTGCGGCTTCGCACTCACTGTGAGTCCCTGGCCACAGCCCCCTCTGTGCCCCACACCTGCTGCATCCAGCCCATCCCCCCATCAAGCACAGGCGCCCAGGTCCCACCCCTGGGGGATAGCTGAGACAACCCCGGGTTCAGGACGCCGCTTTCCGGTGGGCCCCTGTGTAGGCATAGGAGATGGGGTGTCGGGTTCCAGGACGCACGGTGAATGTGTTGATGGGGCTTCCGTAGTGGGGGGTGCTGCGGGGAGACCTGGGGGAGGAGCAAGGGAGAGGTGAGGTTAACATCCGCAGCCAGTTCACCAACCACCCGCACCCAGGGCACAGGAGGGAAAGACCAGGCGTGGCACTGCGGAAGTCTGCTCACGAAAGCCCTGCTCAGATCCTCTGTGGTCCCAGGGCAGCGCCATGGACTTCCCTGGCCCCCCTCCCCAAGTCCAGCCCCAGCTCACCTGCCTGCGGCTGGAGCGAAGCCATAGTCTCCGCTGCTGCCACCGCCGCTGCCGCCTCTGGGCCTGGCCTCTGCGATGCCGCGGGGGGCGCCCTCCGGGGCCGGCCTCGGTGCGTGCAGGCCGCCGGGTGGCGCGCGGCCGGCCGAATTGACCCGACGCATCTCGGGGCCCGCGGACGCGGCCAAGGGGGCCCCTGGCTGCAGCCCAAAGCAGTTGGGGGTGCTCAGGCTGCGGCCGGGGCCGCTGCGGGGCAGCGCGGAGCTGCGCAGGGGCTCCCCGACGTACAGGCGCTTCTTGATGAGCGAGCGGCCCGCACCCGAGAAGCGCTGGGGTCCCCCGGCATCGGAGTAGGGCGCAGCCCTGGGGAAGCGCGAGAAGCCGGGAGCCGGAGCCGCCGCGGGGCCCGCGCCCAGGGGCCGCCCCAAGTTTGAGAAGTCCTTCCGGGGAGGGGAGCCCCTGTGGCCGGGCTGCTGGAGGGGCATGGCGGGGGGCTCGGGGTCGTTGCTGAACTCCGGGGGTGGTGGGATGACCTCATAGTTGAACTCCTCCTCCTCCTCCTCCTCCCTCTTGAAGGAAGGGGAAGGTGGCGACGAGAAGGACTTGGGCAGCAGGCGGCCCTGGCGCAGGTTGGGGGGAGCTGGCCGTTCCCAGACCACAGGGGCCTGGGGCTCGGCCTTGGTCCATTTGGGCCGATGGATGGGCTCTGTGCCCTCCGGGTCTCTGCGGGGCTGGGGCGTCCACTGGCTGGAAACCGAGGGCCCGGCCGATAAGCTGGGCGCAGAATCCCTCTCAACCTCCTTGGCTGACTTGGGGACCACAGTGAAGGAGTTGGGGCGGCCCTCGCTGTAAAAAATGCTGTCGGAGCTGGCCTCCGGCGGGCTGCTGTGGCCGCGGAGACTCCCGGGCAGCGAGGACCGCCCCACGGCGGCCCCTCCCAGCCTCCCCTTCTGCGCCCTCTGCCGGGCAGCCAGGAGCAGAGCCATGGGGGAGCCCTGCTCCACCACCTCCCCCGTCACCGGGTGTCGGAGCTGGTCAGTGGGCAGGCCCTGGGGCTCCTTCACCCCGACAGGGGCCCCCAGCCCGGCAGCCTCTCCTCCGGCCAGGGTGGGCATCACCACAGCAACCTCCCTGCTGGGGCCGTGCCCGCCACCATGGGGCTTATAGACAAAAGGCGCTTCATCCCGGCCAGGGGAGGCCTTTGGTGGGAGGGAGGGAGATGGGAGGGCTTCCCGGGTGGGCAGCCTACTGGCTCCTGAGGGTGACCCTTGTGCCCTTGGCTGGGAGGGCACAGCATCCTCTCGAGATTCTGACTTCTCCCTCTGGCCTTCTGGGACGAGGTTCTTCTCCACCATCAGTTGGGATGACATAGTGGGCTGAGTAGTGGCACTGGCTGGTCCAGGTGTGGCCTTGACTGGGGTGGCTGGTCCAGGTGATGATTTAGGTGGTGTGGCTGGTCCAGGCGTGGCCTTGGCTGGTGTGGCTGCTCCAGGTGTGGCCTTGGCTGGTGTGGCTGCTCCAGGTATGGCCTTGGGTTGTGTGGCTGGTCCAGCCGTGGCCTTGGGTGGTGTGGCTACTCCAGGTGTGGGCTTGGTTAGTGTGGCTGGTCCAGGTGTGGTCTTGGGTGATGTAGCTGGTCCAGGCGTAGCCTTGGGTATTGTAGCTGGTTCAGGTGTGGCCTTGGGTGGTGTGGCTGGTCTAAGCATGGCCTTGGGTGGTGTGGCTGTTCCAGGTGTGGCCTTGGGTGCTATGGCTGCTCCAGATGAGGCTTTGGGTGGTCCAGGTGTGGCCTTGGGTGCTGTGGCTGGTCCAGGCGTGGCCTTGGTTGGTGAGGCTGCTCCAGATGAGGCTTTGGGTGGGCCAAGTGTGGCCTTGGGTGATGTGGCTGGTCCAGGTGTGACCTTGGACTGGAGTGGTGTGGCTGGCGGAGGGGAGGTGGACACAGGCTTGGGGAACTTGCCGTTAGCCCCGTTTTCAAAGATTCTTCCCCCTTTGGGAGGCGCAGAGGCTATGCTGGGCTTGGCTTCCTTCTCTGCTGCCAAGGCAAGGCGGGCCTCCAGCTCGTTCCGGATCTGCTGGACGCTGGGAGCCGGGGGGTCCTGGGGGATGTAGTCGACCGGGGGTAGGGCCAGGCTGGCACCCTCGCTGCGAGAACTTGTCCTGGGAGCACCGCGGGCGATCTCCTGGGTCTCTGGCAGGTTGGGGCCCCTCGTGCCCTCCTTGCCCTGGGAGGACGCGGTTGGGCCTGGCTTGGGACCCAGCGGTGGGCGGTCTTCTCTCCTGGAGCCACAGAGATAGGCGGCCAGCTCGCTCCGCAGCTTTTCCATCTGGCTGGGGTCCCACCAGTCCACGGGAGCTGAAGAAGCCGTGTCTTCTGGGCTGGGGGATTTGGGTCTGGGCTTGGGCTTGAGAGCAGGAGAGCTGGATTTAGGGCTTTTTGTAAACCCAGCAGGTGGAGGGGCTGCCTTCTCAGCAGAAGGCAAGGGTGGGGCCGCGGGGGGGAGGGGGGGAGCAGGTGGCGGGAGGGGGGGTGCAGGAGGGGGCGGGGCGGGGGCTTGTTCATTGGTCTGGGACTGGCAGAGCCTTGGGCTGTCAGATGCCCCTGCCTTGAGCTCCCCAGGGTGGTCTGGCTCAGGGGCCCTCTCGGGGTAGACCTGGGATGCGGGGCGGATGTGGAAGGTGGGAGGCAGTGAGAGTCGGTTGGGGGTCTTCTTGGTGGTCCCCTCTTCCTCTGGGGGAGTCCCTTGTGCTTCCTGAACTGGGATGGATGAAGTCCTGGCTGGGGTTGGAGGGGGCACCTTGAATGCACGGGGGAAGGTGAGGTGGGGCTCTGGGTTAGGTGGCAGGGGGCCCCCCCTTAGCTCAGCAGGGCTCCTGGGGGGGCTGGTTCTGGGAGCCTCTGGCTGCCTGCCATTCAGTGCCACCTCCGATTTCCACTTGGTGACGCCCCCAGCGGGAAAGAGACGGGTCCCCGTTGTGTGAGGGGACACTGGTGCAGGGGGTGTGGGGGCTGGCATGGGGGGTGGGGGCGGGGCTGAGAAGGCCAAGGGCGGGGCAGGGGGGATGAAGTCAGGAGGGGTGGGTGTCGAAGGGGAGGAAAGCGTGGATGGGGGGGACAGGGCCCCTGCTATGGGGGGCGGAGGTGGGGCTGTGCTGGGTGGGGGTGGGGGTTCCAGCAGCAGGGGAGGTGGGGGAGGAGCCAAGGAAGGAGGAGGGGGTGGTGGGGACTCTGCAGCAGGTGGTGAAATGTCCTGGGGTGGCCGCGGGGCTGGGCCCGGGGGAGGTGGGGGGATGAGCGGGTCCTGGCCATAGTGCCCAGGCCGGAGGTCCCCCACAGAGCTGTACAGTCGCAGATTGCCATTGACGAGTGTGCCGGTACCTGGAAGAAGAGAGGCAGAGCTGATTGAGGGGACGAGGCTGAGCAGCCTTGCTGGTCTCTCTACACACGCCAGGGCTGGGCTGCAGGGTGGCCCACGAGAGTGACTGGCCCACTCACTCCTGAGGCCGTGTGTACTAAGTAAGTTCCCATGGGTGCACGCAACAGGCTCCTGGTGCTGCCGGGCGCACAGCAGACACTTTGTAAAGGGTGACCACTTGGAGTGCTAGCACCGAGCTCGACTTCTCAGACCATGTAAGACACACAGGGACAGCAGGACAGAGAGGCGCAGAGGCCTGGGGACCTCCTCGGCCAGGAGGGGTTGAGTGAAGAACCCAGAGGAGGGAGTGGTTTGCACAGGCAGCTCCTGCTCTCTTGAGACCTCAGGGCTACCAAGAAGCCAGCCGTCCACGGCCGGGAGAGCTCCTGGAGCAGGATTCTGCACTCCAGGGTGCAACGGGGTGCAGAAGGAAGGCCGCCAGGATGAGCTCAGGCTAAAGGGATACTGAGCGCCCCCGTCCCCACCGCGCCCATGCCTGGGCCCTGTCTCTTGTCCCCTTTCTCAGTTCCTCCAGAGCATGGCGAACCTGGGGAACACGTAGCTCCCCACAGCTGCTCCGCTGTCCAACTTCAAAACCAAGACACCAGGAGCAGAGGGGGAAACCAGCATTCCCCGCGTGCCCAGGGGTCGGGCACGGAATTAGAAGTGGGGCCACAGAGGGAAAGGGCAGGCGGACGGACCTGGAGCTTACGCTGCTAGGGCACAGAGAGGGTGCAGCCAAGGCGGCAGCGACTGGGATGGGGAGGGCTGCAGGGGAGAAGCAGCGAGAGGGGAGGGTGCTGGGGCAGTCGGGGAGGCCTCGCTGTGGAGCCAAGAGGGAGGGGTGAGGGGAGACACAGAGAGAGAGCGGTCTAGGCAGAGGGAATTGCATGCAGAGACCCCGAGGTGTAGATGTGCCCTGGACCCTTCAGGAGACTGGAGCAGGTGCAGCGGCCAGACAAGGCCAGACTGCGGCAGGTCTAGGAAAGCCATTTCTTTATGCGGCGTGGGAGGTTGGTGGTTTTGAACAGAGGTGGGACACGAGAGGACCTGCATCCCATCCATTCCTCCAGACCTGGCACTGTGGTTCCCTTAGCTCATGGGAAGGCATCGAGAGGTGAGGGCTGTGTGTCCTGCCCCAGGGAGCAGCACTCACGGTGAGGAGCTCCGGGCGCCCCGATTCCAGAGTTCTTTCTGCCACATCGCCACTGCCGCCCCGGTTCCCACTGGCCTGCACTATTCACGTCCTCCCCTGCTAAGGGGGCCTTGGCCGGCCTGGCTCTTTTCAGCTCCAGCCCCACTGCAGCCAGCAGCCAAGAGGCCCGAGGACCGTGTGCGTCACCAGCTGGGGAGGTGGGCCAGGTGCTCGGCTTTGGAATTCAGGCTTCAAGGAAGAAACAAAGAAATAAACCTCAAGCCCAGGGGCCCCTTACCTGTCACGGCCTTGTCTGCAAAGTCTTCTGGGACCGAGGGGGTGGGCACGGCCAGCCCATGGTTCTCCTGGGCATTCTGAAAGGGACCAGAGAGGGAGATCAGGGAGCAAGGAGAGACAGACAGATCAGACGTCTCATACGTCTCTCATCACTGCCCTGTGGGCCATCTTACTGCTGGGAAATCTAGAGTAACAATGATGTCTGCCCAACCTTGTGGGTACACAAATGGTAACGAGGGGATTTAAAGTGTTTTTAAATTTATCTGTGAGGCCGAGACAGAAAGAGAGCTCCTATCCACTGGCTCACTCTCCAGGCTGCAATAGATGGGAACTCAACCCAGGTGTCCCACACGAGTGGCAGGAACCCAGCCGCTCGAGCCATCACCACTGCCTCCCAGAGTCTGGTCAGTAGGAAACTGGAGTCAGGGGCCGGCTTCTCAGAGTCCAGCCCAGGAGCTCTGATGCGAGAGGCAGGCATCTTTTTTTTTTTTTGACAGGCAGAGTGGACAGTGAGAGAGAGAGACAGAGAGAAAGGTCTTCCTTTGCCGTTGGTTCACCCTCCAATGGCTGCCGCGGACGGCGCGCTGCGCTCATCCGATGGCAGGAGCCAGGTACTAGGTGCTTTTTCCTGGTCTCCCATGGGGTGCAGGGCCCAAGCACTTGGGCCATCCTCCACTGCACTCCTGGGCCATAGCAGAGGGCTGGCCTGGAAGAGGGGCAACCGGGACAGAATCTGGTGCCCCGACCGGGACTAGAACCCGGTGTGCCGGCGCCGCAAGGCGGAGGATTAGCCTGTTGAGCCACGGCACCGGCCCAGAGGCAGGCATCTTAACCACTGAGTCAAACGCCTGCCAAAAGGGTGGGTTTGAAAAAGCGAATCGTAGCCGGCACCGTGGCTCAACAGGCTAATCCTCCGCCTTGCGGCGCCGGCACACCAGGTTCTAGTCCCAGTTGGGGTGCCAGATTCTGTCCTGGTTGCCCCTCTTCCAGGCCAGCTCTCTGCTGTGGCCAGGGAGTGCAGTGGAGGATGGCCCAAGTACTTGGGCCCTGTACCCCATGGGAGACCAGGATAAGCACCTGGCTCCTGTCATCGGATCATCGTGGTGTGCCAGCCGCAGCGTGCCAGCCGTGGCGGCCATTGGAGGGTGAACCAATGACAAAGGAAGACCTTTCTCTCTGGCTCTCTCTCTCACTGTCCACTCTGCCTGTCCAAAAAAAAAAAACAAAAACAAAAAAAAACGAATCGTATGGTCCAGCCAGTTCTTGATATATGTGATAGCTGCGTTCTATAAAGTTGCAGTGGAGAGTGTACTAGCCGATACCAAATCATAGTTCCTGGGGAAATAAACAATTCCATTCCTGCAGACCTCTATTTGTCAACTGAATGCCACATGACCTTGTTTCCCAGGTGTTTCTGTTTAAGACACCTTATTGAATATACAAATATGTGGGGCCGGTGCTGTTGTGTTGCAGGTAAAACCACCGCCTGTAGTGTCAGCATCCTAAAACCACCGCCTGTAGTGTCAGCATCCCATATTGGTGCCTGTTCGAGTCTCAGCTGCTCCACTTCCAATCCAGCTCTCTGCTATGGCCTGGGAAAGCAGTAGAAGATGGCCCAAGTCCTTGGGCCCCTGCAGCCACATAGGAAGACCTGGAGGAAGCTCCTGGCTCCTGGCTTCAGATTAGTGCAGCTCTGGCTGTTGCAGCCAACTGGGGAGTGAACCAGTGGATGGAAGACCTCTCTTTCTCTCTCTCTCTCTCTGCCTCTCTTCTCTGTGTAACTCCGACTTTCAAATAAATAAATCTTTAAAAAAATATGCAAGGGGACTTCAAAAGTTCATGGACAATGGAATTCAACCATTTACTTATTTGAATTATTTATTTATTTGAAGGGCAGAGCTACAGAGAGAGGGAAGGAGAGACAGAGAGCAGCTGGGACACAAACTGGCACCCACACGGGATGCTAGTGCCATGGGCGGCTTTACCTGCTACACTACAGCATCAGCTCCCCACCCTCACATTTTTTTTGAAATCCATGCATATGAAGGTCTTCAAAAAGTTAGGATGCCACTTGGGACACCTCACATTCCATATCAGAGTGCCTGGTTCAAGTCCCAGCTACTCTACTTCCAATCCAGCTTTCTGCCAACGTGCACCTAGGGAGACTGCCTTTTTTTTTTTTTTTTTTTTTTGGACAGGCAGAGTTAGACAGTGAGAGAGAAAGGTCTTCCTTCCGTTGGTTCAGCCCCCAAATGGCCGCTACGGCCGGTGCACTGTGCCGATCTGAAGCCAGCAGCCAGGTGCTTCTCCTGGTCTCCCATGCTGGTGCAGGGCCCAAGCACTTGGGCCATCCTCCACTGCCTTCCCAGGCCACAGCAGAGAGCTGGACAGGAAGAGAAGCGACCGGGACAGAATCCGACGCCCCAACCGGGACTAGAACCCGGGGTGCCGGCGCCGCAGGCAGAGGATTAGCCTAGTGAGCTGCAGCGCCGGCCAGGAGACTGAATCTTACCCAATAGGTCAAACACCCACCCCTTAGTGAAGGCACCAACAAAAAGCAAAAAAATAAGAGAAAACATGGCCCTGGACAGGAAGGGTGCTTCTTTATGTTGTGACAGCCGACGCAAAGGTCCTCCTGCTTGCCCTCAGCTGGGAATCTGAGTATTGGGCATCTCAACATTTTCATTGCCCTGTGCACATCCACAAATGCAAGTATTGATCCTGGGATTACAAGCAAATTTTAGCCTCCAGCAAATCTACAGAGACCATGAATAGTGAGATCAGCGTGATAGGAATTATATGTTAATTAAGAACAAACCATGGGGCCGACATAGTGGCGTGACGGGAAAAGCTGCTGCGTGCGACACCCAGCATCCCATATGGGCACCGGTTCTAGTCCTGGCTGCTCCTCTTTCCAATCTAGCTCTCTGCTATGGCCCGAGAAAGCAGTGACACACGCCCTGAGTCCTTGGGCCCCTGCACCTGCGTGGGAGACCCAGAAGAATCTCCCGGCTCCTGGCTCTAGATCGGCCTACCTCCGGCCCTTGTGGCCAACTGGGGAGTGAACTAGCAGATGGAAGACCTCTCTCTCTCTCTCTCTCTCTCTCTGCCTCTCAAATAAATAAACCTTTAAAATATATATATGAAAATAAAAAAAGAACAAAAACCAGAAGCCTCTGTGGGGACTCCCGTGGGGATGCAAGGGGTCCAAGCCACGCCCCCAGCCCGACCTGTGTACTCTTAGTCATTACTGGGCACGAACGAAGACACAGCTGCCAGAGGTGAGCCGGGACACCTCGGCACCGCCGATGCCTTCCTCATCTCCAGGCTTGGCAGACCAGGCCATGTTTGGAGGACCAAGCTGTGTTTACACAGCTGTCACCTTGTACATACTACTTTGCATTCTGTTTTTTTTTCTAAGCACCCATTTCCATGTGTCAACACAGGCCACACACCTGTCCCTTTGAAGAGCTGCAGAGCATTTTATGGTGGCTTTCAAGATCCTCAGTGACCCGGCCTCCCGTTCCCCAGCCAGCTTTTATTTCCCACTCACCTGTTACCCGTGCCCACCACCGTCCAGCCCCATAGTGAGGCCATGCTCATCACCTGCCACCGGGGGCGGTCCGGCTGCGCCCCGCCTCCCCACCCTCCTAGCACTGTGCACGACCCGGTGCTGTGGCATAGTGGGTTAACGCTCTGTCTGCAGCACTGGCATCTCATATGGGTGCCAGTTCGAGTCCTGGCTGCTCCACTTCCAATCCAGCTCTCTGCTAAGATGCCTAGGAAAAGCCATGGAAGATGGCCCAAGTGCTTGAGCCCCTGCACCCACAGGGGTGACCTGGAAGAAGTTCCTGGCTCCTGGCTTCAGCTCCTGGTTCCGGCCATTTGGGAAGTGAACCAGAGGATGGAAGATCTCTGTCTCTCCCTCTCTGTCTGTGACTCTATTTCTCAAATAAATAAACAAAATATTAAAAAAAAAAAGAAAGAAAGAAAGAAAGAAAGAAAGAAAGAAAGAAAGAAAGAAAGAAAGAAAGAAAAAAACACCTGGCAAGCTAAGTCACAGCCACGACCACCCATCCCCGGCCTCAGGAGCGCCCCCTCCTGGGTGTCTTCCTCTCTAAAGCCTCTCATCATTCAAGCCTTAGTGGAATGACGCACTGGGCCAGGGGCTCCAGGCACCGGCTTCCCAGATTTGAGCCCTGAGGTCTGACCTGCTCGCTGAATGACCACGTATGCACGGTACTTAAGCTCCCTCTGTCTCAATTTCCCCACGGGATATGGTGGTTAAAAACAGAATCTACCCCTTCCAGGGAAGCTGTGAAGACTCCGTGATGCAATGCACACGAAATACCAAGATGGCTCCCGGCTCTGTATGAAAGCCCAGTAAATGCTATCTGCAGTTGTAATTTACAATGCTCCTCTCCTGTGAGCAGCAGCCCACGCCACCTGCTGCTGCCCAGAGCAGCCCCATCAAGCTCCGCCAAGGTGGGGCTCAGGTCTGCCCTCCAGGTGGTCCTCCAGTGAGCCCTGGCCGAGCTCGCCTTGCGCTGGCTCCCAAAGGCAGACAGAGGCCAGCTGGTGCTCGCTGCTGGGCTGCTGCTGCTGCCCCTCTGGGCTTAAGAGTTCAGTATGCAAGAGGGAGGGTTCAAGGTCGATGTCATAGAAAGAAGCATGAGACCCTGGGTTACCAAGGGCCGTCTCAGCATTAGCGTAGCATCTGGGGGCAGCAAACAACTCCCTGGTTCCTACAGAATTCTGAAGCTGAACCATTCCCTGGTCCTTCATTTCTTCCTCCACTTGATTCTCATGACCAAAGCCAGCTTATTCTTAACATTTCTCAAGCCCAGGGATTCTGAACCAGGACAGGGACAGGGCCTGGCTCATCAGAAGTGTATCTCCCACATTCTGATCCTTGCCACCCACACATGCAAATCACTGATTATCTGATAACCCTCATCAAGTATGGTTTCAGTGAGATGGAGGCCAGGCCAGGGCTGAGACCTCTGATGCCTGCTTCTTTATTTTGAAAGTCAGAGTTACAGAGAGAGAGGGAGAGAGAAAGATCTTCCATCTACTGGTTCACTCCCCCCAGAAGGCCACAATGGCCAGTGCTGGGCCAAACCGGAACCAGGAGCTTCAGCCAGATCTCCCATGAGGGTAGCAGCGGCTCAAACACTTGGGCCATCTTCCACTGCTTTTCCCAGGCCATGAGCAGGGAGCTGGATCGGAAGTGGAGCAGCCAGGACACGAACCAGCGCCCATGTAGGATGCCAGCGTCACAGGTGGCGGCTCTACCCACTATTCCACAGTACTGTATTCCCCTACCTTGCCTTTCTACATATCATTGAGGCCATTTCCACCTACAAAATGGAGATGGTGGTTCCTACTCTGCAGGGCACCCACGAAGACTGGATGACAGAACGGCTAGTTAAGTGCTGTCCCTTCCGACCCCCTCCCCCACAAGGGTAAAAGTGCCGTGAACCATTGAAACCGAGCTCCCTGGAGTCCTAGAAGCACCTTCATGGTCACTCAGGCTGCTTGGTGGCCGGAGGCGATGCTACCCCCTACTTTTGTTGTGTGCACACGCTGAGCCCACAGCCAAGCCCACCGGGCAGGGGGAGTGACAGTGGCTCAGGCAGAGCTTGGGGTCTTGAGGCCCCGCCCCCTGCACCCGGAGGTCCCGGGACACACCCACCATCACCGACAGCCTCATGGCTTCAGCAGCGGCCAGTCCTGCACTGAGCACGGCCCCCGCCTGGCCATGTGGCTCACTTAGCGATCCCACTCATGGAGGACCGAGGGAAGGTAAACACAAACTCATCTGAATCCCAGACCAGAAAAACACAGAGAGGGCAACTGGCTCCTCCGGTTCAGCACAGGGCCCCGGGCAGTGGCATCGCACGCACTGGCTTGGAAGGCGACATTTCCAGTGTGCAGTGCACAGGTGTGGACAGCTTGGGGGTGCTGAACTCCCCACCCAGCCTCCTTTAGCCGATGAGAATGGAGGGCCAGCCTGGTTAAGACAACGGCTTGGAGGTGACACCAGAATGCTGGGCATTGGATTTGGAACAGGGCGGGGCAGGGCGGGGGGAGAGGTTTGCCATGAGGGGCGTTAACGAGACCATTGGTGACCACTGGATAAAATGGCACACTAGATAAAAGAACTGTATCAATAAATTCCTGATCACTCCTGCGCTCTCTGTCCCTAGCTAAAGCGCTGCGGTGCGTAGGGAGCGAACGACACAGTATCTCAGCTTGCTTCACTGGTGCAGTGCGCACCTGCACCTCTCCAAGTGGCCAGCAGGAGGCGCCAGAAAGCAAGAATGACAAAATAGAGACCTTGCGGGGATGGGTCCAGCGCATTCTTTGTACATTCCTGCACGTGGGGATTAGAAAAACA
This sequence comes from Sylvilagus floridanus, assembly GCA_949820135.1. NCBI lineage: Eukaryota > Metazoa > Chordata > Mammalia > Lagomorpha > Leporidae > Sylvilagus > Sylvilagus floridanus. The sequence goes on along the minus strand of OX463227.1, from coordinate 122,735,326 downwards.
AAAAGCTAGGCACTTAATGTCACTGCATTGTACACTTTAAAATATGGTTAAAATGGTATGTTTTCGGTTACACTTGTCTTATAAGAAAAGTTAAAACAGGAAAGGGGCCAGAGCATCCAGAAAAGGTGTTGGAGGTGATGTGGAACAGATGCACCCTCTGGTTCTTGGATGTTTGCATCTCACCTCTCCTTGGCCCCAGTACTCCCAATCTTCTGTGTTTTCAACATTGTTTATTTATTTGAAAGGCAGAGAGAGAGAGAGAGAGAGAGAGAGAGAGAGTGTTCCCATCCACTGGTTCACTCCTCAAATACCTGCAACAGCCAGGGCTGGGCCAGGCCGAAGCTAGGAGCTGAGAACTGTGCCCAGGTCCCCCACCCAGGTGCAAGAACCCCACTACCTGAGCCATCTCTGCTGCCTCCCAGGGGCTGCATTGGTCGTAAGTCAGTGTCAGGAGCTGGAGGCATGAACTGAACCCAGGCACTTTGTCTGACATGAGATGCAAGCCTGAACTGGCGTCTCAGCTGCTAGGACAGACACCCACTCCCCAGCCTTCACAATAACACGGGCAGCTGCTGCCCGTCCAGGGCGGACCCCGTGCCAGGCCCCCTGGCGGCACTTTCCATCTGAACTCATTTGCTCTCTCCGCTGCCACCGTTTCACAGATGAGGACACAGAGACAGACAGAGGTTAAAGTGACACACGCGAGGTCTCCCAGGCAGTGACACTCACAATGTCTTCAGGCCCCCACTGGCTTCCTGAGCCTCCCCTTCACGCTTCGGCGAACCTCGGCCATTCCTCAGCCCTCATCCCTTCCCAGCCTGATGGACAGCTGCCCGCCTCCCGCATCCTCGGAGTGTCCCTGGTTGGACTTCATTCCCACATCTTCCCGGGCCTCCGCAGCCTTGCTTGGGCTCTTACTCCGCAGACTCCTGGCCGTCCTCCAAACCCCAGATAAACGCCCCTCCTGCACGCAGCCTTTCTTGGCCACCGCAGCCCAAGTTTACTTCTCCTCCCTGTGTGCACCCCACCCCGGCCCCGTGTGCTCCGTCCATTCAGCTGACCTTTGCTGGGTGCTTACTGTGCACAACACACCATTCAGGCAACAGTCAGTCTTCCCAGCACCCCTAAGACACGGGTCAGTGTTTTTATCTTGGAGATGAAGAAGCTGGGGCACAGAGAGGTTAAGCACATTGCCCCAAGACACACAGCCAACATGTGGCAGGGTCAACCAGCAGAGACCTCAGAGCCTGTCCTCACGTTTTCCTCCTGCAATCTAGGAGCCGAACAGAGGGCTGCAGCCTGCTGCCCAGCCCAGCCTGCTTGAGGGTCATGTGACCGCGGGTTCTTTGTGACTGGCACAGACTGGAAAATTCCACAAATGTCTGTTGAATGAATAAACTCCTGGGTGAGTGAATGAATGAGTGGTGGAAAGAATTCAGGACACAGAGGGTGAGAAACCTGTGTTCTGGTGCCAGCTTGGCCACGAGTTCAGAAGCAAGCTCATGTCTGTCTCCGGGCCTCTTCTGCAAACCCTCCGAAAGTTCAAGGAGCCCTGAAAACATGTGACACGGCACCTCTGCCTTGCACGCCGCCACCCGGATGGCTCCGAGGGCCACCCCTCAATGACGGGGTGTTGGGACAGGCCACTGCCCCGGAGTGGGGCAGGAGGAGAAGTGGGATGGAGGAGGAGGGGAGCCCAGAGGACAAGTTCTCAAAGCTTCTTGTCCAGGAGCCACCGGCCAGGCAGCCAGGCAGGCAGGGCTGGGCCGGAGGTCACTGCTGCCCCCGGGGAGCTGTGGCTGGGTCCCGCCTTCTGCACGGTCCCACCCTGGGCATTCCTGCTCTGGGAAAATGACAGACCTGGTGCCCCAGGGTGCTGCCCTAGCTCTGGGGCCCTTTGAGGGTGGCAGCTACAACAAGAGAGGGGCGGACCAGCGGGAGGGCAGGGAAGCAGAGAACATGCACATGCGCATCTGAGTACACCCCTGCTGAGCCAGCTCCCGGCCTCTGGGCTTCCTGGGCCAGGCTGGGCGTCCCTGGGCCAGGCTGGGCGGCCGCAGCCACTCCCGGCCCCGCTGCCACAGCCAAGCTTGTTCCATGCCCGGGGCAGAATCCAGCCCGGGCCCTGGCAGGCGGGGAACTCTACAGAATTAGGTCCCAGCCTTTCCTTGTTCCCACGGCTGACGACACCCAGAAACTAGGGCCACCTGGGCCAGCAGCCGGGCACGGGGGAGGCAGCCCTTTAACGCCCCTCAAAACCCCGCAAGGCCTCACTCTCGCGTGGAAGGGCTCCCCGGCCGTGCCACTGCAAAGACCTTCGTATATCTCTTCTTCCTTATTCTTATCGCTCCTGCTCGGTTCTTAACAAAGAGCTTCTGTTCCTTTGTGATTAGAAGAGAACACCCGATGCAATAATAGGTTTTTTTTTTTGAGTGTTGGAATGCACATCAGCTTTGCACCCAGACGCGCCAGAACGGCACCGAAGCCTGTTATCTGAACGCAGTCACAGACCATGTGCGAGGCAGGGCCGGCGCTCCGTAAGTGTGCCCTTCCGAGGCTCGGTTTTCTCATCTGGACAGTGGGGATGATGCCACTGCCCTGGGGTTTGTTGCGACATGGTCAGGGGCCACCGCGCACCTGGAGGTCCCGCAGAGCAGGGCTGCAGCATGCTCGCACCAGGCTAGCAGCGGCTTTCCCGGGGGCAGGGGTGAGTCACCAGGAGTCCCCCCACTGCCCTTCCTGACTGCTGGCATCTCGGGATTGAAGAGGAGGAGGGAGGGAGGGAGAAAGCACTCGCGGCCAGCGACTGACGCAGTGCCCTCTTTGAAGATGGGGTGGGGGGGAACCTATTGCTCAACCCGCGGCTGCACCACTGAGGGCTCAGAGGGCAGGGCTCACCCCACTGGTGGCTCCAGCCCATCTGCTGGCACACTCACATCCTCATGCCTGGGATTCCGCAGCGCCCAGCCAAGCCCCAAGGGTGGGACAGCAGGGGCCGGGCCAGTGGGCAGTGCATGGCTGACCCTGGGCACCGCCGGCTTTGAGCCTGAGCTGTGGAGTGTGAACTTCCTCGCCTGACTCCTCCTGCAGCCTGATGGGGGAGGGGAGGGGAGGCAGTCCTGGAGTGGGGGGGGGGGTTGGGATCTGCAGGGGGTAAAGGAGATGACCCTGGGCCAGAAGTGGGTGGAGCCAGGCATGGTTGGGGAACAGGGGATTAGGACCCCTGACCCAGGGTGAGAGCCACAGGAAGCTCCTCCAGCCAATGTACCCTGCTGGGTGGAGCCCCATCAGCTGTCCTGGCTTTGGGGGCTGTGAGGGTGCTGGCCAGAGGGAGTACTGGGAACCAGAAGGGCTGTGCCTCTGACTTCAAGGACCCCTGTGTGTGCCCACCCAGCAGCTGGGAGCCAGGGAGCATTTTCTTGTCTTTTTCTTTTTTTAATTTAATTTTATTTATTTATTTATTTATTTTTTTACAGGCAGAGTGGACAGTGAGAGAGAGAGACAGAGAGAAAGGTCTTCCTTTGCCGTTGGTTCACCCTCCAATGGCTGCTGCGGCCGGCGCACCGCGCTCATCCGATGGCAGGAGCCAGGAGCTAGGTGCTTTTCCTGGTCTCCCCATGGGGTGCAGGGCCCAAGCACCTGGGCCATCCTCCACTGCACTCCCGGGCCACAGCAGAGGGCTGGCCTGGAAGAGGGGCAACCGGGACAGAATCCGGTGCCCCGACCGGGACTAGAACCCGGTGTGCCAGCGCCGCAATCTTTTTTTAATTTTAAAAACTGGTTTAGTTTGTATTTGCAAAGCAGAGAGGTGGAGGGGAGAGAGAGAGAGAGAAAGAGATACCATCTGCTGCTTCACTCCCCAAATGCCTGCGACAGCCAGAGCTGGGCCAGGTCATGAGCCAGGAGCCAGAAACTCCATCCAGGTCTCCTCCACGGTGGCAGGGGCCCAGGTACTTGAACATCACCTGCTGCCTCCTGGCGCAGTGAGCATTTGCTAAAAGACGGGGTGCTTCCTTGACCCTGGTCCCCAGGCTCTGCCACAGCTCGGACCCATCCAGGGAGCCGGAGAAGAATCCCACGGATGAGGCGCTGTCCCCTGCACCTGCCTGCCATCCCAGAACTGCCCTTCGAGCCTCTGCCCTAGGCCACGCACCGTGAAGCTCTGGTTCTCCCTCCAAGGCAGGCATCAACAAGAGGAAGGGAACACGACCTTGGAGCCCAGACCCTTCCCCTTCTAGACCCACTCCAGAATTCCCTGCGCTGGGCCCGGTTGCAGACCTTCTTGTCTGGCTGGGGGAGGCCAGCCCAGAGTCCATGGGGGCGGCCAAAGGGCAGGGAAGGATGGGAGTGCAGACAGGGTGGACGGGGCTCTGGAGGGTCCTGCTAGGTTCCTGCACCGGTGGCAGCTGCCTCTTTACTCTGGTGAGAGCAGGCCTCTGATGCCCCCCCAACCCCTTCTGCCAAACATCACCCGTGTGAGCCCGTCAGAAGCCAGTACCGCCCACCGTGCCTGACTCAAGCTAAGGGGCTGGAATCCCACCCTGCAAGGAGCCAGAGATGCAGGCGGGTGGGGTGGGAAGGAGGCGGAGCCGGCTGCAGCTGCTTCTCTGGGCTCCCAGGCAGCAGAAGGATACAGGGAGGGGTCCCGGAGCGGGCAGGGCCATGCCTGTCTGACTCACAGGGTGGGGTGATCCAGGGAGCTCTCGCCGCCCGGGGCACCCCGGGGACCTGTCTGGCCAGTTTCCCCATATTTGCACTTGGGCATTTCGTTCTGAATCCTTCCCATCACGGTGGAGATGGCCTGCTTCTCCCCGGGGAAGACAAGGGGGAGCCGGAAGCCGTGCAGCCTCCCTGGCCTTGTGGCTCCACGGACGCAGCCCCAGCAGCAGAGGACCGGCTGTGCCGTGGGCTCTGCACCCAGGCTCCCCCTGGACAGGTTCTCAGCCAGCCCAGGCCTACCAAGTGCAGAAGGGGCCCCGAGGAGTGACCCCCGGGTCCTTAGGGGCCTGCAGACAGCAGTCACGCCTGCTCCCATCCAGGAGGGAATCACTAACGTAGAAGGGCACAGCTGGGGACACCCTGAGGACCTCTGCTGTGCACCCCCACCCTCTGCTCACGGGGGAGAAGTCAGAGGCCCAGGGGGAGGAAGCCCTGGTCCCCAGCCATGCTGCAGGCCAGGGGCAGAGCTGGGGCTGGCGCCAGATACCATCCCAGTTACTGGGGGAGCCTGAGGTCTCTTTCATAGTTGCTGTTGGCCGGAGGACCCTGTAGAAAGCAGTTTGTGTGTGTGTGTGTGTGACACGGCTCCAGGGACAGGGCAGAAGCACTTGTCCTTGCCTGTTGTACCTCATCTTGCCCCCTTCCTTGAACTTGGCCCCTAGCAGGCTGAAGATGGCCAGGCCCATTGTCTGGCTTCTGGGGCCCTGGGGAACCTCCCCTGCTCCAGAGCAGCCTGGCCTGGGAGGGGCAGAGGCCCAGCCAGCTGGAACGGTGTCAGGCAGGGCTCGAGTGCAGCCCCAGCTCCCTGCCCAGCCTGACCTGTAGGGGTCAGGGGTCCAGGGATGTGCGTGTGTGCCTGTGTGTGAACTCGCCTGCTTCTCCCCACTCTCCCGGCGCAGAGCCTAAGGGAGTGGAGACAGAGGGTCGGGTGGGATGGAAGCTGGCAGCAGGTGGTGAACCAGGCTGGGAGGACCTGGTGACCTGAATCCACAGCATGAGACTGTCCCTGGCATAGGGCCTCCTGGGCCAAGGGTTCCTAACCCAGCGGAAGGGGCTCCTGGGGCCTGAGCACCCTCTGGCTGAAATGGTTAGCCAGCCTGTGTGCATATGGCTCATCAGCTCATGGGGTCTCTGACCCAAGAGGCAGGGAAGTGGACGCTGGCCCTGGGAGGGGAAATAAAAAGACTCCAGGTAGTGGGAGGAGGGGACAGTGGGATGGCCTGGATAGAACTTGGACCTCAGATTCAGGTCCCAGCTCTGCCGCTGATGAGTCACGTGACCCTTCACTGACCTTCCCTGTGTTCCGATTGCTTCATCTGAAAAATGAATGAGAGCCCCGTCCTCGTGGGGTAACTCTGCTAATGCATGCGACACCCTTGGAATGGCGCCTGGCAGACACTAACTGCTCAGCGCACCTGGGCCAGAAAGGCTGGAGGAGCCCAAAGTAGGGGGCGACAGGTGCAAGACAACAGCCAATCAGAGGACCGCTCCGCGTTCAGCCAGCACCAAAATAATTCAGCGAACGCCCCCTTCCTGGATGTAGCGCCTGCCTCTGCAGGATGAGGACCCAATTTTGTCAGCCAAGTATTCATTCTCCCATCCCTCCCAGGGAGCCAACAGGAGTTTGTTGGGGAGAAGCCCCCACCTCCAGGCACTGCCTCCCAAAGAGCACTCCCCAGCAGCGCCATGGCCAGGCCAGCCTGGCGTCAGTCAGCTCCTGAGTCATGTTCTGCCCAGACCTGATCGAAACCAGAAGGCGCAGAGGCAGGGAGCCCAGAAAGCTGGAGGAGCCCAAAGTAGGGGGGAGTGCAGGGGTGGGGAGGGGCAGGTGCAAGACAGCAGCCAATCAAAGGACCCACAGCTGGGCCTGCATTCAGCCTGCAGTTGCTGGCTCTTGGGGTGTGGCCCAGATATGGGGGAAGCCGCCCCAGGATGGCAGCAGCCATCAAGGGGTGACCGCCATTTTTACTCTGTCCAGGCCCAGGTGCGTCCGCTCTGGGCCCATGCCACTGCGGTTCTGAGTATGTGGCCTGCAACAGTACTGTCCCAACCAGGACCCAGGTACGGCAGACAGGAGAGAACCTGCAATCTAGGAGCCTGGCTGCTTAGCTATTCCTGGCTGACAGTAGCCACTGGCCACAAGAGGCCACCAGACTGGAAATGCCACTTAACGAGAAGTGGGACGTGCCGGAGCAAGCACCTGGCACACAGCTACAGCCTCATGAGAGCGCCTGGGTTTGAGTCCCACTGTGCTCCCAATTCCGGCTTCCTGCTCCTCTGCACCCCGGGAGGAGCAGGTGATGGCCTAAGTACCTGGGTCCCTGCCACCCACATGGGAGACCTGGACTGAGTTCTGGGTTCCCGGCTGTGGCAGGTGTTTGGGAAGTGCACCAGAAGACGGAAGCTCTCTCTGTATCTTTGCCTTTCAAAGAAATAAGAAAACAAAACAAAAGAAGTGGAATATGCTATATGTATACATGCCAGATTGTAAAGCCTTTAGAATGAAAGAAATATAAAATATCTCATTGGTATTTTTATATCGATTAAATGTTGAAATGCTAGTCTTCTGACTATAACAGGTTGAGTAAAGCATTGTTAAAATTAATTTGACCTAATTGTTTGTACTTGCAATGGAGCTGCTAGGAAGTTAGAACTACATAGGAGGCTTGTGCTATATTCCTGTTACACAGCACTCATCTAGAGTGCGCCAGAACCCCAGGAGCTCGCACCGCAGTAAACACAACCAGTCACAGAGGAGTGGTCTGGGGTCTCTCCCCCAGCAAAGAACAAAAACCCAACCACGGGCTCTAGAAAGGAGTTTTTGTCAGACCAACAAATAAACCTGCCCCACATGCCCTTCTCCCAAGGGTCACTGCTATTCGTCCTGGGAGAACAGTTCAGGAGTCACTTCTTCCAGGAAGCCCTCTTTGACCGCTCCCTTGTGGCTGGACTGGCTGCCCCTGACCGGCTGGTGACTCACTGGTCCCCGCAGTGGGTGGGGAGCTCCCCGAGCGCAGCCTCTGTGGCTTGGCCACATCTGCAGGGTCTGGCACACAGCAAACGGGGGTTCCTACCGCGGTGCCGCCCCAGCACAGAGCTCTCTCCAGCCTCTCCTTGAGTTCTGGCCTCCGAGGAGCTGGCACCCCAATCCCAGCCTGGCTGTCCTGAGCTTCAGCTATGCCTCCTCCCAGTAGACCCCCTGGATTGGCATCAGGAAGGAAGAGAACGGGCGGAGGATGATGCTGAGGCCCACAGGGGCCCCGGGCAGGCGGGGCTGCTTCCTGTGTGGCCGCCCAGAGCAGACCCTCAGAGCAGGGCAGGCCCAAACTCACCAGAGGAAGGAAGGTCAACAGGGGCCGCACTCTGGGCCGAGCCTTCAGCGTGGCCGTTCCCGACTCGCTTACCGCGTCGAACCGGTTGTCTCCATAGTAGATGCCATCTGGAAGACACAGGGAGGCAGCCCGTGAGCTGGGGGTGCAAGGGCGGGGGGGCTGCCGATGCGGCTGCGGAGGCGGCGCCGGGGGCAGGGACGGGGACTCGGCGGTGGTTTCCTGGGTCTCCTCCAGCAGTCCTGGCTTCTGGCGCCCAGCAGCCACTGTTCTCCGGCACCCCCACCCCCACTACCACGCCCCCCTCCCCCAACAGGTCCTGAGCCTTGTCTCCCACAGCAAGTTCTCCTGCCTTTGGGGGCCCCACCCAAAGCTTATCTCTGTGAGAGGGAGGGGAAAAAGCTGGTTTTCCTCTCAAGTGTTTGAGTTTCTAATCTGGAACAGGCAGAGCAGATGAGGACACCTCCTGCCCCCCAACTCGTGGCGCCCCCCCACACTCCTCTAACTCAACACTTGCCCAGCTGACAGCCGACGGCACGCGCCCGGACAGGACAGGAGGGCAGTGGGACCTGAGCCTCGCCTTTCCCATCTGCACAATGGGCAGGATGACAGTGCCGACCTTCCTGCTGAGAGTGGCCAGCACACAGACTGCTCAACAAACATGGTCCCTCCTGCTGTGGGACATGGGAGATTTTCCTCTTCCCCCAGGGACCTGGCCAGTGTTCTGGGCTGTGTCACCATAGCGGTGCACACTTCTCACCCAGACCCTGGACACCCATGGAGGAAAGGCAGGGCGACTGTGGGCCGCCTGCCCTGTGGGTCGCGAGCAGGAGGACTTCCGTCCATTCAGCAGGACGCGAGGGACCTGCCCCTGCTCTGTAGCCCCACAGGAAGGAGAAGAAAGGTCAACACCTCAGTTAACCAGAAACCTGCTCCGGCTGTGAGTACTGTTCCCTTTGCACGTGGCTCTAGGAGGAAATTGCAAGAAAGCCAGGTTTACTTTGTTATTTATTCCAAAAAGCCTGGGCTTGTCGGAGAGCTCCTGGGAGCAGAATCCGCCCACCCCAGCCGCCACAGCCCTCCATGCGATACTCGAGGCTTTGGGGCATGACAGGGAGGCTCCTGGGAGCCCCCCAGAGCCAGAGTGGCCTCCCTGGCCTGTTGCTGCTGGGGCATTCAAGACTCCACCTCTCACGGGGGCGGGGAGGGGGGGCTCTCCCTGTGCTCCACGTGGCCCGGAAACACCAGTCCCCAGCACGGCCCTGGCCGGCTCAGTCTGGGCAAACACGATTCCCCAGTTGGGGTTGCCAGGCTCCACGCCTGAGGCCGCACACCGTAGGTTGGCCGGGGCACGGGGAGGGGCATAGAAGGGTGCAGACATGGCCAATCAGAAGCAACAAGAAATAACACACCCAGCAGCCACCAAGACAGCCACCAAGACCAGGTCCCTGAGCTCCAGGTCCCCGTGTGGATACCAGGATCCGTTCTCTGGACACTGCCACGCAGCTCTGCAAGGGACCCAGGAAGGGGTGGGACCCCAGCCGTGCTCCAGGCAGACATGCCAGTAATCTCAATCCCTGTACCCGTCTAGGGGCGTCTGGGGGTGCGGGAATCTCCTCTCTATAGCTGAGCTTTGGCCAGAGGCAGGGCTGTGATTACGGTGTGCCTAGGGGCTGGAGAAACACGCATATCTAAACACGGCAAGCTGATAACTCCAATAATAAGAGGGAGAAGTCTCCAGGCTTCCAGTGAGCTCAGCACTGCTCGAAGCATCTTACATGTGATTAATTCATCTAATGCGCAAAACGGCCCCACGCAAATTGGTACAATCATTATCCTCATCTCGCAGGTGAGAAACTAAGGCACAGGAAGTCAGGTAACTGGCCCGAGGCCTCCCCAGGAGCGTCAGTGCCAGGATCTCCCTGGGCCACCGCACGGGCTCCTGCCACTCACAGGGCTTTCGTGGAGGGGTGGGGGTGTGAAGGCTCTGCTTCGGTCAAGGAGAGCTCTAGGGAGGGGACAGAGACCAGGTGGGGGCCAGGGCTTCTAACCACCTCCCAGGCTCAGTGGCTCAGCTGCATGCACTCTGAGACGCTGACACCTGCTAGGCTGTCAGTCACCCCGGCAGGGGAGTGGCTGTGGCTGAGGCAAGGGAGAAGGCCAGGTGTCTCCCACCCCTTCCCCAGCCCTCCAGGCACCTCTGGAAACTCAGATGTGGCTTCCCAGAACCTGGAGTCAGAGGAGGAAATGGGAGGTTGGCAGCAGAGCGGTGCTGCACCTCGGGGCGGCGTCTCTGCGGGCTGTGAGGTCGGAGGAGGGAGGAGGGGCGCCTGCAGAAAGGGGCATAGTGAGGAAGCAGCCGTGCCCCTCACGCCTGCGGCTGGGAGCAAAGTCTTGCCAAGCTCTTCATTCTAGATCACTGGGACCTGGGTCAGCCTCTGACCTGCAGAACTATAGCGGATCAGATCTGTGCTGGTTTAAGCTAGAAAGAAAAAGAAGAAAAAGAAAGGGGAAGAGAGAGAGAGGGAAGGAGGGAGGGAGGAGGTGTGGTTAGAGCGTGATGGGCCTTTCCTGGGCCCTTCCTACCTGGCTCACTTCCTGTGTGGTCAGGAAACACGATTAGGTGAGGCATGTGTGGCCAGCACTACAGGCTGGGTCCGCCCAAGGTTCAAGGTCAGGACTAGGGCTTTCCCAGCCTCAAGATCAAGGAGCAAAACCAAAGGGAGAAACAACAGAGTGCAACCTTGGGGAGTTTCCCATGGAAGCAGCTGCACCCCGCCGGGCTCACATGTCAGGGATGCCAGCACAGGCCTTCCCAAGAAGCGGCCCCCTCCTCAACCGAGTAGCCGGACCGCGAAGGGGCCAGAGCCCCTTGCTGCAGGAGGGGCAGGGGATGGCTGGACAGCTGGCGCTGGGGGACACACACGAGACTGCTCAGCAGGAAGGGCCCCACCCCAAGCTCCTCAGCCCCTCATCTGCCTTTATGCATGCCACAGGCCCAGATTAGGGGGCAGCAGTGGGACAAGCAGCACTTCCAGAGAGCTTAGGGACAGTCCCAGTAGCCAGGCTGCCCTGCGAGGTGCCAGGCCTGGCCTCCGAGCACAGCCTAGGCCCACATGCACCACGGCCCTGGACGGACACACGGAAGCCTCTCTGTCTGATAAGCTCCCCTACAAAGAAAGCGTCAGAGGCGGGCACAGCACACAGCGCATCCCCATCCAAGCTCCTGTTTCCTGTCCCAGCCCTGTCTCCCATCCGGCTTCCTGCTCATGTGCACCCTGGAAGGCAGCAGGTGATGGATCAGAGCTCCCAGCTCCTGACTCCAGGCTGGCCCAGCCCTGGCTGTTGTGGGCGTCTGAGGAGTGAACCAATGGATGGAAGATATTTCTCTCTCTCTCTCTCTCTCTCTCTCTCTCTCTCTCTCCCTCCCACCACCACCCCCATGCCTCTTTGCATATCAAATAAGATGAAAAAAAAAAAAAAAGAGCGAGCAGTGATGAAATAGGGGTAAACCCAGATCTGCTTCCATTACCCAAGACGAACACCCCCCGCCCCTGCCGTCGACTAAATCCGTTCTGCGACAGAATCGTGTACAGGGTTTCTTTGGGTTTTTCACCTGGAAGAATTTCGCTCTCAGGTATGGACAGGTGATAAAGGAGAGTCTTTGCTTTCATTTCTCTCTCTCAAGGATCTGAGGTGACAAAAAAATACCACGTAATCTGCAAGTACTTGCTTCCAAAATAATTCATAGAGAGGGCTGCTCTGCAGGTTTCCACCTGGGGCAGGCAGCCCCCTCCTCCTGCCTCCTGCTCCGGAGAAGCTGACCCTGCTGTGGGCTCGAGCGGTGGCAGGGCCTCGGCCGGGGCTGCCTGTAATTGCACAGCTCATCTGGGATCGAGGCAGCAACTGTGGGGTCAAGGTTGAACCTGGGTCCCAGTCCTAGCTCTGTCACTGAACGCTGGGGCCCTGGGAGGCTGTTGCCTCACCTGTGCCAGTGTGAACAGCGGTCCCTCCTACATGGGCAGGTGTGAGGCTTGCACAGTGCCTGGCAGGTGATTCTCGCCCAATAACCAGGGGGCCATCACTGTCACCTCCATTATCATTCTCTCTCTCTCTCTCTGCCACATCTTACCGCCTCTCATCCTTCTTTTCTCTTTTATTTATTTATTTAAGATTTATTTGTCCAGGCCAGTACTGCGGCTCAATAGGCTAACCCTCTGCCTGTGGCGCCGGCACACCGGGTTCTAGCCCTGGTCAGGGCGCCGGATTCTGTCCCAGTTGCCCCTCTTCCAGGCCAGCTCTCTGCTGTGGCCAGGGAGTACAGTGGAGGATGGCCTAAGTGCTTGGGCCCTGCACCCCATGGGAGACCAGGAGAAGCACCTGCTCCTGCCTTCGGATCAGCACGGTGCACAGGTCACAGCGCACCAGCCCAAGCAGCCATTGCAGGTGAACCAATGGAAAAAAGGAAGACCTTTCTCTCTCTCTCTCTCTCTCTTTCTCTCTCTCTCTCACTGTCCACTCTGCCTGTCAAAAAAAAAAAAAAGATTTATTTGTCCAAAAGGTAGACTTACAGAGAGAGAATCTTCCATCCGTTGGTTCACTCTCCAAATGGCCGCAATAACTGGGGCTGGGCCAGGCAGAAGCCAAGAGTTTCCTCCAGGTCTCCCACACGGGTACAGGGCCCCAAGCACTTGGGCCATCTTCCACTGCTTTCCCAGGCACATTAGCAGGGAGCTGGATTGGAAATGGAGCAGGTGGGACTCAAAACAGCGCCCATATGGGATGCTGACATTGCAGGCGACGACTTAACCCACTACAACATGGTGCTGGCCCCTCTCCTCCCTTCACCAAGAGTTTGTGCTGGGACCAGTACTGTGGCGTAGCAGGTAAAGCCACCGCCTGCAGTGCTGGCATCCCATATGGACGCCGGTTCCAGTCTCAGCTGCTCCACTTATGATCCAGTTCTCTGCTATGGCATAGGAAAGCAGTGGAAGACGGCCCAAGTCCTTGGACCCTGCACCCATGTGGGAAGGCCTAAAGGAAGCTCCTGGTTCCTGTCTTCAGTTCGGCGCAGCTCCAGCCATTGCAGCCAACAGGAGAGTGAACCAGCAGATGGAAGATGTCTCTCTCTCTCTTTCTCTGCCTCTCCTCTTTCTGTGTAACTCTGACTTACAAATAAATAAATAAATCTTAAAAAAAAAAAAGAGTTTGCACTTTGCGCTTCCATCAGTTTGTGTCGCTTGCAAATTGTGATGAACATCTGTGCCCATGGCAGACAGGCCCCGGGAAGCAGGTAACCCTTTGCTCTCTTGTCTGGGATCTGTCTGAGTTCTGACGCTTGGGGTTGGTCCCAGCAGCCGTCTATACAGACGAGGAGGCTGAGGCCTACAGCAGGAGCGGCTGGGCTAGGTCTCAAAGCAGTGAAGATGCTGGGGTTCAAAAAGGGCCCGGGAGTTACAGGGCAGGACTCCAGGCACAAGCAGCACAGTGCCCTCCCCATGGCGCGTGGCTCATTGCAGATTCTCTGCTGGGCTGGGGGAGGCCCTGGAAAAGCCGAGGGCTGGGTCGACTGCTGACTGCCTCTCAGCTCCTCCTCCTCCCCTGCTCCCCAGGAGGAGGGGGCTCGCCAAGCCTTCTGCATTGCTTTCCTCCCAGAGTTCAGTGCTCTGCCTCCCTCGGCCCCAGAGCCGCCTACGGCTCCCAGGGAGATGGAGGTCAGTTATTTAGCGCTTTCCCCTACTTCTGGATAGGTCCAACCAGAGACAGAATTCACTCATTGAGTCCATCGAACACTTAAATGGCTAAGATCTATCACGCGTGGATGGTGAGCCAGGCACTGCTCCGGCGTTTGCAGCCCTGTTTGGGGAGCAGGGTTCTCATTCCCCATCTGCAGATAAGGAGACTGAGGCTGAGAGAGGGTGAGTCGCCTGCCCGCAGTCCCACAGCAAGCAAAGGAGAGGGGCTCGGGAGTGCAGAGCCAGCACAGCAGGGAGGGAGGATCCGACCTCGCTTCCCTTCCTGTTTGTCCAGAGTGCGGCTGAGGGAAGCCAATGCCCCGGGACTCATAGATGGTGCCTTCACATCCTAGCTCCTCCAGCTAGCACCAGAAGGCTTTGGGCTCCCCCACCCGTGAGTGGGGATAACTACTCCCACTTTGCAGGACACCGCCCATGGGCAAGGGAGGGAAGGAGCTTGCAGGATGGGGGGAACAGGGCCAGCGTGATGGTGAGGGGACCCCAAATGGCCGGGAGCGCCTAGAGGACCGCAGGAGCACTGGCCACGGGTCTGATGAGACTGCAGGGGCTCGAGGGGGGCAGGCCTTAGCTTGGGGAGTTGGTTGCCTTGACCCAGAGTAACCCAGAACCCCGACACAGACCTCACCGTGGACAGACAATGGGGTGCTGTACAGTGAGGCATGAAGCGGGGCGGCCGGCCGGCGTCTGCATTTCACAGAAGCAGCAGGGTGGCCCCGCGAATGGTACCGGCCAGCGACACATTAATGAGGCCCTTCCCGGCTAATTAGCAGCTCCACATGACAGGAACCTGAAAAGGCCAGTCTGTCCCAGCAAGCCCCAGCAGGCCTGACCGGAGCTCTGTCCAAGGGCACAAGGGACGCTGGAAACGCTGAAGGCTGGGCGGAGTGCGGGGAGGTGAGGCAGGGCACACGGTGGGGCGGCTCCAGGCCCCCCCCCCCCGTGTGAGGACTGCAGGGGGCCCCCAACTTCCTAGCTCAGACCTGCCACTCAAAGTGTACAAGCAGCTGAACGCCTTCGCCTGGAGTCTCCCGCGGCCCCAGAGCGTGAGCAGAACAAGATTCCAGTGGCTCAGAGGCCCTGGATGGAGTGAGCGGCTCTGCCTGGCAATGACTTTGCTGCGTGAGCCTCACTGAGTTCTTCCGAGTCCGCCTTCTCGGTGGAGAAGACACAGGCAGCTTTTAGCACAAAGCCCGACTCCCGGAATGGTAAACGCTGCCCCACCCTCGGGATCCCGTTGCCACTCGTGAACTTGTCCGCGGGGCGCTAAGAGGCACCTGTCACGGGTCTGCAGGGGTCAGGCAAGGGCCTGGCTTTCTGGAGCTGGGCTTCAGCAACGCGAAGCACTTATGTAAGGGGCAGTGGAGAGGGTGTGGAAGTGTGCACTGCACGGCGGCAAACAGCAACACACCTCCAGGGACAGGAGTCAACAAAAGTCTCCTTCACACACCAGCAAAGCACGGGTCAGCTCGCGGCGGGCTGGTGCCAGCCTGGCCCTGGCCGGAAACAGGTGCCCAGCTCGGGCCTCCCAGGCCTCTCACCCCTCTGCCTGGCCTGGGACAGGACAAGGTCAGGGAACCTCGGGGGATCGGGGATCGGGGCGTCATCCACATTCCTCCACATTTACCTAGAAGCGACTGTTTGCCCTGCAGAACGTCCTCAGCTCCTTGTAGAAAATGAAATTCCAGGATTTGCAAATCTCCCTGATCAAAAATGCCCCAGAGCCTCGGCCCCATGACCGTGACCGTGACCGTGACCGTGACTGGGACTTCCTGCCTGAGGCAGGACCCTGGGAATCTGCATTTTAAGTAGGTGGGTGTCCTGGGTGGTGGTGATCAAGAGACGCTTTACATCTGAGGCACAGGGCGTCCCTTTCCTGGGGTGGGGAGAGGGGTGAGCGGCCGCTCCATTGACCCACGAGGCAAGGGCGGAGTCCTGAGGGCCTGTGTCTCGCAGCACAGCCTCTTCTCTCTGGATCTGCGAATCTTTCAAATCTCTGCCTTCTCCTGCGTTAAAAAACCCATTGTGGGGCCTTCCGAGAGCCAGGCCAGGGCTGGGGAAGGCAGCAGGCCTAGTTAGGACTTCAGCAGCCTCCAAGGAAGTCCTCCTACGGCTCGCAATACCTGGAAATTCTCTAAAGAAAACTGTACCCGTTACCAGCTTCACCTGACTGCATTTTACCTGTTTGTGCAAACAGAATTTTACATGGCTGCAACCACAGAGCAAGTGGCTTCTTCTATCTTACACACCCCTATGCCACCTTGCCCCTGGCTTCAGACAATGCCCCAGGCCCAGGGGCCCTTTGGAAGGCTAATCCCAACCCCTGGGGAACCTTAAGATGGCCTCCCCAGGCCTCTGGTCTGCAGCGATGTGAGGAAGAGGAAGTAAAACAGGTAGGGACGGAAGTACTGGGCCTGGCACTGACCTGACAATGAATCAGGCTTTAAAGCAGGGCTGGCAAGCTCCTCTGAGGAGGGTGAGACAGCAAGGACTTCAGGCTGCGTGGGCCGTCCAAGCCCTGCACGCCACGTGAGTGATAGGCCTGGCTGGTTCGAAGAAGACTTTATTTACCAAAACAGGTCATGGGCCAGATTCGTGCCAGGGCCACGGTCCGCCCATCCTTTGCTTTACAGCATTTTTTTAAAAAGTATATTTATTTATTTATTTGAAAGGCAGAATGACAAAGAGAGAGGAAGAGAACTTCCGTCTGCTGGTTCACTCCCCAAATGGCCACAATGGCCAGGGCTGGGCCAGGCCAAAGTCAGGAACCAGGAGCTTCATCCATGTCTCCCACGTGGGTGGCAGGGGCCCAAGCTCTAGGGCCATCCTCTGCTGCTTTCCTAGGCACATCAGCAGGGAGCTGGATCAGAAATGGAGCAGCCAGGACTAGAACCGGCGCCCATGTGGGATGCCAGCACTGAAGGCAGCAGCTTAACCTGCTGCACCGTACCGCCAGCCCCTAGAGCATTCTTTTTAAATGCGCCTCAAAGCACTGCCACACCTACCACTTTAGGCCCTCATCCTATAGGCAGTTGAGACACCATCCCCACCAAACAGAAAATATCGAGGTCCAGAGAGTGGCTAGCCCCATGGTTCTGAAGGAGACAGAACTCCAAGGGAGATCGGGCATCTCCATCCCACCCCGGAATGCCCGACATCGATCCTTCCCCTCCCAGCCCCTACGCACAGCAGGGAGGAGGGCCCCTGCCATGCCCACTCTGGGAAGCACTGAGGAGCCATCCTGCTGGGTACAAGCTGCTTCCCTCCCTTCCCTGTGCAGGCACAGCCAGACTGAGTCAGCAGGAGACCCAGCCCTGCCCTGGGGACCGGGAGGAGCTGTCCTTTGGGCTCCAGCCCTGCCCAGGCTGGCGAAGGCAGCAGCTGGCTGAGATGGCGGGGTACCACGTCCCTCTTCGCTCACCAGAGGAACTGACCCTCCGTGGTCTACGCAGCCTAGAAAAAAAAGTCATGCAGCGTCCGAGAGGCATGTGGGCAAGCTCTCTTTGGAGGAGGAGGCAGTGTGTGCGTGGGGAGGTGGAGGGGGAATGTTCCCAAGGCAGGCGCCCTCAAGTCAAATTCACCCTGAGTTGCCTTCTTCCGCAGAGCTAACACAAGCTGGCGAGCGGGTGCTTTCTGCCTGCCTCATGGGTGGGCTCTGTCTCACAAGGGAGACCGTGGAGTATTTAAGAGTCCTAAACTGGCGGGTGCCGCAGCTCACTAGGCAAATCCTCCACCTGCGGCGCTGGCACTCCGGTTGGGGCGCCGGTTCTGTCCCGGTTGCTCCTCTTCCAGTCCAGCTCTCTGCTGTAGCCCGGGAGTGCAGTGCAGGATGGCCCAAGTGCTTGGGCCCTGCACCCGCATGGGAGACCAGGAAAAGCACCTGACTCCTGGCTTCAGATCAGCACAGCACGCTGGCCGTAGCAGTCATTTGAGGGGTGAACCAACAGAAGGAAGACCTTTCTCTCTGTCTCTCTCACTATCTAACTCTGCCTGTCAAAAAAAAAAAAAAAAAAAAAAAAAGCCCTAAACCTAGACTGCAGTGATAGTTGCTAAGCCTACTAAAAATCACTGAAGGACCAACATTGTGGCATAGAAGGCTAAGCCGCTGACTGTGAAGCCAGCACCCCCTATGGGCAGTGGTTCAAGTCCCAGCTGCTCTACTTCCAATCCAGCTCCCTACTGATGAGCCTAGGAAAAGCAGCAGAAGACAGCCCAAGTGCTTGGGCCACTGCACCCACAAAGGAGACCCGGATGAAGTTCCTGGCTCCTGATTGGCCTGGCACAGCCCCGACTGTTGAGACCATTTGGGGAGCACACCGTGGATGGAAGCACGCTCGCTCTCTCTCTAACTCTGCCTTCCAAATAAATAAATAAATCTTTAAACAAAATAAAACTTGTAAAGAAAAGGAGTTACCAGATTGGCAACCAAATGCTACTTTAAAAAAAAAAGAGAGAGAGAAATTATTGAACTGTACACTTAAGAAAATCTTGGCCCCAGCTTTTAAAGCTGTGTGACCTCAGGCAGCTTACATAACCACCCTGTGCGTCTTCTCGACTGTCAAACAGGAAAGATAATAGAACCTGACTCTGCGTGAGGATCCAACAAACCAACAGCTCGGGGGCTTCAGAGTGGCAGCTGCCACCTAAGAAGGGAGGGACACTGTTTGCTCCAGTCTTCACTGGGACCAGGAGACCCGCTCAGGCCCCAGGAACTCTCCAGCAGAGCTGGACCTGTCAGGCCCTAACTCACTCCTCGACCTTGCCCTGCCCCTCGTTGCTGCTGCTGCTCTCACTGTTTGCTCTGCTGGGAATGCCCTTTCCTCCCAGCTCAAAGGCTGGTTCCACTTAGAGGTCGTCTCTGCTCCTGCTGAGCTTTCCAACCTCCAATAGCGAAGGCTGAGAAAGGGCTAAATGGCACATGATGAATTCTGTTCACCGGCTGCTCGGAGATCCCTGGCCAGGAAAGGCCCACTCCCATCCACTCTATCTTATACCCCAACCTCGGCAGCCTGGGTGCTGAACTGAATCCAACAGCAAGGGCCACGGCTGTAACATCCTCTGGGGATCCCCGCCCAGTGGCCAGTAAAGACAGCGTGGTGACCATAAAGGCAGGGGAGCAAGCTGTGATGGGGGGACCTTCCTGTGGTCCAGGCCAGGACCACAGAAATCACACAGAAGTGAATTAGTGTCCCCCACTGTCCTGGCAGGAGCCAGCCAAGAGTACAAATTGCAGAAAGATATGGTTTGCCGCTGGCCAGAACCCGGGGTAGGGCTACAGGGGTGTGTTCTGATGCCTGAGGGCAGCAGAGCCCCTGGCCCTGACTCAGGAGCCAGTGGCAGCTGGGGTCAGGGGCAGAGTTCCTCGGCCTCCACCATCCTATCCCTGGCTCCTCCAACCACAGACCCCAGCCCAAGCTGTCATCCCAATAAAGGACTTCCGGTCACAAGCAGGCAGGTAACCTGTTAGCTTTGGCTCCTAATGATTTGTCCTGGGTCTCACCTGTTCAGAGCCAGGTGCGTGGGCAAGCAGGTGGCAGCCCCTCTCTGGCCAACTGGGGCCTGGACTGGGGTCAGGGTGACCCCCGAGGCCCTCCCAAGCCCCCAGTTCTGGGGGCACCACTTGTGACTGAGCGAGAATGGGGCTGGGTCGCAAGCACAGCAGCAAACCAAGCATCGCCTCACCAAGGAGGAACAAAACGCCTGGGAAGAGGGGCTAGAAGGAGGCAAAGTTCGCCCACCTCGCCATAAAGGGGAGTCCCCTCGCGCCCCGCTCCTCCCCTCCCCCTCCTTTCCCACGGCCCTTTCCCCGCCACCCCGGGGCGGCGCCTCCTCCCTTCCCCGCGGCTCCTTCCCGGCGGGTCCCACGGTTCCAACGCGTCCTCGCCCGCCCGCCCGCCCGCCGCGCTCGAGGTTCCCGGCACCCTCCTCTGGCCCCGGCGCGCACGTACCAAAGTCCCTGGTCGCGTTCTCCGGAGCCTCTTGGGTGAAAATCCAGGGCGGGTTGGTGGCGTAGAGGGAGGTGGCGCCGGGGCTGGCGTGCTTCTTCCCGAAGAGTTTGCTGAAGGTGCCCTGCACCGTCTGGTTCTTTTTCATGCTGGCCGCCGCAGGCCGCGCGGGGCGCCGCGGGCACCTGCCCGGCTCGCCCTGCCCTGCCCGGGTCTCAACTTGGCGCGCGCCGCCCGGGGGACCCTACCGGTCCATGGCCCCGCCGTCCTCCCAGCCCGCACGCCGGGGACAGGTGCTGCGGGCACCGCCGCTCGCCTGGAAATGCGAGCTACCTGGACAGGTAAGAGGCGGCGGCGGAGTCCCGGCCCCGCCCCGCGGCAGCCGCCCCGCCGCCCAACTCCCCGGGCCGCATTCCTTCCTGCCTCCTTCTACAACAGGCCATTGTTGGCGCGGCCCGGTGGGCTGCGGACCTCGCCCGGCCCGCGAGACGAGCCGCCCCGCCCCCAGGGCGCCCCTGGCCCAGGCCCGCCTCCGCCCCTTATCCCTGGGCCAGGAGAGGGCGGCGAGGTCCTAGGTCGGTGTGGGCAGTGGGGGTGCGACCCTGGGGACCACCCCGAGGACAGGGCCGGCCACGCATCCTAGCACCTGGCAGATGCGCGGCGCAAGGAGAAGCCACCACAGAGCCCCCGGCCGGCTGGCCCCCAGTGACTGCTCCAAGGAGAACCAGGCGGCTAACTCTAGTTTTGTGCACAGCAGATTCTCTTGCTGCGGGAAGTTAAGGGACTGTAGTTTTAAAAATGACCCGGCGCCTTGAACTCAGAGCTTGGCTCGCTCTCTGGGCAAACAGAGGTCCTTGAAGCCCTCGGTGGCATCCTCGCCCTGCCAAGGGTGGCTGTCCTCTGGGGACAGGTGAGGACGTGGAAGGCCCTGTGCGAGGGAGGCAGAGAGCTGAGAGTCAGGTGTGTGTGTGGGGGGGCTGCCATGCTTCCTGTGCAGGGGGCAGAGGCTGGGGAGGGATCACCAAGATGCAGATCCCCTGAGCTCCCCCCAGGCCTCCACCCACCGAGCTAGGGCACCAAAGGTGCTTCCACACACACCCCCCACACACCTTTCACCTAGAAAAATTCCAGAACTGCAGCAAACATGAAATAGTCCAGTGCCCTCCTGTTTACCCGTCTCCTGGGTTCGCCAGGGCTGACATGTGCCGAATGGACACTCACTTTCTCTGGTCCTCCCCACTCACACACCCAAGTTTTGTGTTTTCGTTTGGATGTTTCTGCTGCAGGCTGGAAGTTGTGAACGTCCCAGCCCTCCTGTCACCTCCCACAGTACTTAGCACAATGGTCACACTCGAGAAATTTCACTCGGTTCCATTCCCATGGCCGTTCACTCTGTGTTGAAAATGGCTCAGTTGCCCCCCAAAATGTCATTTCAGTTGTTTTCCCCCCAAAGGTTTACTTATTTATTCAAAAGGCATAGGGACAAAGAGAGAGAGAGAGAGAGAGAGAGAGAGCGCACAATTTTCCATCTGCTCGTTTACTGTCCAGATGGCTTCAATGGCCAGGACTGGGCCATGTCAACGCCAGGAGCCTGGAACTCCATCTGAGTCTCCCACGTGGGTGGCAGGGGCCCAGGTACCTGAGCCGCCTTCTGCCTATTTCCCGGGTGCGTTAGCAGGGAGCTGAATAGGAAGAACAGCCAGGACTCAAACCAGCGCTCCAGTCTGGGATGCTGGAATCG
The DNA here is from genome assembly GCA_949820135.1 of Sylvilagus floridanus. Classification (NCBI taxonomy): domain Eukaryota; kingdom Metazoa; phylum Chordata; class Mammalia; order Lagomorpha; family Leporidae; genus Sylvilagus; species Sylvilagus floridanus. The sequence goes on along the minus strand of OX463227.1, from coordinate 122,713,839 downwards.
CAGGCGGCAGCTTAACCGGCTGCACCACAACACTGGCCCCTGTGTTAATTTTGTATTTATTTTCCCAATCCAAAGTCCAAGACTCACCCCTCGCCTTTGCTTAGTGTGCTGCTTTAATCTCTTTAAGTTTCCTGCTTTTGTTTGTTTTTCATGGCACTGACATATCTGGGATGTTCCCTTCCCTTGCTTTAGCTTCAAGGGACAAGATGAGCCCGGCCTGCAGGGCCTGGAGCTGTGAGGTCATTGTTTCCCAGGTACCAGGCAGGGAGGGACTGCGGAGTGGATGGGAGCTCCCTTGGCTCACCCCAGGAAGATTAGGCTTCTGTGATTCAAGGTGGCAGGCTACGCATGACTAAGTGCACAAAGTGCACACCAGTGACTGCTCTCGCTACTATGCACAGCAGGAATTCGGAGGGAGGCTGGGCCACCGGCGCTGGAGGCCAGGAAGGCTTCTTGGAAGAATGGAGATGGCAGCTGGCCCGGGAGGGGGCACAAGGATGTTCAAGGAGAAGGGAGGGCACACACTGCCACACCTTCCACTCCGCTTCCTCTCACTGCCCCCAGGGAACAGGCACAAGGGCGCCCCACATACCCCATTCCCCCCGGCCATCCTCACATACCACTTGAGTGCCTAGACACTCGGGCCAGAGACGGGCTTCTTTCTTGGAGGCCTCTGCAGCACGAGGTCCCTCTCACCCTGGGTAGCTCCTGGGGTCTGACCCCCACCCCACCCCAGCAGAGCCACCATCAAGCAGTGCCAGTCCTAGGCACCTTCTGCTGGAGAATCCATGTCCTCCAGAGCCATTGTGGACCCAGCGCTGGGCTGTGAAGGAGCCAGAGAGAGCAAAGATATGGCTTCCGAGCTCCAGCTGCTGTGGTCTGTTTAGGGGCACAGGCAGAGAGCATTGGGGCCATGAACATTGGAGAGGTCAGTGACATCGAGGAGACTGGGAGAAGGACAGAGGTTCAGGACGGGTGGAGGATCCGGGCAGGGTGTGCCAGCAGTGGGGCGGGAGTCCGGGTGTGGGCGTGGGGGGTGTCACAGCAAGACTGGCCAGGGTGTGTCCGGCTGGAAAAATCAGAAGCAGCCCCAATGTCCACCAGGAGATGATGAGCTAAATAAATGGTGGCGTGTCCATATAATGGAATAATAATGGAACTCTGAACACATCAATCAGCTGACTGTGTCCAGTTATCTCCAAGATAAACTGTTACTCAAGCGATGTGTGCAGCATGCGGCCGTTTGCGAAGGCCAGGAGGTGGGGCGGGGGATGTATGACCTCATTTGCTTGTTTTGGCGCAGACAGACTTGGGAAAGATACATAAAAACGAATCAAAGTGGTGACCCGGGGTGGGTGGGTGGGGAGACTTCGAGAAGCAGAGGGAAGGGATGGGAGGAGACCTCCCTGGATGCCTGTCTAAATGTCCACAGCATATCCACGGATTTCCTGTCGAAAATTAAAGATAGCTAGGCAGGGGGCCTGGTCTAGCAGAGCCTGGCCACTCCATGCAGCCATGAACCAAGGATTCCGTACGGGCCGGAACCTTATCTGAAATGCAGAGACTTGGTTTCCAGCCCAGACCGTGGCAACCTCTCTGACCCTCCCAGTTTGTTCACCTGTGAAAGTCCAGGGTCCTGGGCCCTTCAGTGAGCTGAGGATTCCCCAGCACAGATTCTGCATTTCACCAGGAACCCAGGCGATTCAGGTATTCAGGTGAATGTTTGGGAGGCTCTGAGCATGAGCCAGCCAGGGGTGCCTGGAAGCTGGGGGTGGGGATGGCTGAGCAGGCCAGGGGGCCCTGAGCCAGCCAGGGAGGCTGGTGACAGCTGTGTCGGAAGCATGTTTGCAAGATGGACAGGGAGGAGGAGGTGTGGCCTGATGGGACGGCCAGCTGCTTAGAATGGATTGCTCAATTGGTTACTCAGTTGGTTAACTGAGCTCAGCAGGAGGGGAAGGGGACCTCTTGTGTGCTCATGGTGGAGACAGAAAGAGCAAAGTTATTAGTCTATGGGGCTAACAAGAAGGGCTTGGCAACAGCCAGCTTTTGGGGGAATGTTGTGAGTCTGGCCTGGTGGTCCTTAACCACAGATGCTCCTAGCCTTGCAGTGAGGGTTAATAAGAGGATGGACGTGGAATGCACAGTATGGGGCTTGGAACACAAAGGGTGCCCGCCAGTGCTCCCTCCTGCCTCCTGCTGCCCCGAGCTGGTCCCTTGCTTTCAGGGTAGCTTTGAGAGACCGGGGGACGCACGCACGCAAGGGGCAGAGGGCTGGAGGCTGGGAGTCTGGATGCCAGGGTGCAGTCTGCCCTCGCACCTCTCACTTCATCCGCTCCGTGCCCAGTTTGCAGAGAAGTCTCTAGAAAGTCTGGGATCCATGGAGAGCAGTTGCTCTGGTTTCATTCTCAGCCTGACAGCTTTTGGGGCCAAATCCCCTGGGGCAGAGTCAGGGCCTAATTCTCTGTCCAGCTCAGCACCCTGCACTGCCACCGTTCAGTCCCCACTCCCCTCATCTAATCTCAACACCTCACACCTGCTCCTCAGGTAAGAAAAACAGGCAAATGACAGGCTCCCTTCCAAACAAAGGCCCCATCCTATAATTAAACCTCTGCCCTGGTGTGATTCAGGAACCTCTGAGAGCTGACTTTGCGGGTGGGGTAGGAGCCTGGAAGTCACAGTGAGGCCGGACACCCTGCAGCTAGGCCTGTGTCAAGCTGGCATTTGTGGCACAGTGGGTTATGCCATCTCCTGGAACACCGGCATCCTATATGGGTGCCGTTTGAGTCCCAACTGCTCCACTTCTGATCCAGCTCCCTGCTGGCTTCTGTCGTGTCTTTGCTTCTCTGTTTGGCATCTCCCTGCCCAACGTGGGGAGGGGGGTGTTGGGTGGGGGGAGCACACAGTTCCTGAGTACCAGACCCTCCACTGGGAGGCTTTTTTTTTTTTTTTTAAGATCTATTTATTTATTTGAAAGGCAGAGTTACAGTAAGGCAGAGGCACAGAGAGAGAGAGAGAGAGAGAGAGAGGTCTTCCATCTGCTGGTTCACTTCCCAAAGGGCTGCAACAGCCGGAGCTGCACTGATCTGAAGCCAGGAGCCAGGAGCTTCCTCCAGGTCTCCCACATGGGTGCAGGGACCCAAGGACTTGGGCTATCTTCTACTGCTTTCCCAGACCACAGCAGAGAGCTGGATCGGAAGTGGAGCAGCTGGGACTCAAACCGGCACCCATAAGGGATGCTGGCACTGCAGACCGGGGCTTTAACCTGCTGCGCCACAGTGCCGACCCCTCCACTGGGAACCTTAACTCACTCTCTCACTGACTCTCCTAACAGCTGCCATTAACAGCCCCTGCTTTACAGGTGAACAAAGTGAGGCTCGCAGAGGTGCTAACTCAGCCAAGGTCACCCGCTTGGGGAGTAGCACAGCCAAGGATCTTTCCCACAATGTCAGGATCCCATCAACAGGGCCCCTGGGTCAAAAGGGAAACTTCCCAAACACAGCACTCCCCAGCCCGGCTGCACCTGAAATGCCTCCAACCCTCTGGCACCAGTGTCTAAGCCACAGCCTCTGAGCCCCTTCTCAGGAAGCGCAGGATCCACGCCATGCAGACTTCCGCTCAGCCCTTTCCCACGTCTCCTCACACCCACCCCGCCCAGAGGTAAGTCAAGGTAGGAAGGACTGAAGCCTACTAGCCCTGCAGGCTTGGGAACGAGCGACCACAGGAGATGATCTACAGCTGCTGGGCTGCTGGGGGCTCTGACTTGTGGTCCTGGAGAGCAAGCTGTAGAGCCCAGCATGGCGATGGAGGGTCTCAGCCTGCCCTTCCACACCCACAGTCTGCTCACCCGCCTTCGCTGCAGAAAGACACACCCTCCACCCCCGATTATTTATTTATTTGATAGAGTTACCGAAAGAGAGGAAGAGACAGAGAGAGATCTTGCATCTGCTGGTTCACTCCCCAAATGGCCACTATGGCTAGGGTTGGGCTACACCAAAGCCAGGAGTTTCTTCTGGGTCTCCATGTGGGTTCAGGGGCCCAAGCTCTCAGGCCATCCTCTGTTGCTTTCCCAAGTCCTTGGGTCCCTGCACCCATGTGGGAGACCTGGAGGAAGCTCCTGGCTCCTGGCTTCGGATCGCTGAAGCTCTGGCTGTTGTGGCCCTTTGGGAAGTGAACCAGCAGATGGAAGACCTCTCTCTCTCTCTCTCTCTCTCTCTCCCTTTGCCTTTCTGTAACTCTGTCTTTCAAATAAATAAATAGATCTTTAAAAAAAAAAGCTTCCCAGTGGAGGGTCTGGTACTCAGGAACTGTGTGCTCCCCCCACCCAACACCCCCCTCCCCACGTTGGGCAGGGAGATACTAAACAGAGAAGCAAAGACACGACAGAAGCCGGCAGAGGCTGCAAGAGAGCAGTGTCAACTCAACCAAGCTCAAGAAGGAAAATTCCACAGGGGCCCAGGAGGCGGGGTGGGGCAGGTATCGACAAGGTTACCTTGAAGACCAGGTGAAAACATCCCACAATGAAATGATGTGTGTGTGTGCATTTAATAAAATAGATGGTTGGGAGGGCCAGTGCTGTGGCGTAGTGGGTAAAAGCTGCTGCCTGCAGTGCTGGCATCGTATACCGGTGCTGGTTTGAGTCCCGGCTGCTGCACTTCTGATCTAGCTCTCTGCTATGGCCTGGGAAAACAGTGGAGGATGGCCCAAGTCCTTGGGGCCCTGCACCCATGTGGGAGACCTGGAAGAAGCTCCTGGCTCTTTGCTTTGGATCGGCTCAGCTCCGGCCATTGCAGCCATCTGGGGAGGGAACCAGTGGATGTAACTCTCTCTCTTTCTCTGTCTCTCTGTCTCTGTCTCTGTCTCTCTTGTCCTGGGTGCTATGCTTACAATCCAGCTCCCTATGAATAGCCCCTGCCACCCATGTGGGAGACCCGAATGAAGCTTCTGGCTCTTGGCTTCAGTCTGGTCCTGGCTGTTGTGACCCTTTGGGGAGTGAACCAGAGTATGGAAGATCTCTGTCTCTCTCTCTCCCTCTCTCTCGCTCTCTCCCTCTCTGTTTCCCTCTCTCTGTCTAATTTTGCCTTTCAAAGAAATCTTATTTTTTAAATAGAACTTATACTGTTTTTTTCTTAAAATGAGAGGGGTTTTTTTGTACTTATTTATTTTTTTGAAAGGTAGAGATACAGAGAGAGAAAGAGAGAGAGAGAGACACAGGAAGAGAGAGTGCTTCCACCCACTGGTTCATTCTCCAAATGGCCACAATAGCTAGGAATGGGCCAGGTTGATGCCAGGAGCCAGGAGAGTCTTCCGGGTCTCCCGCATGGGTGCAGGGGCCCAAGCACTTGGGCCATCCTCCACTGCTTTCTGAGGAGCATTAGCAGGGAGCTGGATCAGAAGTGGAGCAGCCGGGACTCGAACAGGCGCCCATAAGGAATACCATGCCACAGGTGGAGGCTTAGCCTTCTATGACATAGTGCCAGCCCCACAAATAAATCTTAAAAAAAATGTTGTTGAGTACAAAAAGCAAAATCCAAAATTCTAGGTAGATTATGAGTGCAAATATGTTTGTGAATGGCCAGGATTGGAAAGAAGCAACACTGGGAAGATGGTGCATTGGAACGTTAGGATTATGGTTTTTTTTTTTTTTTAAGATTTGTTTTATTTTATTGTAAAGGTAGAGTTTTAGATAGAGAAAGGGAGAGACACACAGAGAGAAATCTTCCATCTGTTGGTTCAATCCCCAAATGGTCGCAACAACCAGAGCTGGGCCACACTGAAGTCAGGAGCCAGGAGCTTCTCTCGGGTCTTCAACACAGATTCAGGGGCCTAACTAATTTCCCAGGAGCCTTAGCAGGGAGCCCGATCAGAAGTGTAGCAGCCGGGATTCGAACCGGCGCCTACATGGGACGCCAGCATCGCAGGTGGCAGCTTTCTCTGCTATGCGTCAGTGCTGGCCCCCAAGGTTACATTACAAAGATGCATAATGTTCTCTGTCGGTTTCTCATTTGTTTTAGCTTAAAATGCGACAAATAAAAAGAACATCATTTCACGAACACTTTTTCTAAACAGCGTTGGAGTGCGGGCGGGGAAGCTGGAGACAAGGACTCTCGGGCCACCCTGCCACCCTCTGGCTCTGAGGAAAGGGAGGTAGGAACAGGAACCGTCTCCGAGGAAGACAAACAGCGTTTCTTGGGCACAGTCACCTGGCCGGGCCAGGCCGCACACCCGGGCTGCAGTCGGTCCTACCGTGGACGACCAGTGTTCTGTCCTCAAGCAGTCACATGGCCCCGTGCGCTCCTCCTGTGTTCTGGAGGCCGACCCTCGGCCTGGGCCAAACAGCCCTCTGGGGCCAGCTTGGCTTCCGCCTCCCTGAGAGAGAGCTGGAAGGAGCCGCAGCTACACCCACCATTTGCTGGGTGTCTCTTCTGGGTCGGTGTGGGGCCAAGCGGAGAGAGTCAAGTTCAAATCCCCGCCAGGGAGGCTTCCGGGGGGCGGTGACTCATACGCTGACCCATCACTTCTGCTGGGGTGGGACATGACCCCAAGAATCCTTCACCCAGGGCCAGCAGGGGACAGGGACGTGGCCTAATTTCAGGCTTGCTGTGGGAAGAGGACTTGCAGGCTTCTGGGGGAGCAGATAGGATGAAGCACTCCACAGTGGGGCTGGGCAGCAGCTGGGAGCCAGGAGCCCACGCCTGCACAGCAACAGGGCCGGCTCTCAACAGCAGAGTGGGGCGATAAGATCTTAACAAGTGATAAAAGTCAAGAACAGAATGAGATCTAAAACACACAGGGCCACTTATGCAAATGAAAACTACCTGCACACAAAACAACAATATCTGTTTTGCAAGAACATACATGAACCCGAAGCTACTCATTAAGCACTTTGGAACAGTTGCCTCTGGCTGTGGCGGCTGGGGCAGCTGGGGCGGCTGGGGCTTGTGGTTGGCGTATGGAGATTAAGGGGAAGGAGTCACACTACAAGCCAGGAGGGCTTCCCGGCTTTGATATTGCACCGCAAAGCAAGGAGTCGGAATGGCTCAGCCCTCTGTTCTTGAGATCCCACAGAGGAGGAGAAAAAAAACAAGAAAGGACCAGAGAGGTTAAGTAATTTGTCCAAATCACACACAGTGGGTAAAGAGAAGCGGAGAGAATGCACAAGCAAGCAGGCCTGGGTGGAACAAGGCAGGGGGACCTGTCACTCAGAACCATGCGCCTGCCCCTCCAGAGCCGAGAGAGCAGAGGGAGGAGGAGGCTGTGTGTGGGGCAAGGCGTGGGGAGCTTCCGGTGCTCATCTGCGGGCCTCTCCGTCTGCCCCCGCACTGTGGGGTGTGGATGGCAGCCTTTACTTTCCAGGGACTTTGATGAGGAATGAAATGAGGCCGAGGCCACGCCTGCAGGGTGGCAGGGAAGTCAGTGGCGGCGGCGGGGGGGGGGGGGGGGGCACTTCCAGGAAGCAGGACTGAGCCAGTGCTGTCTGGACTTTAGAAATAATAGCGTGGCTCCTAGCACCCCCCGTGCCTCCGCACCGCTCGAGACTCCCCGGCTCTCACAGCAAGCCTTCAGGGTCAATTCTGCTGTGAATCCCACTTTGCAGATTAGAAATTGAGACACAGGCGCTGTGGCACAGCAGGTTAGGCTTCCCATACAGGTGCAGGTGCGAGTCCCGGCTGCTCCACTTCCAATCCAGCTCCCTGCTAATGCACCCTCTTGAGCTTCCCACAGTGCAGGTGGCGTGGCGTGGGCAGGGACACTGCTGTCAGGGGCCCAGTCCTCTGGTCAGCCGGGGGCCCCTGCCTGAAGGATTCGATTCCCCCACCATCAGATTCCAAGATGAGGGACCCAACATCCCTACGTACACAGGAGGGATGAGACTTGCCTCCCAGATCGCCTTGGTTGCCCAGTTCCCTGGCACCCACCCCTTTAGCAGAGACAAAACCTAACACATGGTGAGGCACGGCCCTTGCTCTCCCAAACCCTCGCCTATCTCCTGGGCTCCCTCCCAATGCCCAGAGCTGGGAGCCGGGCCGCCGTCCCCAGTGCCGGATGCAGCCACTCCACCCAGAATGCCACGTTCCACCCTCCTCGCCTCCCAAGCAAGACCTCATCACCCCCAGGGCTTGGACGGGCAGGATCAGAGGCTATGGCAGGCAAGCTGCCACTCCTCCCCTCCCTCCTGACACCTCTCTCCCTTCGTGGAAATTAGGGGTCATTACCATCAGGGTGTGAGATCTGGGCCAACACTTTAACTTCCAATCAGCCCTGCAGGCCCCAAAGTCCAATCCATCCCCAGCAGTCAATGCTGACACAGTACCAGGAAGTGGACGCATAGGTCTGGACCCAACCCAAGCCAGTGTGGCTGAGAGCAGGAAGCACCAGCTTGTTCTACTGGCCTCCCACTGGGCCTTCCCCAGCACCCTTCACACTGCCGAGGCCAGGAGAAAGCCCATGGCACTCCCCACTATGGGATTTCTGCAGCTGGCCTGGAATGTGCCTGCCACGTGTGGTGTGGAAGAGGTGAGGTCCTCGGCTGGAGGAGAGGTCTGGTTGTTGAGGATGGGACAGAGCTACCCACTCAGCCACCCACCCATGAGCCCAATTACCCTCCACCCACACCCACAGCAACAGCCAATATTTACTTCTGCTCTGCCAAGTACTGCCTGGACAGCTTTGCCCAAACCGAACAGGGAAGCCTTTGAGTCCTCCCACTTTACAGATGAGAAAACAGAAGCGCGGAGATGGGAGTTCATTTGCTCAGGTTGCACTCTAGCAAGATGATGGAGCTGGGAGTCAGGTTCAGCCTGGACCCGTGACCCTGTCTCCAACACCACAACCATCCCCCACCCACTGTCTCTCCATTCATGGGCCAAATGCCATTCATGCCAGCCCGAATCTTCGCACCTGCCTTCCAGCCTTCCCTCCACCTCCTGGCCCCCCTGCTCCAAGCCGCTCGTTTGGGAGAAGGAAGAACAAAGGCCAGAAGGCAGAGAACAGGGCCTGCTTCATAAATTGGTGCATAGAGAGTGAGGGGACAGACAGCAAGAAGTGAGGTTGAAATAAACAGGGTTCAAATCAGAAGGGTTGGCCCAAGCACCATCCAAGGCCCTATTCCTCTATCCATCCATCCATCCATCCATCCACCCATCCATCCATCCACCCATCCATCCACCCATCCACCCATCCACCCACCCATCCACCCATCCACCCATCCACCCACCCATCCACCCATCCATCCATCCACCCATCCACTCATCCATCCACCCATCCTCCCACCCATCCACCCATCCATCCACCCACCCACCCATCCATCCATCCATCCACCCATCCATCCACCCATCCACCCATCCACCACCCATCCACCCATCCATCCACCCATCTGCCCACCCATCCACCCACCTATCCACCCACTCATCCACCTCTGTTATTTGGAAGGCAGATAGATTCAGGGATGAGGAATATCCAGCCCACAAAATCATTTGGTCTGGCCCTGCCAAGGCAACTACAGGCAGGACTTGAAATTCAGTAAATCAATGAAAGTCTCTTTTATCTCTCTCTTTTTTTAAGATTTATTGATTTATTTGAGAGGCAGAGTAACAGAGAGAAAGATCTTCCATCCACTGGTTCCCTCCCCAAATGGCAGCAATGGCCGGAGTTGGGCTGATCTGAAGCCAGGAGCCAGAAGCCGGGTCTCTCACATGGGTGCAAGGGTCCAAGGACTTGGGCCATCTTCTACTGCTTTCCCAGGCCATAGCAGAAAGCTGGATTGGAAGTGGAGCAGCCGGGACACAAACTGGTACCTATATGGGATGCCGGCACTGCAGGCATCGGTTTTACCCACTAAACCACAGCACCGGCCCCTCAGCTACTGATATCTACAACATGCTGGGAGCCTGGGGCAGGTGGTGCAGTAGGATTTCTGGAGCTACCTGAGTAACTGGGATGCTCCCTCTACACTCACCTCTGTGCTCGGTTTGTGGGCTCCTGGGATTTGTGGGAAGTGGAGATCTGGCGGGGCAGGGGGTGATGTCTAGGTTAAAAGACCCTTCCAGGCCCTGGGACTTCAGGCCCAGCCCTGACCCCGTCTTTCCCCAGGAAGACAGAGGCAATTGTGGTGTAAAGAGCATCACAATGCCCCCAGCCCAGCCTGGTGCTCCCAGGACCCTCCCAGGAGTCCCTGGGAGGTCCTAGAGCCCCTGACCACCACAGGTCCCATCTCACCACCAAGGAAGGCCCTGGCCAAGGATGCTCAAGGTGAGATGATGCCACAGGGCTGCAGCCAGGCAGCCTGAGCATACAAGGCACCTGACTGGCAGGAGGGAGCATGGAGGCCCCAGCCAGGCCCCGTGCCCCCTCCTGTCCCCTCCTCCACCCCCACGGTTGGGAGTCAGGGGCCCTTCCAGAAGGCCTAGGTGTTAGAGCCGCTGCCCGATTTCTTCCCCTGCTGGGGTTGGGGTGGGGGCCGCCACTGTCTCCTGGGGAGAGGAATGGGACTGGGGGTCCCCACAGGGCACTCTGGCTCCCTGGCTCCTGTGCACTCCCAGAGCCTCCTCGGCAACCTTGGGATCCATAAAAATAGCAGCTACATTGTCCAGTGCTTAAGAGGCTCAGGCACTTTACACAGAGGGGCTCGTTCAACCCTCAGAGTCAGCCTGTGACACGGAGTTTCTCCTCATTCCCACTTGTAGGTGGGCAAGCCGAGGTACCCAGTGGTCGTCCACCCGGCAATCGGCAGCTAGTGAGTGGGCCAGCTGGAAGTGGAGGCAGGAGGCTGGCTCCCAGCCCCCAGCCCCCTCCTGCCTCCCAGCCGATCCCGATCCCTGCGGAGCCCTTCTCCCCCCTCCTCAGGCAGACAGGGAAGGCTGGGAGTAGTTGCCTGCTGAGGCGGGCAGAAAAGACAGCTTGCACCCCTACCCCAGCCGCTGGACAACAGGGTCTCTGTTGGAGCTGCAGCTCCAAGGTGCGCAGCCGCTGTAAAGGCAGGGGCAGGCCCTGAGCGCAGCCCTCCCCACCCCAAGGCCAGCAGGGTGCGCTCCAGCTGCCTCACCCAAGTGCTCCTTGCCTTACCCCCACCCCCAGAGCCAGCTGCTGCTGCAGCGTCTCAGGTGTGGGTTGGGCCAGGCCTTGTGCCATGGGCCCCCGAGGGTTTGAGAAACCAGGACGCCTTCCTGGCTGACCTGTGGCAGTACCACGGGCAGGGGTGGGGGAGCACCTTCTGGCCTGGCTCAGAGAGTCCACTCCTGAAGCGGCCAGGTCCTGGTGGCAGGACACACATAGGAACACACGTGTGCCTCTGAAAGGCTCCCATGGGGTCTGCCTGCGGGGGGGGGGGGGGGGGCAGGGGCAAGGAGGGCGCTTCTCTCCAGGATCCTTCTTGGGGCTCTGGTAACAGGACGGCAGGATCCTGATGGGAGGGGAGGCAGTGAGTCCTGGACGCTTTACTGCTCCCCATGAAGTGGGAGGTGCAAGTGAGACAGGCAGACTGGGGAGCTGGAAGCATTTGTCTCCAAGCCGGGGTTTCTCAACCTGATGCCATTGACCTTGTGCTCCGCTCTGGGGGGGGGCTGCCCTATGCACTGTCGGATGCCCCCAGCTGTGACAACCGGCAAAAGTCCCCAGATCTGCCAAATGCCCTCTGGTGGAGCGGGGTGAGTAGTAGTGGACGGAATCCTTGGTCCAAAAGGTTGAGAACCACTGACTGCACACACAGACACACACACACACACACACACACACACACACACACTGACAGGCAGGGCAGGGGAGGGAGGAGACGGGTAAATGAAACCAGACATTAACCAGGGAAGTATGCGGCCAGGCCCCGCCCTCCCCCAGAGCTGGCTGGGCCTGGGAGGAGACGATGCTCTCAGCCCTTTGGGGTTAGTCACCGGAGCCCGGCCTGGCCCTGGACGTGCCTGGGTGCCTTCTTCCTCTTCGTGTTCCTCCTCCATCCCCTCCCTCCCTCTCTTCTCTACCTCCGTTCCCCTCCCCCCACGGGATTGTACCTCTGCCCCAAGTCTGGGGCGGCCTGGCCCCTGGATGTGCTGGTGGGCCCCTGTGCATTGCAGCAGCAGTAGCTGCCCCGTAGGCCCAGAGCAGGTGGGCCCAAGCTGGGGCCTGAGCTGGGGCAGGGAGGGAAAGGTGTGCTCAGCTCCTGGCTCCTGCACAGCTGACCCTGGGGCTTGTACGCGATGTTTACTCAAATGCTGCAAACCTGGCCGAGCGCTTGGATGCCTCTGGGCCTCTCAGATTCCTCATTTGGAACACGGACGTCAGTGACAGCTCCAGGGGCTCTTGGGAGCTTTCGCAGAGCGGAAAGGCTGGTACCTGGCGCTCAGCGTGTGCTTGGTCCTCTTAGCCGAGTGTCCTCTTCCCTCTGGGGCTCTCTGGCCAGTCCCCCCAGTCATTCCGAAAGCATCTGCCTCTGTCACCCCAGGCACTGGCCTCCTGGGCCCAAAGGGTGGCCAAGTCCGTCCCAACCATGACCTGGGCCTAGGATAAGACAAGCAATGGTACCTGGAGAGCAAAGCTAGAAAGGAGCCTGTACCTCTCTAAGAGCAGCTACTTCCTTAAAATGTGCACACTCCATTTCCTCTGGACCCTCCTGGCGGAGGACCACAACCCAAGAGGATGGCCAAGGGGCCCTGAAGAGATGAGATGGGGCAGGGCTGCATGCAGCTTCAGGGAGGGCTTCCTGGAGAAGGTGTCAAAAGAACTACTGGGGCTGTGAAGGACAGGAGGAAATGCAGACTGGAGGCTCCTACTTGGTCATGTGCAGCTTGGTGATAGGGATTCTCTCTGAGAAATGCATTGTGTGATTATCACAGCGGCTCCCTAGGCAAGCTAAGCTGGCCATGACTTCACAGTATGGGGACCACTGTACTGTGTGTGTGGTCCTTGACTGGACATCGCTATTCATTATGGGACTGGGCAGAGACCAATGGCAGCAAAGCCTGCCTTGGAAGAAAGCCCTGGGCAAGTTCTAGGCCAGGCACATAGTAAAGTTAGACACCAAGGAGCCACTTTATGACTTCGGGCCCTGGGACTTCTTTTATAAGCGAGTAGGGGCTCCACTTGCTTCCAGTCTGTAATGAGGGGCTCCCTCCCAGTGCCTGGAGGCTGGGCAGAGAGGAGGTGAGTTCCTCATCAGTCTGATACACGTGTGCATGGGTGTACATTTCATCCTTTGATTGTGTGATCTCAGCTAGGGGGGTCCCTAGTTCAATGGACGGCTGGCATCTGGGGGACGGAGTGGGCATTGGAAGGAGGGTGGACAAGACCATGGAGGTCAGAGGACCATCTAGAAGCACAGTGGAATGGGGTTTGGTGCAGCAGTTAAAATGCCACTGGGGATGTCCACATTTCATACTGGGTGTCTTAGCTCCACCCCCAAGTCCAACTTCTTGCTCATGTGCACCCTGGAAGGCAGTAGCTTATGGTCAAGTGGTTGGGTCCCTGTCACCCACGTGGGAGACCCAGACTGAGTTCCTGGTTCCTGTGCCTTTGGGAAGTGAACCAGCAGATGGGATCTCTCTCTCTCTCTCTCTCTCTCTCTCTCTCTCTCTCCCAAGTAAAATAAATGCAAACTTCAAAACAGGAGTATAGTCACACGCTACCCCACACGCTGGTGCTTTGGTCAATGACACACTGCATACGTGACAGCAGTCCTGTTGCCTAGTGACATCTGAGTTTGTGTAAGGACATTCTACGAGCCTCGCAGAACAAAGAACCGCCTCGAGGTACATTTCTCTGCTGTGTCCTCATGGTTAAGTGGTGATGCGTAGCTGTGAATAGACGTCAGAACACTGTGGCGCGGACCGAGGCAGTGGGGACCCCGAGAAAGTGGGTGGATCCCGACACACGAGCGAGCAAGAGCGGTGGCTAAGGGAAGGCTGGCTTTGCTGGATTGGGGGTGCACTTGGTAACAATGAGCGATGTTCTAAAATAGAACGGGTGGCTGGCAGGTGAGCCGCCCCAGCCTGGAGCTCAGCTGAGTAGAGCCAGGGTTTCCAGAGTGCTCTCTAAATGCCTTGGTCTGGAGCAAGAGAGGGACGAGGATTTTGGAGACTGTTATGCCAAGGGTAAGAGAGACAGAATGACGAGTAAGACAAGCGGTGCCCCAAGGGGCTCGGGCAGAATTTCCCTCCTGAATGGGAGAAGAGCATGCCAGGCTGGGAAACAGCCTGTGTAAAGGCTGGGGGACCTGGAAGGGTGCTGTGTGGCCGGGAAGGAGGGGTCAGGCGGTGTGGCTGGAGTGCGGGGCAGTGCAGGAACCGGGGAGCCAGGAAGCTGGCGAGCGGCAGCCATGTCGCCCGAGGTCTTGAACTCCAAGGCGAGCAGCTTTGGGCTTTATTTGCTAGACAGTAGCAAGCGAACGGTGCTTTGAGGAAGTGAGTGAACCAAGTGGTCTGGCCATTGATTTGGAGCGGCTTCCTCTGGAGTGGGCAGAAGCAAGGGTGGGAAGGCAAGCTGGCGGTGGGGTGGGGAGGAGGCAGGAAGACTTGCAGGAGAGGGTGGGGGGATGGGCTGGCATCTGGGAGCAGCTAAGACGCAGCTTGGGACACACACCCTGTGTGATGATGCCTGGGTCTGAGTCCAGCTTTCACTTCCCATCCAGCTTCCTGCTGATGCACCCTGGGAGGCGGCAGTGATGTCTCAGGGATGTGGGTTCCTACCTCCCATGTGGGAGACCCAGAATCAGTGCACTCCCAGCTGTGGCCTGACCAAAGCGCTGGCTGTTGTGGGCATCTGGAGAGTAAACCAGTGGACAGAGTATCTTTCGCTGTCTCTCTGCCTTCCAAATAAAATGAAAATATATAAATAAAAAAAAAATAAAACAGAAGTGGACAGGCCTGAGGGGTCAGTGGCAGAAAGCCAAATGGAGCCACGTGGAAGAGGCTGAATGACAGGACATGTGGGAGAGCAGGGTGGGGGTAGGGGGGCTGAGGGTGACCCCTGGCTCCCAGCGTCTGCAAGCCGCATCACACGGTCAGATCTGCAGACCCCTGGCTCCCTGGCTGGCAGCACTGTGCTCCCGGGTGGCCCTGGCAGTGGCCCCTTCTCCTCCCTGCTGCCCCTGGCCCCAGGATCTAAAGTCCTAAACTCTCTCCTTTCCCTCCTCTCAGGATTCACAGAAACCCTCGGGACCCAGCCATGGGCCCGAGACACCATCAGGCAAAAAGGTGAAGCCTGCACACCCAGCCCTGTCCTGCAAGTGGAAGCAGGACCGTGAGCCGTCTCTGGCAGCCGCCTACGTGCCAGTGGTGGTGGATCCTCAGGGGCAGAACCGGGACACGTTCAGGTTCAAGTTCTACACCTCCCAGTATTCCAACTCTCTGAACCCCTTCTACACCTTGCAGAAACCTACCTGCGGCTACCTGTACCGCCGGGACACTGACCACACTCGCAAATGCTTCGACGTGCCTCCTGCCAACGTGGTCTTATGGCGCACCTAGGCTGGTGCCAGCCAGAAGCCCTCCGCACCGTACCTGCCTCCCTGGGGCCGCCAGTCCCAGAGGGAACGGGCTGAGTGCTCCAGGAGGAGCAGCACCCGCCTGGGCCGAGACAGCCGCGCCATGTCCACCCGCTGACGGTGGCAAGTCGGGGGAGGTCTCTTAGCAGCAATTAAAGTTGGTGCTTCTTGTTTATGGGTGGTTGTGGACGGGAAGCTGAGGCCAGGGGAGAGCTGTACAGCAAAGTTGTGCTCAGAAGGGCTTGAACACTTGGAAGTTCGTGGTTCTCAGTCTCCCCAGCTCCCCTCCAAAGCCCAAGTCCTGAGTCCAGGCGCTGCAAGCTCTCAGACGTAAGAAAGACACACGTCGGCAGAGCACGACTCTGCTCTCTTGCGAGGTTCTCTCACGCTGGGTTGCAGTGGGGCTGGAAACCGGGGAGGAGCTAAGGGTCTCTAAGGAGCCAGGGGCTGGTGTGAGCCCACTGTGCGCATCTCTGTCCAGCTCCACACTGAGCAGCTTCGCGTCGGACTGTTCCCTGCCCCACCATGGAGATCAGCGAATGCCTTCGCCTTGGGGCTGCTTTTTCCCACAGAGCCAAGTGTTAAAATAGTGACTGCTAAACCTCCTGGTTTCGTTCCTAGAGTCACATAGCAACTCTGCTTATGGTGGTGTATTCAGTGGGGGCATACTTATTGTGCATAAGAGGGGGGGGGGGCTGGTGTGGGAAGGAGGGACAGGATGCCTGGGGACCCAGACAAGCAGCCAGTGGCTGCCAGGCCGCCGGGGACAGTGTGCGGGGAGGAAGGCAGAGAGGCCTAGGGCAGCGTGGGATCTGAGTGTTCATGCAGGCTCAGCAGAGGCGCCCTTTTGTCAAATGCCTGCTGACCTTGGCTGGAGCCAGGCCCCTTGGCATCCAGGCTGGTCTCTCTGCTCGTTTGTTGTTGTTCAAGGGGGACGGGTGTGTGAGGCAGCTGGAGAGCCGCCCATAGCTCCCCATGCATAGAGCGGATCCTCTCTCTTCCCGAGGTGAGGCTGTGACAGCGACCAGGGCCTCTATGGTCCAACTCTGCAGAACAACCTTCAGCCAGGGGCAGGAGCGGACCTTCTTTTTTAGATTTATTTTATTTATTCGAAAAAGTTACAGAGAGGGAGACACACACACACACACATACACACACAGAGTCTTGCATCCACTGGTTCGCTCCCCAAATGGCCACAACAGCCAGAGCTGAGCCGATCTAAAGCCAGGAGCTTCTTCTGGGTCTCCCTCGTGGGTGCAGGGGCCCAAAAACATTAGCAAGGAGCTGGATTGGAAGTGGAGCAGCTGGGACTTGAACTGGCGCTCATACAGAATGCTGGGGTCACAGCAGGTGGCTTAACCCGCTGTGCCACAGTGCCAACCCTAAAACATTTTAGGTGCACTTACTACCATTTGAGTGGGATTTTGAAAGAGAAGCAGAGATAAATGTAGGAAGTCCTAACCATTCAGTCAAATCATGCCACAGACACTGTGGCCTGGGTCCTTGAGATGCACAAATATGAACGGGAGCCTCCTCTGCTCGCCCCTGCCTCGCAGCCGGGGACTGGTGAGAAGCAGGGTCGCCATCAGGAGTCCTCTCTCCTCTTGCAACGCCTCTTCCGGTCCCCTGGAGAATGGCGCCCCCTTGAGGCTCGCCTTGGTAGAGCAGCCTCCACCGAGTCCTTTCAAGAAGCTGGCCCAAGTCCCACCTTGTTTTGAGCAGGAAAATCACTCCAGGCAAAATCACCGGCTCCCAGGGCCCTGCCAAGTTTCTGTGGAGAGCAGGCAGGTGAGCAGCCCTGGAGGGCTATGGGTCAGGCCGGAGGCTCCTGCCTCTCGGCACCTGGCCCAGCCCCAGTCACTGGCACTTTCTCTCTCTCTGATTTGGCGTCTGTCCCTGGAGTATTCCTGCAGCCAGAGGAGCTGAGAGAGCCTCAGAGCCTCCTGGATCACCCGTGCCCGCCAGCCCTCCATCCCCGCCACCAGCCCCTTCCCTCCAGCTCCCTGGGGGTATGCAGTCCTGGGTGACTTGGCAGCCGAGTCTTGGGGGAGGCCATTCCCACCTTGGGCTGGCGCCAGGGCGCGGGGGCCCACCCCACCCAAAGGGAGCTGTGAGGCAGAGGGCACAGGGGCAGGCTGAGGGGGTGGCACTGGAGGGAGGGCTTGTGGGCTCTGCGCCTGCACCACCCCCCCTCCAGGGCTGCTGCTTCGGAGACATGCAGGCTTAGGCTCAGCGCGAGCAGGTGAAGTGGAGGCGCTTTGATAACCCCCGCTTAAAACGTCTAAGACCCGAGCAGGTGATTTAAGTTTTCTGCCCCCAATTCTCACTCGCATGGGAATAATAATACCCAGGCCCCAGGCCTCGGGAGCCTGCCGTGTTGTGGTCCTGGGGTTCCACCCTATTTCTTTAGTGTTTTCTTCTAAAGCTGTATTTTTATTTCCTTGAAAGTTAGAGTTTCAGAGGGAGGGAGACAGAGGGACACAGAGAGAGGTTTTCCCTCCGCTGGTTCACTCCCCAAATGGCTGCAATGGTCAGGGCTGAGCCAGGCTGATGCCAGGAGCCAGGAGCTTCTTCTGGGTCTCCCACATAGGTTCACGGGCCCAAGCATTTGGACCATTTTCTGCTGCTTGCCCAGTGCATTAGCAGGGAGCTGGATGGGAAGTGGAGCAGCTGGGACCCAGGTATGGCAGGGGCTGCTGGGGCTGCCCCGCAGGCCCCTCCATGCCTTTACTGAAGACTCGTCCAGTATGTCAGATGGAGGCCGTGAGAGCTGGCCTGATGATGGGCAGCAGCCGTGTTGCAGAAGCCCATGGGGCCTGGAACTGTGGACAGCCTCTAGAGGTGCCGGGCTGCTGCTTGGGCCAGACAAGGCGCCAGGGCCCTCGGCCACACAGCCCGGGGCCTCCGCTCTGCCTGCCGTCTGCATGGGGAGCGTGGCTGCCTCTCCCATCCAGCCTCCAGGTGAGGATACAGCCCATAGGACACCACGCATGCAGCTCGTGGGACCCCGGGTTGTGCTGGATCTGGTCCACGGAAGCTGTGAGATAATCCAAGTGTATTGCTTTAAGCTGCTGACTTGGTCATGATCGGTTGTGCAGCACAGAAAACTGATACCAGACGTTTGCAGGATATCAAGGGGAAAGAGGAATTCAGGAAGGCTTCACGGAGGAGGTGGCGTTTGTCCTCGCACATGAAGACTGAGGAGGCTTTAATGGGGAGGAGAGATGGGAGGATGAGCTTCTGCTTCCTCCTGGACCCCTGAGAGGACTCTGCAAGGACCCCCAACTTCAGCTGGGCTCCCCACAAGGTCACGGAGGGACCCTCTCATGCCCTGCCCAACGTGTCTGGAGAACTGGACCAAACCAGGGCAGTCCTGGCTCCCCACGCCCCTTAATTGGACCACTTTAGGTTAAGCATAGGTCATGCAGCGCTGTTTTCCCTTTCAAAAATACCCGTCTTCAGAAAACACAGGTACATTTTACAATCAAGGCTTAAAAATAAAAATTGCTGGTGACCCCGTGACCTAGCGCTGAGCGCTGTGTCAGCATTTGGTGGCTCCCTTCTGGTCACAGTATCGCGTGTGCAGTGAGTGGCGGGGCCAGGATGCCCGGGTCAGCTCCTCCGGGTCTTTCTCTCCCTGGCCAGCTGAGGCGCCTCCTAGCTCTGGGCGCTTCAGGTCACTTGCTCAGGAAAATGGGCAAGAGGAGTTGCTTATGACGTGGTGCTTATGACGCAAAGGCAGATAACTGCGGTGGTGGGGCTTGGGGGAGACCAGATCCAAGAAGCCAGACCTGGCCCAGGGCGCACGGCCCCTCCCCAGCCCCGATGATGTCTACAGATGCCCTGTAAGACAGGGCCAGACAAGCGTCTTTCCTGCCCTGGCCCAGCCCAGGTCTGAGAGTCCCCAGTGAGCACCTTGGTCAAGTGGGGAAGTCCCGGGCTGGTGCTGTGGCATAGTGGGAAGCCTCCACCTGTGGGGCCGGCATCCCATATGGGCACCGGTTCGAGTCCCGGCTATTCCACTTCCAATCCTGCTAATGGCCTGGTACAGCAGTGGAAGATGACCCAAGTGCCTGGGTCCCTGCACCCATGTGGCTGACCTGGAAGAAACTCCAGGCTCCTGGCATTGGGTGGATTCAGCTCCGGCCATTGTGGCCATTTGGAGAGTGAACCAGGGGCTGGAAGACCTCTCTCTGAGTCTCCCTCCCTCTCTCTCTGTCTTTTCCTCTCTCTGTAGCTCTACCTCTCAAATACATAAGTAAAATCTTTAAAACAGTAATTCAGTTGTTTGAAAAAAAATGGGAGGTCCCTCCAGGGGCGTGCAGGGTCTCCCTTCTGGTTGCTAACGTGTTCCCTGAGCTGCTGCCAGGGAGGGCTGTGGGGCTGGGTGCCGCCAGGGCCCGCCCCCGCATGCGGGGCTCCCCCCCTGGCCCAGGCAGGGCTCAGCCTGCGGATGTGCATGCTGGGCCTGGCCCCACTGCCTGGAGGCCATGCGCTTACCTTCTCCTCAGAGCTCGGCCACCTCCCCAGGTCCCTGCTCCCCACTGCTGTCCAGTTCTCAGAGAACTCTGAGAGTGCCAGCCGGGCTGTGGCACAGCCCGTGAAGCCACCCCCACAGCACCCGCCTCCCCTAGGAAAGCCAGTTTGAGTCCCGGCTGCTCCACTGCCCATCCAGCTCCCTGCTAATGCACCTGGGAAAGCAGCAGAAGACGGCCCAAGCGCTTGGGTTCCTGCACCCACATGGGAGACCCAGATAGAGTTCCAGGCTCCTGATTCAGCCTGGCCAAGCCCCAGCTGTTGCAGCCCTTTGGGGAGTGAACCAGGGGATGGAAGATCTCTCTCTCTCTCTCTGTCTCTCCTTCCCTCTCTATAACTCTGCCTTTCAAATAAATAAATCTAAAAGAAAAAAAAAAGAGCCACAACATGACATTCCTCACACAAAATTGCAAAGAAAAACTTTTCCACGTGCCGCCACCCTCAGACTACCTCTCGCCTTTCTGGTTTGTTGTTCATTCACATAAAGAGGGGACTGCTTTCAAACATAACCAGAAATAGGCGAGAGGCTCCAGGAGCCATTACGTCACTTGTTCCCAAGTAATAGGAGCAAGAAATTAGCTTCTGTTGCTTTAAGCCGGAAGATTTTAGAATTGTTTGTGACTGTAGCATAACCTAGCCTGTTCTGGGCCACATGATCCATTTTTTTTTTAAGATTTTATTTATTTGAGATGTAGAGTTACAGGCAGTGAGAGAGAGAGAGAAAGGTCTTCCTTCCATTGGTTCGCTCCCCAAATGGCTGCAAAGGCCAGAGCTGCACTGATCCGAAACCAGGAGCCAGGTGCTTTTCCCTGGTCTCCCATGTGGGTGCAGGGCCCAAGCACTTGGGCCATCCTCCACTGCACTCCCGGGCCACAGCAGAGAGCTGGACTGGAAGAGGAGCAACCAGGACTAGAACCGGCACCCATATTGGATGCTGGCGCCACAGGTGGAGGATTAACCTAGTGTGCCACGTCACCAGCCCCCATGATCCATGTTTTACAGATAATATAGATCATATATGCATGTGAATTTATTCGTTAGTAATTGCATTTACCTCATCCAGAGTTCACGTGACTACTAGCGTGTACGTGTATACACATCTGCCTTAGTCTTCAGTCTGAAGCAGCCTGGAGGACTGCCCCGCCCCCGTGGCCTCGCAGCCCGGGACGGGCCTGGGGTGCAGCTGGGGGTCCCAGGGGGGAACCCAGTAAGGCTGATCCGCTAGAAAGTGTCTTAAAGTGTGTCAGCCAGGGTGAGGGGTGGGCTGCAGGACAAAGCGTCCCCACAGGCCCCCTTCCTCACATGTCAACTGCATGGCTGATCATCAGAGCACAGCTTTTAAAAACGATTTACTTATTTTCATTCTTTAAAAAGATTTATTTATTTGAAAGTCAGAGTTACACAGAGAAGGAGAGACAGAGGGAGAGACAGAGAGAGAGAGTGAGAGAGGTCTTCCATCCTCTGGTTCACTCTCCAGTTGGCCGCAATGGCTGGAGCCAAGAGCTTCTTCCGGGTCTCCCACATGGGTGCAGGGGCCCAAGGACTTGGCCCACTTTCTACTGCTTTCCCAGGCCATAGCAGAGAGCTGGATCGGAAGTGGAGCAGCCGGGACTTGAACCAGCACCCATATGGGATGCTGGTGCTTCAGGCCAGGGCATTAACCCACTGCACCACAGCACCAGCCCCAGCCCCAGTTATTTGTAAAGCAGAGAGAGAAAGAGAGAGAGAGATCTTCCATTCACTGGTTCACTCCTCAAATACCCACAACAGCCAGAGCTGTGCCAGGCCAAAGGCAGGAGCCAGGAGCTCCCTCGGAGTCTCCCATGTGGGTACTTGTCATTAGAGGAGTCTGGATCTGAAGCAGAGCAGCCGAGACAGTCCGGCACCTCAATATGGGTGTGGCCATCTCGAGTGGGGCCTTGACTGCTGTGCCCAAAGCCTGTCCCTCAGTGCACAACCTGACTAAGTGCTCACGGCCCCACAGGGGAAAGCAGAAACGTGGGCAGTGGTTCCTCCTGGCTGAGTCAGGGGCCCTGGGCTTGGTCCACACATAAGAGGAGAGGGGATACGAAGGCAGACACAGGACAGGGTCAGTGCACCTGCCCTCGCTGCTGACTCCGCACATGAAGCAGCTTTAAAGTCTGTGGCCAGAGCGCCGACAGAGGAAGCTGCTGCTGCACCCTTAGGTTTGGCCTAGACTTCTGGGACTGGCAGGTAGCTGCTCACCCACGCACCTGCGTGCCTGGGCGCTCACTCACACATTCACACAGGCCTCAGGGCACCAATGCCCTCTCTACCCCCATGCCCCTGCTCTGGTGTCAGGTGCAGAGTCAGATGGAGGAACGTGAGGAGTGTGGTCAGCACAGGACCAGTGTGCCCGAGGTGCGTGTGTGTGTGTGTGTGTGTGTGTGTGTGCAAACACAGCTATGTGTCCGGTGTAGCCCCTGGCTGCTCAGGTCTCGTCTTGGGACCCACAAGGTCTGTGTGCACTGGCGCTCTCACGTGCTTCCTCTCCAGGGTGGGCTTGAACCCCCTCAGGGTGATGCCGGGTGCAGGGCACAGCCTGGAAATCTGTGCACAGCAGCCCTGTGCCGAGCCCACAGTCAGTCCCACGCTGGAAGAGGAACCAGCTGCATCTCCCTGCACCTCCGGTCCGTGTCAGAGAGCAGGATCCAGGCAGGTGATGAACCACTCAGAACAGAAGGACATAGAGGTCATAGGATCAGAGCAGCCGCTGGCCAGCCACCCACGGTGCCGCGGTAAGAAGGGATTAGGTGACTGCAAACTGGGTAAGAAAATCCTCTCACCCCAGATCAAGGCCTCTGCTTCTGGAAGCTTTGTTCTATTCTCTCCCCTCGTTCCCAGGGTGCAGCGGGCACCTTCAATACTGGTTCCTTTGCACAGCCCTCCGTCCTTGCACCGCCTCCTCTCCACATGTCCCCTGTCTGACTCTTCAGGCCCTTTGCTGAGACCTACAGGAGTCAGACCTGCGAGCGAGGAAGGCCCAGGTTGAGGAGGTCCAGGTGCCTTTGCGCGGAGGGGCCGCAGGGAGCAGGAGCAGTCCAGCAGGGGCGCCGCCTCCTGTAGGCCTGTGACATGGGCAACGTGGTGGAGGGCAAGTCGGTGGAGGAGCTGAGCAGCACCGAGTGCCACCAGTGGTACAAGAAGTTCATGACCGAATGCCCCTCCGGCCAGCTCACCCTCTACGAGTTCCGCCAGTTCTTCGGCCTCAAGAACCTGAGCCCGACGGCCAGCCAGTATGTGGAGCAGATGTTCGAAACCTTTGACTTCAACAAGGTGGGCAGAGGCTGGGGCGGCTGCACGGAGGCCCCGGGGGGCCTGGCCAGCTTGCGGGGTGGGGAGAGCCGGTGGCAGGGCAAAGGTGTCGGCCGGAGCTGGCACTGCTTCTTGTGTACGATCATTTAGGCGGCTGCCTTTGGACCTGAGGGTTCCGTCTGTGCAGTGTTGGTTAGGCAGCTGCTTTCAAAGCAAGGGTGAGCCTGCCGGGGTGCCCCTGGAGCACCTACTATGTGCTAGGCAGCACGTGTGCTCCGGCAAGGCCGCCAGGGCTCACAGCAAACACCAGGAGAGACAGAGTGGGCAGGTGGATCTGCATCCCGGGCTGGACGGGGACCTGGGTTACTGTGACGTTCTGTGGATGCTGGGACTCGGGACGGGCAGGGTTGCTTGGTCATGGGGGGATTCCAGGATACTCCCAAGTCCAAGCCATCCTGCGGCCTCACTTCATCTTTTCTCACATGGTTCTGAAGATGCACACGTGGCCAAAGTGCCTGTCTCCCCGAGTAACCAGCTGTCTAGGGTGGGTGAGGATTCTCTGAGAAGTGAGGGAGGACGAAGAAGGGGCTGGGAACCATGAGACAGCACCCCCACCCGCCCCAGCCCTGCTCTCGTCAGCTGCGTGACCTGGAGCCTGGGATCACCCCTGTCGGCCTCAGCTCGTTCACCTGCACCTGCCGTGGATGTTGGGAGCATCCGGTGTTGGTTTTCACCAGGAAACCTTCCAGTTATTTGGAACAATTCCGTCGAGATGGAGTGGGGAAGGAGCCCCAAGCCACAAACCAGGCCCCCACTGCTGTCCCCTCCCATGAAGGTGCTGAGCTGCCGGGGGTCCCCTGTGGGCTCGGGGGAGGCGCCCCTCACACCCAGATGGTCCAAATGCCACGGTAGGTGAGGCCTCTCGGGAAAGCTGGGCTCAGCTGCTATTTAAAACTCACTAACATTGGAGCCGGGGGCCAAAGCGGATTATGGGGCTTTGGGCTCCAGCCTCAAGGGCAGTGTCCTCCTGCCTGAGGCGTTCTTGAAGGGGGGGGCATGGGAGCAGGACACCTGGAGGCTGCACCTGCAAGGCTCTAGAAGAAGCAATGGCTCCTGAGCAGGAGGGGGAGTCCGCAGTCCCCAGCACACCCCAGCAGCCCCACCATGTCCCACCATGTCCCATCACGACCCAGCACACCCCAGCAGCCCCACCATGTCCCAGCATGCCCCAGCAGCCCCACCATGTCCCACCACGCCCCAGCAGCACCCCACACCCCATGCCCAAGTGTCTTCTTTCCGGGAAGGAAACCTTCCAGGTGAACACACATCTGCAGAACGACCCCGGCATTCCACACAGGACGCCAGGGAGGGGCTGCTCCTCAACCCTGTATTTGCCTAGCCTGAGTCATTTGTTTGCCTCTCTGTTGTTTTTTGTCATTTGCAAGAACCACCTGTACTGTTCCAAACCTGATCCCTTTCTTTCTGTTGGATGTGAGTCGGGGGCAGGCATCATGGGACGTCAGCATCCCCTAGCGTTGTGCCAACTCCTCCATTTCCGATCCAGCGATCTGTTAATGCACACCTTGGGCCTGTGCCACCCACATGGGAGACCTCAATTGAGTTCCTAGCTTTGGCCTGATAAATATAAATAAATGGATAGATAAATAAATAAAAATAAAAATGTGATAAATGATTATAAATAAAAATTAATAGATTAAAAATAAAAGATAAAATGAAAATATATAAATATAAATATAATTGATAAATAGATATAAATAAATATATAAATTGATAAATAAATATAAATAAAATATAAATAAATTTATAAATAAATATTTTTAAAAAGAGGAAGTAAATCAACCTCTACTTTCACCACACACTGGCTTCCTCAATTCGCACACACACCCCACCTTCGAGCCTTTGTTGTCTGGGACCTTCTTCCCCAGAATTCTGCTCAACCCACACCTTCCCCTGCATGTTTTTGCTGCCCCCTCACTAACACCTTCTCCCATCAAGTTCATCTCAAGTTTGACCTTGAATTAGAACTGGCCCCAGCCTCTATCTCTGTTTCCAACCCCTCCTTTTCCTGCAGACTATGCTTCATCTTTTTTTTTAAAGATTTATTATTTATTTGAAAGGCAGAGTTACAGAGAGAGGAGAGACAAAGTTCAAGACAGAGATCCTCCATCTGCTAGTTCACTCCACAGATAGTCTCAAAAGCCATGGAAGCCAGGAGCCTGGAACTTCTTTTGGGGCTCCCATGAGGATGCAGGGCCCCAAGTGCTTGGGCCATCCTCTGCTGCTTTCCCAGGCGCATCATCAGGGAGCTGGATCAAAAGTGGAACAGCTGGGACTTGAACCAGCAGCCATATGGGATGCCAGCCCTGCAGGCAGTGGCTTTACCCGCTACACCACAATGCCAACCCCAAATGAAGTTTTATTAGAATACACTGTACCCACTTACTTATGAATTGCTAGTGGTTGCTTTTTAAAAAAGAACTTACTTATTTTCATTTTATTTGAAAGGCAAAGAGGCAGAGAGAAAGAGATCTTCCATCTGCTGGTTCACTCTCTAAATATAACAGCCAGGGCTGGGCCAGGCTGAAGCCAGGGGCCAGGAACTCAATCCAGGTCCCCTACATGGGTAGCAGGGCCCAAGCACCCGGGCCATCATCTGCTGCTCGTCAGAGTGCACATTAGCAGGAAACTGGATCAGAAGCTGTGTAGCCCAGGACTGGAACCAGGCATTCCTACATGGG
Organism: Sylvilagus floridanus; assembly: GCA_949820135.1. Lineage (NCBI taxonomy): Eukaryota > Metazoa > Chordata > Mammalia > Lagomorpha > Leporidae > Sylvilagus > Sylvilagus floridanus. The sequence continues at coordinate 122,687,802 of OX463227.1, read as the reverse complement.
ATTGGGGGGGGGGGGTCCAAGCGGTGACTGAGCCTCTGGGGCAAGCGCCTGCCCTTCTATGGCTGCTTTTGCACTAAGAGGGCAGAGCCTGTTTGGCTGCCAAGTTGAAGTAGCTGCCAGCCCCTGAGTTAGAAGATGAGCCCCGGGCAATGAGAATGGAGCCAGCAGTGCGTCTGGACCAGGGATCAGCATACACTTTGCTTACTTTAGCATCGTGCCTGGGCTTGGCTGGGCCTGGCAATCACACAGGTGCACACAAATCCATGCAAATCTCTCATCCTGCATCTGAGCACCAGCGTAGGACGTGGGGGATCAGTTTCTCCATAAGGCTTTGTCACTCATCGGCCGTGTGGCCCCATCTCACTCACCTTCAGTTTTCTCATACAAAATGGGGACAAAAACACCCACCTCCCGGGATTGGCTGAGATGGAATGAGTGAAATGAAGACAGCACACAGCACAGGAAGCCCCTGGGGAACTTGGTTGGTGCTGCTGCGGTGCTACCACTGAATCGAATCCACACTGCGGTCTTGAAAAGTACATAGCATCATTCCCATTTTCCAGCAGAGCAAACAGACCCCAGGTCGTGTGCTTGTCCAGGGTCACGCCTCTGCTAAAGAGGAGCTTTAGATCTTTTTTTAAAGATTTATTTATTTTATTTATTTGAAAGTCAGAGTTACACAGAGAGAGGAGAGACAGAGAGAGGTCCTCCATCCAATGTTTCACTCCCCAATTGGCCGCAACGGCCAGAGCTGCCCCCTGTCCGAAGCCAAGAGCCAGGAGCTTCCTCTAGGTCTCCCATGCAGGTGCAGGGACCCAAGGACTTGGGCCATCTTCTACTGCTTTCCCAGGCCATGGCAGAGAGCTGTATCGGAAGTGGAGCAGCTGGGCCTCGAACCAGCACCCATATGGGATGCTGGCGCTTCAGGCCAGGGCGTTAACCCACTGCACCACAGTGCCAGCGCCAGCCCTAGGCTTTAGATCTTACCGGCACAAAACCCATGCCTTTTCCCTTGTACCTTTCAAGCCATTGTTATTATTACTATTTTAATTGCAGAAGTCACACAGCTTCTTGTAAAAATGTCCAGCACTACAGACAGATAAAGACTGAAAAGCAAACGTATCCTCATCCACTCCTCATCTATCCATGTCCACTATGACCGCGGCGCCCACCATGGGGCTCAGAAGGGGGACGGTGTGGCTCAAAGGCCTGGACAGCCCAGCTCTCAGAGGCCGTCCTGTCCCACCCCCACCTCCTCCCTCCTGGGCTCGGCTTGGATGCCTGACAGGGAGCGCTCAGTTGCACCAGGCTGGTCCCTCCCCAGCAACTGTGCCTGTTAAAGAGTGCTTCACACTGGCCACAGATTTGCCTCTGGGTAACTTCCTGGCTCCAGGGTCATGGTTGTGAGTAAACAGAGGGACAGCAGCTTGAGTCCAGGCTCACCTGCTCCGAGTCCAGTGCTCCTTTCCTCTCTGCTAGACAAGGCTTCCCCTCCCACCCCCCTCACCGGCCACATTTGATTTGGGGGCAGCAGGCTGAGGCAGTCCCCGTGCCCCCTGCTTCCTTGACCTCACAGCCAGAGCCAGCCAGAGTGTCATTCTTGTCTCGCGGGAATGTCTCGTGCCACCGTCCCCAAGCCCAACTCCTCCACAACTCAGTGGGGTTATCACCTCCTCCAGGAAGCTCCCCAGCCCCCTTTCCTCCTGCCCTAGCCCCAGCAGAGTTCTGGGCTCCTGTGCTGTGATTCTGTCTCTGTCCAAATGTGTTGTTGTTAAATACACCTCGTGTATAGTGACCTCTTTGTAGAAATGCCGGGAACTAGTGGTGACAAGGCAGCATGGGAGCTGAGTTGTCCACCTACAGGAGCTCATTTAACACCAAGTCCTTTGTCCCAGGTCCTACAGCTGGGTCCGGGGCTGGGGCGGACAGCCAGGATTCCAGCCTGTGCCCCCAGCACTGTTGGGTCAGGACTTCTAGCTTCCTGTGGGCTACCTTCCACAGCACATGGCCAGTGTTCAGTCAAACTCAGACTTTGGAGGGAAGAACCAGACAGGTGCTCCTCGCCCCAGCTCCGCCTCCTGCCCACCCCAGCTCCTCCACGTGCCCGGGTGCGGATCTTCCTCCTCCCACCCCCACACACCCAGAAGGGCTCAAGTGTGGGACCCACAGGGAAGTGCGCGGACACTGGCAAAACCATAACCCCGCCAAGTGACATTCATTCACGCCGCAGGGGAGTGGTTTATCAGGTTTGACGAGCAGCCTAGGGGACAGGCAGGGTGGGCTATGCTGGGCGTGGTGGGGGTGAGAGGAGAAGCACCAAGGTGGCCAGGGGTGTTGGGATGCAGCTGCCTTACCCGGGGGTCCCGGTCTCCTCTCAGCAAATCTGCCTGCTGGGGGCGTGGCCTTGTTTCGAGGGCGTGGACCGGACGGGGTGTGGTCCGTGGAGGGCGTGGTCCCGGCGGGTGTGGCCTGGCGGGGCGGGGCGTGGTCCTGGTGGGTGTGGCCTGGCGGGGCGGGGCGGGGTCGGGCGGGCTCACCCTCAGCGCCCCTCGCCCAGGACGGCTACATCGACTTCATGGAGTACGTGGCGGCGCTCAGTCTGGTGCTGAAGGGGAAGGTGGAGCACAAGCTGCGCTGGTACTTCAAGCTCTACGATGTCGACGGCAACGGCTGCATCGACCGCGACGAGCTGCTCACCATCATCCAGGTAACCCAGGCGCAGCGGGCCGGGCGGGCGACCCGGAGCCTCGAGCCCCTGGCAGTCGCCGGTGTCCTGGGCCACGTCCCTCTCCCGCGGTGGTGGCCATAGTTTCCTTATTGGTCCCAGGAGACTGGGGAGCTGGACTCTTGAGACTCAGCTCTGCTAAGGGCCTGGGTGCAGTGGTCTCTTGGTCTCTTGCTGTCCCCACCCCACCGCTGAGACAGAATTAGGACGGGTCCCCGCACCTTTTATATGAAACATTTAATTCATTTACTGGAAAGGCTGAGGGCTATATAGGAGAGCAAGAGAGAGAGAGAGAGATCTTCGCCTGCTCGTTCACTCCCCAGATGCCCACCACAGCCAGGGCTGGGTCCCACCAAGAGCCTGGAACTCCATCTCCAGCGTGGGTGGCAAAGGCCTGAGTAGCTATCACCTCCTGCCTCCCAGGCAATGACCGGGAAGCTGGACGGAAGGCCCAGGCACTCTCTGTGCCATGGGGGAGTCCCAAGCGTGGCCCCACTTGTACCTTTTGCTGCCCTCCCAGGCCATTCGAACCATTAACCCCTGGAGCGACTCCACCATGACAGCAGAGGAGTTCACCGACACCGTGTTCTCCAAGATTGACGTCAATGGGGATGGTGAGGGGCCCAAGGAGGGCTCACGGGGCTGGGGGGAGGCACTAGGGGGGCCACCAGGGGAGGGGGCGCCAGGGGAGGGGTGGGAGGAGAGGAGGAGCACGAGGGCCCTCTGCTAGTCTCCTCCGGCTGTCCCTGCACTGCACAGTGGGCTGCAGCCCTGCCCGCCCGCTGCACCCACAGGCTGCTTCCCCTAGTGGGCTCTATCCTGGCCCCCTGAGAGAGCGCTGCCCTGGACCCTGGACTGCGGCCCTGAACGCCCTCCTCCCCGTGGCTCCCTCTCTCTCTACCAGGGGAGCTGTCCCTGGAGGAGTTCATGGAGGGTGTGCAGAAGGACCAGATGCTCCTGGACACGCTCACACAAAGCCTGGACCTCACCCGCATCGTGCGCAGGCTCCAGAATGGCGAGCAGGATGAGGAGGGGGCTGGGGACGGGGAAGCCAAGGCTGCCGGCTGAGCCCACTGCCCGCTGCTTCTGCACTGGGGGTGGCGGCGTATGGTGGTGCCTGGTGTCACTGGTGTTCTTGTCTTAATACTACATAGAATCCACTGAACGTGAAGGCTCAGCTCACCTCCTTGGAGAGCATGGCGGCCGCAGAGGGGCTGGGCTGGGAGTCCAGAGCCCGCACAGTGAAGAATGGCCCCGGAGCCTCTGGATGACTCGGTGGCAGGGAGGCTCCATGCTCGGGCCGCTGCTCAGCATCTCTCGGCCCTCCGGCTCCTCCCTAGCCCCTGCTGGCCTCTCTCCCACCTTTCCCCACCTAGCAACCCGGTCCCTAGTCTTCTGGCTGTGGGGCCCTGAGTCAGGGCTGGGCTTTCTCGGGCTTCTGGTGGAACCCTACAGACCTGCTGCCCATAGCCTCGATGGCGGCTCTGCAGCCACACCCCCATGCTGCCCCCAGGACGGCGCTGGAGTCTACCTGTGTGTTTGTGCTGCTTCCTTTCTCTCTTCAACAAGCTTTTATGAGCACTGCTAGGAACTAGTGCTCCGTGTTAGACATACAGAGGCGGCGGTTCCTTCCTCCAGGACCTCACGGGCCAACGGGGAGACACGCGGCCAAGCATGGTTATAATAAAATATTCCAGGACGGAGTTATGCGCGGGTCTCTGCAGGAGACTCCCGTAGTGACTTGGCTTTGGGCATGAAGAACGGGTTGCGGGTTGATGTGTGGAGGGAGGGTGCATCTCTGCCATGTATGTGTGTCGCTTGAAGGAGGCTGTGTGGTGTGGGTGGGGCACTCTTAGGTGTAAATTGCAAATGTCCCTTAGCATTTAAATATTAACAGGTTTGAAACATAAGGGTCACCATGTCCATTTTAGGGAGTTCCTCCTACGGGCCTAATAAGCAAAAACAACCATCACCACCACCACAAGAAGCTAAACACCCACAACTCCTTCAGGTCATGGGGATAGGCATTTAGCCTAGTGTTTAAGAAACTCACATCCATGGGGCCGGCGCCATGGCTCTCTAGGTTAATCCGCCTGCAGCGCTGGCATCCCATATGGGCACCCGATTCTAGTCCCGGCTGCCCCTCTTCCAGGCCAGCTCTCTGCTGTGGCCTGGGAGGGCAGTGGAGGATGGACAAGTCCTTGGGCCCTGCACCCCATGGGAGACCAGGAGGAGGCACCTGGCTCCTGGTTTCGGATCGGTGCAGCGCCAGCCGTAGCGGCCATTTGGGGAATGAACCAGTGGAAGGAAGACCTTTCTCTCTGTCTCTCTCTCACTCTCTGTAACTCTACCTGTCGAATAAATAAATAAAATCTTAAAAACAAAAACAAACAAACAAAAAAACCTCGAATCCTGCATTGAAGTACCTGGGTTTGATTCCCAGCTCTGGCTCCTACCTCCAACCCTGGCAAACAGCGCTGATGACTCAAGTAATTGGGTTCCTCCACTCATGTGGGGGACCTGGATTGAGTTTCTGGCTCCTGGCTTTGGCCCTGGCCCTACCCCAGCCGCTGTGGGCATTTGGCAAGTAAACCAGTGGATGGGTTCTCTGTCAAATAAATATTTTTAAAAAGATTTATGCATTTATTTGAAAGAGTTTCAGAGAGAGAGAGAGGGACACACACACACACATACACACACAGAATCTTCCATCTGCTGGTTCACTCTCCAAGTGGCAACAACAGCTGGGGCTGAAACAGCCTGGAGCCAGGAGCTTCTTCTGGGTCTCCCACGGGGATGCAGGGGCCCAAGCACTTGGGCCATCTTCTACTGCTTCCCCAGGCCATAGCAGAGAGCTGGATAGGAAGAGGAGCAGCCGGAACTTGAACTGGGGCCCATATGGGATGCTGGCTTTGCAGGTGGAAGCCTAACTTGCTATGCCACAGCACCAGCTGCAAATAAATAGGTTTTTAAAAAGTGGTTTATAATCCCACCAAGCAGACAGGGATGGAGTGTCTGGGTGACAGTGCAGATCTGAATCATGACGGATGACCAGCCATGGTGTGTGTGTGTGCACCTGTGTGCATTCAGACTCAATGGTGGGGGCATTTGCTCAAGTTTGATGTCAAAGAGTACATGGAGGTGGGTGGAGCTGTGGGAAGTTCTGTTTAGATGGGAGAAATCTGTATTTTTTCAGGGGCCTGCATGAGTCTCTCATCCTCATGGTGATGTGCCATGCCACACAGTTTCCCACAGGCCTGTAATTCATTGCTAGTTGGCAATGACCTGACCATCCCTGGTCTAACTCAAATCCCTCTTGCTGCAGTGACACCTCACAGCAGCTGGGGCACGGGGCTGTTTGCTACAGGGGGCCCATCCCCATTCTTTGCATCCCCCAACTTTAAGGCTACCCTCCCCCCAAGATCTACATAACCAAGGAGGACAGTTTTAGCTCTGCTCCTAAACTACAGTGGCCTGGCTGTCACGGGCACCTGGGAGAGACACAGGCTGGAGTGTGGTGCCCTTTTTGGCAAAGACACTCTCCCTCTGGTTCGGAGTCAGCCTCCAGCTGGTGGGGGCGGGGGAGGTGCAGGGAATAGATGGAAAGGGTTGGGGGGCCTTCCAGGGGGATTAGGGAGGGAGACACCAGGTCGGAGGGCACTTCTCTGAGACTGGGGGAATGAGAGAGTGTGTTCCGCTCACCTGCCCGCTGCCCCGCCCTTGGACCAACCCAGACAGGGAAGCTGGCCAGAGCCTGCAGCAGGCACGGAGGGGAGGGAGGTGGGGGCGGTGCCAGGGGCAGCCTGGCTCCTCCTGCTGGCTGAGGGGTCCTGGAGGTGAGGGCTGGGGAGGTCTCTGCAAGTGCTGTGGACGCACGCCCCGCCTCCTTCCTGGCCACCCTCCCAATCTGGGCTCTAACCATGTCCCGCCTGGATTACTACTCATGCTTTGAATCAACGGTTTTTATTTCTACAATTGACCTCTAGAGGAAACTTCACACGACTCTATCATGAGATAGCCTAGCAGCCAAACCACAGGCTCAGTAGATGAGTGTCGCTCCTCGTGTATGGACATAAGCACCCAGTGACTCCGGGTGCGGCAGATGTTCCCACCGGCTTTCCTCCATCCGCTCCCTGGCTCGTCCGGCCCCAGGGCTGGGAGGGCTCCCAGCACCTCGGTCCCACCTCAACCACAGTGGTCCCCTCCTCATCTAGTTTCTGTATTGGGGTCACGCATAAGAGTTGGTAAAATGAGAGCGAACTCCACGACTTAAAAAATACAGGTGTGCCCGCTGCTCGCCAGGTCCAGCCTGCTCACTGCCCAGGTGAGGGGCCCGAGGTTCAGGAGGGAAGGCCGGCTGGGGTCTCACCACTGCCGGAGGCAGAGCTTGGCCCACAACCCAGGTCAGAGCCCTACCCAGGGACACAGAGAATCTTCCTCCATCCTTTAAGGAGACATGTGGGCTGACGGCTGGGAGTCGTGGAAGGTCCGAGCTGGGGTGGGAGTGGGGGGAGTGGCGGGTTTGGTGGGTGGGCAGCAGGGTCGGGGAGGCAGCCCCTTTGAGCACAGCCGGCCCCTCTGAGGACTCTGCCTTTTCCCCTGGTGAGGACACACCCGGGAGGAGGACAGGTCCTCCCCCCTCCCCCCCAACACTCTGAGGGATCCTGGGGATTATGGACTTAGTAACTCCCCCACTCCCACTTTATTTAGTCTCAACTCCTGCCAGCCCCTTCTCCTGCCAGTCTTGGCATGCCACCCTGCAGCATGGGCACTCCCATGGCTGATCGGCCCCTGCTTCCAACTGAGAGCTCCGAGACTCCTGTGGGTGCCCCCCACCCACCCAGCCAGGCACAGTTCCGCCAGGAGCAGCTGATGGGGAATTGGGGGGGGGGTATCTGAGTTCCCTGGAAGCCCCAGTGACTCCTCCACGGCTGCCCCTGCAGCCCTCCCCCAGTCCCACTCAGCCCTGCGTGGAAGAGCCGGGAAGTGCCTGCCAGGGTGGCAGTGGACGTGGACAGGCTGAGCCGGGGCCCCTCCCACACACAACAGTGAAATCCTGGGTGAGCCTGGAGTCGTGGAGGGGGTCAGGGATGCCTGTGTGGCCCCAGACCCCTCAGAACATGGCACTTTTCCGTCTCTGCTGCGAGATCCAGCCGCCAGGGTTCACGTCCATCTGCAGCATCTTCATCACCCACGGGTCGCGGCGCGCGCCTTCGATGAACTCGTTCAGAGACAGCTGCCCTGTGAGGCGGGGGCGGGGGTGGAAGGAGAAGGTCAGGTGGGAGAAGGAGGAGCGGGGGCGGGGGCTGGCGGAGGATGCGCCCACACCCCTCAGACAGAGCAGTCTGCAGATTAAGGTCCCAAGCTGTGGCTGGCCGACTCTCCGACTCTCCAGGAGCGCCCTAGAAGCTTAAGGGGGACTTCTTTGCCCATGGTAGCTCTAAAATGCTGGGTGGAGCTGAGCCCTCGTCCGTGTGTGCTCCAAGCCGGCTCTCTCCCTGCCTCGCCCTGGGATGGGCATCGAGCTACAGGAAGGACACCCCAGGCACCCTTGGTGCAGGCCCGCCCCAAGCCTGCACTTGAGCACACTGCCCCCGGCCTCCTATCAGCCCCAGCCCCAGGCGAGGACGCGGAGAGCAGGCTGAGAGGCTGAATGGGTCCTCCAGGCCTGACTGCCGAGCTCCCGGTCCTCCTACTGCCCCCTGCTGGCCTCCGGCGGCAGCCCCCGGGGGTGTCTGGGTCGCTGTCATTTCATGGAATTCTCGGGAGGGGGAGGGTGCCCAGGGAGACGCGGCCAGAAAGCCCGCCCCCGCTGCTCCGCCCCCTCACCATCTCCGTTCTCATCCACCAGCAGGAAGATCCTGTCCACGACCTGCTCCGGCGTGAGCAGCTCGCCTTGCTGCTCGACCTCCATGTCCACCCGGCAGGCTTTCTTCAGCTTGTAAATCGCCTGCGGAGAAAACTCCCGCGTCCGGACCTGCAAACTGGTCCCCACCCCCGCCACCCACGTCCCCGGTGCCACCTCCTCGCTGCCAGGACCACAAGAGCCAGACCCAGATCCAAGCTGACCCGCCCTGAGGCTAACTCCAGGGAGGGCTAAGCCTCCTCCTGCAGTGCCGACCTCCCATATGGGTGCTGGTTTGGGTCCTGGCTGCTCCCTGGGCCAGGCTGGGCAGCCACAGCCACTCCCGGCCCCGCTGCCACAGCCAAGCTTGTTCCATGCCCGGGGCAGAATCCAGCCCGGGCCCTGGCAGGCGGGGAACTCTACAGAATTAGGTCCCAGCCTTTCCTTGTTCCCACGGCTGATGACACCCAGAAACCAGGGCCACCTGGGCCAGCAGCCGGGCACGGGGGAGACAGCCGTTGTGGCGTAGTGGCTAAAACCTCTGCCTCTGGCGCTGGGTTCCAGTTCTGGCTGCTCCAATTCCAGTCCAACTCAGCTATGGCCTGAAAAGCACTGGAAGATGGCTCAAGTCCTTGGGCCCCTGACCCGTGTGGGAGACCCAGAAGAAGCTCCTGGCTCCTGGCTTCCAATTGGCCCAGCTGCGGCCATTGCGGCCATTTGGGGAGTGAACCAGTGGATGGAAGACCTTTCTCTCTGTCTCCCTCTCTCTCTCTGTAACTCTACCTCTCAAATAAATAAATATTTTTTTAAAAAGGGATAAGTTTATTTTGATGCAAACATATTTTGAAATCCACACATAGTTTTTTCATAATAAGCTTTTCCACAAACTGTTGAAGATGTCCTTATGTATGGATTTCAAAACGTTTCCGCATGCTGCTTCACTCCCTACGTGTCTGCAGTGGCTGGGGCCAGGCCAGGGCCAAAGCTGGGCCTTCCATCCAGGCCTCTCACTGGGGGACAGGGGCCCAGTGACTGGAGCCACCACCGCTGCCTCCCAGGGTGTGCATTAGGAAGCCGGAGTCAGGAGCCAGAGCCAGGACTTGAACCAAGGCCTCTGACGTAGGATGCAGGCATCCAACATCCACCCCGGCCTTTTCATTCCACTTCAGCACACTTTTTGATGGGTAAAATAGAATGACAGAGGTACAGGCAGGGAGAAAAATCGCTTTCTCCTTTGCTCCACTTCCTTGTCCAGTGAGCGCACCTTTGTGGAGACAAAGGGGGCACCTTGGTTCCTGGACAGGGTGGGCACTCCGAGGACAGGGCAGAGCCTTAGGGATCTCCTGGCCGCACCGCCCAGCTCACTGCCTGACACAAAGCGGGCTTGGGGCCGGCGCCATGGCTCATTTGGTTAATCCTCCGCCTGCGGCGCCGGTTCTAGTCCCAGCTGTTTCTCTTCCAGTCCAAGCTCTCTGCTGTGGCCCGGGAGGGCAGTGGAGGATGGCCCAAGTGCTTGGGCCCCTGTACCTGCATGGGAGACCATGGCTCCTGGCTTTGGATTGGCGCAGTTCTGGCTGTAGTGGCCATTTGGGGAGTGAACCAACGGAATGAAGACCTTTCTCTCTCTCTCTCTCTCTCTCTCTCTCTCTCTCTCACTGTCTATAACTCTACCTGTCAATAAAAAAAAGTGGGGCTCACAGAGGAGTCTGGGGAGTCTGAGGGTTGAAGCCGCTCCAGCACTCCTGAGGACGTGAACTTGGGAGCCTGCAGGACCTCCGTGAGGCCTCTCCTCCTCTGTACAGCAGGGCTAACCTGCTCACCTGCCAGAAAGTTCCAGTGATTAATATGCTAACGCAGTCTGGAATATGCTAGGCCACTTCCAAATGTGGGTGGGAAACTGGAATTAAAAGAGGTTTATTCTGGAGCAGTTCATAATACATTCTTTCTAGGAACTTGTTGAAGATCCCCTGTTATACATGGATTTCAACATTTTTGCACGACAATAAATTTATCGTTGAATTCCATGTTCCATAAGAGGTTTGACGCCATCCGTGTGAGGTCCTTCTTCCCCTTGATCAGCTTGCTGGCAGTCTCTCTGATCCGTTAGTCTTTTCAAAGAAGTGACATTTGATTTTGTTGGCTTTTTTCCTCTTGTGTGCCTGTTTTCTTTTTTTATTAATTTATGCTGTTGATATTTCCTTTCTCCTAATTTCTTTTGTTTTAAGAATTATTTATTCAAACAGCAGAATGAGTGAGTGAGGGAGGGAGGGAGGAAGGGAGGGATGGGTTTTCCACCTGCTGGAATGGCCAGGGCTGGGCCAGGCTGAAGACAGGAGCCAGGAGCGCCATCTGGGTCTCCCACGTGAGTGAAAGGGACCCAGGTGTTGGGGTCATCCTCTGCTGCCTTCCCAGGCACCTCAGTGGGAAGCTGGATCTGAGATGGAGCAGATGGGTCTTGAACTGGTGCTCATAGGGGATGCCATGTCGTTACAATGCCGGCTCCTCTTCTATTTTCTTTGGGTTTTAATTCACTCCTCTGTTTCCTAATTTATTGAGACGGTTTCTTAGACCATTGATTTTCCAACTTTCTTATTTTCTCATGTTTATGTTTCTCTGCAAGGCCAGTTTTAGCTATATTCCATGTTCCAATTATTTTTCAGGTCAAAACACTTACTGTGTGTTATCATGTCTTTGACTCATGGAATTTTGTCCAATTATTTCCGAGGTTGTTTGGGTTTGTAGTTGACTTCTAGCCTAATCCACTGTGGTCAGAAATACTCTGGAGGGTTTCACACCCCCACCCCACCCCCGCGCCCCCGCCCCGGCCGAGGAGGCCCCCACGGAACCACCCGGGGGCCGCCCTCCGAGCCCTGGAACAGACACTGACCTCCACGATGTCCAGCAGCTCCAGGCGGTCGATGCAGCCGTTGCGGTCCTTGTCGTAGATCTTGAAGGTCCACTTCAGCTTGTGCTCCAGGGTGCCCCTGAGCACGAGGTTCAGGGCGGCCACGTACTCCAGGAAGTCGATGGTGTTGTCCTGCACCGGGAGCGGCTGCTGCTGAGGGCGCGCCAGCCACAGCCCCCTCTCCTGCACAGGGCGCAGGCGCGAACCCTACTCCTCTCCACGGCCCAGGTGCCGCTGCCTCTTTGCTCATCTGTTCTCTGCCCCAGGGCCCTTTCTCATTCTTTGTGACCCAACCCTCCCCATCCTTCAAGGCTGGGTCCAGGACCACGGCAGCCACAGCCTCCTTCTCCCTCCAGCATAGCCCTCGCCCCCGTCTATAGCGTCTACTGCCAATTCTACACAGTGTCAGACTTGCTCTGGAACTGTAACTTCACATCCCTGGGAGAAATCGGGAGGGCTGACATCACTCGCGTTTCTCAAGCATGCTTGGCCCAGTGCTGCCTGTGCCCACTTGGGGTCCTGTCAATATTGGCCAAGCAGTGAGCAAATAATGATTTGGACTGGATCTGAATTTAGGTTTCAGGTGGTTCTGAGAGGAGACAAGAAAGCAGGTTTTCAGGGTTTTGGTGGGGAGAATTCTGGGCGTTCCCTCTTGTTGTGCGTGTTCCTAATGTTTTACACTACACAGCGAACACGTTAGTGCCTGTGTGTTTTTTCTTATCTCTCTGGTAACTTCTCTGGGGTAGATTCCTAGCAGTGGTTGTGTATCCTTTCAAAGGCTATTTTCTTTCATAGTTATTTATTTATTTGAAAGGCAGAGTGACAGAAGAGTAAGATCTTCCATCTGCAGGTTCACTCCTCAAATGGCCACAGTGGCCAGGGCTGGGCCAGGTTGGGCTCCATCCTGGTGTCCCATGTGGGTTGCAAAGTCTCCAACTCCCAGGCCATCATCCACCGCTTTGCCAGGAGCAAATGGCTCCAAATGGCTGTGATGGCCAGGGCTAGGTCAGGACGAAACTGGGACCCAAGAACTCAACCCAGGTCTTCCGGGTAAGTGGCATCAGGGCTGCCTCCCAGCGTCTGCCCTGGGGGAAAGCCTGAGTCAGGAGCCGGAGCGGGGACTCAAGCCCAGGTACTGGAATGTAGCTGAGACTAAGCTGGCCGCCGCTCCCTCGTTGTTTTCAACCTGAACTGAGCTTGAAACGCAGTCTCCATTCCACAGCTGAGTGACCCAGGCCACTTAGCCAGCAAGCAGCAGGCCTGTTGGCTGCACACCTCGTCTGGTTCAGAGCATGGACAAACTCCAGGTCCCTTTCTGCCTCGCAGACGCGCCTGGGGTGCAGGAGTGAGTGCCCCGGGGGAGAAAAACACAAGCCAAGACCGTGGACAAATCCTCGCTCATTCTTTCTTTGTGCAGGACCTCCTGGTCTTACAGCACTCTCTCCTCACACGATTCTGTCTCCACCATAACCCTGTCTAATATGGGGCACGTCTTCCCTTCCTGACAGGTGAGCTCACCGGTGTGGCTCCTGCACAGCCGGCATCATCACTGGGAAGGACTAATCTCACGGGCCCTTGTCAGCTCCAATTACGCACGGGGCCCTGGGAGGGACAGAAACGCCTGGGCCTGTTCTGGAAGGGGCCGGGCTTGGCATCCGCCCTGGGGCAGCACCTGCTGGGGTCTCCCTGCATCCGCCCACAGAGGTGGGTTATGTAAGAATCCCAAGCGCCACTTGGTCCTCAGCCTCCCTGTTCTTCCTGCCCAGGGCGACCACCAGGGGGAAGAGAGCTGCAGGGGGGAGGTGGGAGGGCGTTCCTCCCCCTGCCACCAGGACCCCCCCCCCCTTTTCCATCGTCCCAGGTTTGAGCTAGATCTACGAATGCTTTTATTCGTCCCTGATATGAAGGTTGTGCCAAGGCTGGGCATGGAGTCAGCCCCGGACAGAGGAACTTCTCCCTTACAGTAGAACGACAACCAGTGCATCCCGGAGCGGCGGTGGGTTAGAAAACCACCCTTGTCGCCGGCTCGTTTACGTCACAGTTTGCTGAGCGCCAGGATCCTGACTCGTCTCAAGACACTGATTATTGAAAGGAAGAACGGTGCCGCCACATGGGGAAATCTGGCAGATCCTGCCTGAGCAAATGGCGGAAGGTGACGTCGGTGACGTCGGTGGCGGCCTGGTCTGACACACACAGGGGCACACGGCAATCCTGCCGGAAGTCTGACAACTGAGTGTCGTCCCCGGGAAACACTGCACAAGCTCAAACTGTGGGCCACTCTACAAAACAACTGGGCTGCAGTCTTCAAAAATGTCTAGGTCACAGAGGACAGAGAAAAGCTGAGGTCAAAGGAGACAGGTCAGAAAAAAAAGCTGTAAAAGACACTAGTGGGGAGTAGCTTCCAAATGTCTCCCCATAAAAAACGACAGGCAAGCCAGGCGCTGGCTTTGGGGACTGGCTTGGCTTAATCATCCGGTATGGTATATCTGTATCAAAACAGAACATCCTATATCTTAGGATGCGTCAATCAAAAATCCTGTTAATTCAAAAAGGCCAATGTTGGGACAATCGACTGAATTTGAACATGGATTGTCATTTAGGTAATAGAATTTTGATCAATGTTTAATTTCCCGATTTTAATAATTGTATTTAAGATAATGTCCTTATTAGAAAATGCACACTGAAATGTTTAGAGGTAAAAAAGCATGATGCTACACTTTCTTTTTAAAAATGTGTGTACACGGGCTGGCGCCATGGCTCAGTTGATTAATCCTCTATCTGTGGCGCCGGCCTCCCATATGGGTGCTGGATTCTGTCCCGGTTGCTCTTCTTCCAGTCCAGCTCTCCGCTGTGGCCTGGGAAGGCAGTGGAGGATGGCCCAGGTGCTTGGGCCCTGCACCCGCATGGGAGACCAGGAGGAAGCACCTGGCTCCTGGCTTCAGATGGGTGCAGCGCCGGCTGTGGTGGCTATTTAGGGAATGAACCAGCCAAGGGAAGACCTTTCTGTCTGTCTCTGTCTCTGTCTCTCTCTCTCACTATCTATAACTCTACCTGTCAAATAAAAATAAATGTGTGTACAGTATAAATTATACATGGTGCCTGTGCATACGACACGCTAGCTATATGTGTATATATATGTTGAGAGGAGAAAATGATAAAGACGTGAATGTAAACAAGTAGGGACTATGACGAAATTGTACAGGAGAGCTACAGGTGCTATTCTTAGAGATTTTTCTGTAAATTTAGGATCATCACAATTAAAAACTACTGAAAAATCAGTGGGGACCATGAGGTGCTGATTTGAGAAGAGATGAGGTGCTCCGAGTGCAGCTGTACTACACCCGGAGGCTCAGTGATCCCTTTCGGAGCTTGGATCTCCACAGAATTGGAATTCCAGATGAATACGGGGGAGATGGATGCAGTTATGATGGTGAGACTTGCTACCTATGACCTGATATATTTCCTGGTATTTGTAGTTACTTCTCTTGTGAAGTTCAATACTTAAAAAAAAAATCATTTTCTCTTTAATGTGTGTGTGTGAAGCAGAGAGACAGTTCCCATTGGCTGAGTCATTCCTCATATGCCTGTACTGGTCCGGGCTGGGCCAGACTGAAACTGGGAGCTGGGAATTCAATCCAGGTGTCCCACTTGGGTGTCAGGAGCCCAGCTACTTGAGCCACCCCCGCCATCACCCAGGGTCTGCACTGGAGGAAGCTGCAGTCAGCAGCCAGAGCGGGCACTAAGCCCAGGCAGTGTGTTGTGGGACGTGGGCACCTGACTGCCAGGCTGCGCACCAACCCCCGTGTCCTGTTAGACCCACTCCCACCTCCCGCCTGCGCTCCAGGCAGGAGCACTCGACTGGGAGTCAGGACCCCCAAGGATACAACCTTGGGCAAGTCAATTCCCTTCCTTTTGCTCCAGTTTTTTCATAATTGAATTTAAAATGACCTAAATGTCCCGCCCCCGCCCCACCCCTGCCATCCCAACCAGTCGCTCCTGACTCAGAGAAAGAAGCAGAGGGGCTCTGGGAAGTCTGAGGCTGCCTCTGTGCCTGGGGGTGGTGGAACAGCTCCCGGCCAGCCAAGAGGGAGCTCAGGTCTCGGCTAACAGAGCCTGGTCCACGTGGGCTGTCACTTTTGCTCCTGGTGTCTGGAGCAACAGAGGCTCTGAGGGGTGTGAAAAAGCAGGCTCATGGAGCTTAGATCCTGGGGCCCAAAGTCCACCAAGAGAGGCCCTGGACTGGGGGCCAGCCCACTGTCAGCTCTCGGAAGGGGAGACAGGAGCATAAGAGGCGAGATGAGACAGAGCAGGGATGAGAAGTTGCCAAGAGGGCCGGTGCTGTGGCATAGTAGGTTAAGCCTCCCCCTGTGGCACTGGCATCCCATATGGGCAGTGGTTCAAGTCCTGGTTGCTCCACTTCCAATCCAGCTCTCTGCTGTGGCCTGAGAAAGCAGTAGAAGATGGCCCAAATCCTGGGACCCCTGCACCTGCGCGGGAGACCTAGAAGAAACTCCTGGCTCCTGGCTGTGGATCAGCTCAGCTCTGGCTGTTGTGGCCATTTGGGGAGTGAACCAGAGGATGGAAGATCTTTCTCTCTGTTGCTCTGCCTCTCAAATAAATCAATAAATCTTAAAAAAAAAAAAAAAAAAAGGCTGGGGACCAGAGTGATGGGGAGACAGAAATGAGTTTGGGGGGAAGAGCTGGGAGAGAAGAGCAGGGGGGGGGGGGTTCGGGGCGCACCTCTAGCTGAGGAAGAGAGGCGCACCAGCTGGCCTGGCCACCAGCCCTCCCCTCCAGGGTGCCTTACCCCGTTCTTGTCGAAGGCTCGGAACATGCCCTCCACATACTGGGTGGCCTCCTCGTTGCCCGTGACCTTGAAGAAGCGCTTGAACTCATGCATGAAGAGGGTGCCGCTCGGGCACTCCACCACGAACTTCTTGTACCACTCCTGCAGCTCGGCCACGTCCATCTCGCCGGCCTCCTCCGCCTCCTCCCAGCTGAACTGCTGCCCCATCTTGGCCCGGAGGCACGTCCTGGATGAGGGTCTGTGTCTGCTCCCAGGCCTCTGCCGACTGACGCCTCAGGCTCGGGCCCTCTCCTCTCCCTGCCCAGCTCCTTCTGCAGCTCCAGGCCAGGTGGACGTGATTGGTGGCAGGGGGCAGGTGCAGGATGGCTAAGCTGCCCTAAGACCATTAGACGATTCCCCCAGCAGGTCTGACCGTAGGCTGCTCAGCTCCCCAGCCTCCCCCCTCCCCCAGCCTTGCAGCCAAGCCCCCACGCTGGCCCCCGCAGAGGCTGAAGAGGGCAGAGGGCAAGAAACTGGGGGGTGGTAGGGGTGAGGAAGAGCTGGGGCGGCAGGCTGGGGCCCTCCCATCTCACACGGGCTGCCTGTCTGGGTGCAAGGCGTCCCAGGCTCCAGAGAGGCCCATCCTGGAGACACAGGAGGCTCTGAAGTCCAGACAGGAAGCCCTGGTGATCCGGGCGCCGCCCACCCACCTGGCAGACGCTGGGCGGGGAAGGGTCTGGGGAGTCGCTCAGTCCCCAGAACACACCTCAGAGCTGGGCAATTTCTCTATTTCTGAGTTAAAATGCAAATGTTGGGGCTGGCCTTGTGGCGCAGCTGGTTAAAGCCATGTCAGCATCCCATAGGGGCGCTGGTTTGAGCCCTGGCTGCTCCACTTCCGATCCAGTCCCTGCTAATGCTCCTGGGAAAGCAGCGGAGGAGGGCCAGAGTCCTCGGGCCCCTGCACCCACGTAGGAGATCCATTTGGAGCGCCAGGCTCCTGGCTTTAGCCTGGCCTCGCCCAGGCTGTTGCAGCCATCTTGAGAGCAAACCAGCCGTTGGATGACCGCACCCCCCGGAAGTATTCTTTTAAAATAAGTAAATAAATAAATACTTTTTGAATACAAATGTCTGCCTCCAACCTTACCCAAGACCTAGAGACGGTGCTTTCCTCCTGGACAAGGATCAGGGAGCAAGGCCCACAGTGTCTGCGTGATCTGACTTTTGTGCTAAAGGTCACGCACACCCACCCATCAGTTATGGGTACACTCATGCTTATTCTCCTGCGCTATAAAAAGGACACCTCCAAGAAATCAGAAATCTCCAGAAGGCTTCAGTGGAAGTAGCTCCCTAGTCTCTTAGAATCTGGCCTTTGGCACTACTGTTGTGGTGCAGCCGGTTGAGATACTGCCTACAATGCCAGCATCCCATATGGGTGCCGGTTCAAGTCCTGGCTGCCCCACTTCCGATCCAGCTCTCTGCTGTGGCCTGATAAAACCAATGAAAGATGGCCCGAGTCCTTGGGTCCCTGTCACCCACATGGGAGATCAGGATGGAGGTTCCAGGCTCCTGGCCCAGCCCCAGCCATTGCAGCCATTTGGGGAGTGAACCAGACCTCTCTGTCTCTTCCTCTGTCTGTACCCCTGCCTTTCAAATAAATACGTCTTAAACAAAAGAATCTGTGCTTGGACTTGGGGGTGGCACTGCGCACGCCTCATTCCTGAATGGTAGTGCCCGTTTCCAGGCCTGGTCTCATCTCCCACCGCCCACTGCCTGCAGAGGGCCCCAGTCCCTCCAGGCTCTTCCGCCTTCCCAGCCTCTCCCACCGGGAACCCCGCTTGCTCGGCCATCCTTTCGAAGACTGGTGGATTTTTCTCCCACATCCCACAAGATCCCGAGAGGAGGGCTCATGTCCTTCCCGCTCCTTTCTGTCCTCTCCTTTGCTCTGAAGCCACGCCCCACTCTACCCTCTTCCTCACTGCCATCAGCGGCAGGGGACGTCAACAACTCATCAGACAAGCGGCCCAACCCACACTGGGCCCCAGAGGCCCAGAAGAGCTTTCCTTCCACCTACCTTGCGATCTATGGGCCAACAGCTGCAGCATCTGGAGTGCGTTAGAAATGCAGAGTCTCTGGCCCCGCCTCAGACCTACCGGATGGAGACCTGTAGGAGTGGGGCGAGCAACATGGAGGTCAGAGTCGCTGCCCGGGCCTCGCTGTCGCCAGTCGCTCTAACGTGTCTGGCAGAGCCAGCTCTCATCCATGAGAGCAAACCCGTCCGGTTTGCTTATTCTGACACCTTCCCTCCAAAAATGCCCCAACTTTGTTGAGAATTCCAACCTGTTGATGTGTTTGTTTTTTGAACATTTATTTGCTTATTTGGGAGGCAGGAAGACAGGCCAAGAAAGAGACAGAGAGAGCTCCTATTTCTTTTTTCTTTTCTTTTCTTTTTTCTTTCTTTCTTTCTTTTTTTTTTTGACAGGCAGAGTTAGAGAGAGAGACAGACAGAGAGAAAGGTCTTCCTTCCGTTGGTTCACCCCCCAAATGCTTGCTACAGCTGGTGCGCTGCACCGATCTGAAGCCAGGAGCCAGGTGCTTCCTCCTGGTCTCCCATGGGGTGCAGGGCCCAAGCACTTGGGCCATCCTCCGCTGCACTCCCTGGCCACAGCAGAGAGCTGGCCTGGAAGAGGGGCAACCGGGACAGAATCCGGCGCCCCGACCTGGACTAGAACCCGGGTTGCCGGCACCGCAGACAGAGGATTAGCCTATTGAGCCATGGCACTGGCCTAGAGTTCCTATTTGTTGATACAGTCCCAAAATGGCCACCATGGCCGGGGTTGGATTAGGGCTGGTACCAAGGGCTGGGAATGCAATTCGGGTCTCCCATGGGTGGCAGGGACCTGCTTACTTGGGCCATCTCCTGCTGCCTCCCAGGGTGGGCACTAGCAGGAAGCTAGAATTGGGAGTGGGGTCAGGACTTGAACCCAGGCACTTGAACCCTCGCACAGGGTGCGAGCATCCCAAGCCGCATCACATCTGTGCCGAGCGCCCTCCCCCAGTGTGTTTTAACATCTGTCACCTCGCTCACATCTTCTTTCCTCTTTATCTTTATTTCAGGCCAGCACTGTAGCCATGTCCTTGCCATAACCTTGCCTTTTTCAAAAATTTATTTCTTTGATAGAGTTAGAGAGAGAGAGAGAGAGAGAGAGAGAGAGAGAGAGAGAGATTGGAAGGGAGGGAGGGAGGGGGAGAGAGAGAGAGAGAGAGAGAGAGAGAGAATCTTCCATTTGCTTGACTCCCCAGATGGCTGCAAGGAGCCAGGAGCTTCATCCGGGTCTTCCACGTGGGTGGCAGGGATCCAAACACTTGAGCCATCTTCCTCTGCTATTCCAGGCCATCAATAGGGAGCTGGATTGGACGCAGAGCATCCAAGACATGAACTGGTGCCCACATGGGATGCTGGCACTGCAGGTGCTGGTTTAGCCTGCTACACCACAATGCTGGCCCCCATAACCTTGACTTTTGTGTTCCTCCCTCCTCCTAACTACCCTCTTGGTAAAACCTGACTCAGGCTGAAGCTATGCACTCATCAAGTACCAACGCCTCACTTGCACCCAGGAGGCAGCACATTGTTGGGGAGCTCCTGAAATCACGCTGGCTGCACCCACTTCAGACCTCGCTCGGCACTCGTACTGCGCACTCTTCCCTGCTGGATTCGCTCCCGTTCAGAGCTGAGAGTTCTGCAGGGCTTCCCGCCCTTGCAGCTTCCACTCACACCCACATTCAGCAGATGCCCTGGCCGCATACTTCATAGACACAGATGGACCAGGGATGGCCCATCTTCCTCCTGGTGATCGCCACCTTGTCCCCACCTGTGCCCAGCTCCCCCACTCCCATCTGGTTTCAATGCAGGCGGTGTCTTCCCCATCCTGCTGCACCTGTCAGCTCCGCCCCTTGCTTCCTGGATCGCGTCTCCTCGTTCTTCCCTGTCTGATCCACCATTCCAGCGGCATTCAGCGGCATCTTTACTAAGGCAAAACAAAATGGACATCCTGGGCCGGCGCAGTGGTGCAGTAGGTTAATCCTCAGCCTGTGGTGCTGGCATCCCATGTGGGGTGTCCGCTGACACCAGCCTCAGCCTCGGATGACTGCGGCCCCAGCCTTTGGGCTTCCCCAGCTGACACCAAGTGGGGCAGACGCTGTCCCACAGAGCCCTGATCAAAGTGCAGATCTGTGTGCGAAGCAGATGGTTTATCACTATTTTAAGCCACTAAGTGTTGGATATTTTCTAAGTTAGTAACAGGTCATGGAACATTCTGCAACCTGTTTTGCATTCCCTTAAAATTGTTTTAAAAATTATTTGAAAGTTCAGAGTTACGGGGGAAAAAGAGAGAGAGATCTTCCATCCACTGGTTCACTCCCCAAATGGTCACAAAGGCCAGGATTGGGCCAGGCTGAATCAGGAGCCCACGGTTTCTTCTGGGTCTCCCATGTGGGTGCAGGGGCCCAAGCACTTGGGGCATCTTCCACTGCTTTCCCAGGTGCATTAGCAGGGAGACAGATTGGAAGTGGAAGAGCTAGGACTTGAACTGGTGCTGTTGTGAGGGATGCTGGTGCCACAGGTGGTAGCTTAATCTGTTGTACCTCAAAGCCAGCCCCTATGGCAGGCTAATTTTTAAGTTGATCACTTTATATGGCTTGAGAATAATGTTATAAATATCCCAATGGCCTTTGGCAGAAAAAAGGTTCCCCACCCCAGTTATAAAAGTCTAAGTCAACCCTGCCACTCTGTGGCTCAGCACCCTTCCTCCACCATAACTTTCTATTTAAACAAATATAACATCTTTCAGTCCCAAGACACATTCCAGGATCCCGCCCAGGCCTGCTTTTGTCTTCATGTCCCTCGTTCTCTCAGTGCAAGCACACCAAGCTCTCTGGAACCGGGGTCTTAGCATCTGCTATTCCACCTGCCTGGACTGCTCATTGCAGGGATCTGCACGTGGCTGCCTCCTAGAACATTCTCCCCTCTGCAGGGAGAACTCCCTCAAGCTCCGCTCAACCGGTCACTCAATTCTGACATCAGCCCACTTCATTTCATTGCTTACTTAACCACGGAAGGTATCTGATTTCTTTTCTTTTTCCTCTTTGACAGGTAGAGTTATAGCCAGTGAGAGAGAGAGAGAGAGAGAGAGAGAGAGAGAGAGAGGTCTTCCTTCCATTGGTTCACCCTCCAATGGCCGCCACAGCTGGCGTTGGGCCAATCAAAAGTCAGGAGCCAGGTGCTTCCTCCCAGTCTCCCATGCAGGTGCAGGGACCCAAGCACCTGGGCCATCCTCTGCTGTCCTCCAGGGCCACAGCAGAGAGCTGGCCTGGAAGAGAAGCAACCGGGACGAGAACCCGGGGTGCCAGTGCCGCAGGTAGAGGATTAGCCTATTGAGCCGCGGCACTTGATTTTCTTTACTCTCTGTCTTCCTCACTAGTCTGTAATTTTCGACAACTTCACCACACACACTGCGGAATTCTGGGATTCAGAAGTGTTTGGCAGACTTGAGGGACCCAGTACTTACTTGATAACTGAGCCAAGCACTTGACACCCAGCCAATACTGAATTAAAGTGAGATGCTGCTCCCTCACTTCCCCAGACAATTCCTCTTTGTCTCTTTTGACAGGGCCCAGACTAGCGGATTGCTGCTGGAGAGAGACAATGGGATTTTAGAAGGGAAAGAGGTGTGTGTGTGTGTGTGTGTGTGTGTGTGTGTGTGTGTGTCACAGTAGCTGCCTGCAGGGCTGGCATCCCATATCAGAGCTCCGGTTCATGTCCCGGCTGTTCCGCTCCTGATCCAGTTCCCTGCTAATGCACCCATGTGGGAGAGCAGGACGGAGTTCCTGGCACTTGACTTCAGGCTGACCCAGACCCGGTTATAGCAACCATTTGGAGGAGTGAACCAGCTGATGGGAGATCTCTGTCTCTCCCTCGCTCTGCCAATCAAATAAATAAATCTTTGTAAAATGAGAAGTCATTGAAGATCATCTATCCTGGTGATGTCCACCCTTTCCCCCACCTCAGCCCACCTGAAGGCAACAGGTGCCCATTGCAGCTCTGGCCACGTGCCCATAGCACCTCAGGGGGCTCTGCGAAGGTGGTGTTAGCCCTGTCTACCCTTTTGTATTGATGTTTAAGTAACACAGAGGAGTGACTAAAGGACTTTATTTGTTCTCAAATTAAGAAACTGTGTGGGGGCTGGTGCTGTGGCTTAGTAGATTGAGACACCGCATGCAGCACCAGCATCCCATCCCAGTGCCAGTTTGAGTCCCGGCTGCTCCATTTCTGTTCCAGCTTCTTGCTAATGGCCTGGGAAAGCAGTGGAAGATGGCCCAAGTGCTTGGGCCTCCTGGGCCATGTGGGAGACCTGGAAGATGCTCCTGGCTTCAGCGTGGCCCACCCCCAGCCTTCGTGGCCATTTGGGGAGTGGAAGCAGGTGGAAGATCTCTCTCTGTGCTACTCTTCTCTCTCTCTCTGTAACTCTTTCAAATAAATAAGTACAACTTAAAAAAAAAAAACTGTAAATACAGTAACTTGATTAAGCTTCTGGCTGCAGAATCTAAGCTGATTGGCTTGTCCCATGGGTCAGTTGCCCATGACCTGCCCTATAAATATCGCTGAGCTATTGAGGTATAAATATATCGTTTTAAAGAGGATTAGGAATCCACAGAGAGAAATGATAGCTTCAAGTGATAACAATAGTAAGGATTTAAGGAGGGCAGGGTTAGCAACTGATCAGGGGATTTGCAAAGAGAACCCTGGGGATTGCAGGCAGCCAGCCAGAAGCCTGGCTCCAGGGCCAAAGAAATGCTTACAAGCAACAAACCAATGTGCACCCAGCCTCAGGCAGGCCCTGCCCTGGGCCCTCGTGGAAACTGGCTCTGGGCCAGAGTGCTTGTGCTCCAAGGGTGCTTGGAGCCTACACTCGCGTGTGGCCCCCCTAAGATGCTCAGGCCCAGGGTTCGCAGCGGGCCCACCAGGACGGTACAGGGCGCTTTTCCTCACAGCCTCGTTCCTTAGATTCTTCCCCCAATCAATCCCTTCCCTTGTAAGCGTTAGAGCAGGGGTGGGGAGCCGCTCCACTCCTCTGCCAAGCGCCACTTGGGTATTTACAACATCATTTGTGGGCCATACACGGTTGTCAGCTCGCTAATGAGCCTGCTGTGGATGTACTGAATTTCAAGTCCCACCTGCTGTTGCCTTGGCAGGCCTAGGCCAGATGACTTCGTGGGCCTGCCCTGCTTTACTGCTTTACTGTGCTCATGGGAAAAGGGAAACGCATTTGGGAGTCAGGAGCAAGACTTTCAGCAGGCAGTCCCATGCCAGTGGCCATGTAGCTAGTGATGCTGGTGCCACGGCTCCTGGGCTGCCCCTCAAGCCTGAGACTGGTTACCAGGAACTTGGGGCCCAGGCAAGGATTTGCCAAACGTGTTGGGAAGCCTCGGCCAGGGCTGCCCTCCCTTGCCCCCCCCACCCCGGAAGCCGATGTCCACGTCTGGGTTCCTGGTGCCCTCTGCCCTGGCTGTGGTCGCTCCTGGGCCAGAAGAGCCCAGCTCCCAGCCAACTTCTGCAGGACACTCGAGTGAGTAGCCAGACCCGAACTCACAGTATCAATAAAGCAGTTCTTCGAGGTATGAAAAAGAAAAAAAAAAAAAAAAAAAAAAAAAAGATGTGGCCTTTTTTTCCCTCGCTGCCTCTTTAAATTTCTAGGGGCTGTCTCTAGCACAAAACCAAATTCAAATCAAGTTCACCTTTCTTGGCTTCAGCGTCATCTGTACACTGAGAGGGCAAGTCCTAGCTCTCTCAGCCTTGGTTTTTCTCTTCTGTACAATGGGGACAGGGCAGCCCGTGCAGCTGGGGGGCCGAGGGTCATCCGGGGCAGGTACTCCCCACAGAGGTGGTGCGCATGGCTGCAGTCCTGGGTGCTCGCACTGCCCCCCTCTCCGGACAGCGACAAAGGCTGGAGCCACCCTGCCAGGGCTTGAAGCTGTACGTGGGAATAAAGGGTAGCGTTTACCAGGCAATGAGAGAGCATAAATCCTCTCTAACGTCCTCCAGCCCTCTTTTCCCAGGAGAGAACGTGCTCCCCTGGCTGTGATGCAGACTGGGAGCAGAGTGTTAACAGGTGTGAGGACAGCGAACCCTTCCAGGACATTCCTCCTGACCTGTCCCCGAACTACCTGAAGGCTGCATCGTCCTGCCTCCAGGACCAGCGGTTTCTTCTGTGATCAATGCGAGTCACAGGAATTCCTCAGGGAACAGACAAGCTGAGTTAAGGGTGTGGAAAATACGACTTTTCTTCTGGTCTGGGATTGGCTACGAGCTCCAGTATTTTCATTGGAGGGAGTTTCATGTTGGGGGGGGGGGACTTCTGCGACTTGCAAGAAAAGGCCCCAGGAGAGCAGGTCAAGGTGGCCAAGCACATCTTGCAGAAGGCTGCGGTGGGCGGGACCGCTGTCAATGGGAGCTGGGGAGGTGGCCAACTTTGGGCTTATGCATTTGCACCAGCTACGCTAGGGCCTCCGCTAGGAGCTCTCGGCCTCCTCCTGCCATTCTTTTTTCATACTTACTCCTCATGGGAAAATTGGATGTTTCCAAAGCATTCTGGGATCTAGTTATGGCCATTCATGCTCCAACAGGAGAGGAAACTGAGACCTTATGTGAAATGTCTCACAAACTAGGTGATCCAGGTTTTGTGGTCTTGGCAACACCTGTGGTCAGCGTCCTTGATCTTCATCTTGGTGGCAGGCCCTCGCCGTGGACAAACATTCTGGCGCCCGTAACAATCTGTTCCGTCGCTGGAACTTTCAGTGTCCGGGGTGAAGGGCCTGGGCATGGCTATCGAGGAGCTGCTCACAGGAAGGCCCGTGCTTTCCGGCCCCGCTGGGCCTGGTCGTCTGTGTGAGCACACACCAGTGACCTGGGCACAGCCAACACTGCCTCGTGACTCCAGGATGTGACGTATTCTTCACAACCTCCGTCTTCACGTGTTCAGCTCTTCTTTATAAGGACTGGAGAGATGCCTGTGGATGATGTCACTGTGGGGACCTTCCAGCTGCACGCCTTTAAAGATGTCAGCTTTACTCTGCACGTTTGCCCGGGTCTTTTTGGGAAGATGAAAAAGCAGTAAATGGCAATCTCTCTAATAAGTATGAAGTTCTTAATATAGTGAAGAAGACTTAACCTGTGGAACTGAACAACAACCTGGTGACAATATCTCCTGAAGAAATGGAAACCTAACAGCTTTTTAAGAAAGATGTAATTAAAAGGCTAATCTATTTTTTAAAAAATGGGGATAATAATAGTAACTACATTATTGGGCTGTTAAGAGAATGAGATAGAATCTGTAAATGACCATGTATGTGAAAAGTTCAGCGTATGTGTGAGTGTGGCGGCTGCTGTAATGAGCAGGTTACATTTTCCCATCTCAATGAACCTTTAAGTCATATTCCAAGCTGAGTGTTAGGAACTTCTTGTAGATAACCTGAGGACCTTTCCGACCAGTTTCAAACAGTTCAGCACACAAGCATCTAAAGTTCTGTCAAACTGGGCTTAGTCAACTTGATAGGATGTCTACAATCTACCCAGCTTGTGTAGGCGCCTCATTAGTTATACAATACTCCAGGGTTAGCTAAGTAGGGTTTTGTTTTTTTTTTTTTAAAGGACTTACTTAACCTCAAAAGCAGAGTAACAGAGAGGGAGAGAAACAGAATCTGCTGGTACACCACACAGATGGCAGCAACAGTCAGGCTTGGGCCAGGCTGAAGCCAGGAGCTTCATCCGGTCTCTCACATGGGTGCAGGGGCCCAAGCACTTGGGTCATCTGCTGCTTTCCCAGGTGCACTAGTAGGAAGCTGGAAGTGGAGCAGCTGCTACACGAACTGGTGCTCACACTGCAGGTGGCAGCTCAACCTGTCCGGCCACAACGCCGGCTGCAGTTAAGTATACGTTACTGCCTCCATTTTACTAGTGAGTAAACTGAGGTTCTGACGGGGTTAAACACCTTGCCCAAGTTTATGGCAGTTGGCAGTGGCTCTTATCTGATTCTCGTCTGTTTGAATCCGAAGTCCGTGTTTTCTCTCCTCTGCTACTCACAGTTGGAGTAGAACTATTTTAATGGAGGAGAGAACACACTTGTGGATGCGTAGAAGCAGTTTGTTATACTGGCCCATGTTCAGAGAGCTGAAGGGATGTCTGTCCTTCTCTTCCAAAGGGCTGGATCTTGGCTCTGACCTAGTTCATTCTGTCTGACCAGAGAACTGTGAGGTTACACAGTAACAAACAGACCATGATTTTACTTAATGTGAATATGCTTCAGAGCAGAGAAAGAACTTTCGATCTGCCTTCTGGTTTATTCTCCATTAGATTCACTTTTCTCTCACTATCTCCCATCCCCAGCATGGACAGAAAAGTGAGACCTGCGCATTCATTCCAATGTTTGGCAAACACATTGACTCAGAGACCTAATTTTAAGCAAGCAAACAAACCAAAAGCCTTACCAGAATAAAAAATGACTTTATATTAAGTAGGCTTCTGGGGTGGGTGTGTGGCCTAGAGGTTACCATCGGAGTTCAATTCCTGGCTCTGGCTCCTGATTCCAGCTTCCTCCAATGCAGATCCTGGGGCGCCGTGGTGATGGCTAACATAACTGGATCTCTGCCACCCACCTGGAGGCTGGGATTGGGTTCCCAGCTCCTGGTGTTGCCATTGTGGGCATCTGGGGAGTGAACCAGTGGATGGGAGCTGTCTGAATCGACAGAAAAAGTAGACTTTGAACATGCTGATTTTAAAAAAAGATTTATTTTATTTGAAAGCAACAGTTAGAGGCAGAGAGAGAGGGAGGGAGGTCTTCCATCTGCTGGTTCAATCCCCAGATGGTCACAATGGCCAGAGCTGTGCCAATCTGAAGACAGGAACCAGGAGTTTCTTCTGGGTCTCCTACGCGGGTGCAGGGGCCCAAGGACTTGGACCATCTTTTGCTGCTTTCCCAGGCCACAGCAGAGAGCTGGATCGGAAGTGGAGCAGCCAGGACTTGAACCAGTGCCCATGTGGGATGCTGGCATTGCAGGAAGAGGCTTTAGCACGGCCCTGCCAAATGTTTTTGTCAAAGAAATGTTGCTAGTTTTTGTCAAGTGGTGGTTTATTTGCATATTTATCTTTTTTTAATTTTTTTTTTTTTTTATTTTTGACAGGCAGAGTAGACAGTGAGAGAGAGAAACAGGTCTTCCTTTTTTGCTGTTGGTTCACCCTCCAATGGCCACCGCAGCCGGCACACTGCGGCCGGCACATCGCGCTAATCCGAAGCCAGGAGCCAGGTGCTTCTCTTGGTCTCCCTTACGGGTGCAGGGCCCAAGGACTTGGGCCATCATTCACTGCACTCCCGGGCCATAGCAGAGGGCTGGCCTGGAAGAGGGGCAACCGGGACAGAATCCGGCGCCCAGACTGGGACTAGAACCCGGTGTGCCGGCGCCGCAGGCGGAGGATTAGCCAGCCTACTGAGCCACGGCGCCAGCCGCATATTCATCTTAAAACATGATTTTAATATGTAACTTGAAGTGCTATTGGTTAATTTAGTCTGAAAACAGCTGACAGCGGATGCACACATCCCTGAAGCTCACAGCTCACATACACCATCCTGATACTACAGTGATTTATGTTGTCTGCAACAAAGCCCCAGAACACTTAGATGTGGGCCTACATTTGTTTTAAAGAACCAAAAAACTAAAAAGCTGTCACAAACTGCTGCTTTGCCACACACATACACCATTGTTTTACTGTCTAGTTTTTAAAGAGTTATTTATTTATTTATTTGAAAGGCTGAGTTACATAAAGCGAAGGGGAGGGGAGAAGCGGGGGAGAGCGAGAGAAGTAAGAATCTTCTATTTACTGGTTCACTCCCCAAATGGCCACAATGGCTGGGGCTGGGCCAAGTTGATGCCAGGATCCCGGAGCTTCTTCCAGGTCTCCCATTTGGGTACAGGGACCCAAGGACTTGGGCCATCTTCCTCTGCTTTCCCAGGCAAATTAGCAGGGTACTGGATTGGAAGTGGAACAGCCAGGACTTGAACCTGTTCCCATATGGGATGCTGGTGCTGCAGGCCATGGCTTAACCTGTTGTGCCAGCCCCTATCGTCTAGTTCTTAATCCCAAGGTTTATACTCAGGATAAGAATGCTTTAGACAGCAGTGAATGACAGTCAACCACCAGGCTGAAGAGGGCCAGGGGCTCCAGGCTGCCACTCTGTGCTAATGACCTAGGACTTGGGGGCATATCCACTCCATAAACAGCAGGTACTGCTAACAGGGAAGCTCAGCCACAGGTCAGGAAGAGAGAACAGGCAGTTTGAAGGGTGCACCGAGAAGACATAACTTCCCAGAGCTGTGACGGCAGCCACAGAAGCCCCGGACCCCATTCTGCTGTAAGGAGTGGAGCGTTCCCGGAGGCTGCCGGGCTAGCTGCTGCAGCCTGGCCTTCGTCAGGATGCTGACTGCTGTCCCATCATGGGCAAGCAGACACTGCCACACAAAACCAGCAGTATTTAGCAAAAGAAAGAGCCCTTTGCATCAGCAAGAAACTTCACATGGAAAACCAGCTATCTGTGCTGTGTACAATTTTAAAGCATCATCATTTGTTTCATTAAAAATTATTTATTTGGAAGGCAGAGTGAGAGAGAGAATCTTCTATTCACTGGTGTGTACCTCAAATGGCTCCAACAGCCAGCAGGTCTGGGCCACGAGCCAGGAACTCCATCCTGGTCTCCCTCGTGGGTGGCAGGGATACTTGGGCCATCTTCCCCTTCTCAGTTACATGAGCAGGAAGCTGGATAGGAAGGGGAACATCCAGGCCTGGAAGCAGCACTCAGTATGGGAAGCTGGCATTTTCCAAGTGGCAATCTAACCTGCGCTGCTGTAAAGCTGGCCTCTGAACTGCCTTGTGTTGTGTGCCTGCCCTGTGCTCATCACTCTGTCCGTATTAATTCACACACGAGGCTTTGCAAAGTGGCAATTCTAAGCAAGAACAAAAACCTCACTATACCATCAAAGTAAAACAAAACACGGCCTTGGAGTCTTCCTCCTGAGGCAGGAAAGCTGAAACAGTAGTTCCGGACAGGCGGCTTCTAACTGGGGAAGGGGACATTTCAGGTCTCCTGCTCACAGGCCCTCAGAGGCCACACAGCAGCCCCCGTGCGGCCTGACCCCTCCCCTCCCCAGCTCTCTGAGCCATCTCAGCGCTCCTGCCTCCCTAACCCTCTTCCCATCACAGGGACCATTATCCTCCTCCTGCCACCGAGTGGGAGAGCCCCTGGCACAGTAAGAGGCCCAGGTAGGACATTCCCCCACTTCTCAGAACATCACTTGTTGGGACTGGACCTCTTGGTCACCTCCACATTGCCAAATTGGATTTGGACCACGTGGCCCCCACACTGCCCCAGCCACAGAGATCCTAGCGATCCTAACATGAAGAAGGGAGCAGATCTGTTAACACCTCCCCCAGGGCCTGTGCCTGCTTCCTCAGGGCACTGTCTTTGCAGTGCCACACTGGCCCTTGGAATTTCTGACACATGCTCCCCTCCCTCCAACACTGGCACAGCCAGACAGCCCGGTTTTCTCTCCAGCAGCCCTGGGGCAGTTCTGAGCCAGGAACAGGCCCAGAAACCGACAGCAAGTGCTTGACACGGGAAACTGGGGCCTGGGAGCATAAGGAACCCAGCCAAGGTCACGCAGCGTGGGAGGGATGGAGTCAGCCCTCAGTCTGCCGCCCTCGCCACTCCAAGCCTAGGAACCACCCTGCACACAGTGACATCAAGTGGAAGCAGTGCCATCTAGTGGGGATAAACACTATTATTTCTATTTAATTTTTGTTTGGGATGTAAAGTTTATCAAATGAAAGCTTGATGAACGTATGAATCACAGGATGAATGAGATGATACAGGTACTCATTTCTTGAAAGCATAAACTCCATGATAATGTCCCCGTAAACAGCTCTGTAAGTGTTTGGGCAACAAGAGGTCAGTGTGGGGTCTGATGTGCTACAGTGGGTTAACTGCCACTTGTGGCACTGGCAACCCGTATCAGAATGCTGGTTTAAGTCCTGGCTGCTCTGCTTCCAATCCAGCTCCCTGCTAATGTACCTGGGAAAGCAGTGAAAGATGGCTCAAGTGCTTGGGGCCCTGCCACTTCTGTGGGAGTCTCAACTGGAGTTCCTGGCTCCTGGCTAAGCTCTGGCTATTGCAGTCATTTAGGGAGCGAACCAGCAGATGGAAGATCTCTTTCTCTGTTGCTCTTTAAATAAATAAATCATAAAAAAAAAAAAGGTCAGGGTATGTCACAAATGCATTTCATCCACTGCAAAGTATATTCACTTTAAAAAATGTGATGCTTAAAGAAGGTAACGTTTGTTCACTACCCTTAATTAGAAAATGCCAGCCTGTACGAGGCATACACCAAAATCTGCACTTGACCTTAGCCAAAAGGCCAAGAGGCAATCTACCAGAAACCGTTCCTGATCTACGTGAAATTAATCAAAACGTCCTTCCAGGCACTTCAAAGGAACAAAGATGTGTGAAGAATATTCCAAACACTCATTTGCAGACAAAGAAACCGAAACTGGCATAAACTCATAACCGAAGAGCAGCACAGTCAGAAACACAGTTTATAGTCAAAGTGGTTTGCTCATGTTTGTGAAGGTCAGAGCTGAAACAAACACACGTACGTGTGAAGGACAGCCGAGCCGGTCCTGCCCCCACCAAGTCTGTCCCCGGGGTGCCAGCCCCGCTCCCACGCAGCGGGCCTGAGCACAGAGCAGACTTGGAGTCCACAGCAGGAAGCGCTCACTGTTCACACACGTCGGGCCCGCCCCCCATCAGGGGCCCAGGCTTCATGACTTGCTTTCTCCTTTCTCCTCCGGTACTGTGTCCCAGATTGGCTCCTTGATGTGCTCTGGTAGCCGTTCTAAGTGTGTCTAAGAAAAGAAACGAGACGAAACTGCCACACAAACGAACTTCAGTGCACTCCTTGGCTACAAACTGGACTTACTGTCAAATTCTCCTCACGTCTTCTCCTTTTATTCCGCCACCCCCACCCCTGCTGCCTTTTTCGTAGGGCTCAGAAATGGAGGAAGGAGGTCTGAATGTAGATAAAGCATGCCCAGATCCATCTGTTCCCCAGAGACCAAGAGGTCGTCGCTGCACACACTCCCCAAGTTTTGACAACTCCGTTAGCGAGGAGACGTCTCAGCAGCTCGGGGGAGGCCTGGGCTGCACACAGGATTCTGTGGCCCAGAGGTGGGGGTGGGGGCCAGTCCCTGGCCACTCTGCCTCCCAGCTAGCATGTGTGCGCCCTTCCACTCAGTGGGCCAAGACCAGGCTGCCACGCATCAAAACGACAAGACAGATGTGCCCCAAAGAGGCAGAAATTCAAGTCCTACCTTTGTTACTTCCATGGCAACCCCTTCAGGTAAGTTTCGCTGAATATACTCCAAGTAGACATCCGCTGTGCTTCCAGTCAGGCGCTCCAACTGCAACATCGAGCGTGAAACGGTTCATGCTACGCCAAACCACAGGCAGAGAGGGGGTGCAGACTGTCTCCCCTAAGAAACCTTACACTGAACTCCAGTTACAGAGAGGACAGACTGAACCACACTTCCGCTCTGGCGGAACGGGATCGGGGGGCACCGTCCCAACGTCCGCTCCTCCCAAGTGCAGTGCTGCGAAGCCTGGGCTCTGCGGGAGCAAAGCCACGGACTTGAAGGGCTTCACAAAGCAATCAGCGGGAAGGAAGCGCACGGCCAGAGCACAGGCATAGCCAGCGCGTGGTTTTCTGGGTGCCTCAGGGCAAGACATTTCTATCTGACACCGTAGATAGCATTTGGGATTTCTTTTCATTTTTGAGTAGGGACTACGTCTGAATCATATTTGGCCCCTTAACGCCTAGGAAAAGTGCTTCTGACATAAAAGACACACAGTGCTGGTTCTAATAACATCTACCAGTCATTCACCATACGATGGAAGCAGTCTAAGTACATTACGTAAGTATCTAGCTTAATCCTCAACTTGTGGGATGGGGACCATCATTCCCATTCTACAAACGAAGGAATTAATGCAGAGGCCAGCAGCCAGTTACGAGTGAGGACCTGGACTTCAGCACTGGCAACCTGACTCCAGAACTCACACTCTCTCAACCATACCGCATGCTGGCTCTCGTGGATGTGTGGACGAGTAACAGATGAACCCAAAGCCCAGTGCTGTGAACCACAGACGTGGGAAAGCCCGTCAACTTGGGAAAACAACAGAACTTAAAGGTTTGAAATATGAGCAAAATTATTCCAATGTTATCTTACTGTATAAAAAAATCTATCAGCATAATCTTCATTCTGGAGTTTAATAAACTATGTACTACTCGACAGGATGGCTTCACTTGAGCTTGACTTTCCTGTAAACACAACAACACCTGTATCTTCTCTACAGTGACCTGCACGGGCTAACAGAAAGTCAACTGGTCATCGTCCAGGGAGGCTGACAGGCTAGTGCCAAGTTCTGGGTATTCTGAAAATACCTGAATGTCAGAGGTAAACTCACCTCCAAACACCTGTAGAGAGTCCTCATTTCATACTGAACCCTGTGCTTTTTGAAAATGTGCACGGATTTGAGAAGTGTGAATCGCTCTATCTTCCTTGGAGGCTCATGTCTGAAATTAATGGGCAAAATAATATACTTACGTTAACTGATGGAAAAAGCTGAGTCACTGCTACCAAAGCATGAGTCCACCACTCTGTAGGTCAGGCTCCCACTCAATTACAGGCAACAACTACCACTTACAGACTGCTGTTTGTCAAGACTGTCATCTGTGACTCCGCCACTGCTGTCACGAAGCCCAGGCCAGCATCAACACAGCAGACAGCAGCAGGAATGTTCTCCCACGGACCCAAAAACGAACACAACACTGGCACACAAGTGTGCACGCGTGCACACACACACACACACACCCCTGCTGTTTCTCCAACCCCTGAGTCCCTCATGTGATGAGCAACAGCGTAGGGTTGAAGCCCTAGCCTGAAGCACCGGCATCCCATGTTGGCGCCGGTTCTAGTCCCAGCTGCTCCTCTTCCGATCTAGCTCTCTGCTGTGGCCTGGGAGAGCAGTGGAGGATGGCTCAAGTCCTTGGGCCTCTGCACCCGCGTGGGACACCCGGAGGAGGCTCCTGGCTTTGGATCAGCTCAGCTCTGGCCATTGCGGCCATCTGGGGAGTGAAGACCTCTCTCTCTGTCTCTACTCCTTCTTGTAACTCTGTCTTTCAAATAAATAAAATAAATCTTTAAAAAAAAAAAAAGACAAAGGAGGCAATTCTACCTGACCCTGGGGAGACTCCAAGACCACATGGAGCTCACCTTGTTCACATATGAAGTCACTGGGGGAGGGCTGCTGTCAGGACAGATGGGAGGTAACATCCTACTGGCCAAAGATGACCATACCCAGAGGTCTGAAGGGACTGTCCGCCCTAGTAAGGCCCCAGGCGGGTGGATTCCTTGGCTCTCCTTAAGTCAACAGCATTTCGAGGGAGAGGACTTCTTTCAATTTCCTTGTTTACTCACAGTGGTATTTAAAAAACTGAACAACAGGAAGGGGTGATCCTGCGCAGGACAAGGCACAACAAAGCTACACTCTGCCCGTCGCGAGCACCAGCAGGCCAGGTTACCAAAGGTCATACTTACACTTTAATAGTGATCCCGAGTTCTTTAGCAGCAAGCACAGCAAAATACTCATAGCTGTCCAACACGGCCTTATCGTGGCCTTTCACTAAAATGGACAGTCGCTTATATAGTGTGTCTGGTTCATCAGAAACGGTTATCTAAAATCCCAAAGAAAAGCTTTAGTTGTGGCTCCTCTAAGAGCTATAATGAGCAAATTTAACATATCACCCTCAACTGAACAATGTTAGAGTTTACTAATAAATGGGGGTGAAAACGCTGAGTCACACCTTTCCACTGTTAGCGTCAGGACCCGTGTACTGGCGCCAAGACCCTCACAATCGGTTAGAACAGAACGTGAAGCCAAAGGACTTTTCACGGTAACAAACAAAGTCCTAATGGAACATTCCAACCTCAGCCACGGAGTCCCAGACTCACGAGAGAGAACCGCAGGGCCTGTTAGCACAAGGGATGCAGTCAGAAGCCCGGGGCTGAGAGCTAAGCTCTGCCACTCGCAGCTGAAGGACCACGGGCAAGCCACACCATCACGCACTTCCGCTTCCTCAGACACCAGAATCCCTACGCTAGACAGCGCGTACCATTTCGGCAGGGGATACAGTAAGATTCAAGTATTTTAAAATACTGTTCTACAGAGGCAAGCTCTTTCCAGTCTTATTCTTTTTTATTAGGTTTTATTCCTGCACATTTTGTCTGCCCTGATATACACATTACTCATTCCTAATTAAAACATTTCACACTGACTGTACTTATAATTTCTACCTCTTCCTCCCTAATACCTAAAGACCTTAGAAATAATGGGTTTCATATTTCTGACTTTCTTCCAAGAGGTGAATTATCTTCATTTCATTCACCCATTAGACCAGTATATGATACTGCTAATCCAATGATTCAGTGTTGTATTACCTCATCCCTGGAAGGAGATCTACCTACTAACCAGGAAGCTAGACATCCACTGCTAATTACTTCAAGCAGGGCTGTTGGAAGAACAAAATAGACTGACATCCAATAGCACACACTGGCCCTAAGATGTGTTCTGACTGAGTCCTATGTGGTCTTAAAGATATTCTGAATGGGTTGCAAATATTAAAGATCAGAAGATGTCACATAAAACTTCAATTCAACTTGGAAGATTCAGACAACAGGCATCACTAGGTCTGATTTCCCTCACGGCAGCAGTGGCCAGGGTAGGCAGCAGTTAGCTTGCTTTGCAGTGTGCCGCTGTGCCCATTCTGCCCCCTTCCCTCAAGGCCTGGGCCCTGCAGGCTTCCAGGCTGGAGACCAAGGTTTCCACGCACTGCTGTGGAAACATATCCAGGCTCTATTAAGTGAAAACGACAAACAGTGGTACACTATGTATAACACAACTCCATTTAGTGTGCAGACGATATGAGTACACAAAGGCAACTGTCTACAAGGACCCAGAACAAACTGTTAAAGGGGTTATTTTTTAGGAGTATAAATGGAAGTACCTGGAATTTGTAAGGACTCTCAGGCATTAAAAATAACACCAAAACTTTGGGCTGATGGAACACTGGCTTTGACAAGGTCACACAGCTACGTCTGCATTTCCGTTACTTGTGCTAATGCTCTTTCTTCCTGTGAACTATGATGCATGGCCCAGGCCTGGGCTCAGTACTTACAGTAAAATCAAAGACCTGAAGGCTACAAGAAAACTATTTTCCAATAACATAACATCAAGTATTCTGCATCATTAATTATTACAACTCTTTAAACTGGACTGAAAGCAGACTGGTCATTAGCACAGTTATTTGGGATAAATAACTTGTTCATCTAGAACTTACCTTGATACCCTGAAAAACAGCATGATCATCCTAACACATCAGAGAATAGGCACAGTAGACATTTGCCAGTATTCCAGAACGAAAGCTTAAAAAAATTTTTAAACTGATTTATTTGAGTCAGAGAGGGAGAAAGAGATCTCCCATCCACTGGCTCACTCCCTAAATGCCTGCAATAGCCAGGGCTGGGCCAGGCTGGAGCTGGGAGCTGGGGACTCAATATAGGTCTCCCATGAGGTGGCAGGGACCCAACCACTTAGCCATCAGCTGCTCCTCACAGGGTGTGCATTAGCAGGAAGCTGGAATTAGGAGCAGAGCCAGGACTTGAACCTGTGCACTCCAACATGGGATATGGGCCTTCTAACTGGTATCTTAATTACTAGGCCAAATGCCCGGCTGCAGAACAAATTATTTTATTCATAAAATGTTTGGAAAACAACCCCAAATAAAACAATAAGGAAAAATTCAAGAAATAGAGAATACATACCACAGGTTTGGTCAATTCCTTAGGAACATCGATGTGCAGGTTTGAAAACTGTACCCACTTCATATTGGTACTGCTGCGGGGGGGGGGGGGGGGGAGTGGAAGAGAAACCTAAGTTAAAAAAAAGTACAGGAACCCACTTTCATGCTTAATGCAGCACATTCAATTGTATACTTACAGAAGAAAACCCCCATTTTTGGTTGCACTGTCCTTAAAACCATTTATGGGAAAATTCCCCAAGTCCTGGAATCAAGAGGAGGAGGAACACGCGTTAGAAATGGAGCCGACTGCCAAGCTATTCATGGCTTCCACTAGAAATCATGTGACTTCACCTTCTCATTATTCTTTTACAGAATAATCGTATTTCAATATTATACTTATTTTGCCTGAATATTTTCAAACAATAAAAACAATTAAGCATTTTTATAACCTAATCTATTAAGATTTGGAGGAAGAATTCTATTTTTTTATTTTATTTTTTATTTTGTTTTTTATTTTTTTCTTTTGACAGGCAGAGTGGACAGTGAGAGAGAGACAGAGAGAAAGGTCTTCCTTTGCCATTGGTTCACCCTCCAATGGCTGCCGCGGATGGCGCGCTGTGGCCGGCGCACCGCGCTCATCCGATGGCAGGAGCCAGGTGCTAGGTGCTTTTCCCTGGTCTCCCATGGGGTGCAGGGCCCAAGCACTTGGGCCATCCTCCACTGCACTCCTGGGCCACAGCAGAGGGCTGGCCTGGAAGAGGGGCAACCGGGACAGAATCCGGCGCCCCGACTGGGACTAGAACCCGGTGTGCCGGCGCCGCAAGGCAGAGGATTAGCCTACTGAGCCACGGCGCCGGCCTGGAGGAAGAATTCTAAAGCAGAGTTACAGAGAAGCAGGGGCAGAGAGAGAGGTCTTCCATCTGCTGGTTCACTCCCCAAACGGCCAGGAGCCAGGAGCTGCTTCAGGGTCTCCTACTCAGATGCAGAGGCCCAAGCACTTGGGCCATCTTGTACTGCTTTCCCAGGCCAAAGCTGAGAGCTGGATGACAGCCGGGACTCTAACTGGCGCTCAGGCATCAGCTTTATCTGCTACACCATAGCGCCAGCCCCTAAAGCTCTTTCCAAGCATACATGGGTGGCTGGGACAGTTGGCTTACAAATGCAAAGCTATGCAGTGCAGACTGGAGCTCACACCCAGCATTAACTTCTGTGCGGCAAACTGCAATACTTCATCATTTCCAAATCCTCTTTTGTCAGCTGCCCCTAGTGGGACAAAACTTTCTAGTTTCAGGAAACTTAAACAGTACTGTGCTTGCACATAATGGTTTGCAGCCCATGGTTTTTCTTTTAAGCTTTCCTGAGATTTGAAAGTGTAACATGAGGGGAGTGTTTGGCACAGCAGTTAAGATGCTGCTTGCGATGCCTGCATCCCATACCCACATCTGAGCTCCTGTGTTTGAGTTCTGGCTCGACTGAATTCCACTTCCTGCTACCATACACCCTAGGAAACAGCAGATGGTGGCTCCAGTAGTTGGGTCCCTGTCACCTATGTGAATTCTTTTTTTAAAGATTTATTTATTTATTTGAAAGTCAGAGTTACACAGAGAACAGAGGCAGAGAGAGAAAGAGAGAGAGAGAGGTCTTCCATCCGCTGGTTCAATCCCCAGATGGCTGCAGTGGCCAGAGCTGCGCCGATCCGAAGCCAGGAGCCAGGAGCTTCTTCTGGGTCTCCCACGTGGGTGCAGGGCCCAAGGACTTGGGCCATCCTCCACTGCCTTCCTGGGCCATAGCAGAGAGCTGGATAGGAAGTGGAGCAGCCGGGTCTCTAACAAGCACCCATATAGGATGCTGGTGCTTCAGGCCAGGGTGTTAACGCACTGCACCACAGCTTCTGGCCACCACCTATGTAAACTAAGATCTGTGCTTCTGGCTTGGCCTGGTCTAGTCTGGGCTGTTGCAGGCATGTAGGAAATAAATTTGCCTTCCAAATAAAATAAAAATACATAAAAAATTCTAAAGCCCCAAGAATTCTGCTAAAAATGTAATCTGAGAAATTAGAATAACAATAAGGATTATTGAAAATACACTGAAGATGAAAATAAAGTTCAGTACAAGTGAAGTTTAATTAAAACAACTGATGTCACCTAAATATGTTTTAAAAGCCTACTCTTAGATTTATTATCCTTTCTTGTTCCTAACCTGAAATGAAGATAAACCATACCTTTCCCAGGGCCAAGGGGGAAAATCAAAAGAAGTGAAATCAGGCACAATACAAGATCGTACAGGTTGTGTTTGCACCATTCTTCATACACAGTTACACAGAAAATTCTCTCCTTGGGGCCAATGTGTGGTGCAGCAGGTAAACCCACCGCCTGTGACGCTGGCATCCCAAATGGGCACAGGTTCCTGTTCCGGCTTCCTGATAATGGTCTGGGAAAGCAGAGGAAGATGGCCCAGGCCCCTGGCCCCTGCCACCCATGTGGGAGACCCCGATAAAGCTCCTGGCTCCTGGCTCCCGGCTTAAGCCTGGCCCAGCACTGGCCATTGCAGCCAACTGGGGAATGAACCAGTGCATGGAAGATTGCTCTCTCTCCTTCGCCGTCTGTAACTTTCAGAATAAATAAATAATTAAAAAAAAAAAAAAAAGGAGTGCCAGCTCTGTGGTGTAGTGGGTAAAGCTGCTGCCTGCAGTGCCAGCATCCCATATGGGCACCAGTTCTAGTCCTGGCTGCTCCTCTTCTGATCCAGCTCTCTGCTATGGCCTGGGAAAGCAGTAGAAGGTGGCTACCAAGTGCTTGGGCCCCTGCACCCACGCGGGAGACCTGGAAGAAGTTCCTGGCTCCTGATTGGCGCAGCTCCGGCTTTTGCAGCCATCCAGGGAATGAACCAGCGGATGGAAGACCTCTCTCGCTGCCTCTCCTCTTGCTCTGTGTAACTCTTTCAAATAAATAAATAAATCTTTAGGGAAAAAAAAAAAAAGGAAAGAAAGTTCCCTCTCTACATTCGTATTAGCGACCCCACAATCCAGTAGTGCAAAAGGAGCACAGGTCTAAGAGAATGGCACTTCCTGTTTCTGTGTTCCCAGCAAACCTCAGCTCTCACAAGGTCAAGCCTCAAGTGTTACATCCACAAATCAATCTTAAGAAGCCCTTACATTTTTCTCTTTCGTTCTTTTCGGCCTGGTTCTCCGGGCGTGGTCTGAGGACCCCTGGGAAGGTCTAGGGGACACTTTCAGGAGCTCTGGCAAATCCAGAGACACTTTTCCTAGTGACACAAGGCAGTCCGCACGGTGCCACTCTCAGTCCCCAGGCAGAACCCAGCGAAGCTTTCTGGAGGCTGCACCAAAGCCCAACTGCAGGGACACAGCCCAGAACCCAGCTGTCTTCCACTAAGCCAGACACGAAAGATTTGCAAAAACGCAAAATACTGCCACTCCTTACTAAATCTCTTTTTGTTTTGGAGAATACGGGTAATTTTCAGCAAGTGTTCATTACGTTCCTACGTAACCGATTTATCCGTGTTACTTTTCAAACAGACTTATTACTTTTAAAGGAGATACTATCTTATTTTGGAAAACTAGACATAGGTAGCTAACGCCAAAAAACCAAAGCTCTTTGGAGTCCCCCCTCCCCAAGTGTAAAGGGATCGACTCCGGGCGCAAAGCACTGGAGACCCACTGCTTAGTTTTCTTGCTTCCGCTCCAAAGAACAAGAGTGCATCCAACTCCTGCCCCTGACTTCAGAGAACTTCATCTAGATCTTCGAAGCCCTGGATGTCGGGGAGGAATCTCAATTTAGATGCGGGGCAAATATCCGCGATCTCTGTACCAGCTCAGCCCCCGTTCCGCGAGACAAGCTTCCTTGCGAACAAGAAGGAACGGGTGTTGGAATATACATATGCTCAATATCCTTTCCAGCTCTGACCTCCAATTCTTCTTGCTCCTGTCTCTGCCCTGACAATAGTTTCTGTTTAATCCCATGAGAGGACACGAGATAAAACCAGCACCCTTTTCCATCACCTTCTTGCAAACAACAGCCCGCGTGAGAAGTACAGGGGAGGATTCCTGACGCGCAGCAGGGCGGATGGCAGCAAGACTTGATGACATCTGACCCCGCCAGCCCGCCCGGCCTCCCCAGCCCGCCTGGTACCTGCCAGAGGCGCCGGCAAACAGACACAACCGCGGACCGCGCCACCATCTTGCTGCCCCGACCTCCCAGAATTACTTCCGGGTCACAGCGGCGCCCTCAGATCATAGAGTTTGCAAGAGGAGAGAGCGTATCCTCGTGTTCCGGCACGGGAGCTGCCACAGAGACGTGAGTTCCCGCTGTTTTATGGGTGAGATGACCCCCGCCCTGGGCAACTCCTGAGCTCGTTAACGTTACGCCGCCCTGTTTCTGAAGTTACCAGGTCGCAGCAGTGTTATCCCTTCAAGGCGGGTTTGTCCTGTGGATCCTGTTTTGTTGTAGGAAACCACGTGTTTGGAGAAATATAGTATATTGACAGGTTATCGCTGGGTAGTGAAATAATGATTGATTTGTTTTCTCAAATATTTTCAGAATTTTAACAAAATGTATATTCATTTAAAAATTAAAAAAAAATTTTTTTAAGCCTCCACTACTACAGCGTCTGGGTTCCAATCCCTCACCTTAAAACAATTACCTTCTAGTCAAGGTCTTTAACTCTTACCAGCCTTCCCCAGTGCCTGCCATCTTGTGCACTACTGCCCTAAATAT
Source organism: Sylvilagus floridanus (assembly GCA_949820135.1). NCBI lineage: Eukaryota > Metazoa > Chordata > Mammalia > Lagomorpha > Leporidae > Sylvilagus > Sylvilagus floridanus. The sequence continues at coordinate 122,646,798 of OX463227.1, read as the reverse complement.
TCCTAAATCATTCTTTTCTGTATGTTCCTCTCGTATTTCAGAATTTGCAATGGCTGCCTTCACCTAGGATAACAACCTAAAAGTGTTTTGTCTAGTTATTACTGTCACTGTAATTTAGTTTCAAGTAAAAAGGCTTATAATGGGGGTTATAATCTCCCACTTGTGCAGATTTTTCTGTTTTATTTCTCCAGAGTGCCTTCACGTACGCAGTTTATCATAATGGAAAACTCTAGACTTACAATCAGGAGATGTGGTTTCTAATCCCAGGTTTGGCACTTAACTGAGTGGCTTCCCCACCCTGGGACTCAATTTTCTCATGTCAAATAGAGATGACAAAAACAGTTCCTACTTCAAATAGTTGCTCTGAGGGTTCAGTGAGATACTGACTATGGTGTTTAGTACAATGCCTGTCACATCATAATGAGTGATAAATGTCATCCACTATTTGTAATACAAAGTTGCTTTACCTCATCTGCTTCAACAGTTGTTGAAAAGATAAAAAAGATCAAGTTTATGAGAACAAGTCATGGTGTCTAAATAAAGTACTGTGCAGATGTAAAGATGTTTTTGTTTTTATTCCTTGCAAGTAGGTATTACTTACTCAGTCTTGCGAAAAAGAGAACCAAGGAAGGGGTGGGAAGATTTGCCAAACATCTGACAAACTGATGAAAGACCTGGGAGCGGAAACCAGTGTTCTTATCCCTCAGGCTGGCCTCTGTTCATAAGAACTCAGTCCTCGGAAGGTGTGGCCAAAGTGTCCAGCGTGACCCTACACCAGAGCGTGGAATGCTTCTGCCACGCTGGGCTGAGCCCCACCTCGGTGATCTGCCTGGTGTCTTCAGAGTTAGTCTCCCCAGTTCACGCGGAGGCAGTCTCCATCAGTTAGAGGGGTTTCCAAAGCCTACCTGCCCCCTTTGGGATAACCTCGCAGCCACAGTGGTGGTGACACTACAACTTGCGGGTGACTGTCACTGTGGTATCGAATGTGAAGGTGTGAATTTTCCTGGCGTCAGAGATAAAGTGGCTCACAAAGTCAGTGTGTGTCCAGAGTGATCCTGAACCAGTAACTGTCTTCAGAGTCCACCTGAACCTGTGACCACCTTCAGAGTCCTGGTTTGCTGTCTTTTCTTCCCCTGAGTGTGCTGGTTCTGATTCGATGATGAGATCCACTTCTATCTGGGTCTCTCTTGGAGGAAAGAACTAGAGGTAGGCACTCTTCCACCGTCTCAAAAGAAGAGAGGGTTTGTTTTATTTTAAAGATTTATTTATTTGAAAAGCGAGTTACACACAGAGAGGGAGACAGCTTTCATCCACTTGTTCACTCCCCAAATGGCTGCAAATAGCCAGGGCTGGGCCAGGCTGAAGCCAAGAGCAAGAGTGTCTTCTAGGTTCTCAATGTGGGTGCCGGGGCCCCTCTTCCACCACTTTCCCAGGTCATCAGCGAGGAGCTGGATTGGAAGTGGAGCAGCAGGGAATCGAACTGGCAACGATAGGGGATGCCTGCATGACAGGAGGCAGCTTAACCCTCCAGGCCACAACACTGGCCCAGAGGGGGTTTATTGTTAAGGACCTGGAAGTGTGTTGAAAGCAGCCCGAGGGGCTGGCTCGCAGTCCCCTCGTCAGAAGCCAAACCCGCTCTTCTTATTGGGGGGCTCCCTCTGCTTAGGAAGTTTCTCCTTCCTCGGGGCTTGGCCTTGCGTTTGGCTACTCACTGTTTCCCTTGGCTCACCAAGTTTCTAAATTCTTAACAACTGTGGACATTTGTTCTGGTCTCTCCACCTTCCTGGGCTAAGCCATGTTGAGTGTCACCAAACAGCCTTAGGCTTGATGGCGTTGGGTCAGGTACCAACCTGGTCCAATTACCCGGGGGCAAAACCCACAGTGTTTGTTTTCCAACAGCAGGGCTGTGGACAGGGCTCTTCGGCATGGTATGTGGGCATGGATAGTGTTCTGAATTTGGCCTGTCCACTGTGGGTCTCTTCCCTACAGTCTAACCTTTCAAACAGCTTACAGAGGTGAGCAGCAGTGACCTTTATCAATGCACTTGGCTTTCTATCCAGGAAAAATAAGAGTAGACACTTAAGTATTTCTAAGTCAAGTCATATTTTGATTGCACCAGTTGTTTCTAAAGACGGCCCTTTCCAAGATTCTCTTACATAGAGGAAGTAACCAAGCCTTTTGCTACTTTATACAGAGGTATCTATGAGCCAGAGAACACTTAGGATTCATTTGGGATGAATTAAAATGTCTTCCTGGCCACATTTTGTTTATGTCCACATTAAAACAGCCACGTTCTGTACAATCCTGCTGGCTGGCTGCGGCAGAGCAAACTAGACTGGGAATCCATGGGATTCAGAATTGATTTTAGGGAAACTCAAAGGTTCTCCCTCTCTCTGCAACCCTCCCCCGCCCCCAAATAAGCATACATGGAAGACTAGAGAAGTGATTAACAGTTGCTGAGCACCTGCTGTAAACAGCTGTGTGTGTGTGTGTGTGTGTGTGTGTGTGAGGTTAGGGAGTTTAGCATATTATGAAACACGACCTTTGCTCTTTGCAGCCGTGGGACTGATCAGTTCCCAGGTCCCTGTATGTTCCTTCTAGGCGTTACAGTTCTTGGCAGGAAGGACTCGTCATGTACAGCCATCTTCATACACGCGCTTCACCATGTTTAAAACAGGATGCAGGGGCCGGCGCTGTGGCGTAGCAGGTAAAGCCGCTGCCCGCAGTGCCGGTATCCCATATGGCCGCCGGTTTGAGTCCTGGCTGCTCCACTTCCGATCCAGCTCTCTGCTATGGCCTAGAAAAGCAGTGGAAGATGGCCTGAGTCCTTGGGCCCCTGCAGTGCAAGGGAGACCTGTAAGAAGCTCCTGGCTCCTGGCTTGGGATTGGAGCAGCTCCGGCCATTGCGGCCAAATGGGGAGTGAACTAGCGGATGGAAGACCTCTCTTTCTCTCTGTCTCTGTCTCTGTCTCTGTCTCTGTCTCTCTCTCTCTCTCTGCCTCTCCTTCTCTCTCTGTGTAACTTTGACTTTCAAATAAATAAATCTCAAAAAAAAAAAAAAAAAAAACCAGGATAGAATAGTGCGTGGGACACGGTGGCTCATGAGAACTTCCTGGAAGAAGACTGGATGCATATACACTGCTTAGAGATGAATGGTTATTTTATTTGATGCAGGATTGTCTAAGCCAGATAGCTAAAATTCATGTGAAAAAACAAACCAAGATCAAGGTCTTGCCCAGGCATGCCTCAAAGGAAATTCTTCATGCAATGCAAAATTTCAAATTTCTCCTTAAATTGGCTGTCCACCATTAAAAAGAAAGCACAATTAAAATTTACAAATCTAGATTGAAAATAGAAACGAATCAAGATGGGTAGGGACTTCGTGGAGGATTTGTTAGGAAAACAGGCGCGGAATAGAGAGGAGGCAGTGTACGAATTTACAGCCAGAATAAAATAAATTTACATAATTTATTCAGAGAAAATAAATTCAGAGAGGTGGTGACCAGCTGCCCACGTGCACCTTGACGGAACCGTGGCAGAAGGCCTCAACCTCCAGGGGCCGGGTCTTTTTATATTTTAGGAGGGTTAGGGATGGGGGTGGGCGTGGGGGCAGCAGGCAGAGGTGAATTCCTGGAACTGGGCGGGGCCCTGGGAACCTAAAAGAATGCAGGGTGGGGTATGAAGGCAATAGGGTGGGAGACCCAACTGAGAGTCAAGGGCAAGGAATACATTCCAGTGTTTATGGGTCTCTTGGGCAGTGAGCAAGGATGGCTGAGGCTTGTGTCTTTGTTCCATCAGGATTTACTGTAGGGAGTCTCTGTATGATACTAGTCTCTTAAAAAACAGCTTGAGTAATAGACTGAGACCCCTGAAGAAATGTCACCCTTATCTAGCATTGTGGAGTTACATCAGTGGCTAGAAAGAAGGAAGTTTTAAGCCAGAAGAAACTCAAAAAGATAATATTTTTATTTTTCAGAGCAGCTGATGCAATATTGAATCAGGTTTTCACAAATAAATATAACAGTGTCTATTTGGTTACATCTCTATTTGATGAAGGCCCACCTATAGGACTTGGCATACATTTCTGTGAAGGCTAATGACTGGAACCTGCGACGGAAAATTCTCCTGGTTCCGTTTCTGACAAAGTACTGTGAGAATTTTAAAAAGATGCTTGTCCCTCAGTGGAAAAACAACCTAGAATGCCCCAGTTTGGTTTTGTTTTTTAAGGAATGCACCTTTTCAGGACAAGTCTATAAAACATTTTTATTTATTTGTTACATATGATGTTTAAATATAACTTTGCTTTCAAGCTTCAAACTTTTTTTTTTAACCCCTGGTAAAATAAGACTTTTGGTTCACCTTAACAAAAACTGACCTAGGAAGAAACATTTTTAGCAAAATGTTATAAAATTCACTAGAAAATACTGTCCTCTTGTTTTTTTTTTTTTTTGCCAAAATGTTACATAAAATCCTTATTAAAAATACACACGTTACAAAAGAAAAATTATGAATATGCTATACATAGTGCTTTGATATGAACCAAGGGACTTGCATTCCGGCAACACAGTTAAGCACACGAGATATTATGATGTCAACTCATAATAGTGCAAACCTGAATAAGTTACATCCTGATACGGAAGGCATGCAAGGTTTCTGCAGAGAATTGAACATAACAAAGCCAGAACAGGAAGCAATCACAACCACCATTTAAAAAGGTTTTCCTTTTTATTACAGTAATTTTTTTCAAAAATACTTTTCTTTACAATAGAACTCCTAGAAAATATGTACAACCTTCCTCTAATAAAATATAACAGCAGTTAAATATATTTGAAAATAAGATGGGTTTTTCCATAAAATATATCTGTTAACTTTTTATATACAGGCTTTCTCAAAGAGGTCTAGGTTCACTAATGCAAAACCATCTGATAGTAAACAGGAACTGTGTTGAAGACATCAGCCGTCAGGGAGAGAAGGTCTTGGGGAGGCGGGAGCTAAAACACAACACACACATGCAGGCAGAGTCTTTGCAGGAACAAGGTAAGTGCAATATTTAACCAGGAAGTCTTTTAAGCTGATAGTCAAGAAATACTAATTCAGGAATGTGAACTGTCTCGCCAAGGAGGAGTTCTTTGGTCATTTCAAGTCAAAAAGCCTTCTGCTATCCTGCATGGGAGATTAAAATGAAATTGTGCATTATATTTTTGCCGCGGCAACTCAGTTTATTTTTAATGCTTCAAACCCGAACAGCTGGGCAAGTCTCCAAACAGAAGAGACATCTTTGCTTTATAAACATCCCTCTGCGCGTTTGCTCTCGACAGATAAGCTTCCACGCGGCCAGCAGCAGAGCTTAGCAGACCCACACTCAGACACCAGTGAGTCGAGGGAAGGAGTCCCTGGGACAGGCATGACCGGCCAGTAACATTACAGACGGAACAGTTCTAGAATCTCTCTGTCCTCACCGCAGTGCACGCTGCCAGGCGGCTCTCAACTCAAAACGGCTTAGGAAATTTTCTCCCCCTAGAGATAAGGAAAGTGCCGGGCTCTCCTCTCTGAGGACAGAATGATGGAGAGGAAAATAACCTATGTTTCTTCTGTCCCTGGCTTTCCTGAGGTTCAGAGACCACTGCCCCGCAGGACCGTGGGCCACAGGGGGTGAGGGCCCTGTGCACGTGGGCGACATGTTTTCACAGAGGCAAACTTCAAAGCTGCCTCAGGTCCTACTCTCCTGCCTCCACGGAGGGTCTAATGCCAAGACTGTGCCAGCCACGCGGCCCAGCCTGTGAGCCACACTTACAGGGCGCTGGGGGCACCTGGCCTACCTGAGGCGGGCTGAGGCCTGCCAGCACCTGCTCGGACAGTCACTCCACGCTAGAAGCAGGATCCACCCCGTGCTGGGGCTGTGTCCCTGCCTGACTTTTGCCCTCCGGGTGGGACAGGTCAGTGTGACTCAGCTCAAAAGCCTGGGCAATGACATATGTGAAGGATTAGAGGTCTAGTACCTTCAAGTACAAACAGAAAGCTGCGCAATGTAGCCGGGAGGTCTAGAAGTGCTTGGCTAAGTGACTTGTGAGAACACATTCAACATCTGAATGCAAACACGGCCCTTAAGGTGTATCTGAAACCATTCCGTCAGCCTCAGTCAAGGCTGCTTCCTTTGTATTTGCCCTCACACGTGTCGGAAAATCCCACTCCATCTTACTTCTCGCAGCTAGTGCACAGTAAATGTGAATTACAGCCACATCTCCACGGTGGAGGTGTCCTGGTACTTCCAGGTGGCACTAAACAATTTCAGGACCCCACTGACCACTCTCAGTGTGGCCAAAAAGAACAGGCTCTTTGTGGTTTTGGGTGGAAGAATGCTTCCTGGCAGGTCCGAACAGAGCAAAAGTTAACTCCTCCCGAGACCCCAGCGTGAGGGGGTGGGCTGCTTCCTAGGCGCACACTTGCAGCACGCTCTGGGGAGCCACCCAGGAGGGCTGACATGACAGCAATGGGCCGTGACCAGCAGGCGCGCTCCCTGCCGGGACGCAGTGTGAGAACGCCCAGATGAAACACCTCTTATAGACAGTTGCGCCAAGCATTTATTCCCCCACCCCCGACCCCCACACAACTTTTTTTTTTTTAACAAAAGGAAAAGAAACTCGGTTTTTTTTCCCCCCCTCAGAAACCTGAATAAAACGACCACTTTTTAAACAGGTAGTTTAAAAGGGTTGCAAAAACGAGCAGTCAGTCCGGGCTTCCTGAAGACTGCACACAGGGGCCATGGCTTTGCACCGTCTCTGAGTGGCACGGCGGGCTCTACAGTTCCGTGTCCCCCTGGAGCAGCACTGGGTCCCGATCATCCAAGAGCAGATCCGTGTCCACGACGTCGGCCTCCTCCACGCCGCCGCCCAGCTGCTGCACCACGTCCTCGTCCAGCACGTCCACGCTCTTGAGGGGTTTGATCAGACTCAGCTGGTCCAGCGGCAGCAGCCCCGGCGCCCCCGCCGGCCCCGTAGTCCTCTCGATCGTGGCTGCCATGTCCGCCGAGAAGGCCGCCTTCTGAGCCTTCTGCCTCTGCTGCTCCTCCTGCTGCCTGTGAGTTTTCATGTGCGCGTTTCGGCTTTTGATCTTGAAGAAGACTCTGCAGAGGAAGGAAGGCAGCATGGGAAATTCAGAAGGGAGTGCTGGGACGTCCGGTCCCGCAGGGAAGGGGTGTGCGTGATCTGCTGTCTGGTCTGGGTGGACATGACAGGCTCCTGCACGCCCTCCCCTGGGACCTGTCACCTCGCCTCCCTCCTCCTCGAGGCTGCGGGACAGGGACAGGAGCGCTGCACAGTGCGCCCGGCTCCCTTATAGGGACAAAGGAGGAGAAATTCGTGGAGGCGCTCCTGTGCACTTGGGGTTGGTAGCACCTGCTCTGTCTCAGTTCTCCTTCCTCTCTCCCCCTCGCCGACCATCCCCTCCCTACCACAGAACCCTCAAGTCGAGCTAACGCGTTCAGGGAGTTGCCATTCCTAAAAGCAACCCGTCTTCTGCCTGAGGCCTTGTCCTTCCACAGTCACACGCCTGGAGGATGCGTGCACAGGGTAAACCATCTCCTCTGTCTCTTCTACCCTTTCCCCTCAGGTTCTGGTCCCCTTGGGCGCTCTTCTCAAGGCCACCAAGTCCCTGTGTGTGGTCAAACCCAGTGGCCCCTCTTCTGTCCTGGCTGTGCTGGGCTTCCGAGCTGGACCCGCCCCGCTGGTTACTTCCGAACCTTCTTGCTGGTCATTACGTTATCAAAGGTTCCTGGCTTTCCCAGGACACAGTGCTTCTCAGCTGGAGCGTGCGCCCTCCCAGGGAGCATGTGGCCAGTGCCCAGAGACGTTTCTGGGGGAGAGGGCGGTACTTCTGCATGCAAGGAGGGGAAGCCAGGGAGGCTGCTAAACACCCAGCAAAGTAGTGGACAGCCCCCTTTCTCCAAAGGAGGAGTTATCAGACCCAAAATGTCGGCTGTGCTGAGGCTGAGAAACACTGGGGTAAGAGGACATCGTATGATGGGGGCTAACCCTTTAGGCCGGGGGTCTGCCAGTACAGTCAGTGGGTCAGATCCAGCCTGGCTTTGTCAATAAAGCTTTATTGGAACACAGCCACATCCACTTGTTTATATACTGCCAAATGGCCATGCTGAGCCGTTGTAACAGAGACAGTCTGGCCCCCAGAACCTAAAATATTTACTATCTGGAGCTTTTTCAGAAAAAAAAATCTGCCCAGGTGTGAGACAGCCTGTTTATGAAGAGGGGTGAACATAAACACACCAGGTTAGTTCCTGATCTCCTAAAGGAAAAAAAAAAAAAAAAAAGGAATCTTGATTTTTACGGCCTGCGTCAAACAGGGCTGATGAATCACGATCCCACTTGGCTGTACTGAAAACTGTTTAATGTAATGAACACAATTACAGCAGCTGAAGCACGCTGCGAGCATTTGCCTCATGTTATTCCTAATCTGGAAAACCACAGAACATGTTTCTGTTTTCCATGAAATCTTAACTCCGGCAGAAAAAAGATCTCAAGCAACATGAAAACACACACACACAAACACGTACTAGGTGCCCCTGAGAACCAGCCAGAAATGGGACGTGGAGGTGGAACACCCCTGCCCGAAATGTTGGGGCCCAAGAAGCGTTCTGGATTTTGATTTTTTTGTTTAGCTTTTGGATAATTTGCATGTACACAAAAAGCACTTTTTCCATATACCTTATACACAGAGATGGGAGGCAGTTTTACACACAGTTGTAATAATTCTGTGTATGGAGTGCCCCGCTTGTCACTGGTATCTAAGTATTCTGGGTGTTGGAGCACTTCGGATTTCCAGCTTAGGGAGCCTCCACTTGCACTAACTGTTGTTTGTTGAACGGTCCTTTGTCTCCACCTGGTGGACTAAGGCGTTGGAGCCTGTTGGAGTCAAACCAGGGAAGGCGCTGCCTCCTTGCAGAGGAAACTGGGCAAGACCCCAATGCCCCCACACTTCTCAGGACACATAGGGAGAGGACTGAGAGTCAGCTCCAGGTGGGTTGGTCACTTTTTCCAGTAAATACACCTACGTATCAGTCGGGGGGTTCATTCTTTCATGGTCCCCTCAATGGGTGGTGACATGAAGGTGACGTCACATCCGGGCCCTCAAGCACAGGAGACCCACATCTACATTCGTCTTGCCTATCCTCGTGTTTGCGGAGGGGAAGAGCCGTGAGTTCTGATTCACTGCGAGGGTGCAGCGGAGCGGGCTGGGTTCACGCAGAGGCAGCGGGGTGGGAGGCGGGGGACGTACGCCCACACGGCCCGCCTGCTTTGCATCCCTGCTTGGCCGCTGGCTGGGTTCTGCGACAAGTAGCTCAACCTTCTGGTGGCTCCGTTTCTGCTTAGAAACAGGTACTTGCCTCAGAGGGCTATTCTACAGGTCCATCAGGACACGTAAGATACCCCTTAAAACACCGCCAGGCAAACAGCGAGCCCCTGGTAAACAGCGGTGACGCCTCACAGGGCCCATGAAGCTGTGCAAATGAGGGCCCCGGGACCCTCGGGGCTTTTCCTTGCAGGGCCTCGGCAGCCACCTGGCCAGGAGCTCCTGGGTAACACTTCCCTCTGTGTGCCAGGCCCTGGAGATTAGGGGGACAGCAACCCAGCAAGACCCCTAGGGCAGGTCGTCAGGACAATGTGACACCTTCCAGGTCAGGAGGACCCAGCAGGAAGCCAGCTGACATTCTCCACTGGAACCCCCGGCAGAGAACCCTGCATCTGACTCAGCTTCTACCTAACGTCAATAAACAAACTAAGCAAAGCAAAGAGCAGCAGCCAGGGAGCCCAGGCTCTGCCTTCGCTCAAATCTGGCTTCAAATCTCAGCTGTGCACTTCACTGGCCGACTGACCTGGGGAGGGAGGGAGACAGAGGATCTCCCATCAGCTGCGCCAGGCTGAAGCAGGGAGCTGGGAGCTCACTCCCAGTCTCCCATGTGGGTCGTAGGGACCCGACGAATTGCAAGTGTCCCTGCTGCCTCCCAAGTCCGCATTAGCAGGAAGCTAGAATCAGGAGTAGAGCCAGGACTTGAACCCAGGCACTCTGATACGGGATGTGGGAGTAAAAACAGTATCTAGAGTGCATGGGGTTTCTGTGTGGGGATTAAATGGGTCCCTGCACGTGAAGTAAGCGACACAATGAATACCCAGTAAATGTTAGCTGTTATTACTAACCATTGTCAGTGTCTCCCCTTAGTAATTTTAAATCATACCTAAAAGGGCAGGCATGACAAACAGGCTTCATCTCATGTATCAATACTGATTATAGCTTGATTACAATGAACAGGATTTGAGGGGCTGCATCTTACTGTCATAGAAAGTGTGGTGATTGATTGATGATGTCTGCCCTGGGCATAGAAATAGGCAGCAATGATAGGGGTGCCATGTTTGGGCCAAGAGTTCTTGATTCGGTAATCTAGAGAAAATCTCGAGTCATTCAGCAGGGATGCAAACAGAATGACACTCGAGAGGACAGTTTGGGTGTGAAGGGAAGGAGGAGGAATTAGCACCCTACCATCATTTCTGGGCAAGAGTATGTTTGGTCACTAGAGGGGAGCTCTCAGAGACCATTCTTACCAGGCCTGAAAACATCAGAGACCAGGCTCACGTTATGGCCCCCACAATGGGATGAGTTTTAAGGGTCTAGATTCTTTTTTCTTTTCTTTTTCTTGTGGTGCAGTTTTTATTTATTTATTTATTTATTTATTTATTTATTTTTGTTGTTTTTACCTGGTGTCTCTAGGTTCTTTTTCTAGACAAGGAAACCTCAGCCTATCTGGGCCCGGCCCCCACGGAGCAGTGACCCACCAGGGACTTGGAGTCAGCCCCCACCCAGGACACCTACTTGCCACACTCCTTGCAGGGGAAGATGGTGGTGGGGTCTGTCTCGCCGCTGGTGGTGCTGTGAGAAGGCGAGCTCTTCACCGAGCAGTACCCGCTCTGGGCACCACCAGGCTTCTGCTTCCCAGGGGGGATGGCACCCCGGGCTTTGGTCACCTGGTTGGTGCCGCCATGGATGCGGGCGTGGCCATTCAGTGCCTGTCGAGAGCTGAACACCTGGGGAAGAAAGGGAGTGACATGACATCTACAGTCCTGAAAAGGAAATTAGGGTTATTAGTTACTGAGTGGCAAAACAGGCGATACTTGACACAGTGTCTAATGACAGGCAAACTTTGGGCATTTGTCACAGCAAATACAACTCCGTCATCACAACCACAGCTGCTGTGCCCATGCACACAGCCCCATCGCTGCTACCCTCAGGACGTAAGGGGCGCCGCGGCAGAGTGAAGGACAAAGCTCCTGTCTGTAAGTCAGGAGACCAGGGGCCCGGGCCCAGCTCTGTCATCACCAACAAGGGCTGGCCATTAGGCCCCTGCACACCTAAGGAGGGGGCTGGACCAGCTTTTGTACTTTTTATTTTTTTTAAGCTCCAGACTCCCTCCCTTTTACCTCTTTCCCTTCCCACCTCCCAACCCTGCTTCTTTCTTTTTCTTTTTCTTTCTTTCTTTTTTTTTTTTTTTTTAAACAAGTCAAGTCCTATTCAAAGCTCAAATTCAAAGCAGAGGTGTTCTGGCTGAAGTGGAGCCAGCACCCCAAGATGGGGCCTGTTTGCTTTGCTCCATCCTCCCCACTGACCCCCATCCCAGGAAGCTCCAGCAGCCCTAGGAACACACTCTGAAGACACTGTTAGGTTCCCTACCATCTCCCATATAGGCCTCAATCAGTGGCCTGCTGCCGCAGCAATGTCTGACCCCTTTGCAATTTAATCGGGGGGAAGCACTGGCAGTCTTCCAAGCCTGCCATAACGTAAGGTTCCTTAGCCTTGGCGCTCTGGGAACTCTGGGCTCTCTGGGTTGCGTGATTCTCCACTGGGGGAGGATGTGGGGTCTCTGCCCTTCAGATGTCAGTAGCATCTCCCCAGATGGGACAAAAACATCCCTAGATATTGCCTAATGTTCCTGGGGGAACAAATCACCCTCAGTTCAGGACCATAGCTGAAAGAGTATGTGATCCACACCCCGCAATCCCAGATGCCCAATTTCTGGCTTGCTCAACTTAACAGCTAAAGGGAGCACCCACCAAGCTGTTGTTTGGGGAGAGGGGTGGCTCTGGGTTAAGTTCATGAGCTCTGTTTATTGTGTCATGGAGGGGAAAAAAAAAACTATCGCTGATTTAGTAACCAATGTTAAGCAAACACTAAAACCAGCATGCTTCCCCATTTAAAAAATATCTATCCTGCTGAGCATTTCTGATTGCTAAGTAAAAGACGACTTCCCCCTCAGTGAAACATTTACTATATATCAAGACTGTGACTTGAGGAAGTGCCCAATTTCTGACCAAATTCACTGAGCAACACTGTCATTTAAAGTTGCACCGTGACCCTCCCTGGACTGGAGCCCTCAACACCAAGTAGCAGTGACCAAGGGGCCAGGTCAGGAAGCACTTAGGAGCCAGCCAGTGATCTCTCCAGAGCTCAGGCACAATGTCTACTTCTTTATTTTTACCTTTTCACTTTCCCCCCTTCAAGGTAACATCAAGTGAATTTTTGCCTTAGGATCTAAATATTTTATAGACTGTTGCTTCCTTAAGCTTAATGACACTCACGAAACAGTGCTCAATACCCCTCTGGAAACCAGTGCTGTTCTATGGAATGTACGAGCAAAGCCGAGCATCAGTTTGGCACCTGCCTATACCTGTGCGCCAGACTTTAAGAAAGCTGATCTCAAAAAAGCTCACCAATTCAGATTAGTCAGGGACAAGTCTAAGACTCAACATCCTTTAAAATCCCCATGGTGGGGCGGGACTGGGGGAGGCGCTTGGCAGAGTGGGTAAGATGCTACTTGGAATGCCTGCCTGCATCCCATACCAGAGCGCCTGGGTTTGAGCCCCAGCTCAGATTCAGTGCGTACTGAAGGCAGGGCCTGCCGTATGTCCTCTAGCCCGCTTGACACAGAGCACAGACTCGGTAAATGTCTGTGGGCCAAGTGAATGTGACAACAATGGCCACACAGAAGAAGGTTGGCACAACTTTCATCCTTGAACATGAATCTTTTCTCTTGGAATAGGGAACAGCAAATGCATAAGAAAATAGCTGTTAAGGCTTCAGGGATTGGGAGTCCCGACATAATACAAGGGACCCCAGGATGCTAAATTATTGGGATGAGAAAGAAGCTATATTCAATGTCCAGAGTGTCACCATGTCACATGGAAGCCCATTTAGCTATCATTGATATCAGATGATATACCCTATTAGGTTCTCATAAACTGGAACTTATATTGGAAATTATTTTATATGATATTTTTTGGATTATTAAAGAATGCTGTACTTGAGCAATTCAAAACAGCAAGTGCATCCTTTAAAAAATGCATCGTTTCTTAAAAGCTGGGCACAGCTGTAAGGCCCTGGCTTGTCCCCGATCCCGGATGACACAGAGTCACTTACAGCCCCACAGTTGGGCATTTCACAGATGAAGGAGCCGGAAGGCTGGCCAAGGGCCTGCAGGGGTGGCCCCTCAGTGGGAGCCAGCACAGGGACCGGTGGCGGCTCCGGGGTCTTCGGCACTTCGCTCTCCTCTTCTTTTGTGGATTTCCTATCTTCTTCCATGTCCTCCTCCTCTTCCTCTAACTCCTCCTCTTCTTCACTGGTCTAATGGTAAGGTAATAAAAGCAAGAGGGGAAAACCCCCAATGATACTGTTAGAGGTGAACAGAAATCATAGGCCAGTAGATGGACGAGGGGCCGGTCGTGCGGCCGTGTGCTTTTCTTTCTGCACAGGAATGGCTGGCAGTGCCACTGGGCTCAACCTCTAAGAGGCTGGTCTCTGGACGCTTGTCAATTTGAGGTCAAGGAGATCTGCTGCACTCTGTATCAAAATATGCCTCTAGGGCATGGGTGGGCATTTGTCCTAGCTGTTGATGCTTGTGTCCCATAGGGGAATGCCTGGGTTTGCGACCCAGTCCTGCCTTCCATTCCAGCTTCTTGTTAACGAACACCCTGGGAGACAACAGGTGATGGTTCAAGGAGTTAGGTCCCTGCCAGCCACGTGGGAGACCTGACCTGAATTGCTAGTCCTGGGCTTTGTCCTATCCCACTCCCAGCTGCTGGGGCATCTGGCGAGAGAACTAGCAGATGGGAGTTCTTTGTCTGTCTGTCTGTCTGTCTCAAATGACCTTTGAAAAATACGGCAAGGCAGAGAGGAGAGATTTCTATATGTGGAGACTCTCCCCCGCCTGTCGGAGACCATCAGGCCTTGGAAATGACTAACATTCAGGCAGTCCTCCTCCCAGCCGTCTCCTCCCAGCAGGGAGGCAGGTTTTGAAGCCATAGCAATCCCGTGGAAAGCCCTCAGGGGAGAGACTAAAGACCTCTAATGATGAGTTTTACAGGCTGATAACACGTTTCCCTGCCAGGCACCTGGCTTGCACCACAGCCATGGAAAGCATGTGTCACTCTTGCTCTGCTCTTGTCAGAAGGCAGAATGCAGAGGAGAGGCCCTGCCACTGTTCACGCGATTGCTCTCTTGTCTCTGGCCACAGGCTCGGCGAAAGCAGTGTGTTCGGGACTTCCACGTACTCATCTTCTCCTTCTGGAGGCATTTTATGAAAATCAAGGACAGCACTTTCTAGGAAGAAACCTTTGCTGCTACTCTGTCCCCTTCTCCCCACTTCAGAACAATAAGCTCATGGAAAATTAAGCAGAAGGTCTGCCTTCTTCAAGATTAGCCACACAGCAGTTACTGGAGCCGCCTGACGGGGTGGCCCGGATGGACTGGGATGGAAGGTAGGGATCTGGGAGGACTCTGCTTAACCAAGGGGGGACAGGTTCTCGTATGTCCCTTTACGCATAATAGCATATGACCCACGCACATCCTCTCACCTACTCTGTATCATCTCTAAATCACTTGTAAGTACAATGTGAGCGCTATGTAATAGCTGTTACCTTACATTTTTAGGGAATAAACAAGAAAAAAGTCTATGCATGTTCAGTACACAAGCAGTTATCTTCTCCCAAGTCTTTCACACCCATAGTTGGTTGAATCCAAGGACGCACAGCCCACAGACACGGAGACGCACTCTGACTTCTGTTTGTGCATCAGGATGGGATGAGGGATGCTGGCTCCTGCAGGCCCAGGAAGGCCCGAGGACCAGGGAAAGGAAGTTCTATATTTTAGTCTCTTCATTTGTTACATCTTACAGTCTACAAAGCGCTTTCATAGTTACTGTGTCACTGAGTATGCAGTCACCTCTCCCACCACTTTACAAACAAATGAAAGGTATGTCCTGGGGCAGGTGTGGAGCAGGTAAAGCTGCTGCCTGCGATGCCGGCATCCCACATGGGTGCTGGTTCAAGTCCTGGTCCAGCTCCCTGCTGATGCACCTGGGAAAGCAGAAGACGACCCAAATAGCTGGGCTCCTGCCACCCACATGGGAGACCCGGATGAAGCTCCTGGCTCCTGGCCTTGGCCTGGCCCAGCCTGGCCATTGCAGCCATGTGGCTGGAAGATGTCTCTCTCTGTCTCTCCAACTTTTTCTGTAACTCTGACTTTCAAATAAACCAGTCTTGGAGGACAAAAGAAGAATGGAATGTCCTGCTGCCTCTTCACCCCACAGGTCACTTGTCTGTGCCAGACCCTCCTTTTGTACTCCCTGTGGAGAGCATGGGGCTACAGTCTGCTTTTCCCCTGCCAGTGACTTAACTCTGGATAAGTCTATGATTGTTGAAACCCATGAGCAAGAATTTCTAATAAAGATTTCTTGGGGCCAGCATTGTGGTGTAGAAGGTTAAGCATTCACCTGTAGTGCCAGCATCCCATATGGGTGCTGGTTTGAAAGCCGGCTGCTCCACTTCCGATCCAGCTCCCTGCTAATGTGTCTGGGAAAGCAGCAGAGGATGGCCCAAGTTCCTGGGCCCCTGCACCCTCATGGAAGACCCAGAAGGAGCTCCTGGCTCCAGGCTTCAGCCTGGCCCAGCCCTAGCTCTTGCAGTCATTTGGGGAGTGAAAACAACAGATGGAAGATCTCTTTCTCTTTCTCTCTGTACTTCAGGCTTTCAAGTAAATAAATAAATCTTTAAAAAAATGAATAAAGATTTCTGACAGTCGTGGTAACCTGGGATCCAGAAACCATAAGTTTACCCTCTCTAAATTGGATTTGGGGTGTGTGTGTGTGTATGTATGAGAGAGAAAGAGAAAGAGACAGAGACAGAGACAGAGAAAGAGAGATTTAGTGCCTCCTTCCCACTGTATTGTCCATATTTAACACCACATATGTGAATATTTGAGGTGAGGCATTAAAAGGATATAATTTAAGAAATGGTCCCAGTTTCCAGTGGGTTGATTAGGGTGAATTAGTAATGATTACATTTGTGGGAAGGCCTTCATGAATACGGATGTGGCTCTAATCCTCAGATTTTACAGAGTGCTTTAGGATACAGGCCACAGGCCTCTTGCCAGTATAGAACATAAAGGGTGACTTCACGTAGGTGGCCTTGTTCTCGTGGGAATCTACCATCTTTCAGTCCCAAAGAGAGCTTCAGGCCAAATCATGCTATGTCAAACTCCACGGCTATAGGACTGGCATTCTGTGGTCTCAGAGGGCCTTCAATTTAGCATTCAAAATGAGTTACACAATAACTTTAATGACAATAGCATTTGTTTCATGGCACTTGTAATTTTCTCACAGTGACATTCTTTGGCTTAAAAACTCTTAGAAGAAGCATTTCTCGTAGCCCTCAAATTATAGATTATATCCTTTTATACTGTGATTATGTATGTCTCAAGAATTGGACAGGTTTTATTTAATTGGCAATCTATACACGTTCATAAAATGATTTATCACCAAGCCATTCAGCTCACCAGAGTGACTAAGAGATACAGAGATAGGAAGACAGAAATCCCAACATGTAGAACTTTGCATCAACAAGTTGGCCATTTTATGATACACTGTGAAACAAAACACTGGGTAATATTTCAAGATTGGTAGAAGGTGGGCAAATACAGAGCAGGAGGAGGTAGCCTATCTAACAAGGGGCTCAAAGGCCTTGAGGAGGAAGGTATTTTTGTTTCTCAGAATGCAAATGTAATGCACATTTTGAGAAACTGGTAAACTGTCAACAGACACTCAACCTCCCAAATGTTGGACCAACTTGAGAATTGCATTCACTAATGTAACAATGACAACCACAATGAATGGAATGCCTGGTAGGAATCAGGTCCTACACACGTTCTTTCTCTCTCTCCCCTTCTCACAACCTTGTATCAATCGCACAGTGTATGTGATCAGGAGAGCTCTGTCAGGCGTCCCAGTAGGCCCCGAGGATAGACAGGACCAGGTCCTAGGACTGTGCCCCTTGCACCTTCCCAGTTTTTCATCTCCATGAGGCAGATCATGATCAGAAGATCACCGCGTACACAGTGCCCAGGAGGAAGCCGCAGCCACACTGTGCACCAGAAACCAAGGTTTTCTTGTTTTCGTTAGCCTGAGTCATCTCTACACATATGCTTTTTGCTTTCCTTAAGCTAACAAGTGATGAGGGTGTGGATGCTCCTGACCCAGCCTAATACTGGCTCCTGCTCAATAAACCCAAGCAGGTGTGGCCCCTTGGGCATTGTCTTTTTTTTTTTTTTTTTGACAGGCAGAGTGACAGTGAGAGAGAGAGACAGAGAGAAAGGTCTTTCTTCCATTGGTTCACCCCCCAAATGGCCACTACGGCTGGCTCTGTGCCGATCCAAAGCCAGGAGCCAGGTGCTTCCTCCTGGTCTCCCATGCGGGTGCAGGTGCCCAAGCACTGGGCCATCCTCCACTGCACTCCTGGGCCACAGCAGAGAGCTGGACTGGAAGAGGGGCAAGCAGGACTAGAACCTGGTGCCCATATGGGATGCCGGCGCTGCAAGTGGAGGATTAACCAAGTGAGCCACGGTGCCGGTCCTTCTACCCACCTTCAAAGCCCTGCCAGCCCAGGATGGTGCTCCTGCCTGTGCCTCACGCGGTGACATCTTGCTTGGTGGTGTGCCCATGCTCAGCCTCCCCTGCTCACACCGTCTCCCTCCAGTGCTTTCAAAGAGGCAGTGTTGCTAGGACTCAGAGGGATTCTATCTTGGGAAAATATTCACTCAACAAATAACTCAGAAAAAGAAAGAGTGCCTGTCTTATTCTGGAACTGTCCTAGGCACTTGGTACACCTGATCTTGAAAGATACCAATTAACTTTCGGAGGTTGTAGCTTCCAAAATAGGGCAGTGACAGCCCAGAACATTGCAGAATTGAAGAGAACGTTCCGAACCATCGCCTCATCTTACAAGTCAGCAAGCCGAGGAGCCAGGTCCTAGGTCTTCGAGGCCAGGATTCTTCCCGTTACCTCGTTTACCTTCTCTTCTACTCCTTTGGAAAGGAGTGCTCTGTGTGACACTAGGTAAGCCGGTGCCCTTCTCTGGGCTTCAACCTTCTGCCTGTGAAGTGCAACTGAGAGTCTCCAAGGCTGGATCCAAGACTTTCTAGTTCTCGACTCATCCTGTTATTTATTTAAAAAAATTTATTTGAAAGGCAGAATTACAGAGAGAGGAGGACAGACAGAGAGATGTTTCATTTTCTGGCTCACTCTCCAAACGGCCGCATTGGCCTGGGCTAGGTCAGGCCAAAGCCAGGAGCCCAGGCGCTTCTTCTGGGTCTCCCACATGGATGCGGGGGCCCAAGCACTTAGGCCATCTTCCACTGCTTTGCCAGGCACATAAGCAGGGAGCTGGATCAGAAGCGGAGATGCCGGGTGGAGGTGTAACGTGCTATACCACAACACCAGCCCCCTCATCTCATCCTGCTTTTAAACTTCCCATTTGCATTATGTTGCATCTTCCCAACTAGAATATGCACTCTGGGTGGTAAAGGAACCTGAGGCGGAGGTCATTTATCATTCCTTGGGTACCACATCACACACTTTGCTGCTTACATTGTGGGAATTCAGTTGCTTTAGTTGGCTGAACCAGAAAAGGCTCTACATTAAGCTACAGATGAGCAAAAGGCTACTCTGATGTAAGACATCATTATTTAAGACAAACAAAAGCCTTGGTCTCAGGAAACCCTGAATATAGGATGCTAACATCTGTGATTAAAAAGATTGCAGAGGGGCTGGTGCTGTGGCGCAATGGGTTAATGCCCTGGCCTAAAGTGCTGGCATTCCATATGGGTGCCGGTTTGAGACCCGGCTGCTCCACTTCCGATCCAGCTCTCTGTTATGGCCTGGGAAAGCAGTAGAAGATGGCCCAAGTCCTTGGGCCCTTATACCTATGTGGGAGACCCAGAAGAAGCTCCTGGTGCCTGGCTTAGGATCAGCGCAACTTCGGCCATTGCAGCTATCTGGAGAGTAGAAGACCTCTCTCTCTCTGCCTCTCCTCTCTCTGTGTAACTCTTTCAAATAAATAAATAAATCTTTTTTTTTTTAAAGAGATGGCAGAGCGTGGGTGATTTGGCACAGTAAGTTAAGCCCAGGCTTGCTACACCTGCATCTCCTATCAGAGTGCCTGGGATTGAGTCCTGCCTCTGCGGCCCATCCAGCTTCCTGTTAATGTGCACCCTGGAAGGCAGCAGATGACAGCTCAAGCACTTGGGCCCCTGCCACACACATGAGGGACTTAGATGGAGTTCCTGGCTCCTGACTTCGGCCTGGCCCAGTCCCAGATACTGAGGGCATTGTGGAGTGAACCAGCCTATGGAAGATCTTTCCCTGTTGCCCTGCCTTTCAATTAAAAAAAAAAAAAAAAAAAAGGTAATGCCATTCTATTCCACCCATTGTATTTGTCCTGATCTTGGGACCCAAACATAAATGTGCGTATGTGCGTGCATTCCATAGCTAGGATCTACTGTTAGTTAAGAACTTAGGCATTAAAGAGTCTAAGCATTTTTTCCCCCACTTTTCTATGAGAAATTGCATTTAACTGCTTTTAAGGATGACACAAGGGAACAAGGCTCAGACAACACATTCACCAGCTGTGTGGCCATGGCCAACTTAAGCTATGTGTCTCAGTTTCCTACCTCACAGAATTGGCAGTAAATGAATTAAATTGGATTTAATGAGTCAACATTTGTAAAGTGGCTGGCACAGTGCCTGGCACACAGAAAGTGCTATTTAAGTGTCTATTAGAGAAAATCACCCACACATGGCACTAACACAACTGGGAATGAAAATATAATTACAAATATTCACATCATTTACAAATTCCAAACACTCTCATCGATGGTGATGGAGGCTGGAGTAGAGCCATTTGTTGGGAGACAGAATCTTTACATATGCATATGCAGTACCAAGTGTGAGAGGGAGATTTCTCTGGGCTAGGGCTGCAGATAGGAGAGTTAAGTACAAGGGAAACAGGTGACAGACATTACCAAAGCCACATGTAGGGGTCCAGAGACCGTTTTCATGTCTTTAGGATATACCCAATGTTAGTAGGCAGCTGATTTGGGATGGCCTGTTAATGAAGGAAACCAATGCCAGGGACATATGGTGACACACGGATGCAAACAATCCACCCTGTGCTTCAGCAGTGGAGGGTTACTGGTCCTCCCTAAAGATCAAAGGTCTCCTTGCTTACACTTTAAAGGGAGGCTGGCAACAGCCCTAGCGCTCCTTCATCTATCTAAGGGCTATCACAGTCTCGGGTCAGTGGTACCTGGAAGGAATATTCCAGGAGGTCAGGACACCTGCCAATAAACCAACCAAGTCAAGGTTGGGGCTATCCTGGTTTAACTCTCCTGTGCCTTGAAATGCAAGCCAGCCCTCACCTCTGAGGCATAGGTTGGACCTGAAAATGTCTTCCGTCTGCCTATACCAGGAAGTCAAGTCCTGTCTCTTAAAAGGGAGACCGACCCCTGTCGCCCACCTCGCTGCAACTATCTGGCCGTGTCCCCAGCAAAGCCACGTCAAATGCTAGCCATTGACAAACCAGGGTGCCGGGTGGGAGTGTGGCCAGCGCAAGCAATGACTTTGCAGCTTCACTCACCATGCAATCGTCAATGATCTCCGCTAGGCGTGTCCGGTGCTTCCGCCCCAATCGCATTATTTTTTTCCACGTGTAGTAGTACTCCACGCACTGAGCCACGGTCTTGGACTTCACCTGTCAGGGAAGTGAGCTCACGGTTATCTGGAAGTAGGCAGTGAGCAAAGGCTACCGTAGCGTCCATGAGCACTTCGTTCTGTAATAGGTACTAAGCAGGGTTATACAGTTCAATAAAAGAAGACACGGAAAGCCTTCCTTCCCACTCCTGTTCTCAGTCCTCATCTGCAACAGAGGTAGCCCCTTGCACTGAATTCTTGGCTTTCATTCCAGAACTTCTTCATGCACAGACACAAAAATACTTTCTGCCCCCTGCCACCATGTTGCCTCACAAATGGCAGCTATTATGGGTTGTTTTGCAACTTGACTTTCTTTTCATAGTATAGCTTGGAGATTTTTTTCAGATCAGTCCACAGAGACCTTATTCTTTTTTTTTTTTTAACCTATAAAGCTGCTTTCTCATTTAATGTGCTTGAATGGATTTTGCTTTCTGACTTGTTGACCTTCAAAAATCTATTTATGAGCAATGTTCCCTAGCAATTAAATAGGAGTATAAGGCCAAAGTTACGACGACAGAACATAGATTTTTGCCGGAAACAAGTTGTGCCCTGTTCACTCCCAACGAGGCAAAGGTATATTATGTATTTTAAAGTGAAGCATCCCTTTGATTAGCTCACTGTATATTAGCTCAACAACGTTGAGTTTTTTGGAGGCAATTTAAAGGCTGGCCCTACCCGTGGCAGTGGAAACATAGCCCGCCACGTGGCGAGATGAGGGTGCCACCAGGAGTCCCATCTCATGCAAGTCCTCCCTTCACATCCATCTGACATCTGAAATTTCTGCACTCGAATCTTCACTGAGTGAAGATCCCAGCTCAAAAAGCCCTTGTTTAAAATTTGCATTGCCTATGACATGCATCAGTCATGGGTCACCCAAGTGTGGGCCCATCAGGGAACGAGACCTAGGCTAGGTCAGTCCTGAGGGGAAGGAGAATCAAGGAAGGTTACAGCCTGGGGGCTGCTGGGACAGCAAGGAAGCAGCTGCCACAAGGCAGGGGTAAACGCAGTGTGGGAGTAGAGGCAAGTCAGAGACAAAGCCCCCTCGTTCAGACGCTCATCCAGGCAAGGCCCTGGACAAAAGATAGGAGACGAGAGGCCACCCTCGACACCACTGGGGGCCAGCAGCAGCCAGTGGGAGCTGTTCTCTGTGGACCTCAACGTCCTTAGCTATCCAAATAATACAACGTGGCGCCATCCTTTCACCAGTTTGTTGAGATCCTCTGCATGACTGTCACATTTTAGCCTAAACCACCTCTCAGCTAATTACAGCCTATGATGTATATCACCTGTTGTAAAGAGCGCTGTTTCATCCAGGTGAGTCTCATTTCGCTGTAAAATGCTGACTCCATGAGGCATTATTTTTTATTACTGTCATTATGATGAAACTCTACAACTCTGCTATAGGGGGAGGGAGGAGGTGAGGAGGCTATGAGCCCTCCCTCCATAATTTCCAAGAATAGATCTGGAGGAAACACGATAGATCCATCAAATCCACATGAAATAAACCATGTAAACGGTGAACCCAAAGCTCCAGTTCTAGTTATTGTGGCAGAGTTTGGAGTTGCCCGTTTTTATGGAGATAGAACCCCTACTCCACCCTCCACACGAGGCCATGTCCAAATCATCGAGGTCCTCTTTCCCTCTGTCTTCTCCGCCCCCTCCCCCAAACACGGAGCTGTGCCGCCCCAGTAACAACTACCACACTTCACACATCCTTTGGGGAGAATGTTAAACCAGCAACCGAATATTTCTGAATTGTACAACTTCCCAAATTTAATTTCAAGTGAGCAATGGAGAGAACCATGCTTACCATCTTTTGTACAACAATAAAGTCTTTGCTGTAAGTGGCTAGTGCTTTATTAAACAATTTTCTTTCTAGAGACGTCCACTTGTCCGAACCTACAATGAAACACAACTTCATAAGAATAGCTCACAATTCTTCTCACTTTTAGTTGCTGGTTCATTATTCAAGTTACAAAATACAATTGTCTAGAAGGTGATATAATACATATCAAACTCTTTTGAACAAAAAGTCAGTGCAGTATAATGGTTAACAGGCCTGATAGCTGGGTTCAAACCTCGGCTATGGCTTTGACTTTGTCAAGTTATTTAACCTAAGACTCAGTGTGGTTACCTACAAATAGGAGTAACTGAAACAGTGTCTACTCCTTAGGATTTTTGTGAAATTTAAAAAATATAACCTGTGAAAAGTGCCCAGTCTAATATGCAACTATAAAGGTAAATATAAAACAACAGAGCATGAAGGAGGACCACCACACTTAGGTTAGGGCCAGGGCAGCTGAGAAGGCCTCCAGGTAGAGAAACTATCTCATTGAGTTTTTTTTTTTAAGGCTTATTTTTAATTTATTTGAAAGGCAGAGAGAGAGAGAGAGAGAGAGAGAGAGAGAGAGAGAGATCTTCCATCACTGGTATACTCCCCAAATGGCCACAATGGCCAGGGCTGGGCCAGGCTGAAGCCAGGAGCCTGGAACTCCATCTAGGTCTCCCACCGAGGTGGCAGGGGTCCAAGCACTTTGGCCATCTTCCACTGATTTCCCAAAGTACAGCAGCTGGAACTCGAGTTGGAGCTCATATAGGATGCTGGCATCACAGACAGTGGCTTAACCTGCTGTGCCGCAACACCAGCCTACGAGCTTACAACATTCAAGTTCCAAACACTTGACAGCTATTAATCTAATCATTTGCTGCTAAGCCTGAAGACTGGTATTACTAAAAATGAGAAAATGGAGAGGTTCCAAGAATGATCAGTATCAGGCATGGTTCATGCACAGAGTCCCAGCAGAGTGAAAGCAGGGAATGAGTGGGACCAGTTCTTGACAAATTTGCAGGCTGACAGAGCAAGGTTCCATGGTGCTGGGCTGGTGCACATGATCATATTCAATGGTACTAGTCTGTTTGGGGCAAGAAATTAGGGCTTGTGCATAGAAAACTCAGCCTGATCTGCTAGCTTCTAATTCTCTACAGCTCTGTTTTTTTTTTTTTTTTTTTTTTGGATGATAAATGGCTGGCTGGGCTTTTGACATTCCCTCCCAGAGATCAAGTCCCCTGCACCACAGTATCCTTCCTCCCATCCAGGGAAGGTGCAAGGTCAGCTGATGGGGCTGAAAGTACAGGACATCTGAATTGCTTTGCCTTGGAAGGTGCAGCCACAATGAGTGACCCAGGTAGAACCACTCTGGGAAGGCAGGGGCCTTCCTAGGTTATAGGTGGAGATCCAGAGTACTTGAGAATCCATGGCTCAACAGTGGCAAGCTGATTTCTGAAATTAACACCATCTTCATGTGACTGTGAAGGGTCCTCAAGTCAAGAGCGCTGGTTGCACCCAGAACACGCTCTCCACCATGGAGAGCAGGAGAGCAGAGGTAACATCTGATGTCTTTGTTTTGCGACCTTATCTCTTCTAGAGGGAGATGCCTTCCAGTGCATCCTGAGCAGGAGGAAGTATCATCCACAGGTTCTGGAGGCCTGGCCCTCTCTAGGCAAATCACAGCAACAGGCTGGGGGCTTGGAGAAGCCTTGTCATAGCGTACGTGAGTAGAGAGGGCTTGATAGCAGGTCTATCTCCATTCTTCAAATTCTGTCCAATGTTCAACGCCTTGGGGGCCCAGCTCCCAGATGTTCCCTTTGCCCAGGAGCAGAGGCAGAAAGGGAAGACAGAAAGGATTATCCAACAATTTAGCTGAGCAATCACAGAGTAGTCATGGCTTTCTTTTAGGCAACCTTCAAAATGGCAAAGAGGCAAAAGGAGTCAGAAAGATAATGATGGAAAATCCCGATGGTGACACACCAACCAGTGGAATCATACAAGCTTAGAAGGAGGTGGCCAGTGTGCTGTCCTGATGTAGGTTGAGGCTGTGTGGCTCTCACCTGCCACTCAGATGAGGCATCAGGGGACACTGTGCAGATGGAACTCCCAACTAGATCCAACAGAATTCTCAGGCAGATCCTGTTTCCTGAGTTAGAGTGCAGGTGTGAGACCTGGTGGACACTAACAGGGCCTTCCAGCCTTCCCAGGCCAGCATTCTTCACCCCACGCCAGGCTTATCACCCGACTTCCTGCTCCAAGAGCAGGGTTGAGTTTCTAGCTGTCTACTTTTTTTTTTTTCTATAAGATTTATTTATTTTGAAAGACAGAGAGAGAGAAAGAGATCTTCCATCTGTTGTTTCACTCCCTAAATGGCCACAGTGGTTGGGGCTGGGTCGATCCAAAAAGCCAGGAGCTTCATCTGAGTCTCCCACACAGGTGCAGGGGCCATCTTCTGCTGATTTCCCAGGTGCATTAGCAGAGTTGGATCACCAGCCGGAACATGAACTGGTGCACATATGGGATGCCAGCACTGCAGGTGGTGGCTTTACCTGCTCCACCACAGTGCTGGCCCCGTGTCTACTTCTGAGAAGCATGTCCTGTCGTGTTTCCGAATGGCTGGCCAGGGGTGGGCATGTGGGGGGGCAGTTAAGATGCTGTTTGGGACACCTGCATCCCATGTGGGAGTGTCTGGGTTTGAATCCGGCTCCACTTCCAATTGCAGCTTCTGGCTAATGCATTCCCTGGGAGGGCAGCAGTGAGGGCTCCAGTACTTGGGTCCACATGGGAGTCCTGGATTGTGCTCCCACCTTTATAAATCCTGGCCCAGCCATGGTTGTCGTGGGTACTGGGAGAGTGAGCCAATGGATGGAGGATCTGTCTTCCAAGTAAATGAAAATAAACAATAATAATAAAAGGCTGACCAGCTGCAACTCTGAGGCAGGTGAAGCAAGTCGCCAGCCCATGTGGAACAGGGGACCCCGGACCTCACAGGGAAGGCACCCCCTTGGTGCTCGTCAGAGCTGCTGCTCTACCATGGGATCTTCCATATTCCCAGTCCCTCGGTGTGCATTCTGCACGACTCATCCTGGATAGAAGGCAGACTTCATGCTCCGCCATCTCTCTGTGCCTCTGTCCACCAGCCAGCTGCCATTGCTGGGCACGGAGCATGGGCTTAGAGGTTAAGAGACGGCTCCTCTGCGTGGTCCTGTGTGTTAGTGCAAATGACAGTGCTGTGTGTGTGTGCAACAGGTCATCCATGAAGTGAGAGGTACAGGCTGGGCCAGACGGTAAATCCTTTCCCACACTCACACTCGTCACAGGACTGCCCACCAGGGTTGAGAATCCATCCCGGGCTCTTGCATTGCCTTCCGAGGCCAAAGCCCAGGACAGATGAAAAAAAAAAAAAAAAAAACTGCTGACTGTACTCTCTGTGCTGTGACAAAAAGGGTCACTTAACTCTTTCTGTGACCCGTGCCAGCTTGGAGTCTGAGTTTTCTCCCGAGTGGATGGTGGCAGTCATGCTGTGGTTGGCAGCATGTGGGCCTAAGCAGGTGCTCAAGAGATGTTCTGGATATTCACTGGTCAACTGGTCACTTGGAAACAGGTTACACGACAGCCCAGGGCTCCGGGACTCGTGCTCTTCACCGACATGTGCACAGCGACCCTCCTGCAGACCGCCTGTGCCACGCCCTACCCCCCCCCCCCCCCCCGCAAAGACTCAGGTGTCTCTCCTTCTTGAAGGCTGACAAGGGCCCTTTCTTCATTCTTAGACAAGGTCTAAACCAGTCCTTCCTGGATCTTGTGACTTAGACAAAGTCCAGCATAAAAATGTACAACAAAAGCCCAGGGCCGCCTCAAATCCTCCCCTCTCCCCACCCTCCCTTTCTGAGACCCCTGCTGCCCACCAGGCACACACACAGGGTCGCTGGGCTCACATTCCCCCTACACTCATTTGTTCTACCTGGGGATTCCTGGCTACTGGGCTATTATCAGCAGGGGCCCCTAACAAGCCGATTAAGGCTAATTACAAAGAGCCTAATTAACTGGATGAAACTGGTGCTGGAACAGTATCCAGACGAAAAATGTTTAGTGCTGTGGTTGCTGGGAAACAGGCTCTGGACTGTGGCTAATCTTGGGGCAATCAACAGTGAATCCAAACGATTAAAAGACATGGAAGGGTGGGAGAAAGTTTCTCAGAGGGCCTTTCTTCCTTTTAGGATTTTTAGAACTTTTATTGATGTCGTTAATTGCAGTTATGCAGGAAAGACAGGTTCATTGTAGAAAAAAGAAATGGGAGGACTGTTTTGACACCAGATCTTCATGTGCACAGTGAGAGAAGGCTGGGGCATTTTCTAGGGAACTGCCACAGTTCCTCCAGGGACTAAAAAGGGAGTGAGGTTTCCATCCGAACTCAGAATCCCAGGCTGCCCACTAAGCATGGCCTTTGCACAGGGCTGGGTCAGGCAAGGCAAGAGTGTTAACTCGGCTCCTGCCCTCGAGGGGACGGCCGTCTAGCCAGAGACACGGGCTAAGGATGCCTGCGGCGTGAACTCACAGCTGTGCGTCTTGCGGAGTGTTCTCTTGAGTATGAAATCGTTTCCTCCTCAAGCTGAGGCAGCGTCTCAGGCAGACACCAGGCTTCCCTCGGGAGAAGGGGTATTTCCTCCAAGTCCCCCCAGCTCCAGAGGGCGGGATAGTCTTTCAGGTGGTGGGATCCCATAGAAGGTTCTAGCGAACCCTTGCTGAGAGGCCAGGGTTCTGCACCCATCTGCAGAAGGACCCGCTCGAGGGAAAAACCAAGGATGCCGCAAGGCCTCTAAAAACAGCCAGGCGTCCTCCCCAGCCTGGCTCCCCACACCCAACCCTTCCCCACCCAATGCAAGTGCTAGCTTGGGAACCAGAGCACACAACTGCTGACCACACAGGGGTGGAGGGGTGCTCAGGGAGGGGCAGAGGGCTGGACCGTGCAGCTGGGTAGAATGGAGTGCTAGGGGCCAGGGACGGGACTTCATTCTTGGACTGGGCTTGTCTGCCTTGGCAAGCAGCCTTGGGATGTGGGTGGATCACCCAGCCCACTGGTCTCCCCATCAGTTATGTTTTCTCCTGGGTCCCATCATTGGTCATTTCCCCTTCTCTTGCTGAACTGCTTGGGTTGGAGTGGGAAAGGGGAGGTGATGAGTAAAACAAGGAGAGGGGGTTCACTGGCCTGTGTCTCTCTCTCAAGCTTGCAGCTGCCCTCCCTGAGCCCAGACTTGCTGCCCTCCCTCCATGGCACAGAAGGGCCTGGGAGATCCAATCTCTCTCTCTAGATAGCTGGGACCCTGGAGTATAATCCAGGGCTGGGAGTCAGGACAGGTGACACTGGCCACAGGGCTGGGCGTCAAAGGGAGACCAGAAGGTGGTGGGGCTCAGCGCCAAAGCCAAGGCAGTATGGGGCCAAGGAGCTAAGACTCTCTGGCACTCAGGAACCATACTGGGGGGGGGGGGCTTGGCAAAGTCGGGGAAGGAGGTGGTGGCTGGACCATGTGATGGGGTGGATTCTGCTGTCTCCTCTGTGACTTAGAACGGAACTATTAATGGCATGGAGATGTATCAGATTTTAGAGGACCAGTGACCCCTGCCTTATATTGCTCATAGTTCCAGAAGATTCTCTGGGGACCAGTCTGAAGTCACTTCCTGGAAAAGGCATGTAACTGGAAGACATAGGTAAGCCCCCTTGTCATGGGGACACCCACCCTTCACACCTCAGCCCCACCTCTCTCCAAGGGTTGAAGTGATTCCAGAGAACAATAGAGAAGTCCTTCCCAATCTGCTGTGGGGGAGGGGCAGGGCATGGGCGGGGATTAGCTAGGAACCCCAACCCCAAAAGATCAATTAACTGCAGCAGAGTTTAGCACCCTCTGGTTTCAACTTTCTTCACAGGGTTTACGTTTTCTGTTGTGCTGTGGGAGGGTGGCTCCTGGTCTGCAGCTTTCCAAACTTCGTTAGGTCATGACTCACGCTGCGGACAACTGGCGGGGAGCTGAGTCCCACGTGAAGCTGCCCACAGCGGGAACAGACCCACCCAAAGGTGCTGGCCACCTGAGCCAGGCTGAGGGCAGAGGGCAGCCGCATCTCACAGCATAAGGTTGGGACACTCCTCTCAGTCAACCCACTGAAACCACTGTTTCACCCACTCTGCAAAGAAACTCGCAGCAGGCTCCAGGAGGCTGGGGTTTAATGGGCAGCAGATGATGCTGGGAATTAAGGGAGGGCTGAACGGTTCCCAGGGCAGATTAGAGAAAATTCCCACATCTTTCTCCCCATGCTCAGGGCAGACACCAAGCTGGGAAAGATGGAGACAACATGGAGAAGCTGGCCCCTGTAGGTCCCTCACTAAATGATGGGCTTGTTAGCCCACACAGCCGCACTGTTTCTGTTTAGTTCCAGCATCTGCTGTGGGCTGACAGCGATGCACAGGTTTGCTGTGAGTGGCTTCAGCGCCTTCCTCCCTTGAGATGAGAGGCAGGAAGGCCCACACAGGAGAGGAAGAGAGACACAGGAGGAGAAGTAAGCTACATGTACACAGGTGCGTGTCTATGTGTGTGTGGCATCTCATGGCGAATGCTCTGGTAGCTGTAACCAAGTTCTCACCTGAGGCCACATCTGGCTGCCTGGACCAAGGCCTGGCCGACACTAGGTCCACAAGCCCCGTATTTAGCACCTGCCTAGGTAGGATCTGTCTGAGGCACCAAAGAAACCCTCAAACGATTACAAATCAAGGGGCACTGGAGGACTCAGCCCAGGGAGGGCCGCAGGACAGACAGACTTATCCTGGTGAATGGAAATGAGAATGCTGGCCTCAGCTCCACTCGCCCTCTCTTCCGGCTTCCCCACCTGTTTGCTTCTCTCTCCCTGCTTTCCTCGCCATTTCAATCTCACAGGTGTCTTCTATTACCCTCTCATCGGCGGTGCCCCTGCTAATCCACACACTCACCCCGTGTGTGTAAAAGCTTCCTCCTGCCGTTAGTGTGATCAGATAGTAACTGTCTCCTTCTCAGACTCAAACTGCACGAGGCAGGGCTACGGCTCTGCGTCAGAGTCCCTGCTGCGTCTTAGTGTCTAATACAGGTCCTGGTGTGCACTTAAGTGTTAAATAATAGTCAAAGAAATAAGCAACAGTAGCTACCTGAATATGCCAGGCATTGGGCTACACAGGCTATTTCTGATCTCCACGAAAACTCTGTGAGGGTGGAGTATCTGCAGCATGATTCTTAATAACATACTCCCCATTTCACAGGTGAGCAAACCAAGGCTGCAGAGGCTAAGGGACTTGGCCAGGGGGGTGCAGTCAAGATTAGAACCCAAAACCAGGGGACTGATTATTGTCGGCTCTGAGCTGCACCCTCTGAGGCTCCTTCCTCTGAAGCACTTGTCTCAGCGCCCCATGCACCATCACCCAGGTCTTAATCACCACAACGGGGAGGAGCTTACACAGACCAATGCCTGACAGGCAAACACAACTGCCCCCAGGCGGCTTTGAGCTTACAACTGACAATCAGGATGGAACTGGTGGTGCTTTACGATATTCAAAAGCGACACAGCCAAACATGCAAGCAGCCCGCTTTCAGGCAGCAATGGGGCCCAGGGCTCCTGGCAACCTACCGGCATAGTGGTAATTTGCTAAGGGATGGCATTTTAACCTGACTGGCTTCCGCAGCAGCAGCATTTCCAGGGCAGCCTGTAGAGCCGGGGAGAGGAAAGACAGGAGTCAGTACCAGGTCCGTGTGCCCCCGGGAGACCAGCTGCCCACAGGGGGAAAAGGGCCCCAGAGGGAAGGCCCTGAACTAGACCAGAGGGAGACCACCTGAACTGGGCTTTCCTTTCTGTTCAGTCCTAGGGGGACTCGCTCTGACATCCGCCCCAGGCCAAGCCTGAGGCCAGCTGGTCAGGCCGCGAAACAACATAGCCTCCTGCACTAGTGAGGAGAGACGGTGGGCATCCTCTCCATAGAGGCTGTTTCTGGGGGAAGGGCCCGAGGAAATGAGTGGGTGATTTGTTACTGTTTTATGGGAAAATCATGTCTCATTACCACTGAACATAAACAGCTGTGTTAGTAATACATGCCATCTTTTCAGAGGTAAACCCCTTCAAATCTTCCTTCTGCCTTGTTGGCTTAAAAAAAATGCTGCAGGGCACGCTGAGCAGCAGATAGTTTAGGGACAAGGCCTAGAACCTTGCTGTTCCCAGTGGGGTCCTCAGACTAGCGGCACCAGCAGCACCTGGGCCCCTCCCCCAGACCCGCTGACTCAGCATGTACATTTTACCAAGGTTCTGCAGGTGATTCGTATGCACGTTAAAAGTTCAAAGAGCAGTATCCTGCAACACTGATCTCAGAGGGTTAAGGCCACTTCTCCAACATTCTAGAAAGTCCTTGAAGGGTATTGTAGTATTGGGACATTTATTTTCACAATTTCACAAAATCAAAAAGCAGGAAGCGAGGATTAATACCAGGAAGAATCACACATTTATAGAAGGGGAAACTGGCTAGTGATTGAGTGTTCTGGCCAGAAGTCCTGGTTGAGCAGGCAGATTGTCAAATGGCACAAAGGCTCCAGTTTGGGGACATCTGCGGAACCATATGAAAGGGGGGAAGAATGGGAACAGCTGGTGCACAGCAAACACTTAGTTTTGGTCAGAGGAAAAAACAGTTCTCCAACATCCAGTTCTGACGAAGAATAATCATCAGGGTACACTAGGCCCAAGTCAGGAAGGCCTTCCACCTCCATCGCTGGAGACTTGGTTTTCTGATGTAAAATACAAGGAAGCTGAAAAGAAATTCTATCTTTCTGGGACAGATGTGTCTACAACAATGATTTAGGAATGGATGTGCAAAAAGTCCATTCAGAGACATTTTCTTCAGGATCTTAAGTCCTGAAGGAACATGGAGACGTGTTGATGGGTTGTCATGGCCCACCCTGGTTGTATGGCATATGGGCCAACACAGAAACATGGGAAAACGCGTGTCAGAATTCTGGGTGAACAGCCTGCTTTTCCTGGTTCCTTACCATCACATCACCTTTGGCCTCAAAGAGAGAGTGCAAAGCAAATTCAGAATTGGTCCCTCCACCTGGCAATGCACTTGAACAGCACAAGTTCAGCAGATTCTCCACTGTTGGGAACAAAGAGAAGCCACTGCATCAGAGAGAACACGGTATCATGGAAAACACACACTAATCCTGGAGCCAGATTCTAGGAGAGAATGGAGCGTCTCCTACCCACCTCTTCCCAAGGGCTCCTACCTCTTTGCTGGAGGTCATGGTTTTCCAGCTCCGGCCAAGGCTTCCACACCAGTGTGGCCTTGTGTGTGTCCTGGGCCAGGGCAGAGACATCCTGGAGTTCTGGAATCTCTGCTTGGAATCTCAGGCCAATGTTGATGCGTCTTTAACGACAAGAAGGAAAACAACAGTTGGGTCTTCGCTTGATGGCCTAGGCCAAGGTGACATCAGACACTTGAAAAAGAAGGAAGCTGTTCCTTCTGAAGGAACACGGGGGCATTTCATCACAGTGTGACCCTGAGATTCTGTGCACGGTCTTTTCACTGGGATAAGGAACAGCTTCAAGACTGGGGGGAGATGTTGGGAGGCATGAGGGAGCAGTTTGCCTGGGCCTTCATAGCTCTCTGTGTCTGGGAGTTGGGAGGGTGACAAATTCTAGGAGAAAAGCCATTAAGAGCATGGCCAACAGTACCATTTACCAGAAAAAAGGGACAACTACAAAGTGATAATGTCATGTCATTTTTGTTTTTTGACAGGCAGAGTGGACAGTGAGAGAGAGAGACAGAGACAAAGGTCTTCCTTTGCCGTTGGTTCACCCTCCAATGGCCACCGCAGCTGGTGCGCTGTGGCCGGCGCACCACGCTGATCCGAAGCCAGGAGCCAGGTGCTTCTCCTGGTCTCCCATGGGGCGCAGGGCCCAAGCACTTGGGCCATCCTCCACTGCACTCCCGGGCCACAGCAGAGGGCTGGCCTGGAAGAGGGGCAACCGGGACAGAATCCGGCGCCCCGAACGGGACTAGAACCCGGTGTGCCGGCGCCGCAAGGCGGATGATTAGCCTATTGAGCCACGGCGCCAGCCATAATGTCATTTTTTAAAATCCCTTTTTTTTTTTTTTTTTGACAGGCAGAGTTAGACACAGAGAGAGAGAGAGAGAGAGAGAGAGAGAGAGAGAGACAAAGGTCTTCCTTTCCTGTTGGTTCACCCCCCAAAATGGCCACCACAGCCGGCACACTGTGCCGATCTGAAGCCAGGAGCCAGGTGCTTCCTCCTGGTCTCCCATGTGGGTGCAGGGCCCAAGCACTTGGGCCATCCTCCACTGCACTCCCGGGCCACAGTAGGGAGCTGGACTGGAAGAGGAGCAACAGGGACAGAATCTGGTGCCCCAACCGGGACTAGAACCTGGGGTGCCGGCGCCACAGGCAGAGGATTAGCCAAGTGAGCCACGGCACAGGCCTTAAATCCTTTTTAGACCACTTTTGCATAAGTTATCCCACCTAAGCCTCACAGATCTCTACAAGGTAGACCAGGTAGTCATAATCATTTCCATTTCATCCGAGTCAACCAGAGCCTAGAAAGGTTAACTCAATCGAGATCCAGTAACAAAATGGTGTCAGAATCAGATCTGCTGATTCCTGACTCAATCCTTTTCCATGCTTATCCATAAAAGAACCACCCCTTCCCTTCCATAACACAGTCCTCTTGTTCTTGGTTTCACTTTCTGTGGCTTCAGTCACCTGTGGTCAATTGGTCTGAAAATATCAAATGGAAAATTCCAGAAAGAAACAAGTCGTAAGTTTAAAATTGCACTCCATTCTGAGTAGCAAGATGCAATCAGACAACTGTTCTAACTGGCTCTGGATATGAATGTCCCTTTGTCAGAGTATCCAATGCTGTCTGTATATACCACCTGCCTATTAGTCACTTAGTGGCTATCCTGGTTATCAGATTGACTGTTGCAGTATCGCGGTGCTTATACACAGGGTTCAGTATTATCTGAGGTTTCAGGCATCCACCAGGGGTCTTGGAACATATCCCTCATGGAAAGGGGAGCACCATTGTACCTCCCACTGCCCAGCGTGATGTAAGCAGACAGCACACCGCTTTGGAAGGGTGGGAATGAAAAGTGAGGGCATTCAGAGAGCTGGGCACGCTGAGAGAAATGTTCAGTGTCACTAAGGAAGTGAAAGCTCATGGCTACCACCACAGTAACCTGTGGGCAGAGATGGACTAGGATGGACGCTGGGTTCTCTGAATACAGGGCTTCATGCTTCTACTGTGCATCACGTCTTTGGCGAAAGCCTTCTCCTGGCAATGCTAGGAAAACAACAGGACTCAACTGTAGCATCATGATTCTACAATTTGTAAAACAGCTCTCTCTCTCTCAGTGACCATTCTCCGAGCTCTGGATTCGTTTTCTGTTCTAGAGAATAACTGATGTTTCCTTACGGTTCAACATCCACTGTTTGCTCTCCAGGCCCCGGGGTGACCGTCACATTGCTGCCATCAATGCTGTCTGAAATACAGAAACCAGAGGTCACTGGTCAACAAGGAAGAGACCAACGCACAGGAACAGTTACCTAACCAGCCCCAACAGAGCTCCTCTCCTCCCCAACCCACAGTCTCCAGGGACCACAGGCAGCCTGGCGCTAAATGGCCTCGGGTGGGCAGGAGGGGGAGAAGCCAGTCCCCCTGCTCCCCCACTGATCTGCTGTGTGTTTTCCACACAACCCCTCTGGCTCCAGGAAGAGATCCTGGCATAGGCCTCTGTGTGCTTGATTTTTTTTGTAAAGCATGCTACACAACACCAAGGCTTGATCTCGTGTTTGGTAAGAAGTCCTATCTGTCCATCCACTTGGGATAGCTACTGTATCTTATTCAATCATGCCTCATCCCAGAGGGGCTCTAGTGATCACCTGATACATTTGTCTCCTCACACTGTGACTCCCTGGAGAGGACTACAGGGGTCTTCAAAAAATTCGTGGAAAATTTGTATTGTGAACCGCCAGGCACGGTTTGGTCCCCAAATCAATTTATCTTTGAATTCCATTTTTCCCTGTGAACGTTTTCCACTACCTTCCTGTACCTCATTCTAAGTATTTATTTATTCATTTTTTTAGCACGCAGCACAGCGTCTGACACACAGGAGATCAAAGACAGGCAGGCCTCCTGGGGAGCGTCCAGCACAGACAGGGGCGACCCCGCCACCCCACGCACACGACACCTGTGAGGAGGCATCCTCGGCCCACTCACTCGAGCGACACAGCAGCACCCGCGGCGTGGGTGTCAGGGGCGTGAGGGGCAGCTGGGGGTGGGCGCCGTGGCCGTGGCCGGAGATGAGGACGTTGCTGAAGAGCCCCGAGCCTTGGCGCACCGGGCTCAGCATGGGCGGCGGCGTGTAAGGGGGCAGCTCGTGCGCGGGGTCGAGGAGCAGGTGGTCGCCGAGGACGCGCGGGGAGCGCAGCTGGCTCTGGTACAAGGTGGCGCCAGAGTAGGAGGCGGGGCTCGGGTTGTAGGAGGGCGGCGGCGGGATGAAGAGGGGCTCGGGCCGGTGCCGGAACTTTTTCTTCTCCTGCACCGTCTTGGGGGGCTCCTCAGCCTTGGGCGCTCCCGACTGCAGCTTCCTGGGGACCTCCTGAAACGGGAGGGAGGATGGGATTGGAACCGTAGGCTCGGGCCCAGGGGGGCCATCTCCACAGGCGCGGCGGCGGGGAAGGGGGCTTCCGCCCGGCCCCTCCCAGCCCACCGGGCGACATCCACTTGAGGCAAAGCGAGCTGTGGCGGAGAAGACGTGGGCTTTGGGAGACACCCCTCCTGCTGGAGGGAGCTGGGGGTGGCAGGACTAGCGGGTGGGCGAGAAGCGGGAACCTGCAAGCTCAGCAATTCCTCGGGGAGGCTGGGGCGCAGGAGGAGGGGGCGACCCGCCCTGGGCCCTGCTAGGCGCTTCAGGGCCGGTTTCTCGTTGCTTCCCATCCCGTGGAGCTGGCGGCCTCCTGCCTCAGCACCCCTGGCTGCAGCTCGCAGCCCCACTTCCTGTCAGCAGAGCGGCGTTCGCTCGCGGGGGGCGGCAGCAGCATGCTGGGGAGACCTGCCTCCTGGATACATGTGTACTACTAAGTAAACACGTGTCTGTGCAGAGGAAGCTGGCGAGCGGGCGCCACCCAGACCCGCTGGGCTCCTGTGGAGAGCTGGGTGTGGCTGGAAGGGCCTTGGGGTTGGGAGAGGGGGTACCTGTGGAGAGGGCCAGACCAGGCTGAGTGCCCTCCCAGGCCCTGCAGGCCAGTGGCCAGTCACAACCAGGCTTCCTGGGATCCCTGTGCCCAGGGGGGCTCCTGAGGGAGAGGCAGCAAGGAGTGATGGGACGGGCTGGACAAGGTCACATGACCAGCTGCCTTCAGACCATGTGACCTGGCCCGGCAGGCCCTCGGCTCTCCTTCAGCGCTTCCTGCTTCTCCCTCAGCTTTCTGGCCTCCAGCAGGGGAGCTCAGGGAAGTAGGCAGCTGGGGCTGGGAGGAGGGGGCCGAGCTGCCTCAGACTCCCTGACCCAGGACGAGGTTCTGAACTTGACCCCGCCCCCCAGGCAGCTCTCGTCAGGCCAGAGCAGGCCAGCCGGTCTCCTCTCTCCACCAGAGGGCTCCTTGGTGCCTGAGGCTGAGGAGAATGGGGGGAGGGGAGCAATCCTGAAACCTGACACCCTGTTCCTGTAACTGTGCAGGTTCTCTAGGTAGAGGCAGAGCTCACCCTGGGACCTGGACTTCTGCCCTGGGGCCACAGGTCCCCTAGGGGCTCCCTCTCCTCTACCCTCCAGTCTTGTGCCTGCAGCTCTAAGTCCTCCAGGTAGGACTCTGAGCACCCAGAATACCACAGGTGCACCTGCAGCCCACCAAGCTCGTCAGACTCCTGGGGAGGGGGGCAAGCCCCGGCCCACAGGGCAGGGTGACAACACTTCAGAGACCACCCCCTTCAAGGTCGGGGGAGCAAACTGGGTCTCAGCTGCTCCCTCCCAGGGGGCTAGGAGCAGAGTCGGGATTGGAACTCAAGGCTCCTTCCCAGATATTTTAGTGCCAGGACTTTGCTCATCTTGACTTAGCCCCACCTACATGCCGCCACTTCAGCCAATCCCCTCCCTGCTGGGTCTCCCCCACCCTTCCACTAAGCTGAGCTCATCCCTTCCTTCAAAACCCTGCTCAGCAATCCCTGAGCAAACTCCCACCAATGCCCTGGGTGCTCCCACTCCCTAATCAGCTCCCCAGGCATGGAAGCTCTTCCACTCATGATGTGGCCATCTGAGGTTGCAAATACCCTCAGTCAGAAACAAACAGAACACCCCTGACCTGTAGCTTGCTGGGAGCTGAGAGCCGAGGCTGCCACCCGACATCACGGGAAGCTGTCACAGGTCAGACTGTGAGGCATGGCTTCTACTGAACTGCTTGTGCACCATAAGTAGAAACACCGGAACTCAAGCATTGTAAAGTCAGGGACCCTCCGGATTCCCTGTGTTCCCATCAGCCCTGTGCAGGGCATGGGTTTCTCCTCCTCTCTCATCGCTGTCTAGAATGGGTGGGCAGGTGGGCGTGGCAGGACCCTGGCCCCTGTGTGACTAGGACAGATCTCCAAGGGTACAAAGCATCTCTGCCACCAAATCAGCACCTTCCCTGGCAAAGAGGGAGTCGGGAAGCGTCAGTGCTTCTTTGCCTATTGCTGGCTCCCAAGTCCTACCAGCTTATGGGAATCATTGGATTCTCCATCAGGTTCCTGTCCTGAGACCCCAATGCCACATACAGAACCATAAAGGTTCTTTCTGGACTTTGCTAGGCTCTGAACTACCCTCCCTACCCCTTCTCTGGCCCAACCCTACCCCACTGCCTCCTGATAGCCCAGCAGCCACCTATCCTCAAAGGACAGATAGAATTCAACCAGCAACTTTGTGGGGTGGGTGTGGGGAGCGGGTCTGATAAAGCCAACCATGTAGGTCCCGGATCCCTTGGGGAGGTCACAGGGGAAGGCTTTGCCCCTGAGCGGAGTTCAGCTGCTTGGGTGAGCACTGAGAATTAGAGAGACAGAAGAACTTAATAGCAAGTGAGAGACACAAATCTCTTTGCTTTCCTGAGACTGGGGGTGGCTGGCTGGCTGTGAAACCACTTGGGGAACATTCATGAGTTGGGTCCTTATAGGTATTTAAGCAGGTGCATGTTGAGAACGTTAAGCAGCAGGTGAGGCTGGGCATTCTGATGAATGCATGGCAGGGCTACTGCCTGGACGCCCTGCTGTCCCAGGGGCTACCTGTTTGGTTGCTGGATTTGGGTAGATCTGGAGAGGTCTGGTGATCCAGGGGAGGGGCCAGGGCCCTGGGCCACAGCTCTGTACTATCTGGGGCAGCAACACTTCCATAGTTAACAGGCAGTCTGGCTGTGTTGGTGATTGCCAGCTGAATCATTACCTCTGTAGACACCTTCGGGCATCTCCATATCTAAGCCAGGCTGTTAGCCTGGGAGAGTGACAGGTGTTTAATGGCGGCCACCAGTGTAGATGAGGGGGCTGGGCCGGGAGAGGCTCAGGCCACGAGCCGACCACATCTCCAGGAAAGCAAAGGGATGTCCCAGTCCAGGCAAAGGGGGGGGGGGCGGAGCAGCAACTCACGGCAGGTGCGTGGGGGGCAGCCCCTGGGGGTGAGTGTGGGGGAGAGAGGGTCATCCTCACGAGCGTGGGCATCTCGTCGTCGGACACGGAGCTGGCCGGCTGGTCTCTGGCAGAGGGGGCGGCAGCGACGCTGTTGGTGAAGCCCTGGCAGCTGGGCTTGGGTGCGAGAAGCTTGACAGGGACAGACACGGGCATGACCATGGGTGTGAGGCTTTCGGCCTCGGGAGGGAGCTGCGGCGGCGCGGGCGGAGGCGGAGGCGGCAGTGGCGGCTGGGGCGGAGGCGGCGGGGCCTTCTCTCCTTCCTCCTACACAGACAATAAAGGCTTTGATCCTTGGCTGGCAGCAGCTCTCACAAGGGGGGGGGGACGCACTTTGCTCTTCCTGGGCCTGAGTGATGCCTGGCGGGAGACAGGGCCATGCACTCTACATTTAAGCAATCTTGATCATGGACCATGTGCCTAGTACAATATTCAAAAGAGTTTGGTGGCTGTCATTGCTTTTCAAGAAAAGGACATGGACTTGTAATTGGTTAAAAAGTGATCTTTTTCTAGGAGCTTTTAATTCTTTGGGCCTCAGTTTACTCATCTGACAAATGGGAACAGGGCGTCCATCTTATATTTTATTGAGGTTAGGAAACCACACTGAAAACGCAAACCATGTTATTTTAAAAAAAGTCAAGACCAAGTTCTTTTATCCAGCATGGTCAGGAGATGGAGTGATGTGGGTAGTAGAAAATTTTTGGTGAACACCGAGTGAATCCCATAGATATAAATTAAGATGAACAATATTCAAAGACTTCTGAGAACATTCTTTGAATTTTAATTGAACTCTACAACTCATGAATAGTTTACTACCTGGATAACCCAGGGAGTAGTTCAGGATCTTTGGATGCTAGAGCCAAACACCACTGCACTGGTGGACGGAAAATTCTGGCTGAGAGCCTGATGGTTACCTTAGCTCTCCTTGGCCACTGTGTACTGATCTGGAAGGCCCCGGTGGCCCTGGTCTTGGGCGCGTCAGGCAGCAGAAGAGAACACTCCTGCACCCACCTGCTTCCCTTTGCTGTCCCCTCCTCTCCGGGAGGCAGAGATGCAAGAATCCCCCAGAAGGATTTCTGGAACCTCTGTTTTTGACCCTTGTCCTTAAAAGCCAGGTAAGCGGGGGCGAATTGCCCTGGCTGGCTCCCAGGGTCGAAGCTTAGGCGTTCCTGTCTGGAGGACTGGGTCCCTAGGGACCCACACGGGGCTCACATCACTGTCTCACGGCAGCAAAGCGAAGCAAGCAGCACATGGCCCGGGAAGCACCTGCGGAGGCCTGGCGGCGGCTCACCTGCTTGAGGCTGGGGGAGGCCCTCATTCCCCCGTGGGACCGCATGTGTCCATTCAGGGCGGGCAGGCTCTTGAACTCCTTTAGGCAGATGGGGCACAGCTTGTTCTTGGCATCAAACTGCTCCCCAAATACTCCTTTGGCTTGGCCACTGCTCACGGGGAGGGCCAAAGGGAGAAGACACACATGTTGAGGAAACCGGAAGAGCAATTCACCACAAGACCTGGGACCCCCAGGAACCCTTCTTATTCACCCAATGCGCTCTCATCCTATTACCCTTCAGAGAATGAAGCCCAATTTACAGCTGAAAAAACTGAGGCTCAGAGTGGGAAAGGACTTCGTTATCATCACACAAGAATGGAACAAAACATCCTTCTTACTCCAGGCCTGCAGGCCCTGGGCTTTCTGCCCGCCATGGTTTAGTTCCCTTCTGGGGTCACCCTCCCGGGAACCTTCCCTTG
The DNA here is from genome assembly GCA_949820135.1 of Sylvilagus floridanus. Lineage (NCBI taxonomy): Eukaryota > Metazoa > Chordata > Mammalia > Lagomorpha > Leporidae > Sylvilagus > Sylvilagus floridanus. The sequence goes on along the minus strand of OX463227.1, from coordinate 122,606,374 downwards.
GGACACTGGCCTGAGTCCGCCGAGCAGGTGCTGGCTGGAGCTGCCATTGCCACGCCCATGAAGGAGGAAGCAGGCCTGTACTATTCACTGCTGTGTTCCCAAAGCCTGGAACTAAGCTGGGCACACAGTAGGCACTCCACGAGGCCACACTACGTGGATGGACGGGGGGCAGCACCTGGACAAACCTGCCGTGGCTACTTGATGGGGAGCCTTAAGTTCTCCCTGCCTCAGTTTTCTCATTTGTAAAATGGTAGTAGTAGTAGTAGTAGTAGTAGTAGTAATAATAATAATAATAATAATAGCAGCTCACTATTTACATTCATATGGTAACCATATTCACTCTCACTGGGTTACTACACATAATAAAAGAGGGGTCTTCAAAAAGTTCATGGAACATGTGTATTACCAAAACCAAAACCAAAACAAAAAACACTACCCATGGATTCTGAAAGTCTTTGTACCAAAATAAGTGTTTTTTTATGTTTTAAAAATTTTATTTATTTATTTTGAGAGGCGGAGACAGAGTGAGTCAGAGAATGCTTCCATCTGCTGGTTCATTTCTAAAATGCCTGCAATGGCCAGGTCCTGGCCAGGCTGACGTCGCGAGCCAGCCACTCAATCCGCCTCCCCCATGGACGGTGGCAGGAATGCAGTCCCTTAAGCCATCCATCATCCCCTGTCTCTCAGGGTCTGCATTAGCAAGAAGTGGAATCACAGTAGGAGATGGGCACTGAATCCAGGTAGCCCCATACGGGCTGTGTGTGTCTTTGTTTTTGTTTTGCTTTATTTATTTATTTGACAGGCAGAGTTACACAGAGAGGAGGGAGAGAAATCGATCTTCCATCCATTAGTTCACTCCCTAAATGGCCACAATGACCGGGGCTTGTCCAGGTCAAAGCCAAGAGCCAAGAGCTTCTTCCAGGTCTCCCACATGGGTGCAGGGGCCCAAGGACTTGGGTCACCTGCCATTGCTTTCGCAGGCACATTAGCAGGGAGCTGGATTAGAAGTGGAGCAGCCAGGACTTGAACTGGCACCCCTATGGGATGTTGGCACTGGAGGCCATGGGTTAACCTGCTGTGCCACAATGCCAGCCCTCAAACGGGATGCCTGTGTCTTAACCCCACGTGGTGCCTAACACACAGTAAGCATTCAAACCCAACAACTACCATTAATATTCCTTTAGACTTCTGTGAGAGACTGACTTTGAATTTAGAGATGAGTCATGAGACACAACCCAGGAACACCTCCCAGTCTCCCCAAATACCAAGAAGCCTCCACAAATCCTACCTTGACTCAGGGGACCCTGGCTGGGCTCGCCCGTCAGGGAGGTGCACCTAATTGGGAGCCAAACAGGACATCGAAAGAAAGAAGAAAGAAAAACAGATGTGTTTCTGAAGGAGGCATTCCGGAGCAGCCAGGGGGGGGGGGGGGGTGGGGGGGTGGGGGGGGTGGGGATCTTCCCGCCCTCCGCCTCTCCCTGACCTGGTCCCTGTCTGCTCGCGTCTTTGCTCTTCCGCACCTGACTCGTTTCCCTGAACTGCTCCCTAAGTCGGGACCACTGCCCTCTCCCAGGAGGTGCTGCCAACCCCACGCCTGGATGAGCCCCCGCCTCACTCCTTCTTGTCCTCCCAGGGCAGGCAATCTGCACACAGACAGGTCCGTTGCCCACAGGAGACACAGAGAGCAGAGCCGGAGGAGCCAGCATCAGGGCAGCAGCGTTCCTACTGAAATTCTTTCTTTTAGAAAAGCCTTGGCCGTGCCACGTGATTCTCTTCTTAAAACGCCTTGGCCGTGGCATGTCATTCTTATATTCACAAAGGCTCTCTGTCGCCACTGGGTCTGAGCCCCAGTGAGAAAATGAGGTCAAGGGGGAAGTTCACCTCTACCGTTCAACCTCCATCAGGGCTCTGTCCACCCAGCCAGTTACTATTTGGGGTCACTTCCTCCCTAGACCCTGTTGTCTTGTCCCATAAGTGTAGCTCTTGGAACAAGCCAAAGCATGAACAGTGTCCAGCACCCAGGAGCCTCTTGTTTGGTCAGGTACTAACCAATGGCTAATGACCATGGCCTCCAGGCTGAATCTGGCCTGCAGACATGTTTTGTTTGGCTAGCCTCTAATGAAAACTCCTGAATGAGAATGTCATTGGATGAGGCCTCCGCTCTTGGTCTACTAGTCTCCACTACTCCCTATTGTCTTACATCAGACCATTTTGCTTATTCATTTTACCAGCCTGGATTCTTTGGGCAGCTAACATTTTCCCCTCTGCAACCACACATAACATGTGAGATTCACAAAACATGGGCATACAAACGGCCCTGAGAGGCCTTTCACATAAAGAAATCCCAAATATATTTATCTAGAGACCCCGTTTCCACATCAATAGCCATGAAAAGTTTTATGGGACTGCTGTTCTATGCAATCTACTTTGAGAAATGGGCCATAATGGGGGTCCAATGCAATGGGAATACCTTGATCTGGGTGTAGGGGGGTGAGACACCCCACTGCCTGATCCACTGGCACCCGACTCAAGGTCTTGACCATTACATAAATCATCTTGGCCATGATACAATACTTTGGCCACCTCCTTATATGAGATTAAAAGCTCCACAGGCAAAGGAGGGAATCCAAATTGACTTTGGACTGACATATCTGACATAGCTCCTGGCACGGTAGGTTAGTGTTTGTGGGATGAATAAAGACCCAAAGGGTAGAAGGGGCTGCAATGAGGATCGGCCACTGCACAGCCTTGGCCCGGCCGAGCCTGGCCCGGCCCGGACCAGCCCTGCAGCACACTGAGCTATGGCGGCAAACTTGCACTGTGAGAATACCTGGGGCCACACGGCACTGGGAGACAGCTGCTGATGCTGCGGCCCCATGCTGTTGAGGTGCATCCCGCTGGGTGACAGGAGCGGTCGATGGGGGAGGGCACTGCCGACCCGGGTCACGTCGGAGCTCGCTGGGTCTCCCAGTCCTGTGTCAGGAGGTCCCAGGTCCCCGTGGGAGCTCAGCATGGCCTGGGCCTGCCTGTCGCTAGAGAAAGTCTTCAGCTGACTGTCTTCCCGCGGCTGGTGCTGGGGCAGGTGGCTCTGCTGGTAGAGGGGGTGGCTGTAGGGCTGCTGGGGCTCCTGGTAGTAGTACTGGGGCATGGAGCCCAGCTGAATGAGCTGGACAGCGTGCGCCTGCTCTGGGGTGTACTGGTGAGGGTCCCTGTGATAAGGAGGCTGCAGGTGGATCTGTTGCTGCTGCTGCTCTTGCAAGTGTGGCATCATGGGCTGGGGCTGGTAATACTGAGGTATCTGCATTGAACCCTGCCGCTGCTGCAGCTGGAGTTGTTGCTGCTGCTGCTGCTGCGGCTGTGGTGGCGGCGGCGGCGGCGGCTGTGGGGGGCGAATCTGTTGCTGCTGCTGTATCTCCTGCATGGAGAGCCGCTGCTGGCCAGCTGGCGGCGGCTGCTGCTGCTGCTGAGAGTAATACTGGTGTTGCTGCATCTGCGGCACGTGCTGGGACAGCGTCTGCGGGGCCTGCAGCGGCTGCCCTCCTTGCAGCGGCATCTGGGCCAGTGGCTGCTGGTAGTCATAATACAGGTGCCCTGGGGTAGGGTGCTGCCCGACCTGGAGCGCTGGCTTGGACAGCCCGCCAGCGAAACCAGGGTGAGGCTGCTGGGGCACCTGTTGGTAGCGGGAAGGTATAGCCGGGGCCGGCGGCTCCATGGGCTTCTGAGAGAGCAGCTGGCGGAGGGCGCTGTCGGGGGCTCCGTCCATCACTGCCGACTGGGTGTGCAGCACCTGGGCCATATTGTTGACCTGAATCCGCAGGTTTTGGTTGGCAAACACCTGGGTGAAAGAGTCCAGCTTGTGCAAGACACCGCTGGTGAGCTTCTGCGTCCGGATCTCGCTGGCCTGGGAGTAGGTATATTGGTAGCTATCGGTGGGCTCAGCCTGGGCCGGTGCCCCCCACATCATATTAGAGTTGGCCAGGTTGCCACGGATTTGAACGTGGTTTCCAGGCCCCGCATGGCCTCCCCACGCTCCCTGCCTCGAGGTATCCATTTGGCCAAGGTTTTTGGAGCCCACAGGCAGACCCAGACCGTCGCGTGCATCTTGAGGAAAGTGGGGGGAGATGGGCGAGGCCTGAGGGGCATCCAGTCCGCCCCCCGTGACTGAATTCCCATAGTTGTGGTTCAGCCCGCCGGGGACGCCAAGCGGGGGCTGTTGGTAGAAGAGATTCTCACCACCGTGGCCCACGTGGTTGGTCTTGTACACTTGTTGATCCTCCATGGCGCTGGCCTTGCTTGTGAATGTTCAGCCACAAAACCATATAAAAAGGTACATGAACCAAACCCAAAAGGACCGAAACCCTGAGAAGCTGAGAGCACGTGTCCGCACTACTCCACGGCTGTCATGTCTGCGAACGGGGCTGGAGCCAGGGGATCCTGCTGGCTTGTCCCACTCACGTGCAGAGCCGGGGGTGGGCTGACATCCTCACCGGGGCTGGGGTACGGACCAAACACCGCCGTGGTGAGGAGACACCGCTCACACCTGCAAGCCAAGACACAGAAGACAGGAGATGAGCGACCTGGATGTTGTGGAACCAGCAATTATATCTACCGAGACCAGTTACGGAGACGGAGATACATACTAAACAGGAGATCTGCTTAGAAAGAGCCAGTGTCACTCACTCCACCCACCTGACAGCAATTCTGCATAGCTTGAACTCTCTTACTCTCAAGTCTTTGTTCCAGGGCTCATTAGCTCATTGATTTGTTAATTTGTGGTTTTGCTCATTGATTAATTCATCCGTTCTTCTAGAACCCTGCTAGGGAAAGCCCAGCATCATCATAGTGCCTCCAGGGAGACACAGAAGTGTGAGACGCACCCTGATGGATGCATCAGTTCCACAGATTACTAGACACCTCCTCAGGGACAGGCACAGAGCTGGGAAGTGATGAGGCTGTGGGGTCCACTCCCAAGGAGTGCTCAGAACAAGGTGATGAACCGCATGCAGCATTATGTTTCCAAACAGAAAGAGCTGCATGTGGTCAGGAAAAAAAAGGCAAAAATAAGAGACATGGGAATTCAGAGACAGATGAGCTCATTTCCAGATGCACAGAATGGGAGGTTTCTAGAAGAGTACTTCAACGTAGTAGAGGTACTTCAACAAAATGTTCATGGGCAAATGGGATTAAAACATAAGCTTATTTGGGTGCAAGAAATTTTGAAATCCATGCATAATTTTTTCATAATACATATTTCTATGAGCTGTTTAAAGACCCCCAAGTATGCATGGATGTAAAATATTTTACACCACACCAAACTTATCTTTTAATCCCAAATTTCTTTGAACTTTTTTTAAAAAATTTATTTATTTATTTGAAAGGCAGAGTTACAGACAGGCAGAGGCAGAGAGACAGGTCCTCTATCTGCCGGCTCACTCCCCAGATGGCCTCAGTGGCTGGAGCTGCGCCGATCCAAAGCCAGGAACCAGGAGCCTCCTCCGGGTCTCCCACATGGGTGCAGGGGCCCAAGCACTTGGGCCATCTTCTACTGCTTTCCCAGGCCACAACATAGAGCTAGATTGGAAATAGAGAAGCTGTGACTTGAATCAGCGCCCATATGGGATGCTGGCATCACAGGCGGCAGCTCTACCCGCTACACCACAGTGCCGGCCCCTTCCTTGAACTTTTAACATACCCTCATCTATGTTGGTTACCTTGTCAGGACAACATGGTCACCGGCCTCCTGTAGCCTGTGCTCAGGGAAACATCTGTATCCAGAGGTGACCAGCTGGCCAGAAACTTATGACTTGATCTGGTATAAAAAAGTAGTGAGGGCCAATTGGATTCTCTATGTTAGAAACATGAACTAGGCAACCTGGGGAGGTTGGTCTGGTGTGGTTTAAGTCCACTCAGGTTCTTCAGTGGACTACAAACTGGGGTGTGAACCCCTGAGTGCACATAAGGACTTTCTAGGCACTGCATAGGCACTCACAGTTTTAGAGGGGGTTTGAGCTCCCAGATCCTCAACTTCTAAAGAAACTTCTAGAACTGATGAGTGAGCGAGGTGTAAGTTGTTCTTATACACCTGCTGTTTCATATCACCCTCCTCCTTTACAAAAACAAAGGCCACCCTCTCCCCAGATCTCAACGGGGTGTCCTGCCTAGAGAGAACGCTCCTTTCCCCTTCTCCCTCCCCTCTCCTGCCACTGCCCACCAGCACACAAGGTGACACTGAGCAGACTAAGAAGGCAAGAGCAGTGAACCTCGAGGAGGTGGGGGTTTCCAATCTTTTTTTTTTCAATTAGAAAATCCTATCAGAAATAATTAAAATAACAACTTTTAGTGGTAGCACACTATGTGACTTTTGGCATATAACCCAGAAGCAGGTCAAAAAATAGAGTGACCCTCCTTCAACAGAATGTGTGTTCTTGTCTACTGGTTCACATCAATGAGGGTTTTCATGCCTCCACCCATATACATGCAATCAATGCCGACCCAGGAAACAATATTCTTACATGGATACATAAACAAATTGAAGAAATAGCCCAGCTCCATTTTATTTCTGGGCCTGGTCATAAGTACAGAGATGTGCCTACCCTGTGATGCCCCAGGTCTTACATTATGAGCTGGTCATACATACAGGTGAGAATGTTATATGCCAATAAAAAAGCATACCTTAAAAAGCCATCTAGCACCTCCATCTCATTAACAGCTATAATTTCAATACAATTTTACCTTTTATGTTTGTTAATTATCAAATTAGTAAGATGTTTATGTTGCTTTGATCAATTATGTCCTATTAATAATTGTAATGATAACTCAAACTAGAAGAAAAATGGTAATACTTAGAGCTTTATGGTTTCAGGAAATTAAAAAATTCCAACTCTGTATAAAGTTGTTATAGAGAAATACGGTAGGGAAACAAATGAAAGTTTTAAGCATACAAATATACTATATATATTACATTAGGGTAACATTCTACTGGGGACGTGAAATGGAAATAAAATTTCAGGGAGAGAAAAAGAGCGCTGACTATCAGAGCAGAGCACATTTGTGCATTTTGTAACATGGATGATGGTGGGTATCAAATGGCGATGGTGTTTAGATTCCACTGGATAAATTTAAAACAGTGATGTCATCGTTTTACTTAAAAATATCAATGTTTACAATATCCTCGAAACAGCATCTTCTGCAAATGTGTGATTAAAAAAAGGAGATGTAAACTTAAAATCGGGTGAGGGGCAAAGAGTTTTGCCAAATTCCTTCAGGGAGGATTTGAAGCAGAAAAGTCTGGCATCGCCCCCCTTCTGGGAGCAAGCTGAGCTGGTCTCATTCCCTTTCTGAACCGCAAGAGAAAGACATGGAAAAGTTCTGGTGGAAATGAAGTGCGATGGGTGATGGGAAGCAAAGGATGGCCAGAGACCTGGAGCAGACGCTGAACTTGAAGCGATGCTGTGAGCGGCAAAGGGCCCCCGGAGGCCTCTGAGCAGAGCCAGGAGTGTTCTGAGCTTCAGAAGCAGGGACCCTAACTCCCCTGGATGCTCACACTGGGGTCCCTGCCGCCTGGAAGCTGGTTAGAAACACAGGCTGTCAGGTCCAGCTAGACCCACTGAGCTGGAAGCGTCACATGTGGAGACCACGCCCACCTCCAGCTGCACCAGTTACATGTGCACTCTTTTTTTTTTTTTTTAATTTACAAACTTTATTTTTTCCCAAAGAAATCTTTTATTTAATGAGTACAAATTTCCTAAGTACAACTTCATAAATATAGTGATTCTTCCCACCATACGCGCCCTCCTACCCCACTCTCACCCCATTTCTTTCCTCCTCTCCCCTTCCCAGTCCCATTCTCCATTAAGATTCATTTTCAATTAACTTTATACACAGAAGACCAACTCTATACTTAGTAAAGATTTCAACAATTTGCACGCACACACACACAAACACACAAACTGAGAATAAGTTTTACAGTTAACTCTCATAATACAACTCATGGAAAACAGAGGTCTTGCATGGGAAGTAAGTACACTGTGACTTCTGTTGTTAATTTAACAATTAACATGTTAGTGACTACCCAAGGCTCTTGACATGAGTTGCCTAGGCTATAGAAGCCTTTTGAATCCACAAAGTCCCTCACTATTTAGACAAGGCCATAAGCAAAGTGGAAGTTCTCTCCTCCCTTCCGAAGAAAGTGCATCCTTCTTTGATGACCACTTCTTTCCTCTGGGGTCTCTCTCAGAGAGATCCTTCACATAGGACATTTTTTTTTTTTTTTTTTTTTTTGCCACAGAGTCTTGGCTTTCCGTGCCTGAAGTGCTCTCATGGGCTTTTCAGCCAGACCAGGAAGCTTTAAGGGCTGCTTCTGAGGTCAGATGCACATGCATTCTTAACAGGCACTTCCTGCATCCAGGTGGACATCATTAAGACCTGACCTATCAGGATGGAGAGAGGGAGAATGAGAGAACCAGCCCTTACACAGCCAACTGGAAGTGACTCTCCTTCCTTCAAATGCTCGGCCCTTCAGGGGCTCATGACCCAGCTGGAGGAGACACCCAGTTCCCTTCTTCACACAGCCCTTGTCCTGGCAGCCTCACCCACCACTCATTCTTTGAAGACTCCCAGCGTCCACCCCAGCTCCTGATCAGCTGCCCTCTCCACGTTACCACATCCATCTTCAACAGCAACTCAACATCACTACCCACAAACTGGCTGCTGTTTCCTTCAATCTGCTCTGCCTCCTACCCCAGGACTTCTGCACGTGCTACCCTCCCAATTTGGAGAGCTCTTTTCCTCCCCACCTCCTATTCATCCAGCTAGGTATTAGCTGCCTTTTAGATCTCAGCTCGGACTACACCTTCTCAGAAAGCCAGCCTGACCAAGCCCCAAGCCTACCTCATGTTCCTCTCTACCTGCGTTCTCAGGCCATAAACCTCTCTCTTGGACCACTCTCAGTTTGTAAGTGTACTTCTACCAAAGCGCTTATCTGATTACTGGACCTTATCCATCAAAACAGGAGTCAGATCTGTTTTTACCAACACTTCTATTCCCATAATACCAGGAATTGTAATGGGAATAATTCTAATGCCCAGCACATTGGAGGGCCCCCCACCCCGTGATTTGTTACAGGAAGGACATCATTTGTAGAATGAATAAATCCATTAGATCAAAACAATGAGATAACAATGATCAAGTGTCCCTCGGAGTTGAGATAGGCAGAAAGAGTCAGGACAAGGCCATCAGATGTTCAGTTCTTGTGGAGAACGGCCAGATTTCATGTTGGTCCTCCCAAACAGGGACCCGAAGTAGAGAGAACCAGGGATGGTATTCCACACATGGACCAGCGAATGAGTCAGGTGCAAGGGTTCATCTTGGGGCATGACGTTCTTGTCAGACTAGATTTTTTTTTTGACAGGCAGAGTGAGAGAGAGAAGGTCTTCCTTTTGCCGTTGGTTCACCCTCCAGTGGCTGCCGTGGCCGGCAAGCTGCGGCGAGCACATCGCGCTGATCCGAAGCCAGGAGCCAGGTGCCTCTCCTGGTCTCCCATGCGGGTGCAGGGCCCAAGCACTTGGGCCATCCTCCATTGCACTCCCTGGCCACAGCAGAGAGCTGGACTGGAAGAGGAGCAACCGGGACAGAATCCGGCGCCCCAACCGAGACTAGAACCCGGTGTGCCGGCGCCGCAAGGCAGAGGATTAGCCTAGTGAGCCGCGGTGCCAGCCCATCAGGCTAGATTTGTAAGGTGGGGCTAAATCATGGTGGGCCTTATAGGACGCTCAACAGTGTGATCCTGTGGGTGTAAGCCTGGCAATTTCAGATGTCCCCACCCGACTTACACCCCTCTACTCAACCTTCCTCAAAAGCCTTGCACAGAGTCACCTCCTGCAGGGGGAATTACTGTTGAACCCACTCTCTGATCTCAGGTCCTGCCACCATGGGTCCTGTGGCCGGAAGGGAACCAGATCAGTTAACTCTGGCTGGCATGCTTGCTTTGTTAAAGTCTCCCCTAACTGTGGGGCAGAGTGATGACTTTGCCTTCTGAGCTAGAAGAATCCATTCTTTATCTGCTGCTAACCCCCGAGCTGGAATGGAGTCTATTTATAACACAGAACTCCAGATGGAGCCCTAGATAGGGTCCCCAAGTGGGGTATCTGGGTTTACAGTATCAATATCACCTAGGAATTTGCTACAAAGGCTAATTCTTGGGCCCCACCTAGACCCTGGGTTGGGGGCCCAGGAGGTGGGATTCTAAAAAGCCCTCCTGGTGAGTCTGACACACGTTCAAGTAGAAGACCGATGCCTGGGAAGCCACCCCATCTCCATACGCTACAGATGAAGGAGGGAGGCCCAAGGTCATGACCTCTGGGCTAAAACAGCGCCTGGCTTGCAGCAGGTGTTGAAGAACCACTTGCTCACTGCCAGACAGGGAAAATCTCTTTCCTGCAACAATGCAAGGAGGGCACGGCAGAGCCACGCGCTGTTTATTTTACATTGCCTTTATGTATTTTTTGAATAGGTACTACAGTCACATGGCTCAACATCCAAAAGGTTAAAAAGGATTTGAAAATGATCCCAAGTAAACACTTGAAAGCAAAGTGCAAAATTATAACAAGTTAAAAACCACAGTATCTGTGAGCTTTCCTCCCACCTGCCGCCCGGCCACCCAGCGCCCCTCCCGGGATATCCAGCTGGGGTCTCACTTAAGCACATCCTTCGGGAGAGGCCTTGGGGTCTCACCGAAACACGCGTGCACACACCTCTCTACACAACAGCAGCATGGCCCTGAGGCCGAAGGCTGTTTGAAACATAACAGTGACAACCTAGAGGTTTGGTGGATTAGTCAGCCTCATAGAATTGTTAGATTACCAACCCCAAGATGGAAGTGTTTATTATTTTTCTAATAAGGGAACTGTTTTACTCAACATACAATTTCCTAATGGGTAAGCGGTACCAGGAGTTTTTTCATTTATGAAAGAATGAGAGCAGCTACTACATTCACATTTCTCTGGTCAATTCCCTCCTTAGAGCAGGACTCCAGGATTCCGAAGGGGGCTTAACAAATAAATGCCCACTCAGAACCGAGGTGGGTCTCCAGGTGCACCCTGCTCCCCGCCCCCCAACCCAGGCAGCCTGTGACTGCCCTGACCCCGTGTGTCTCCCCTGGCTCCACAGCTGATCTGGAACAAAGGACAGCTTTCTTTTTCTAGAAGTTTTTAATTTATTTTATGCATTTAGAAGACAGAATGACACACCCACACACAAAGAGAGAGAGAGAGAGAGAAAGAGAGAGATTGAGAGAGAGAAGCAGCTAGAAAGATCTTCCAATTGCTGGTTCACTCCCCAAATGGCCACGACAGCTGTGGGTGGGCCAGGCCGAAGCCAGGGGCCCGGGACTCCATCTGGGTCTCCCATGTGGGTGGCAGGGATGCAAGTACTAAACCACTTGCTGCTTCCCGGGGTGCACATTAGTAAAAAGCTGGAATGGAGGTGAAGGAGCCAGGACTTGAACCAGGAACTCGAATATAGGATATGGGCGCCCCAAGCGGCAGCTTAGCCACTATGCCACAATGCCCACCCCTCTATTTTCTGTTAAGGGCCTAGTGCGCCAGAGCGACAGACATATGAAATGTAGCTCATACAAGGCTCTTCCCAGCGCAGGGCTTGGAACACGTTTTCCGTCCAGGGCATGCTGGCTGGTATGTTCAGCACAGGGGACCATCCGGTCACTATGACAGCTCTGCTGCTGCAGCGTGAAGTCAGCCATAGATCTGTGAGTGAACAGGTGCGAATGTGTCGCAATACAACCTTGTTCATGGATGCCACAACATGGATGTCAAGCGATCTTCCTATGTCAAGAAATACTGCTCGTCTTTTGATTTTTCTCCAACCAGTTAAAAACGTAAAAGCCCATCCTAGCTCACAGGCAGTCCGTGGACAGGTGTAGGCTGGATGTGGCTCAAGCCATGGATGCTTGAGCTGTGTTCTGCAGCATCAAAGGCCTTGCCCCCACCCCCCCACCCCAGCCCTGACCCTGAGGCGGCAGGAGGCAGGCACAGCCTGTCGGAAGGGCCATCCTTTGAATTCGAGAGGCAGCCAGGGAGGAAGTTGACTTTGGCCGAGGTTTCAGTAGACTTGTTTGCTTACAATTCAGAAGGGGTAACACCCTGCGCCTGCCAGACCACCACTGCTGGCTGCAGGAAGAAAAACCAAAGAGATTTTCCCTTCTCCAACCCTGGCCTGTCACTCCAGGGCCGCACACACACTCCCCCACAAATGGCTTGGCTTATGGTTCCGTGACGCCTCAAGCTCGGGTTTGTCCAGGGGCTTGGCCGGGTCCTCCTGGGAGTCGCTGGGCTCCAGCTCTCCCCCGACCCCTAAGGCGAACCAGGAGTCACAGGCGGCACTCTCAGATGAGGGTACTTGGTTCGCAGTCTCCTTCTTTGCAACGCTGTCATTCTAAATGCTTTCTGATTAGCTTCTAAATAAAGCCGGTGGGTCTGCTCTAATCCAGTAACCCGATTACTGTGGATGCGCTTTGCCAGCGATGGTGGTTAGTGCGTGACCCCCCCCCCCCCCGCAACTCCGGGTCATACTGGGCTCCCTCTTGTAACCTCCCTAGCCCTGGGTGCTCCCCGCCTGGGGTGCGTGCTGGCTCTCAGCACTGGGAAGATTTTCAAGGCTCCCTTTGGGCATCACAGGACATTTATTTCTCCAACCTTCAGCCTCATCCTGAGACATCAGTTGCTTCTGCAAGTCCTGAGAATCAGCAGGAAGCCCAACTCACGGACCCAGTAGGAAGCAGGGTCCGTGAGTTGGGCTTCCTACTGGGCGCCCAGGGCAGGGCAGGGGCAGGAGAGCTACTGCACCTTTTGCTGGAGAGCTTCCTGGTCCTTGCTGTCATTTCCAGCTCTTTACCAGGAACTTTATCATTGCCTCCTCCTGTGGCTGCCCAATGCCACTGCTCTCTCTCCAGAGCTGGAATGGAGTGGTGTGGGGAGAGGGGTGGGCGTTGCAGCAGGCTGGGTGACTTCCTGGAGGAGGAGGCAACTAAGGTCTGAATGGGCCTTCTTGATAGATTCCTGGGTACATTTTTCAAACCACCCTGGGAGGAGAGCCGCACATGAGCACGACTACATTTGGTGCTGCTAGAGAGGCACTGGAGTCCCAAACTGGTTCCACTGACTCTGTGTGACCCTGGGCAAGGCATTTGCCCTCTCTGGACCTCAACATGTTTTTATATATACAGATAACTGACGCAAACACCCGCCTTGTCCTTTATGAGCTTGTAGAGGCACTGTCTTTAAGTCCATAGTCTGCGTACACCCGAGGCCTGCTCAGGGCACCTATGTGCAGTGTGGGTCTCCATCTCCCCTTCCAGGGCACACAGAAGTCACAGAGGGGGCAGTGGCATGGAACGGAGGGGACCCATGTGCCCGAGCACTTTCTGCATCTCTGGGAGGGCAGAGCGGGACACGGCTCAGTGCAGCCCCAGTGCCGATCAGGTCAGTTATGGTTGATGGTCCCGAACTAACTGCATCTTGGAAACCAAAGGGAGAGATGCAACAGGCACTGAGCAGGAAGGAGCATGTCACGGACAAGGACCGAGGCGGCTGCTGGCCTGGCTCCCTAGGGAGTTCCTCCCACCCCCCAGCTGACCTCTTCCCCAGCTCCCTGGCAATGGTGGGGTCGACTGAGGCCCCAGCCCAGAGGCCTGCAGAGGGGAGACAGCAGGGAAGACCCCCTAAACAATCCATACACTTGGCCTCCTTGAGAGACCTACATGCCGGGGGCTTCCTCGTGGAGAGCCTCTGTTTCAGCCACACTGCACATGCCCAGGTCTCTGGGCACAACCTGTAGTGTGCCAGGAGGGATGAGCAGGGCTGGGCTTCCAGTGGAATGGGCCAGGGCCCTCGGGGCTGGGACACGGACATCAGTGCCCTGTTCCACCCCCTGCACGCTCACTTTGGGGACCTTCCGGGCCAGGACTCTTCTCTGGGAGATGACAACCCACTAACCTGTGTCCTTAAGTCCACAGTTCGCAGGAGATGAGCTACCAAGAGAGCCCAGGGAATTTCACAAGGAAGGGATTCCCCCAGCCTGGCAGGGTGAGAGCCACTGTGTAAAGCTCAGGTCTCACAGGAAGGCCAGTATGCTCCAGCCAGGGCCCCGGGTGGTGCAGTGGGCAGACGCTTGCCGCTGGGGGCTCAGGGGAAACCTGGACGGGGCACCCAGTTGGAGGGGTCTGGCCCAGATTCTGCAGAAAGGATCCTCCACGTCTGGAGTTGGGGCGTGGGGCCTTCTGAATCAGCACCTGGGGCCACAGCCAGAGAAAGATTCCCCAGCCCTGTAGCCATCCCAGGCAAGGCGGAGCAGGGCTGGGAGAATGGGAGGAGACTTCCCTCTGGCTGCTCCACCAGAGCCCTGGGGAGCATGGGGGATGAAGATGGAGGGGAAGGGGCAGGGAGATCTGGGCCCTTTGGCCCCACCTGCAGCCCCAGAGTGAGCTATTAATCTAAGAAAACACAAGATCCTAAGAGCTCTGTTCCTGTTACTCAAGGCCACAGCCGACACCCCCGGGCACCCAGCTGCCAAGAGCCTCCAGCAGGTCTGTGTGCAGACTGGCCTCCTTCGCAGGGCACCAGAGGGAGGGGAATGGCCTCAGGGTCACTATGTTCTGGCCACACACACCTGGGACAGTACCAGCCCCACACAAGTCCAGGTAGGCTGCTGGGTTAGGGGTTCAGCTCCCTAATGCCCCTGCCAGTGAGCTTGGCTTTGGCTTGTAGTCTTCAAAGACATCAGAATGTACAAAAACCAAATGCTCTGGTCACCCAGGACCCCAGAGAAGGGGTGGGTGTCCAGGGGAAAACCAGGCGCTTCTTTCTGGACAACGGCTCCCAGCTTACGGGTGGGAAGCTCCTCCTGCACTAACTGCCCATTAGCGCCCTCGGGTGGGCGTGTTACTGCTCTCCCGGGCTCTGCTGCCTGCATTTCAGACAGGAAGCCCCTGGCGGAAGGCCCAGGCTACCCCAGGCTATGACATCAGTGCCACTCTGGGGCATTCTGTAAACACCGGCAGCAACACAGACCCACATCCTGGGCAGTGCCACGGCCCTGGACTCCGCTTACAAGATAAGGGGGCTCGGACAAGCAATCCCAGGGCTTCTGGCTCAGAGTTCTAAGGTCTTTTGGGGAAATTCTGGGAGTCAACAAACAAACCGGAGGGACCTCTGGCGTCTGGGGCTGCAGGCCCTCCCAGCAGCACTTCCTGAGTTGTTCCCTCATCCAATCCCCTGCGGATCCAGTTCTGGCCTGCTCCCAGAGGCCCTGGCGGACTGTGAGCACTGCTCATGCACCCACCTCCCAGCAGCCACGACGACCCCCGCGGGGCCTGTGCTTCCCGCCTTGGCGGTGTGAGAGCCCACGCCCTGCAGCCCTGGAGGTGCGGCCCAGCTGCCTGGCTGCCTTGCACAAGTCTCCTGTCCGTCCCTGGGCTGCAGGCGGTCAGCCTTGCCCATCACAAGGGAGGGGCTCCTCACTGGAAGGTCCCTGGGGAGCCCCGCCCCTGGTGGCATCTTGTGCAGGCTCTCAGGGACCTTGCGAAGCTAATGGAGGGCAAAGCAAGGAGTGACGAGACCAGGGGACAGCATGGGGCCAATGTCTTGGAAGGAGCAAGTCTGGGGAGGCTTTTGGGAAGAGCGGGTCAGGAGGGCCTTGTTCTAAATTTGTTGCAGATCACAGCACGTCATGACTAAGAAAACCTGCGTGCTTCAATTTTAATTTGAAACAAATGCTTGGTGTGGGCATTTGGCACAGTGGTTAACATGCCGCCTGGAGCGCCCACACCCCATATTAGAGTGTGGTTCCAGCTGGGGCTTCTCTGCTTCCGGTCCAGCTTCCTGTTAATGTGTACCCTGGGAGGCATCAGATAATGGCTCAGCTGCTGGGTCCTGCCACCCACACGGGAGACCCAGACTGAGTTCCGGGCTCCTAACTTTGGCTTCACCTAGCCCCAGCTGTTGCAGGCATTTGGAGAGTGAACCAATAGATAGAAGCTCTCTGTCTTTCAAATAAAATGAAAACAAATACAATAAAAATGAAAATGGATGCTTCAAAGAACTCACTGTTACAGAACCAAGCTGGAAGTGAGAAGTCCCTACTGCTGTTAGGGGTTCTGGGTGTAGAGGCTGGGTGGGATCCCAAGGTTGGCTTTAGTCGACCAGATGGCTGCTGAGATGCCTTGGGGAATGAAGAGAGTGGCCTGCCTCTTCTGGGTTCACTCCCTGCCCAGCAACTTCCCTTTGCTGTTCTGAGAGCCGAGGACTGAAGTGTTGCATCAGCCAGGGGTTCCTGCAGTTGATCAGAGAAGACAGAAACAGGGCCCCAGAGCCTGGGGACTGCCGGGAGGGTGTGAGTGTGAGGGCCAAGCCCAAGCTGATGGTTCTACAGGCTCAGACATGCAGCTTTGTTCATCAAAACACTACTGGCCCAGCTTGCTAACCTTGGGCATTCTAGCTCTCAACCAACACTAGATTCAAACTTCCACAGAAACAGAATTGTGTCTTCACCTCTCTGTTTTTGTATCTTTCCCTTTTCCAAGGGCCCTGGAGCACAGTTTGGTCCCAAGCAGATTTGCTCAATGTTCATGGAATGCAGCAAATGAGTCTGTCAAACATAACCCTGTGTGCCTGGCTAAAGTCTAGGATGTGAAGGAGCCAAGCCACTTCCCAGGAAGCCCATCTGATCCAGAGCTCTGCCTAGGATGCTTGCAAACAGCACCCAGCCCAGGCACCCTCCAGCCCCAAAGAGGTAGGCTGCAGGGGGGAGAGCAGGGGAGGCACCCAGGGCTATGTCCATGAGCTGGTCTAAGGTGCTGCTAGGTATTTGGTTCAGCAGTTTAGCTGCCACTTGGAATACTGGCATCCCATATCAGAGTGCCTGATTTGAGTCCCAGCTACTCCACTTCCTATCCAGCTTCCTGCTAATGTGGACCTTTGGGGGCAGCTTGCAATGGCTCCAGTACTTGGGTCCTTGTTACCTCCATGGGAAACTTGGATTGAGTTCTAGGCTCCTGGCTCTGACCTAGTCCAGCCCTGACTACTGTGGGCATTTGGGGGAGTATAGTCAGTAAATGGAAGATCTCTCTGTCTGCTTTTCAAATAAAATGCAAATAAATAAATAAATACAAACTAGAAAAATGTTTTAAGTGTTGAGCACACGGGAAGGAAGATTGGTACTAACGGCTAAGGTGCTGGGCACCAACGCCAGGCCATGCAGTACCAAGCACCCCGAACGCCTCTCCCACCGACTCACAAGGTGGGAAATGCATCCACCACCTTTGTCTGTCAACCTTTCAGTGGCACTGCGATGAATGGTCTCAACTGCGCCCCCTATTGACCTCTGTGTGAATTTCTTCAGGCTCCCCACCCTGGAGTAGAGGTGGTATGATGGTTTTTGAACTGTCAATTTGGTTAGGCTGAACTTCTGCTCAGAATTCCCTTTTCAGGAAGTTGGTCAAGGCTCAAAACAAATGACACATGCACACTATCTGTAGGCAAGCGTATACACTATAGTATCATTTGAATAGCCAAAGGCTGAAAACAACCCAGATGCCCACCAAGGAGGGACCGATTAAAGTGGATTCTGGAATGAACACATGATGCAGCTGTTCAAAGGAACAAGAAGGGGCTGGTGTCGTGACGCACTGGGCTATGCAGCTGCTTGTGACACCAGGATCCCTTACTGGAGTATTAGTTCGAGTCCTTGCTGCTCCACTGGTGATCCAGCTTCCTGATAATGTGCATGAGAAAGTAGTATATGGGTGGCCCCTGTCACTCATGTGGGAGACCTGCATGGAGTTCCAGGCTCCTGGCTTTGGTCAGGGCCAGCCCTGGCTGTTGCAACCATCTGGGGAGTGAACTAGCAGATGGAAGCGCGTGCGCGTGCTCTCTCTCTCTCTGTCTTTCCTTCTCTCTCTGATGCTCTGCCTTTCAATTAAATAAATAAATAAATATATATATCTTAAAAACAGAAGGAACAAGGAAATTCTCTATGAACTAATATGGAAATATCTCCAAGGTTAACTTAGAAAGATCCAGAACAGGGGCTGGAGCCATGGTACAGTAGGTTAATCCTCTGCCTACAGCGCCAGCACCCCATTTGGGCACCGGTTCTAGTCCCAGCCGCTCCACATCCAATCCAGCTCTCTGCTGTGGCCTGGGAAAGCAATAGAAGATGGCCTAAGTCCTTGGGCCCTTGCACCCACATGGGAGACCCGGAAGAAGCTCCTGGCCTCTGGCTCCTGGCTTCGGATCAGCACAGCTCCGACCACTGTGGCCAATTGGGGAGTGAACCAATGGGAGGAAGACCTTTCTCTCTGTCTCTCCCTCTCACTGTCTGTAACTCTAGCTCTCAAATAAAATAAACAAAATCTTTAAAAAAAGATCCAGAACAATGTGAATAATATGTTATCTTTTGCATAAAAACGGTTAGAGTACGTATGTATGGACGTGTAGTGTATCTGGATGTAAACAGCTGATCCTTGTTATGCGTGGTAGTTCTATTCCGAAAAGTCTCCATGAACACAGAATTGGTGAATCCTGCACCAGTGCTCCTAGGGGGAATCCAGGGTTAGGTTCCTGTGAGCCCCTGGTCACAGCGATGGACACATAACCTTGGTCTGTGTCTGTCTCTATATGAAGACACCTGGTTTAGTATACATTGAATCATTAACACTGAACTCATGGCCAACAGAACTGTAACTCATATCTGCATGGAGCTTCCCAAATATGTGTATTTTCTCTGTAAGGCACATTTCAGCCTTCTTGTTCTTAGACAGCACTGTAGACTACTCTTGGGGACCATTTTAGGCAGTGAAGCCAACAACCAAAAGCATAAAAATGTGAAACATTTAGCCCACTAAATAGACTGAAAAGGACACTTGTGTGCTGGAAGAAGGCAGGCCTGCCTCGCCATGCATGGGGAAACTCAAAATTCTTACTGCTCCGTGCACATCTGCGAATGACCGAGAAAGCCCTGCAACTGTCGGTTTTCTGACTATGAATGAATTCTGAAACGTAGGAGAATCCACAAACACAGAATCCATGAGTAATGAGGACCGCGGTACACAGGGAGCTGTTGGTATGTGCATAAAGAAAATCTGGGAGAAGCCAAGAAGTGAGCAACAGTTGTGTGGGGGAGGAGGTGACAACCGAGCTGATTGGGAAAGGAGCAGGAAGGAGAGTTCTCATTTTATAGCTTTTTCTACTTTTCCGAGTTTTTTAACCATATCAATATACTCCTTCTTCAAAAAATAAAAAGATGCAAAACACAGTGAACATACCTGCATGCACACTTAAAAGCAACCCACATCTGCCTTACAATGTATTTTTTTTTTTTGACAGGCAGAGTTAGACAGTGAGAGAGAGAGAGAGAGAGAGAGAGAGAGAGAGAGAGAGAAAGGACTTCCTTCCGTTGGTTCACCCCCATATGGCCGCTATGGCCGGCGTGCTGTGCCGATCTGAAGCCAGGAGCCAGGTGCTTCCTCCTGGTCTCCCATGCTGGTGCAGGGCCCAAGCACCTGGGCCACAGCAGAGAGCTGGTCTGGAAGAGGAGCAACTGGACAGAACCGGTGCCCCAACCGGGACTAGAACCCGGAGTGCTGGCACCGCAGGCGGAGGATTAGCCTAGTAAGCTGCGGCGCCGGCCAACAATATATTTTAATTGAAAGCAAAATGACCTTACTAAGCTTTGGAAGCAGGGCCAGGCCTTTTCTTTGCTCACAGTTCTGTTCAATGGAGCTCTGTATTTGTCTTGTACATAGAAACCCCCCATCATGGCATACGCTATAATTTCCCTGTTTGGGTTCTCTAACAAGGAGCCAGAGCTAGAAGCTAAGGACTGAGTAAAGGAACTGTGGTTCAGAATCCTCTGACGTGCTTATGCAAGGGGGTCTGTAAAACATTCATGGAAAATGTGTGTTCTGGGCCGGCGCCGTGGCTCAACAGGCTAATCCTCTGCCTTGCGGCGCCGGCACACCGGTTCTAGTCCCGGTCGGGGCGCCGGATTCTGTCCCGGTTGCCCCTCTTCCAGGCCAGCCCTCTGCTGTGGCCAGGGAGTGCAGTGGAGGATGGCCCAAGTGCTTGGGCCCTGCACCCCATGGGAGACCAGGAAAAAGCACCTAGCACCTGGCTCCTGCCATCGGATGAGCGCGGTGCGCCGGCTGCAGCGCACCATCCACGGCGGCCATTGGAGGGTGAACCAACGGCAAAGGAAGACCTTTCTCTCTGTCTCTCTCTCTCACTGTCCACTCTGCCTGTCAAAAAAAAAAAAAAAGTGTGTTCTGGAAAAATCTATACAGATTTCAAAAGATTTTGCATCAAAATAAACCTATCTTTTCATCCCAGTCTCCCATAAATTTTCAGAAATAACTTTGTATTCTCTCCTTCTAGTGCCAGTCTTTTTTTTATTTATTAGTTTATTTATTTATTTGAAGGACAGAGATACAGAGAGAGAGAGGGACGAGAAAGAGAGAGAGAGAGAGGATCTTCTACCAACTGGTTCACTTCCCAAATGACCACAACAGCTAAGGTTGGACCAGCCTGAAGCCAGGAGCTGGGAACTCCATCCTGATCTCTCCCGTAGGTGCAGGGGCCCCAGGACTTGGGCTACCTTCCCCTGCTTTCCCAAGAGCGTTAGCAGGGAGCTGCATGGGAAGTGAAGCAGCCGGGACTGATTGGGCTGAGCCAACACCGGCCCCTGGTGCCAGTCTTTGACAACTGTCTTGCTCACACCCAGTATGACAGCGACGCTCCTTTAGTGGCTTGCTCTAACTTCTTTCCAAAGCATTGACAACTTGACTTACCCGACGCCCATTCCCAGCCGAGGTTGACCAAGGTCACTTACTGCCATGGGAACAGCCCTTCTCTTTCTTTCTTGCGTCCAAACGTCATCACCCGATATCCCAATTCCTTTACATGATTATGATAACAAGTTCCACTGGCATACATGGTTTGGGGGGACCAGCACAGTTGGTGCTCACCAGGCCCTGGTTATGTTTGGGGGAGTGGGTGCTCTGTCTGGGCGGTGCTGGCCAGAGAGCTCTGGGGAGGTCAGCTGCCACCCCGTGGCAGAGGGTGGCTAGAGACAGCTTGGCCCGTGTGTGGATGCATCTTGCCAACTCTGCCAGTCAGGAAAACACCAGAAGCCATGCATGCGCCCTCTGCCATTGTTCCTTCTGCATTTCCAGCAGGAGTTAGTGTCTCCAGGGCAGGCACAGACTCCCTGGGGACTGAAGGACCCAGAGCTGGGGGTGGGGTGGGGTGGGTAGGTCCACACACAGCCATCTTTTCCCCTCTTTTTCTAAAAGGTAGGACTCCTGGCAGAGCCCACACCTTAGGAAGCAGAAGGGGAAAGGCAGGGCTGTGTGACTTCCTTGCGTGCCGCAGAGGTAAACCCCAGCTGCAGCCCAACCCTTCAGGGCTGCTGTAGAACCCTCCGCTGGCCTGGAGCCGAAGACCTGGGCCCAGCTAATGGCCCCGACCCCTCTCACAGAGAAAACGGCGGTACGGACCCCTTCCCTTCCTTTTGTTGCCCACCAAACACTCGTGCACACTTGCACAGGGGGAAAATAGGGTGTGGACAGCTTCAGAGTCAAGGACAGTAAGGGCAAAGGCTCTGTGGCCGATGAGGACACAGCAGACATAAGGAACCCAAAGGCGGTCAGAGTGGGGGAACAGGACACAGGGATGGACCTGGGGGGGGTGCAGGAGGAGCCACACCGCCCAAGGCTGCTGTGGCTCCCTACCTTTATCTCCATCCTAAGAGCACCAGGAGCCACCGAAGTGCCCTGAGCAAGCACGTGGGACAGATCAGAGTGCCACGGGGTAGACCAGGGGTCAGCAAAGTCGTTCTGCCAAGGGCCAGGTAGATAGCACACGTCCTGGGCATCACAGCCAAGAGGTAAAATAGAGGCCACTGTATAGATACTTATCTGGTAAGGGAAAAAGTAAGTCTCTACAAATTCTTACAAGAAACTCAAAGTAAGAACAATAATTGAGCACAATTATTTGTAATCCAGATCTACTAATGAGAAAATGGAATTGTTTTAGGGAGGGAAAGCATTTCAGTTAACTGGGGTTCCAAGTCAGGGCTCCCACATCACCCAAGGATGCTCTGTAAAAACCATTTATAGCTCAGGGGCCATGCAAAGTCAGGCGGGGGTTGCATTTGGCCCATGGTGCAGACAACAGACTAGAGAAAGCTGAGCCAGGCTAAGGGGAGACTTAGTTTCCCTGGGGTCCAGGCCAGGTGGTTGGGAGGGTGATGATGGAGGGTGTTTTGGGGTGAACAGGACCTAGGGATGGAATGGCATAGGGGTGGGAGGGGAGGTACCAGAATGTCAGGTTCAGACCGAGGAAGACCAGAGCCCAGGGAAAGTGCAAGCGAACTCTGAGACCTACGGCAGGCGCTGCCACTGAGGCAGCTGGACAGAGGGCTGCAAGGCTCGGCCAGGTTTGGGAGGCCTCTGACTACAGTTATATGGTGAGCAAAGGCAGGGACGTGAGGAGGAGGAAGGCTCAGAGAACAAACGAGATTGGTCTTGGAACTCAGTGTGTATACCTTCATCGCATCACTTAAAGGAACACTGAAACTGTTTTGCCTGCCTCCTCCCTCAGACTGGGACCTCTTCCTAAAGGTGTCTCACCTACCTCTGTTTTCAGGGTCAGCACCATCCATGGCGCCCACTGGGTGAGGCAGGGAGGCAGGGCGGGGGGAAGGGGAGAGCTTTTGCTCCCACAGCGAACACAGTCATCAGCTCAGTTCCCTGTGGAAGTGGCTTCCCTCTCATGGCCTGACTCTCCCCTGTGGCTGCCCCCTGCAAGCTGCTTTTCTAAGGGTCACTGGGCCCTTTCCCAATCACCCTAAATCACCCACGTGTGCGTGCGACACACATATTTACATGGGAATCTGCTCCCGACCAACCCTGGAAACATGATTTGTGGTGACGGTGTATTGACAACATACCCATCAACTGTCAGCTCTACATGTCTAAATATTATGCTCCATCATCCAGAACATCAGGTTTTTTTTTATTTTTAATTAAAAAAGAAGTTAAGCAGTAATTCCACTCCTGGCAAGGAGAGAAGAAGGGGAAAAAAGCTGCAGGTTAGAGAAAATTAATTTTTTCTCCTTTTTTCCAAAAGTGCCATTGATTAATTTATTCGAAATGCAGAGAGGCAGAGACAGACAGGTGAGAAAAAGCTCCCATTTGTTGGTTTATTCCCCAAATGCCTGCATCTGAACCAGGGCTGGGCCAGGTCAAAGCCAGGAGCTCAGAATTCAATCCAGGTCTCCCACGAGGGTGGCAGCGACATCAAGTACCTGATGTTCCCTAGGGTGCACATTAGCAGGAATCAAAGGCAGAGCTGGGGCTTGGAGCCACGCACTACAATACTAGATGGGGTACCCTATGTGGTAGCTAAACCACTGCACCAAACACCTCTTTTCATCTCTCTCTCTCTGTCTCTGTCTCTCTCTCAACAGAATAGTAAATAACTCTTGGCTCCCACTCTTAACACCCCTCAGATGCGGAGTTCAAGTTCGGAAAGTAAAGCGGTTTGTCTGATGACCATAGTATTTGACATCAATGGCAACTGGAGAGGATCAGCCTTCCCGGCCCCAAGCTGAGTCTCTGATAGGAACAGCACAGCCGCTGTAACATTCCAGAAAGCACTGTACAGAGCAGGGACACACACTATTTTATATTCTCCCCACAACAAACTTTTGAGGGCTGAGTTGCTTTGTATGTTTGAAAGATAAGGAAATTAGCAGAGGCTGATTATCCCAAGCACAACTGGTGACAAAGAGCCAGGCCCCCACCCTCGGCTGCCCAAGGATGCGGCTCCCCCTGAGCTCTGCAGTGGTCCTCACTTGCTCACTGCAGATGTCCTTAGCATGACGCCACTTCCCCCTGGCTGGATTCTTCCAGCTTTTACCTTTGACTTCTGAATACCAAAGAGCTATCTTTCACTACAGCACGGGGATCTGGCCATCGGCTCCCAGCAACCCTCAAGCTTCTGTCACTTAGTCATGAACTTGGAAGTGTGAAGCGGATGATGCACTTTCTTTACATTTAAAAACAAACAAACAAACAAACGCAAAACACAAAACTCTAGGCTTAAAGGGCTAAGCCCGACAATTTTTCACTCGCTGGGAAAAGTCTCACTGGAGAGAAACAAATGGCCTATGTGGCAAGACTATTCCTTACAGCAGCAATGAGACCACCGCTTCTGCAGTCAGCACACCAGAGTTTAACCTCACCCTTCCACTGGCGCTGGGAGCAACCCTGGCAGGGACAGCAATGGCGGCTGTCCCAGGTTTTGGTGGAGATTCAACTGGAGGGAGTGCAGAACACACAGGGCATGTGGGGTGGAGCTGCTTGTGCCGGGTTCCTGCCCCGGTGGGGCCTCTGTGGCCATTTTCGGTGTGGGTACAGTTTAGATGGGGCCCCGTGGTTCAGCCCTGACTGATGTGGTTTGGTTGTTTGTTTCCTGGGCAACCTTCAGCCCTCCCTTTGTGTGGAGTGCCAGGAAGTGCCAGAAGTGCACACAGGAGCGGGAGAGAGAGAGAAACCTCCATAGCTCGGGGCCTTCCGGCACAGGAGCCAACACTCCCAAAAGCACCAGTGCGCCAAGGTGCGTTCCTTTTTAACCAGAAGAAAGATCCAGAGACATCTTGGAAAGCCACCCTGCGTCCAGGATACTGTTCCCCGGGCTGAGCGGGAAACACGAGAACGTCAACGCTCGGGGCACCTGCTCCTCTCTGCAGGAAGCTTGCAGGGGACGTGGGTTCCATCCGGGTCAGGGGAATCCATGGGTGGGCAAGAAGGGATCTGCATGTGGCCGTGGGCCAGGATGAAGGCGCTCTGCTCTCTGAGGTGTCGCTCGCAGGCACTTGGAGACCCCAGGAGAGGAAAGAGAAGTAGTGCGTTTGTGGCCATCGAAGGCTGAACACTCTCCATGCTTAACATGAATGACAGAAGCTTGAAGGGTGTGTCCCAGCTCGCTGGAGTCATTTCAGTCCCTCCACATACCCAGACAGCTGATACCCTCTGTGCGCCCTAAGAAACCGTGGGCACCACCAAACCCTTAGTGCCCTTTCCATCCTAACCCAGCACCATGGCTGTAACCTTTATGCTTTTTAAGATTTTATTTATGTATTTGAAAGGCAAAGTGAGAGAGAGAGAGAGAGAAACAGAGAGAGAGAGATTCTATTCTATTCTATTCTATTCTATTCTATTCTATTCTATTCTATTCTATTTACTGGTTCACTCTCTAACTCCCCAAAAGGATGTAATAGCCAGCACTGGGCTAGGCTGAAGCCAGGAGCCTGGAACTCCATCTGGTCTCCCACATGGGTGGCAGGGGCCCTAGTATTTGGGCCATCTTCCGATGCCTTCCCAGGTGCGTTCAATGCAGCAGGGAGCTGGATTGGAAGTGGAACAGCCGGGATGCAAACCGGCACTCAAATGGGATGTTGGCGTCACAGGTGGCAGCTTAACCCGCTGTGTTACAATGCCAGCCTCTACAGCTGTAAGTTTTGACATGTGATGTGTGACAGCCAAACACACACAGATTTTTTTCTTCTTTCTTCACAATTTCACGGATAAAAGATTTATCCTTATGATGGATCTTAGCAACCTCAGCATGCAATATTTTTTCTTTCCTTGAGAACTTTTCCTGTCGACTTAAAGGGGGTACATCGTGCCATCTCTTCAGCTATATCCAAGTTGCCAGCACTACTACTGTTCTGCTTTGGGGTCGTTATTAGGTAACAAGTGTTAGCGGAACACGGGCACTGAGCTCCCACAGCAGCTGATCTGATAAGCAAGGTGCAGCACCCCCGGCAGGGACACAGGGGAAAAAGCCTGGCAGGTGAAGCTCACCAGTCAGAGACCTCCTCGCTCTACTCAGTTTACAGCTCACGGATAGTTTATTTCTGGAATTTTTCATTGAATATTTTTGGATTGCGGTTGACCGTGGGGAACCGAAACCACAGAAAGGGAAACCGTGGATAAGCAGAGACCACTTCCTTTTCTGTTTCACGAGGGCCCGCCTCATTCAGATTCCAGGAAATTGGCAGCAACTCTGTCTTTATTGGCCATTTCCTTGCTTTTCGCTGCCGTCTCTCCTCCTCCAGCTTAACCAGCAGCCCCCTTGGAGGGAAGTGGGATACAGCAGCAACCTGATCGACTCCCCAGGGCTCATGACAGCCCCTAGTGACGTGGGAAAACAAAAAGTGAGGCCAACTACAACTGTGTGTGTGTGGGGGGGGGGGGCGCTTTCATGCCCGTTTTCTCTCCCAGGAGGCTGTGTCCTCATTTTGAGCTATGGAAGCTTGGAGGGTAGAAGATAGCCCTGGAGAGTCAGCCCAGTGGTGGCAGCTGACACATGGGAGATGAGACCTGTAGGTGTCCAGGCCCCAGAGAGCCTCCGCAGACCACAGGCTGCTGCTCCCAGAGCAGGGCCAGCGTCTTCACGCGACTGTGTGTCCTCCAAGAATACACACCAGGAGGCCTCACTGCTGTGCAAAGAACTAGACTCCTATGTGCTTCTGTTGCATTGTTAAAAACGTCACAGCTCCCTCTGGGTGGCTCTCCTTTTGTTCTCTGCTCTCGGTTTTCTGGATCTCACCCAAGTGTTCCCCCTCATCCCTTGATTACAGGCTACAGGTTCTCTCCTTCTTCCCGGGATAGTCATAGGAAATCCAAGCATTCTCAGATGGGGCTCTTCCAGGCCCTCATCCTCTGCCCACCCCCCACCCCCAACCCCACTGCTACATAGTCAGGAAATGCAAACCCCATACAAAGATAACAGGGACCAAATAGCAGATGAGGTCGGCCACGTGACTTTGTTGGGCAGAAGACTTCCCCTCTCGTACCTCAGGCTCCACTTCTGCAGAATGAAAAGGTGGAGACCCCATGAGCTCCAAGGAGGTCCCCCTGGCCTTGACCTGCTGGGGACGGTCATCCCTAGATGCTGTCTGTCCCAGGACATGCAACAACCCGGGGCCAGGCACCTAGTGCCTGGAGATAGCACCTGCTAGAGTCACGGGGCGCAGGGAGCCAGAGCACATGGGTTTCGGTCTGTTCTGCCACCTTTTGGAAAAGGGAAGCGTGGGAGAGGTATCAGAGCGGACTTAAGCTCTCATTATCACGTTGTTGTTTTAAAGAACTAGAATAATGGGTATGACTAGCACGGGCAAAGCATCTTTTAGCAGGGGGATCACCAACAGTGAGAAGGAGCAGGTGGCCGGTCTCCAGAGCAGCACTTAATGACTCATTTGAGAGCCTTAGGTGGCTCAGCAAGCGCTGGGCCCTCCGCCTGGGGCGTGGGGCGTCTCCTGTCTCTGAGCCCACAGTAACTGCTGCTGGCGCCTTGGATACTCCGGGCACCATGGGTCTCCAGCTCCTAGTTCTGGTCTCCACACCTGCCGTCTAGGAGAATCCCTCTCTTCACACCGTGTGGGGCTCAGCTGACG
This sequence comes from Sylvilagus floridanus, assembly GCA_949820135.1. Classification (NCBI taxonomy): domain Eukaryota; kingdom Metazoa; phylum Chordata; class Mammalia; order Lagomorpha; family Leporidae; genus Sylvilagus; species Sylvilagus floridanus. The sequence goes on along the minus strand of OX463227.1, from coordinate 122,578,840 downwards.
AGGGGAACTCAACCTGGGATGTGACCCAGGGAAGAACAAGTCATCTATTAGTGGGCCTGTCTATGGCCAAAGCCAGGCGTGGGCTGTCAGCAATCAATCCTGGCTCTCGGCTCTGGGTAACCAGCGTGAAGGAGGGGCAGGAAGCGTGAATCATTATCAAGAATGAGGCTGTTAATAGACGTTGAGGTTTGTGGGTGGGGATGGGTGCTCAAGCCCAGGCAAACAGGCCTGGCCACTCAGCTGGGTGGAAAATGCCCAAGGCCTCATCCTGGTAGTCACGGCATTACCAAGAAGCCCCCTCGCTAGCCCCAACGACATCCACATTCAGGCTCCCCAGCAACCCCCACCCTTCTGAATGAGCAACACTGGGGAGAAGGAGACTAGCAGTCAGTGCGCAGTCATTTGTCCATTGTCCCAGAGTGAACTTCTAGAGAAAGCTGACTTGGTAGTGGCCCAGATGCCCTGAGGCCTTAAGAGAGATGGAACCCATACAGGCAAAAGTTTCCGAGGCCTCCAGGGCCATCAGCCACCAGTGGTCAAACACAGTGGCAACCTGGCAATACACAGACAGGAGGACTTCCCAGGGCTGTCAGGTTGCTAACGGAGGCCATGGTGCTAACAGAAGCTAACAGAGGTGCTAACAGGGTGGGGCTGGAACACTGCCCTGGGTCTCACACCTGTCCCCTGGGGCTCCTCTTTTGCCCTGCCTCCCAGGGCCACGCCCAGTCTTCCTGTGCCAGCCTCCTCCAGGAACCCTCTACTGACCACCCAAGGGCAAGGTGCTATGCCCCCCCCTGGAAATGTACCCAGAATGCCTGACAATCATAGGAAGATATTTTATCCTTGATGCATTTTTGGGACTGTAAAGTCCTTTTTAAATTCACAGACTTCAATTTTGAGAGCAGCTGAGATGCACAGTAACTTTGCATTTTTATATCATGCGCTCAGTGAACAGTGCCCAGAGTCACTACAAATAGCGGGTGTTGCATAAAGAGTTGTCATCTAGGGAGCGGGCATTCGGCCTAGCCACTGGGACGCCTGCATCCCACGGTCGGAGTAACTGGGATCAAGTCCTGGCTCTGGCTCCTGACTCCAGCTTCCTGCTAATGCAGACCCTGGGAGACACAGTGAAGGCTCAAAGCAACTGGGTTCCTGCCACCCCCACGAGAGGTCAGGATTACGTTCCCAGCTTCTGGCTTCAGCCCTGGCCTACCTGCAGAAGTCACAGGTGACTGGGGAGTGAACCAAGGGATGGGAGCTCTCTCTGCTCTCAAACAAATAAAATTTAAAATACAAAGTCATTGCCTGTTAGGTATCAAATCTGGAGTAACACAAAGCTACTGGCCAGCAGGGAACACAAGAAATAGGAGGTCTCCTGCCAGCTGAAAGAACGGAGGTGAGGAATGCTGAAGACCCTGCCTCCCACCCCATCACCCCTGGAGATGTGTCTGCAGAGCAGCTGTGCCACTTCTTGGCCTGGGAGCTGCACGGGGAAACTGCCACAGCGATGACCTCCCTCCAGCCCACCCTTGGCCATGACAAAGGGCACAGGTGGGAGGGAAGGCCAAGATGTGGGAGGGCTGGGGCGGGGGGGGGGGGGGGGGGCTCTCAGCCCCATTCTTGAACCTTCCACAAACACTGGCCAGACCTTGTGTGTTGATTTTCCCTTAGATGATTTTTTTAAAGACACTGAGTTCAAAGAACATAATGAGGCCGGGAGTTCTACCTTGACACTAGATTCCTGCCTCCATTTTCATCCCCTGTTACACACCAGTTCTGTCAAGGTATGAGCACTACCGAACAGGAGCACTGGCTGTGCAGTGGGCTGCTCACAGCTGTAATGGTATTAACTCCCACGGGTGGAATGTGCAGGATGTCCAAGCTCTGTGCTACCAGCTCAGCATGCATCCTCAGTAAGCCTCAGAACAGCGCCACCCACTGCCCCCATATTACAGATGAAGAAACTGAGGCCCAGAGAGATTAAGTGAGCCAGAGGCACGGCTAGCATCAAATTCAACATTCTTTCCCTCCCTACCCGGCCCCTACCCTCTTCCTGCCACCTTCTCCTTGCACTGCCACAGTCCCAAAAGCCAACCGTGGAGATCAGCAGCCTCCCCTCCTACGAAGGGCACATGAGAGAGAAGAACCAAGAGCAGGGAGGATGGGGGTGGGGAGGAGGCGCAGGAGAGGGAGGCCAGTGAGAAGAGGGAGAGGACAGGAGGCTCACGTGGGCTCCGGCTCCGGGTCTAGGAGACCTCTGCAGAGTGGGGATGAAGAGGAAAGCAGTTGGTGGCCGAGGGAGAAACAAGCCACAAAATATGCAGAAGCCATTTCCTCTTTCAGGGAAGATAAACAATAGATTCATAAACAAATTGTACCAAGCTGTGCAGCCACTGAAAGCATTCTGGTAGGAACCCGAATTCCCTGTGAGCACCACATGGTCAGCAGGTGGCTTAAAAGGGGACAAGAGAGGGCAATGGTCCCTCCCAGTCCTTCACCCCGGGCCAGTTGCACACCTCCTCTGAGCCTTAGCTCACTCTTGTGTGGAACAAAACAGAAGTCCCGCCCCATGGGGTTACTGCGGAGAAGAAAGAAGATCTACTTCCCGGGAATATGGCCGACTCCACCTTCCTAACCGGAACAACCAACAGGCGGGATAAGATTTTAGACACAAAGACTGTCCACACGTGAGCGAGCTGTTCCAAGTGCAGCGCTTCCGCAAAGACCCAAACCAAGTCAAAAGCAGGCCCCTGGGAGGTGAGCAAGCCCCACGGCCGGCTTTTGCTGGCCCTGGAGAGTCGAGCTCTGCAACGCCTAGGGAGGACCCTCATAAACTGGGGCTCCCAAAGGCTCCACTCTCCGGGACCTCAAGGAAACTGGACCCTGGGCCACGGAAAATGGGGTTAAGTTTCTCCTGAAAATGTGTGACCATAAAGTAGGACTTCACCTGGGTCTGCTGTCTGAATTCTGTTACTTGTAGAACCAGAAAAGACTTAAGTTGGCCGGCACCGTGGCTCAACAGGCTAATCCTCCGCCTTGCGGTGCCGGCACACCGGGTTCTAGTCCCGGTCGGGGCGCCGGATTCTGTCCCGGTTGCCCCTCTTCCAGGCCAGCCCTCTGCTGTGGCCCAGGAGTGCAGTGGAGGATGGCCCAAGTGCTTGGGCCCTGCACCCCATGGGAGACCAGGAAAAAGCACCTAGCACCTGGCTCCTGCCATCGGATGAGCGCGGTGCGCCGGCCGCAGCGCGCCGTCCGCGGCAGCCACTGGAGGGTGAACCAACGGCAAAGGAAGAACTTTCTCTCTCTCTCTCTCTCTCACTATCCACTCTGCCTGTCAAAAAAAAAAAAAAAAAAAAAAAGACTTAAGTAGAACATTAACCCAAAGTGATTTTTGCTTAGTAGTTATCATACCCCTCTCCCCCATGGCCAAGTCCTCTCTGGAAAAACTAACTTCAATCCACATGTCAACTAATTCCCAAAGATCAAGTTCCAAGGAAAATGCACAGCTCCCTGGGGAGCAAGGTGCTATGAATACCAGCAGCAGGGGCCAGCGCTGTGGTGTAGTGGGTAAAGCTGCCGCCTGCAGTGCCAGCATCCCATATGGGTGCTGGGTTCAAATCCCAGTTGCTCCACTTCCCATCCAGCTCTCTGCTATGGCTTGGCAAAACAGTAGAAGATGGCCCAAGTCCTTGGGCCCCTGTACCCACATAGGAGACCCAGAAGAAGCTCCTGGCTTCAAATCGGCACAGGTCTGGCCATTGCAGCCATTTGGGGACCAAACCAGCAGATGGAAGACCTTTCTCTCTCTCTGCCTCTCTATAACTCTGCCTTTCCAAACAAAAACAAACAAACAAACAAACAAAACCTAAAAAAACAAAAACAAAACAATGAGCAGGAGAATCACACCGCAAAGACTTCAGATTCCAGAATGGTCAGACATGAAAGTATAAAATTTCTCAACAGCCAACTCAATATTCCAAAGAAATAAAATTCCTCTAATATGAATAAGAAGTGAAAGACCAGAAAAATACACCAAGCAGATTCACAAAATAATGGGCCAAAAATTCTAGAAACAACAAATAAAGGAAATGAAGGGAAAATGCAATGGCTGGGTGATGCAGCATTCAAGACGCACAATAAATTAGTTAAGTAGTAGATAGATTTGAAGACATTATCCACAATTCAGCACAGAGAGACAAAGAGATGAAACATATAAAACAGAGGTTAACAGATACAGAGAACTGAGGGAGAGGGTCTAACATAAGCCTAAGTGGGATTCCAGAAGGAGACAATAGAGAGAATGGAGAAATGGCAACACTCAGACAAATGGAGGGTGAGGATTTTCTAGAATTGTTGGAAGACACGAACTTTTCGTTTTAGGCATTCCATTGAAACCCCAACGGATTAAAGGAGGGGAAATTTCCTCAGGATAATGGAACTGCGGAACACCAAAGAGCACAGAACTCCTTAATGTATCTAGAGAGAAAAGTCCGATCACTCACAAAGGAGCAGCAGTTAGACGCCGGCTGATTTCTCAACAGCGGCACGCGAGCCATCGGGAGTGAAATCATTCACAGGTCAAGAAAAAACATGCAGGGAAGCCACCTTTCAAAACAGCAAATAAAGACATTTCCAAACCAACGACACACAAAACCAAAACAGAAAAATCTGAGAGTTTATCACCAAAAGCCCCCCCCCCCTAAAAATAATTCCAAAGAATTTACTTCAGGCAGGAGGAAATTGAGTCCAGATTCTTGAAAGGATGGTGGGAAAAGAAATGGGTAGTTTGTGGATGAATCTATACCTGCACTGTACCACACAAGGCTGTCTAATTTGTAGGGGGAAAAAACAGGGCAGAATGAAAGCATGGGGTGTAACCACAGACGACGAGCTGGGAGAGTTGGTGATTAGGCCCAAATCAGCCTATGGTGCTTGCACTGTTGGGTAGGGAGGGAAAACACTGATTAATGTCAGACTTTAAGCATTGACTGTAAAAATAGCTGGAGTTACTACTAAAAGAACAGACATCTAGTGTGTTAATTCCAAATAAGAAGATGGAAGGAAGATAGAATGAGGGAGAAAAACACCTCAGCCTAAAAGAAACAGCAGAAAAAACTAAAATCATATGAAGAAATAAAATGCAGAAATAAATCCCAATTCATTAATAAGATACATCAATTCTAAATATTTATGCACCAAATAGCATTGCTTTAATATTTACAAAGCAAAACTTTCAGTAGTGCCAGGAGTAATTCAGAAATCCAGTAGCAGATTTTTAGAAAAGATTTATTTTATTTATTTGAAAGACAGAGTTACAGAGAGAGGTAGAGACAGAATCCGCTGGTTCATTCCCCAAATGGTGGCAATGGCTGGAGCTGGGCCAATCCGAAGCCAGGAGCCTGGAGCTTCTTCCGGGTCTCCCACATGGGTGCAGGGGCCCAAGCACTTGGGCCATCTACTGCAGCTTTCCCAGGCACATTAGCAGGGAGCTGGATCGGAAATGGTGCAGCCTGGACTAGAACAGACACCCATATGGGATGCCGGCACTGCAGGCTGGAGTTTTAACCTGCTGCACCACAGGCCGGTCCCAGGTAGGAGATTTTAACACATCTCTCTAAGTAATTTATAGATTTATCAGACAAAATCACAGAAAGGTCTTTGAATAGCACAGTAAACCAACATTTTAAAGATCACATAGAGAAAATTATACTCAATAATTAAAGAGGGGCCACAGTTGTGGCACAGAGGGATAAGTCAATGCTTGTGGCACATGCATCCATATCCAGTCCCAGCTGCTCTGCTTCCAATCCAGCTTCCTGCAAATGGGAAGGCAGCAGAAGTAGCCCAACTACTTGGGCCCCTGACACCCATGTGGAAGACCCAGATGGAGTTCCAGGCTCCTGGCTTCAGGCTGGCCCAGACCTGGCTGTTGTAGCCATCTGGGGAGTGAACCAGAGGATGAAAGATATCTCTGTCTCTCCCTCTCTCTGTCACTCTATTTTTCAAATAAATAAAATTTAAATAATATACATTTTTAAGCACTTATGGAACATTTAAGAAACACATTGAAAAGAGATGAAATTTAAAGAGCAGGAGAAGCTCAAAGCATATTTCAAATGCTCCTCCAGGGATCCAAACCTATTGTGTCTCAAGACAGGAGACCCTGTCCCTCCTGGTCCCTGATGGATTTCCAGAGTCTGGCCCAGAGAGGATCCTCATATACACTCAACAATGAATGGTGAGCAACTGACTCTCTGATGACGATGGCATAGGTAGGGTGAGCAGCTGGCAGGGCAGACACTGGCAGTAATGGAGCCCTTTCCAACTGGGAAGGGATGAGAGGATAAGGTCTCTGGGAAGAGACGCACAAGAAAAAAGAGCAGAATCGTGACGGCCGTCTTCACACCCAAAGCCAGCAGTTACAGAGAGGCAGAAGGTGTCCCAACACAGGAACGATGTTCTACCTGACGCTGTTGGGAAGTGGTCTGGCTGACCGTCTCAAGCCCCTCCTCCCTCTGTGTGGGACAGAGGTCTGTCTGATGTGTTGGGAGTCACAGCGCAGGGGCCAAGTGGTCTTCCCAATTCCAGCCTACCCAAGACATCCCTTCATCCCACATTCCCAAAATACTCGATCCCCGAGAGACCGTGCAAGGCCGCTGGTGCAGCAGGTGGAATCCTGGGCACCCCGTCGCCCCAGACACTCGGTGCAGCACCATTTCTGCCCCACACAAGCCTCTCCCCAGGAGAAATGAGCACACTCTGCCCCAGGGCTGACCGCTCTTCTTCCGCCTTCCACTTGTTTAGCCTGTGGTGAGGTATGACAGAAGCACACACAACTGGCCACAGGGGAAATTTCTCCACCTTCTGGAAGGAGAGCAAGCTCACCTTGACCTCCGCAGCAGGTGGCTGAGTCGGTGGCCTGGTGCTGGGGGCTTCTCCTGCGGCTGGTCGGTCATGCTGCTTTCATGTTGCTGGGCAGGTGGGAAGAGGCGACCTGGTTCTGCAGGGGCAAAGGAGACGGCATGGTCACATCCTTATCATCTGCTCCTGGCTCACCATCAGCCACCCTCCTGCCCGAGAGCTGCTCCCGCCCACACGCTTGCGCTGGGGAAGCCTGCAGCGTGCCTGACAAGACACTGGGGAAGGCGACCATGAACATGAACCTGACAGAAACAGTCTGGGGGCGGGGGTGGGGAAGAGAGTGAGATTGATCTGTCACGGTGTTATCTGGTAGATGCCGATTTCCCCAAATTCGTTCAACAGCCTCTAAGCGTTCTTCGAAAAGTTCATGACAAAATGGAATTTAAAAAATAAGTTTGTTTTGGTACCAAAAAAGTTGCAATCTATGAATAGTTTTCCCTTAATACACATTTTCCAAAGACTTCACACATGCATGGATTTCAGAAAAACTCTACGCTCAAAAAAACTTATCCTTAATCCCGTTTCCACAAACTTTCTGAAGCTCCCTCCTGCTTGCCCCACAAGGGAGGGGCGGCAGCTCACAAGGACTGTGACTCGGGGCTTCTCAGAGGAGCAATGACTGCTGGGAGCTATCAGGATGAATACTTCCCTGAGACACAATACAAATGAGAGGCTAGAAAAATGAAATATTCATACAAAGGATCAGCCTACTTTTTAATGATTGGATTCAACAGACCATTCTGTCCAATTGGTGTGAGAATCCCTAAGCGCTTACTCCTAATTGCTGTGCCTACATCATGGGCTGGCAGGCAGTCTGCAGGCAGTGCCGAGCCACAGGCCGTGGCTGAGTGGCCCTGCCACGGTCAGCACTCATCCCGCACATAGCAATGCCTTCCTAAGGGGGCTGCTGGGATCCTGGCTCAGAGAGGGAGGCTGCAAATAAAAATGATTTCCGCTTCCCTCTCTGGACTGCAAAATGTTAATACTGGGAGATTCTTTCCCAAAAAGAGAATGAGGGCAGGGAAGTGTAGCTCCAGGCGGGCTGCAGAAAGGGGACAGCACCAACTTGCTGTCGTGAGGTGCCAGGGGATTTCCAAACATTTGTGGGAGACCGGCCTGTGGTGCGGTGGGTAAAGCTGTACCTGTGACACTTGCATTGCACATGGGCATTGGTTCAAGTTTTGGCTGCTCTTCTTCCAATCCAGCTCCCTGCTAATGACCTGGTAAAGCAGAGAAGATGGCTCAAGTGCTAGGACCCCCATATCTGTGTGGGAGACCTGGATTAAGCTCCTGGCTCCTGGCTTCAGCTTGATCTAGCCCTGGGTGTTGCAGCCATTTGGGGAGTGAACAGCAGATGGAAGAACTCTCTCTCTGTCTCTCCCTCTCTCTGTAACTCTGCCTTTCAAATAAATATGTATAATGAAAAAAAATATATATAATGTATGGATTTCACAATTCTTTTTTGCAGCAAAATAAACTTGTGCTTTTAAAATGAATATTTTTTGTTTATTTAAGAGCCAGAGAGGCAAAGAGAAAAATACAGAGAGAGAGAGAGAGAGAGAGAGAACACTGTCACCCACTGGTTCACTCTTCAAATGCCAACAAAAGCTGGGGCTGGGCAGAGGCTGAAGCCAGAAGCCCAGAATTCAAATCAGGTCTTACACTTGGGTGGTGGGGACCTAGTTACTTGAGCCAGTGTCTCCCAGAGTCTGCATTAGCAGGGAGCTGGAGTCAGGAGCCAGGGATGGGAATTGAACTCAGGCTCTCCAAGATAGGGGGTGCAGGCATCTGAACAGCTATGTTAAACACCTGCTCCTGCAAACTTACCTTTTAATTCCCTTTTCCCATGAGCTTTCTGAAGTACCCGAGTAACAAAAGAGTGAGGCTCACATAGAGTTGTCCCTGGATCCCTGTCCGCCCCCACCCTGAACTTCCCAACCCTACCTATGGCAACCCCGGCCGAAGCCGCCTCCCTGAATGAGAACAGTCATCTATTAACACGGACTGGGACATTTCAGAAAATAAATTATCTTCAAAATGTCAAGAGGGCTGCTGGTATTCATGCCTACTATTTAATGCTATAAAAATGATTTTTTTTTTTTAAATTGAGAAATCTTTTGTCTCTGACAGCCAGCTCCAAAAAAAGCCCTTGAATACCTAGTGTCTTCGTACTTGCAGGCAGCATTCAAAGTCATTTTCACCCATCTGAATGTTTAAGAGAAAGTGCTTATTCCTCCCAACTCTCAGCTTTTAAGTAGTTCCTATTTTAAACTATAGGAGAGCATAACTACAGAAGAGCTTCACATTTCAAAGGCTTGTTTGTTTTGTGTGTGTGTGTGTGTGTGTGTTTAATACAAACATACATCCACTCTCACTCCTGCCTCACACTAAATCATCTGCAATTTTAGAGTTTGTTACTCATGACATTCTAGCGAGAAGCCATCCTGAACATTCCTATAGCAACAGAATGTTTTTGAGGCAATGTCTGTAACGTGACAAAGATGGTTATCATGATCTCTGAATGTTGGTGCAAAGCAGGTTATGGGGAGTAACTGTTTATGTACAAAGAAGTCACTGCAGGAACTGGCAACCTGAGTAGCAGGCCGCTGGGAGGGCCCACGGCAGGTTGGGAAGCTGGCAGGTGCTTCCCTCAGTTTCCCCCTTTACCCTCAATGTGGGGAAGTGAGTCTCCCAAGTCCTTGGAACTGCTTGTCCAGTGGTGGAGAGCTAATGTTTAGTCAACCTCACGGCCAATGTTAACTGGCAATCAACTCTATGTCAGGTGGGTGGCTAGACTCCAGATGTCTTTTTCTTTCTTTCTTCTTCTTTAAGATTTACTCATGTGTTTGAAAGGCAGAGTTACAAAGAGAAAGGGAGAAAAAACAGAGAGATCTTTCATCTGCTGATTCACTCCCCAAATGACCGTGTTGGCTAGGGCTGGGCCAGGCTGAAGCCAGGAGCCTGGAGCTTCTTCAAGGGTCTCCCACATGGGTACAGGGACCCAAGCACTTGGGCCAAATTCTATTGCTTTCCCAGGTGCATTAGCAGGAGCTGGATCAGAAGTGGAGCAGCTGGGACTGCAGCTGGTGCCCATATCGGATGCCAGTGTCTCAGGCAGAGGCTGTGCCACAGCACCGGCCCCTAGACTTTAAAGGAATCTAGATTTGGGCCTTCTTCAAAGAAAGAAGCCCAAAAGAGACATATAAACAGATAATTATTCCCCTTTCCAGCTTAGAAGAGATTTTTGTCTAAAGGAGAAGGAAAGGGAATTAACTAACTCAATCCATCCATTCAACAAACCATTCATCCATCCAGTGTTGCCTGGATACCTGTGGTATGGCACAGCCGAGTGAGACCGATGTGTTCCCTGCTTTCATGGAGCTTATAATCTGACGGGGAAAGTCAACATCGATAAATCAGAAGCAGGTAACGACAGCAGTGGTGTTGTGGAGAAACACAGTGACAGCGGGCAGACTAGCATGGAAAAGGGTCGGCTTTCCCAAGGAATGAGCCTTTACTCTGAGCTCCGGGAATAAATGAGTGGAGCAAAGTCAGGGGGCAGGAAGGACAGGACAGAGCGGGAGCTGCCCACACAATGACGGCCTGTGCAAAGGTCCTGGATGGGCAGTAGCCTGGCTTGCCCCAGCTATGACAGGAGGCCCTGAAGGAGGATCGCACTGGTTCCTGACCTTATACCGTGCCCCAGCCACTGTGGTACCCAAGATGGGCCTTAGAGACGGGAAGAGTTTCCAAGAAAGCACCCAAGACACGACCTTGGCCAAATCAGGCGCATGATGTGCAGATCTGCTGAATTTGCCCTCATGTGCTGAGCCGCCAGGAGGCATCCAAAACAAGGGTCACCTTGCGTCCACGTCTCAGGGTTCTTAGCTACTTTTTTCTGCAACAGTGGAACCTTGGTTAAATTCGATTTGGCCGGTGGTCAATGCTGCTGAAAAACCGGCAGTGAGCATGGGTTTGGGGATGTGGAGGAAGATTCTGTGAATAAGCTACTGCTGGAGAAGCCTCTTGGAAGGTGTCACTTGTAGGAAGGTCACACAATCTCATGCACAGAACAAGAGCTTGGCCCTAAGCAGATCTGGGCTCATGTGGCCTCGCCTTGCACCGGCTGCACGACTTCCTTCTTCTACAAAATGGGGGTGAGCAATGCCTTGTTTGCAGGCGCCTCAGGAAGCTCAGAGCATGGAGGTCCCACATGGACCTGACAGGCCCTGGATAGGGGGCAGCCATTACTAGTGCTTGGGGATGCTCACACCCCTCCCTCCACGTGACAGTCAACAGCATTTCTCAGCCTGTGCCCTCAAGGGTCCCAGCCCAATCCAGAAACCATCTGGAGGACTCAGGGCCAGAAGCCAGCACAGGACATCAGATGGCAGAGGGGGTGGGACAGCAAACACACCTCCAAGGCCGGATGTAGGCCAGGCATGGCAATGGGGTGGCACAAATGGTGCCACTAACACAACACTCACTGCTGGGATCACCCTTTTACAAGCAAGGAAACTGAGGCCCAATGACCCACCCACGGCCACAAAGTGAATGGTGCAGCCAGGGCTTGCAGTACCAAAACCTCTCTCAACCTCACCCCTACACCACTTATGGGCATGGAAATCTAGTCTTCTTTCCACATGGCCAACAGGAAATAACCCTGGAAGCTTGTGCGACTTTCCAAGGACCTACGGAGGCAAGCGCCACCCTGCCACCACCCCCACACCACTGTTCGAGCCTCGCTTCCCCTTGTGTACAACACATACCCCACTGCGCTGTGGGGAGAGAAGGCGAAATGAAGATTGAAGAGTCTTGAGGAGGGAAAACTTCAATATACAGACAGGGGCACTTTAAAGGGGCATCCAGGAGCCCACGTCCAAGGGGACGGCTCCTCTGGGCCACGAGGCCATGGAGTCCCAGCTCAGTTTGCAGCAGAGCAGGCAGGAGCTCCAGCCCCGGGGAGGGGGGGGGGCGGAGCCCAGGATGCAAACCCCAGGGCTTCTGCGAAGGGAAGTGGTGCCAAATGAAGGGTGAGCCTTCCCTCCGTGCCACCCACAGCACATCAGAAATTGACAGATTTTTAAAAAGAAAAAAAAAAAAATAGCTGAGGCGAGTGGGGTGGAGTAGACTCGGATGGAGCTCCTGGCTCCTGGCTTCACCCTGGCCCATTTCTGGCTGTTGTGCCCATTTGGGGAATGAACCAGGAGGAGGATATAAATGTGAAACAGGATCTGGAGCCCCTGAGATGCAGCGCAGGGAGGGCTTGCTGTGACCAGAGGTCCGAGCCCATGGCTGCTTTGGGGACCGCCCAGCTCATGAATGAGTTCTCTGCACAGTCGACGAAGCAGACTGAATTTTTCAAAAGAAGCCAGGAAGCGTTTCAGATGTGAGGAAAACTCCTAAACTCATCCAACTCTCTCTCTCTCTTCTTCTCACGCCCTAACTCTGTCCCCAGAAAAGGCTGGGGGGGAGGAGGTTTATCCTGCCCCAGAGGAGAGAGTTCCTGCCCAGACCATTAGGAGATTCAGGCCGACCTAAACACATCTGCTCGTTCCAGAGCATCTGGGCCTTTCACATCAAAAGGAGCAGCTCCAATGCTGACAGCATGTCGGACGGACTCAGCCCAGGTAGGCTCGGAAGGCAAGTTGCTGTCTCCTCTCCCCTCCTGCCCCTTGCTCACGGTCCCAACCAACTTGCCTTTCAGGGCCTCGGACACTCAAGTTTGCTCCTACCCCTGGGCCTTTGCACACGCTGGTCCCCCATGCCTCGGATGCTCTGTCCCCAGCTCTCCCTCACTGTCCACGCCTCATTCAAGTTGTAGCTTCAGTGAGGTAGCGCCCACCCTCCAGAATCCCAGTGTGCAGCAGCACCCATCACAGTTGCGATTAATCATGCGATGGATGTGTTACATCTCCTCGGCACCCTGTGTCTCTACCAGCCAATGTCAGTTTTTCTTACTATCATGTCTGCTGGCCTAGCCCAGCAGGTCTCTATCCTGATTGTACACCTGGGGAGCTTCAGCAACTATAGTTGCCTGGGTCACATCACAAACCTATCAAGCAAGAGTAAAGCTCATCAGGTGGTGTAAGGCGTGGCCAAGGCTGAGAAGTCCCAATTTAAAGAAGACGCCCTGGCCCTCCCAGAGCAATCTTGGTTACAGGAAGACCTTGCTCCCTTTGTTTGTGTATACAATATATCGTTTCAATGTTGGTCTCCACCCTAGAGATCAATTTTGAGGATGTTCCGGAAGAGAGATTTTGGACAAAGTCCTCATTGTCAAAGTGGAACGCTAGCCCCTTCTGCAGAGTCCTCCTCCAGCACTCTGTGTCCTCTGACCCTGGCTTATCACCTTCCTCCTCAGAGCCACAGGGCAATGCTGATGTGCTCCCGAGACACACTGGAATACCGCCCGTGAAATCCCCTAATTCTCTCTTGTTTATTTGACAGGCAAAGACACACACACACACACACACACACACACACACACAGTTTCACTCTCCCAAATGCTTGCAACAGCTTGGACTGGGCCAGAGCAGGAGCCAGGAGCCCAGACCTCAACCCAGGTCTCCCAAGTGGGTGGCAGGGACCCAATCACTGGGGCCATCACTGCTGCCTCTCGAGGTCTGCATTAGTGGGAAGCTGGAGCCAGGAGCCTGGGCTGGGACTGGAACCCAGGCACTTGGATGTGGGATGCTGGTATCTTAGCCGCTAGCCTAAATGCCCACTCCTGGAAATCCCCTCACTTTAATTAAAATAGGCACAGCTATACCATGCAATATAATGCAGTAATGCACAAAACTGCACATTAAATTTTATTAAAATCTGAGGGTTCAAAGCCAGTTTGGGCTAGGCCAAGCCCTCCAGGTCAGCCCCAGGTGGACAGGGAGGAAGGAAGTAAATCACCTACGGTGGCAAGGGTGTGCAGAAACTGGAACCCCTAGGTGTTGCCATAAAACTGGGAAATGGTGCAGCCGTTGTGAAAAGCTTTTCTCCAAAAGGGTAATAGAACGTCTAGGGGACCAGTGACTCTGCTCCTGGCTATACATACCCCAGAGAAGTGAAAAACAGGCTTTGAAATAAACCTTACTCACAAATGTACCTGGCAGCATTATTCACAGCAATCAAAAAGGTAGAAACAGCCTAAGTGTCCACTAGCTGATGAATGGATAAACACATTTGGTTAATATGTATAATGGAATATTACTCAGCTATGAAAAGTAATTAAATACTGATGCATGCAACAACATGGATGAACCTTAAAAACATTATGCTAAGTAAAGAAATCAAACACAAAAAATCCTACAGAAGGATGCTTCAATTTGTGGGAAATTAATTTCTTAAAAAGGATTTATTTATTTATTTGAAAGGTAGAGTTGCAGAGAGGCAGAGGCAGAGAAAGAGAGAGAGGGATCTTCCAACTGCTGATCTACTCCCCAGTTGGCTGCAATGGCTGGAGCTGGGCCAGTCAGAAGCCAAGAGCCAGGTGTCAGGAGCCAGGAGCCAGGGTGCAGGGGCCCAAGGACTTGGGCCATCTTCTACTGCTTTCCCAGGCCAATAGCAGGGAGTTGGATTGGAAGTGGAGCAGCCAGGACTCGAACTGACACCCATATGGGATGCTGGCACTGCAGACAGAGGCTTAACCTACTATGCCACAGTGCTGACCCCAGAAAAATGGAATTAAAACTTAATTTAGGGGCAGAGAAACTCTGAAATCTGGTCATAGTTTTTTCATAATACACACATTCCATGAATTTTTGCCAGACCTTTCCCATGTATGAATTTATAAAAGTTTTTGTACCAAAATAAGCATTTTTTAAAAAGTCTTTTACTTATTTTAAAGGCAGAGTAACACAGAGAGGGTGAAACAGGGAGAGATCTTCCACCTGCTGGTTCACTCCCCAAATGGCTGCAACAGGGGTATGAGCCAGGCCAAGACCAGGAGCCTGGAGCTCATCCTGGACTGCCACGTGGGCGGCAGGGGTCCACCTTGGGTCATCATCCACTGCTTCCAGGTGTGTTAGCATTGAGCCACATTGAAAGCCAGAGCAGCCAGGACGCAAACCAGCTCTCCAATACAGGATGCTGGCATTGTAGGCGGTGCCCTCACCCGCTGTAATACAACACTGGCCCCCCCCAAATAATTCCATTTTCTACAAACTGTTTGAAGTCCCCTCAGAGTATAGGATTTTTTTTTTTTTTTTTTTTTTTTTTTTAGCATCCAGCAAGGTAGGTCCACTGAGACAGGAAGCAGATTCGTTGCCAGGAAGGGGAAAGTGGGAGTGACTGCTTCTTGGGCAAGTGGTTTCCTTGTGAGGTGATGAACACAACCGGGAACCAGACAGGTGAGGCTGCGGAACACCGTGAATGCACTAAATGCTACTCACTTGTATTCTTTTAAATGGCCAGTGGCTAACTCCGTGTTATGTGAATTTAACTCCCATTGCAAAGAAACGAGCGAAGCGCCACCACGAGGGACTCTGACTCAGGTGCAGGCTGGCTCGGGACCTGCTTTTTTTCATCCTCAGTGTCTCCAAGACAAACGGCCCCCTGACACCACCTGGCAGGCAGGGCAGACCTGTGCAGACTCTGCTGGACGAACCAGTAACAACGGCGGCTACTTACTGAGTGCCAAGTGTGTGCCAGGTACTGGGCTTGATGTTTGCAGATAGATGCTCTCAGAACCACACCGAGAGGGAGGGATGAGCTCTGTTTATCTTACAGACGGGAGATGGAAGCTCAGAGAGGCCAGGTAAATTGGCCAGGGCACATAGCCGATGAACGACAGATCCAAGCTGGTATCTGTGTGATGCCACAAACCACCTTTTTCCGCCATTATCTTACATTATGGTATTGTGTCCTTCAACCAGCTCTTCCAGGTGGCAGAAATGTCACTGCTGTGACAATCCAAAAACAATCCAAACCCCAAATCCAAAAATCCTAATCCCAAATTCCGAAATCTGGAATGACTTGGATGGTGACAGGGTGCCACCAGTGGACAACTCCACACCACGAAACTGTTTCACACCCTGAATTATTAAAATATTGTCTAGAATTACCTTCTGTGCATAAGGTGAATGACTTGCAAATGAATTCTGTGTTCTGACTGAGGTCTTGCCCCCATGCTATCTCATTGTGTGTGTGAAAACGGTCCAAAATCAAAAAGAATCCCAAATCCCAAGCACTTGAATAAGTGACGCACAAGTTGTATGAGCAGTCTTCAAAAAAGTTCATGAACAATGGAATTTAATAATTACCTTAGGTTCAAAAATTCTGACATCTAGGCATGGTTTCTTATAATACACGTTTCCCATGGACTTTCTGAAGCCCCATTGTGTGCACCATGCCCTTTATCTTGGACCATCTTCTTCCAAGTGTGGTCTTCAGTCCTGTAGCTCAGTAGCCCCTGGGAGCTCATGCAGATTCTCACCCTGAGTTTGCTGAATCACACCCTGCTATCCCCAGATACCTCGTGTGAGAGGCTCAGGTTCTACACCTGCGCTGTCCAGTAAGACCGCCACTAGCCACAGGGGCTCTCTAAATTAAAACCAAGTACACTGGTGGGGGGGGGGAGCGGTGCCATTGTTCACTTGGCTAATCCTTCACCTGTGGCGCCAGCACACTGGGTTCTAGTCCTGGTTGGGGTGCCGGATTCTGTCCCGGTTGCTCTTCTTCCAGTCCAGCTCTCTGCTGTGGCCCGGGAGTGCAGTGGAGGATGGCCCAAGTGCTTGGGCCCTGCACCCCATGGGAAACCAAGAGGAAGCACCTGACTATTGTCTTCGGATTGGCGCAGTGCTGGCCGCGGCGGCCATTTAGGGGGTGAACCAACGGAAGGAAGACCTTTCTCTCTGTCTCTCTCTCTCTGTCTAACTCTGCCTGTCAAAATAAAAAAAAAAAAGTACACTTAACACCTCAGCTCTTCCGTTACAGCGGCCACAGGTGCACATGCTCCCTGGCCACGTGTGGCTGGTGGCTGCCATGCTGGCCCACGCAGAATGGATGCTCTCATCAGTGCAGAGAGTTCTGTAGGACAGGGCTCTGCAGGGCGGGGCAGCTCTGTCTCAGCACTGCCAGCACCCAGGAAGAGCTCTCTGCTGTGGGCAGGGCTTTCTGCACATGGCGGAGCAGCAGGGTCTCCCACTGGGAGTGGTCTGGCCCCTCACAGGCCCTTAGCAGGGTCTGGGGACATTTTTGGTTGTCACAACTGGAGGTGCTGTTACCATCTACTGAGTGGAGGCCAGAGATGCTCCTAAACACCCTGAAAAGCACAGGACAGTCCCCCACAACAAAGAAGTAGGTGGCCCAAACGTCGCTGGTCTGAGAAACTGAAGAGTTCTCCAGAAAGCATGGGCAGGCTCAGGAAAACCTGCAGCAGGAGACCAGTGAGACTGAAGCGCCTTCCCCTTCGCCAAGTCCAGAACCCTGAGGGGCCGGTGTCTGAATTATAAGGTGTCTGTTGTTGCCATGAAAGCAGAATAAGAAGCCTTGGCTTCTAGAATGATCCATGAACTCATTGCTAAAAGTTCCTACTTTTCAAGTCCCAAGGGCTAGGAAAGGAAGAAGCTCACACTTGGCATTCATATCTGGAACACAACCTGCTGCTGGTTAGATTTAGTCAGGGGCTGGCGCTGTGGCACAGCGGGTTAACGCCCTGGCCTGAAGCATCGGCATCCCACATGGGCGTCGGTTCTGGTCCCAGCTGCCCCTCTTCCGACCCAGCTCTCTGCTATGGCCTGGGAAAGCAGTGGAAGACGGCCTCAGTCCTTGGGCCCCTGCACCCACGTGGGAAACCTGGAGGAACTCCTGGCTCCTGGCTTCAGATCAGCGCAGCTCTGGCCGTTGCGGCCAACTGGGGAGTGAACCAGTGGATGGAGGACTTCTCTTTTTTTTTTTTTTTTGACAGGAAGAGTGGACAGTGAGAGAGAGAGAGAGACAGAGAGAAAGGTCTTCCTTTGCCATTGGTTCACCCTCCAATGGCTGCCGCGGATGGCGCGCTGCGGCCGGCGCACTGCGCTCATCCGATGGCAGGAGCCAGGTGCTAGGTGCTTTTTCCTGGTCTCCCATGGGGTGCAGGGCCCAAGCACTTGGGCCATCCTCCACTGCACTCCCGGGCCACAGCAGAGGGCTGTCCTGGAAGAGGGGCAACCGGGACAGAATCCGGCACCCTGACCGGGACTAGAACCCGGTGTGCCGGTGCCACAAGGCGGAGGATTAGCCTGTTGAGCCACGGCGCCGGCGAACTTCTCTTTCTCTCTCTCTGCCTCTCCTCTCTTTGTGTAACTGACTTTCAAATAAGTAAATAAATCTTTTAAAAAGATTTGTTCAAAAAATAAATAAATAAAAAGATTTGTTCATCCACCGCTTATGTCAAAGTGTTTGCTGAGCACCTGCTATGTGCCGGGTACTCTTTGGGTATTGAAAACACAGCAATAAATCAAACAAACAAAAGGTTTTTGCCCTTGTGGTTCTGGAAGTCTGGCAGGGAGAGCAACAGTACACAAGTAAGCAAGTATAAGGATGTCTTGAAAAGTTGTGGAAGAATGGAATTAAAAGATAAGTTTATTTTGGTGCAAAAAACATTTGAAACCCAGGCAAAAATTCATGCATGATTTTTTCATAATATGCATTTTCTGTGAGCCACTTGAAGACCCCTGCTCCCAAACGGCTTCCTGCTAATGAGCACCCTGGGAGGCAACAAGTTGGGGCTCAAGGACTTGGGGTTCCTGTTATCCGCATGGGAGACCTGGACTGAGCTCTGTACTCCTAGCGGGTCTAGCCCCAACTGCTGTGGGCTTTGGGGGATGGGAAAGATTGTCCCATTTTCAAACAACAATAATAATAAACCCTTGTCTACCCTTAGCTTGCAGCATTAACCCTGGGGGCAGCACCCTCTGCTTGTCTCCAGGCTGGCGAGCACGCCCTGTCAACTCTGGTGAATGAGGACAAGGCTGGATGAGCACAGAGTGGAACCGGAAGAAGGATCAGCCAGGGCTTCCTCCTTCCTCCTTCCACTAGACAGGCATCCAAGACAAAAAGCAGGCAGTGTGTCAGGGGCCTGGACATCCATTCTGGACTCCGAGATCGTCGGCCTCGGCACCTCTCGGTGCTTCCCAAGGAATGGCTTCAGCTCAGAGGCATCTGAGGCAGAGAGGAGACCCGGTAGCAGTAACTGCAAATATGAGGCTGCCGTATTCGTACTATTCATGATACAAGGCACTAACAGGCATCTTGAAAGACCTAGAACTTCAAAATATGAAGATATCTAGCTCTGGTCCCCAGAACTCTGGTGACAGGAACTCAATTCAACTATCCCACCTGGGTAACAGGGACCCAAGCACTTAAGTCATCTTCTGCTGCCTCCCAGGGTGTACACTGGCAAGAAGTTGGAATACGAAGCAGAGCTGGGACTTGAACCCATATACTCCAATATGGGATGGGGCATCACAAGCAACTTAACTGCTGGATCAAATGCCTGCCCATGTCCACAAGTATTTTAAAGTCCCCTCCCATAACTTGCAGCCAAAGTCAGAACCCTAGGTAGGGGCAGGCATTGTGATACAGCAGGTTCAGTTCATGGGGTCCTGGCTGCAGCCTGACCCAGCCCCGACTAGTGTGGGCATTTGGGGGTAAACCAGTGGGTGGAAGATCTCTCTCTCTTGTCGTTCTCAAATAGATGAAAATAAATAATCATAACAATAATGATGGACTCTGGCTAGTGCCAGTAAAGGAAAGAGCATTAGCAAGCTCACAGCTGTGTGTTTGGTGAGCGCCCCTACTCACAAGACCGTGTGCTTTGGAGTGTGGCTCTACCTGGACTGCAGTCTCTTTATCAGCTCAGCCCCCCAGTTTCACAAGAAGCCAAGTTCACCGGGAGCTTTCACACATCCACACTTATGCTGGGGCAGAGGTCTTAACAGGCCTCGGAAAATACAGTTCATGCATCCCAAAGAGCATCTGTTGAGCACCGTTACACACCAGGCATTTGCTGCCAGTGACTGGCGTACAATAGTGAGCAAACAAAACTCCCTGGTCTCACAGTGATTTCATTTTAATATGGGGAAAGAGAATAAAAATAAAGAACTGGAATTAAACAGTATGTTAGATGGTTAGTGATGCTATGGAAAAAATAAAGCATGAGATGGGGTGGAGTCAGGGAGGACCTCCCTGAGACGGTGACACCTGAGCAAAGACCCGAGGGAGGTGAGCAAATGTGGGGAGATGTGGAGGACGGAGCACCCAGGAAGAGAGGCCAGCAGTGGCCCTGCAGTGGGCAGACCCCTGATGTGACAGAGGAGCTAGAGGAATTCGGTGGTGTGGCTGGGATAGTGAGAAGGAAGCAAGTGGTAGGAAATGAGGTCAGAGGGATTGTAAGGAGGATTTAAAAATAACAAAACAGAGAAACACAGACACACCAGAGTGGACTGGTCACACAGGGTGCTCAGGAAAGGCCTGGGCAAGGAGGCGTCACTTGAGCTGAGACCTGAATGAGCCGCAAGATCTGAGATGTTCAAAGCCATGATGGAGGCCGGCGCCATGGCTCACTAGGCTAATCCTCCGCCTTGCGGCGCCGCCACACCAGGTTCTAGTCCCGGTCAGGGCACCGGATTCTGTCCCAGTTGCCCCTCTTCCAGGCCAGCTCTCTGCTGTGGCCAGGGAGTGCAGTGGAGGATGGCCCAGGTTCTTGGGCCCTGCACCCCATGGGAGACCAGGAAAATCACCTGGCACCTGCCATCGGATGAGCGCAGTGCGCCGGCCGCAGCGTGCCAGCCATGGCGGCCATTGGAGGGTGAACCAATGGCAAAAGGAAGACCTTTCTCTCTCTCTCTCTCTCTCTCTCTCTCTCTCTCTCTCTCTCACTGTCTACTCTGCCTGTCAAAAAACAAAAACAAAAACAAAAAACAAACAAAAAAAAGCCATGATGGAAGCTAATGCAATGGTCCAGAGGTAGGGATCAGCTTTGCGTGGCAGGTGCACAGGAGTCCCCCATCATGAGGGTAGTGGTTCTCCGGCAGCGACTCTGCCCTCTGGGGAATGCTGCACAGGACAGCCCTCTCAACAGAGAATGCCTGGATCACGTCTCGGCCTTTTGGCTAAGATCAGTGTGAGAATGGTCTGGCCCTGGGCAGGACCTCATAAGCTACTGAGAAGCGTGAGGACTCACTAATGCCCGTGCTAGCAGAGTATCATCCCTACACGCGGCACCTCCATGACATGCAGCTGCGAGATGACAGGGAGGGTGTCAGAGACGAGAGGGGAGCTGTGCTGAAGTCACCCCAGCCTGATGTGATCTCTCCGGGAGCCCTTCAAATGGAGGCGAAGGCACTCAAACACAGAGAGGCCACGGAGGCTGACTTCCGGAAGAGCGATGCCTCCGAGAGCCATCCTCCAGCAGCCGAAGTCCTTGAGGAGTCAAGCGGGCCCTGGTCTGGGGAGAGCACAGCCTGGCACGGTGAAGAGGCTGAGGGCTGGAGAATGCTGAAGTCTGGTGACTGCAAGTGAACGGGCTGAAGCCAGTTTGTGGATAGCTCACAGCTCAAGAAGGAAATCCCAGGGCCGAATCGTGTGCAGCAGGTTAAGCAGCCGCCTATGACACCGCCATCCCATATTGGAACATCAAGTTCGAGTCCTGGCTGCTCCACTTCCAATCCAGCTCCCTGCTAATGAGCCTGGGAAAGTAGTGGAGGATGGCCCAAGTGCTTGGGCCCCTGCACCCATGTGGGAGACCTCGAAGAATCTTCTGGCTCCTGACTTCAGCCTGGCCCAGCCCTGGCCATTGTGCCCATTTGGGGAGTGAACCAGTGGATGCAAGTTTCTCTCTGTCTCTCTCTCCATCTCCCCACCACCCCGTAACTTTGCCTTTCAAATCAATAAATACATCTTTAAAAAATAAAGAGTTAAATCACTCAGGGAAACCCAACTCCGGGCAGAAGGAGAGGGACTTAAATTGGGGTGCCAGGGGAGAAGCCCACCAAAGCCTGTCACTCAGTGCCCGGAAGACGCACAGGAGGAGCGGAAAGAGGCCCAAGCACGCCTCCCACCCTTGGCCCCCTGGAAGCTTTGATGCAGGCGGAGAGGCTGGGCCTGCCTCAGGGGGAGGAGCCTCTAGATGAGTTCTCATCATGTAGGAATGAGAAACACATCTCAGTGCAGAAGCAGGCCAGGATCCTGCCAGGACCACCACTCAGAGACGCTTTCTTAATGTGGTGAGGGGTGGGGCCGCACCGTGGTGACTGTGTTCCCACAAAATTCCTGATGGCACCTGTAGACCCGTGTCTGCGAGTTTCTAGGTGGGCAGACACCACGGACACACTGGCAGCCAGGCCAGCTTCCTCCTCTGTGTTTTTAAATAGCACTGATTCTTTGGGGCTGGCATTGTAGCACAGCAGGTTAAGCCACCACCTGTGATGCCAGTATCCCATATGAGCCACGGTTTGAACCCCAGCTGCTCTGCTTCAGGTCCAGCTCCTTGCTAATTCAGCCAGGAAAGAAGCAGAAGATGGTCTAAGCATTGGGCCCCTGCCATCCTGGATGGAGTTCCAGGCTCCTGGCTTCAGCCTGGCCCAGCCCTTGCAGCTGTAGCCATCTGGGGAGTGAACCACTAGATAGAAGAGGAGTCTCCCTCTAACTCAGCCTTCCAAACAAAAGAATCTTTTTTAAAAAACTGATTCTTCTCCACCTATAAAACATATTCAACATTTTAGAAAAAAATACAAAAAAAAAAAAAAACCCACCACCAACAAGAGGGCTGTGGCTGCGGCTTAGCAGGTTCAAGCCATGTCCTGCAGTGTCGGCATCCCATATGGGCACAGGTTCGAGTCCCAGCTGCTCTACTTCTGATCCAGCTCCTTACTAATGAGCCTGCGAAGGCAGCAGAAAATGGTTCAAGTCCTTGGGCCCCTGCACTCACGTGGGAGACCCAGAAGAAGCTCCTGGCTCCTGGATTTGGCCTGGGCCAGCTCTGGCTGTTGCTGCCTTTGGGGAGTTTACCAGCAGATGGAAGACCTCTCTCTCTCTCTCTCTCTCTGTCTCTCCCTCTCACTTTCTGTAACTCAGCATTAAAAAAAAAAAAAAAAAAAGGAGAAAAACCACTGATAATAATCTTTCCACTTGGTGGGATTTTTTGACTAAATTTTTAAGACATATATTTGAGATCCTGTTGTAAATATAATTTTGTACCCTGCGTGTAGCATAAACATATTGGCATGTTGTTAAAAGCTCTTTGTGAACATTAGTTTAGCCACTGAGTAATAATTTCCTGAGAATGGAGGTATATTCCTGAGTGCCGTAGGGAGCAGACGCCCAGGCCTTGGGGCTTACTTCTACAGGGACTGTGGAGCCACCCCCAGTGCTGAGAACAGCAAAGTCCCATTTGCTGAGCACTTCCTACTGCGGGCAGGCACTGTGCCCCCACACGCTGGGTGGCTGTGGGACCGTCGTGGGACCGTCGCACGCAGAATGTGCTCCCCTTCCTTGGACTCAGGACTTGTGCATTCCACTGGGCAGAGGGTTAGCGCTTGCTCCTGTCACGAAGAAACCAGAGACAAGCCCTCCCCCGCAACTGAGAGGAAGCCAGTTAGGCATGGGAATGGAGGAAGTGTGGGGTAGGGCCAGGGAAGCAGAGGCAACGTGGACAACTGGAAGGTTCCAGAACGGCCCTCAGGGCTCTCGTAGAGACTCACGCAAGGTGCCTGGATCCTAACCTACCATGTGGAGGAAAGCCATTCCCAACCAGGAATACCCACGTCTGACTGCAACAAGAGGAAGAAACAAGCTTCTTTCGTGTTAAACTCCTGATATTCGGCCGGCGCCACGGCTCAATAGGCTAATCCTCCGCCTTGCGGTGCTGGCACACCGGGTTCTAGCCCCGGTCGGGGTGCTGGATTCTGTCTCAGTTGCCCCTCTTCCAGGCCAGCTCTCTGCTGTGGCCCGGGAGTGCAGTGGAGGATGGCCCAGGTCCTTGGGCCCTGCACCCACATGGGAGACCAGGAGAAGCACCTGGCACCTGGCTCCTGCCATCAGACGAACGCGGTGCGCCGGCCGCAGTGCGCTGGCTGCAGCGGCCATTGGAGGGTGAACCAATGGCAAAGGAAGATCTTTCTCTCTGTCTCTCTCTCTCACTATCCACTCTACTTGTTTAAAAAAAAAAGAATCTTAAAAAAAATAAAATAAAAAATAAACTCCTGATATTTGGGAGATGAGTATAGTAGCTAATGTTGCCTTAACCAATGCAAGATACAAATTTGATTTTTTAAAAAAGGTATGGATTGGATAGACCTACAAAGGTACTTTTAAAAGTTCATGGGAAAAGAAACATCTTTTAATTTTATGTTTTCATGAACCTTTGGAAGTACCCTCACATATATCATAAACAGGAAACCTCTCCTACATCCGAAAGGAGGCAAATTCAGGATCAAATGTGATGGTGGAGAGTTCAGCCTGCTAGCTCTTGAATTGAGATAAGCTAAAAATGTCAACAGACTCAACAGGGGTTGAGATCAATTCACGAGCACAGCCCATTTCAGACAGACAACATCTGGGCATGTTAACAAGATAAAAATGTAAAGTTCGTTTTTACAAAAAGGTGTAATCTCCATCAAAGAAAACAAGTGAATATCACTCATGTTAGAGATGGGGGCCACTTTACGGAAAACACACAGAATATGGAAAAGCAGAAACTGAAGATACAGGTACAAGATACCTGAGTCTGGAGCAGGCTCAAATACTATGAGAGTCCATCAGGCCAGCAGAATGGTCAAGAGACTCATGATCCAGAGATACCAGAGCAATGGAGGGCAGGATCAGTG
This sequence comes from Sylvilagus floridanus, assembly GCA_949820135.1. Classification (NCBI taxonomy): domain Eukaryota; kingdom Metazoa; phylum Chordata; class Mammalia; order Lagomorpha; family Leporidae; genus Sylvilagus; species Sylvilagus floridanus. The sequence goes on along the minus strand of OX463227.1, from coordinate 122,554,115 downwards.
AGGCTGAAAAGAGGGGAGACTCTATAAAATCTGTAGCCAAAGAGTTGAACCCCTCCATGGGCAGCTCATGAGGCAGCCAGGCATCTACTCTCTCAAGCAAGAAAAGTGGGATATCCTTCTCTGGAAAAACTGAATGGGCCCAAAGAAAAGATGAGATCCAAGAATACTAGAACCAATTTAGTAAAATAGTACAGAAAATTCCAGATGACAGCTTTCTAATAAGTGTAAGGAGCAACCAGGTCAGACTTGAGATGAGTTGAGGATTCTGGCAGAAAATATCCAACTGGCTAGAGAGTTCAAGAGAAAAAAGTGAGGATATGATATAGTATATGGTAGATATAGTATATGGTAGTATATGATATAGTATATGGTAGAAAAAGAAAGAAAGGAAGGAAGGAAGGAAGGAAGGAAGGAAGGAAGGAAGGAAGGAAGGAAGGAAAGAACAAAGGAAGGATGAAGGAAGGAAGAAAAAGAAAGACAGAAAGATAGAAAGAAAGAGAAAGGAAGGAAGGAAGAGAGAGAAAGAAAGAAAGAGAAAAGGCAAGGAAGAAAGGCAATGAGAAACTCCTGGAAAAACAAAAGACCGTAAAGAAAGTATTCACAATATATTTCCTGGCTCCAAAGAAAATAACACAGCAGGCATCAGAGTCACACTTAAATGAACTCAACATCATGTAAGTAAGTAAATGAACAAGTCCATCAGGTATTAGAGCACTTGCACACATTGTGTGAGAGGCAGGGATTGCGGCAAACTAGAACAGGCGTGCCTGCATTGAAGGGACAGCCGCCAGCAGTGTTCCACCTGGGAAGTTGGACTTGAATGTACTATATCTTCCAGTTTTTAAAAACAAAACCCTAAACTCCAAAGTTTTAAAAATTTAAGCCAAATTTAAGGCTAACAACCTTACAAATCAGTAGGCAAATCAAACAAGTAGGTTCAGCCATGGACTGACTACATACAGCGTGGTAGGTTGACTGGCAGCTACAAAATAAAATTGTAAATGCTCTCAGTGTTAAGAATGTAAAAGAAGAGAGAGACAACAGACGTTAGAAAGAGGAAGGCAGACTAGGTAAGGATGCTATCATCATCATCATCTTACTGAACAGGGCCACAAGAGGTACGGTTGCTAAGGAACAAGAAATCTGACAGCAATACTCTTACTTAAAAGGTAACCAAATAGAGGAACTATAAATAATAATATAACTATGCTACAGCATAGGATGTGGGCAGTGCCAGTGAGCTACATCATCATCTATCATTACAGGAAGTCTGTAGATAATTTCTACGATAGGAATAAACTTAAAGCACATTATTCCAAATATGGAGGAAAATGTCAGAGAAAAATAATCCAAGAGTTAAAAGTATTTGCCTCAAAGGAATGGGAATGATTAAAAAGGGAAGAGACCAAGAGACTATTGTTTTTATTATTAATTCTTCTGAACCCCTTGCCCCCAACAACAAAAAATTATTGTCAAGAAAAAGAATCAATGCATGGAGTTGCCTACTGGGACAGATAACTCAGCCTGGGGGCTCTGGGTAAGATGCCATGGATGGCACTCAAAAGAGTTCAAAGACAGGTAATTTAACGAATGGGTCAGTTAGGCGTGTGGGGAGGCTTCAGGCAACAGGCAATACATGGGGCAACACCTACAGATGAGGACCAAGCAGGAAACACCTACCACCCCTGAGTCTGAAGGGCAAGTGGAAGAAGAAACAGTAACGGGAGTCCACTGTGTGGGAAGGACTGGGGGAGGGCACAGCTGTAAAAGACAGCCCTTGCCAGGAAGCCGGGGATTAACACTCCAACCTTGCTTTCCTCCTGTTCTTAGCTTGCCTGCTGGCTCCCCCAGTTGGTCAAACCCAACCGTGACCAGAAGGTAAAGTAAAGGAGCCCAGCTGACACACTCCCCAGGGGACAGCACCCGCCCAGGCTACACAGCAGGGCAGGGGACAGGACGGGTGGAGGAGGCAAGTGGAGACTCACCATCACACACTCCCAGACCTCCACTACGCAGCTCTCCCATCACCTGTGTGACTGAAGGAAGCCTTAGGCAAAGCTCGTGTTTGTCCAACGGTGACCTTTCTGACCTTCGCCATTTCAGCAGCAGAACTAGGGGACAGGCAGTAGGAGGGGACAGAGGAAGGGCACTTCCCCCCAAGGCCCTCAGTAAGCACACACGGGCGAGCGACATGTGTAGGTGGCTCTGAACTCTGTCGAGAATCCCATCCTGTTGACAATGGAGGCGGTGAGACAGACCCCCAGAGAGAGATAAGGATACAAGGTAGTGGGGTGAGCACAGAGGAAGATGGCAATCACAAGTGCCTCTGTGCCCCCATGCGGGGTGGAGAGGAGGAGAACACGTCTCCCCAGGCTCTCCTGAACAAGGGAGCCTCGGTGGACCCCTGAGGTTGAATGCAATGAGACACGTTTGGAGGCGGAGGAATGGGAAACAGGCTGTTGGCCAGGCTGGGTAGCGTGGTGGGGTGGGGGGTGGAGGTGGGAATCCAAATGCCAGGCCCAGGAGTCAGCACTTTATTTTTTGCCAAGATATTGTCAAGGTTTTCTGATCAGGTGATGTGTCTGAGGCAGTAGGGAAATCATATGGCTGGGTGCCCTTGACATGCGCTGAACCGATGTCAGGGAGAAGAAGGCGGGGTCTAGGAGGAGACTTCTCCCAGGGGCTACTTTGTATCTGCAGAAGGCTGCAAAGTAGGCAGGACCCTTGGACAGAGGCACACACCAAACTCAGCTACGAGGTCCACCCCTCTACTACGTCTTTCCTGAGCAAACCCTGCCTTCCTGGCAGTGGGGCAATGAGGCCCCAACCATCAGAGCCTGGAATACTTCACTAACCTCCTGTTTCCTGCTACTAAGGTACAGCTCCCTTTAATGCAAGAATGGTGACCAACTCATCTCTGTAGTCGCTGGTCCCAGCACAGAGTATGGCCTGTAACTGGGGCTACACTGGCTGGCTGGCCTGGTGGGAGGGAGAACAGTGGCCTATATGAGGGTGGTGACGATGCAAGTGAATCAAAGGCGACAGCACAATCGATCGGATCTGAAGCCCGTGTGCCTCCCCGAGCCTGCAGGTCTCAGGCCTGTCTCTCTTGGAAAGTGGGAGATTATAACATAATTGCTTTATCACTCTGCAAATATTCCCCAGCTTGTGAGGGCATGTTTGGTTATTAACAGATCATGCAACAAATCATACACAGGAAACAAACCATGAATGATAGACAGCTGGGGCCCTGGGCAAGAACCCGAGACCAAAACCTCCTCTTAGGCGCCATTTAGGAAGACAGGGTCAGATGCTCTGGCTTGCTCTGCTTCACAGGTTCTTACTGCCCTTTGCAGGAGGATGACAAGGGGCGAGAAGCCCTTCCCACGGGGCTGTTTTCCCACCAGCAAATCACCCTTGTTGTTAACTCATGTTCTTGGCAAAAATGATAGAAAGCAAAGCAGTGCTCTCGCACTAGGCTCCAGCATAATAACAGCTGTTGGAATTAAACAGCCAGGCTCCTGGCTTGATAGGGAATAAGAACAACCTCCTTCCAAAGGTGTTCCCAGGAGGGTGAGGGGCTCCTGGGTGGTCACCTCCCTAAACACAACAACCCACTACCTGCAATCAGAGACGGCGGCTGCCTTCCTCGCCGTCATCCCACCAGCCACTTAACAGAAGTCAGTCTCTCAACACCAGTGGAACAGCAGAATAGCTCTGAGGTTCTAGCTGTTAGCCTGAGACTCCGGAGCATCCCCTGATGTGTTTCATAAATCCTAAGAGTAGGGGTGGTGCGGTGCCCGAGTCACTCAGAGCCACCAGGAAGCAGGGAGTGACTTCTCCACCTCTTCTTCACCCGGGTAGGAAGGGGAACATGCCTGCTGTCTGCTGGTCCCAGAGGGAGAATGCCTGGGAGGCACCTTGCACTGTACTCCCCTGTCCATGTCCCAAAGTGGCTTCACCAACACGTCTCACTGGAACCATCCCAGGGAATAACCGGACAGGTCCCTTTATTCCCCTTTTGTAGATGGGAAAATTAAGGCACAGATTACCTGTGTAGGCAGCTTGCTCAGGGTTTCAGAGCTTTGGAATGCTGATGACTCACCCTTCTCTGTATCCTCAGACCCATAACAACTGCTCCACAGGTGTTTACGGAGGCGTCAGGACTCCCAGAGCCGAGCTACCCCAGTAACTGCTCCCAGGACTCGGTTACTTTATTTGCAGGATAACAACACTTTTCTCCTTCTAGGGCTCATGTGAGGATAGAGGGCATTCATCCACATAGTCCTTGTCAGCACTGCCGGGACACAGTACTCTCTGTATCAGCTGCTACAACTGTTGCTGGGGTTGGGACTGCTACCAAGAACACAGCACAAGGGACCATGAAAGAGAAAAGATGTCTAGCAAGGCCCTTCTGGGGATGCAGCAAGACCCAAGTGAAGACAATGGGGAAGCGCGGGGCATGCAGACGGCACAGCAAGGCCCAGGGCCTGGAAGTAAACAGATGTTAACCCGCTGTGTGTGAGCACCAGGTGAAGTGGGCGAAGAGGCAGGGTTTTTTTCTTTCTTTTTTTTTTTTTTTAACATTTATCTGATTTATTTGAAAGGTAGAGCTGGAGGGGTGATGGGCAAGGGGAAACGGGAGAGGGAGGAAGAGGTAGAGGAGGCAGGGGGAGAGGGAGAGGATCTTCCATTTGCTGGTTCACTCTCCAAATAGCTAAAACGGCTGGGGCCAGGCTGAAGCCAGGAGCCAGGAGCTTCTTCTGGGTCTTCCATGCGGATGCTGGGGCCAAAGTATTTGGGCCATCCTCCACTGCTTTCCCAGGCACATTAGCAGGGAGCTGGATAGGAAGTGGAGCAGCTGGGACTTGAACCAGCGTTCATATGGGTTGCCAGCACTGTAGGTGGCAGCTTTACCCGCTCCACCATAGCACCAGCCCGGAAAAGGCAGTTTTGTAAATTGTCATGGCCCTCCTCATTATGGTTTTTGTGTCCTAGTTCCTATCCTCAATTTTTAGGAGGCAAGGTGGGATTATCCACCTGAACAGCGATCACACAGTGGGCAAAGTGTTGAGGCCACAGTGTTCCAAATCGGCCTGAGTGACCTGCTTTGCTGAAACTTAAACAGCCCTCTGGAAATGGCCACACTTGCCTAAAACGTTACCCTTTGGGACCTGGGTTACTGGCTTGGGGAAAGAGGGTTCCCAGTTCCCCTGATCCTGGAAGCCCCAGCTTCGGCCCAGCAATGGCAGCTCAGAGCAGCTGACCAGCACCCACCCCCATCAGCCTCCCCCTGAGCAGGTCTCAGCAGGAAGCAACTTGGCAAGAGAGGAGGAAGGAGCCAGGTCAGTAGAGTGAGCGTGGGAGGACCCCCACGCGGAAGGCAAGGTCACTGCGCTGAACCGACGCTGTGTTGTGGCATCTGAGGCCAATCTGTGCTGTTATCAAGGCAAGGCAGAGCTGAGCCAAGTCACGTGGGCCTTTGAGCGCGTGGATCCCATTTGTCTCATCTTTGCTCTCATTTGGACTCCATTAGTGAGCACAAACTTGGCCAGGAGTGGCCCCTTCCCCTGACCACCAGCTTGGTTCCAGTGGCCCTTGTAGCCAACACTGCCCCAGGAGGCCAGACGCTGGGGGCAGCAGGGGCTCCTTGAGATCAGCGGCCATGCTCAACCACATCACACCCACACGCCTTGTGACAATCACCCCCTGCCCCTGGACACCCCAATGTGAGGAGGTCCTGGAACACTTGGGCCGACTGCACCCAGATCAGTAACGTGGGGTCCCAGTGGGGACTGCCTCTTCCCCCAGGACCAACCCCCCACCTGCCACCCCCCACACAGCTGGGCAGAACCATCAGCTGTCTTTTGAAGGTACTGAGGCTGGAATCTGGGACTCAGTGGCAGGCACGTGTGCAGCCAGCCCCGCCTTCCAGGCCCAGAGAATGCAGTAAAGAAACTCAAGAAGCCCAAGGTTCAGATTATTCTGGAAGCATTACACAAAGGCAGAAGACCGATAAATTCTACTGTTTAAAACTTATTAATTCTATGTGTAAACAAACAAAAAGGAGCAAATAAAATTAAATGTCAACAAAATGAAAAAATAATATCCCATGTGTATATAAATATCCTTAATATATAAAGAGAGCTTAAAAATCAATACGAAAATGATAAACACACACAGAGAAAAATGGGTTACAGGCAATCCACAAAAGAAGAAAAACAAGTGGTGCAAACATATGAAAAATGGTCAACCTCAGGAGAAATCAATAAAATGCAGATTAAAATAACCTATCAAGTTGAAAAAGGTTTTCAAATCACACGGCAGCATGGGCAAGAGCGTGCAGGAGGCAAGCATACTCATGCCCTGATGATGGAAAAGCAAATGGTACGTGGACCGATATCCATCAAATATCAGTGTGCATGCACTCTGACCCAGGACACAGACATAACGCATGAACATATGTTCAAAGATGCCCAGTCCAAAGACACAGGCTGTAGAGAAGCAGGCATTCATACTGCTGCTGGAGATGCAAATCAGTACCATGTTAATAGAGACCAACTTAGCAATGTGCATCAGACTCACACGGGCCATGGGAAAGGTCCTTCCACCTCCAAACCTTTCCCTTTCTCTTGAAAGAGCTGGGAGCAGGGACTTTGTGTCCACGGAAGTAAAATGTTTGTCGTTAGCCATTCTTTCCCTGGAAAGTCTGGAAATGTTCTAAACCAGGCACGGCACCTGCGATGGCTTCAATGTCCCCACCAAAACTCACGATGCAATGTGCTCCCTATTGTGAGGCACGAAGAGGTGACAGCAGGTGGAACCTTCGGAAGGTGACTGGGTCGTGAGGACTCTGCCCTAATGAATGGATGAATTCCTCCCTCATGTGGGGATTAATGGATGAACAGGTCATTAAGGGAGTGGCTTTGCTCTGAAACCACCCTAGATCTACCTCTTCCTGGTCCCGTGATGAGGTGTCCTGCACCACGTAAAGACCCTCACCCACAAGAAGGCTTGACCTTAGACGACCCAGCTCCAGAACCACACATGAATAAACCTTATTCTCTATAAATGACCCTGTCTATTTGTATTCAGTGATAGCAATAGAAAAAGAGTCTAAGGCAACAACCTTAAGAAGAGAGCTTGTGAGGACCAGCTGAGGCACAGGTGCGTGGGCTGAGCCCAGGGAAGCAGTGCCCACTCCAGCTACCACCAGATGTCTGCAGAGAGAACATCCACGACAGGGTCCCGGAGATGACCAAGGCTCCCCTGGAGATGAAGCTGGTGGCAAAGCCACCTTTGCCCCATGGGCAGCTGGCAACACTGCAAGAGAGAGACAGCTGCATGGGTGCGGCTGGGAGCAGGGACCTCTTCCTTAGCCTCTTAGGCAGACAACAGTCTGGGCTCTCTGATGCATGGGACGGTCCCCTCTAGAGGCAAGGAGATAACTCTTGCTAATTTCCCAGGGTCCCCGTCCCCAGCACCATAAACCTCACTCTTGTACACATGCCCACATATGCCCAGTAGGCTCTCGGCTACTTGGGGCCAAGGAAGATGTCCTCCATAGGCTCTTGAAGGTAGTCCGTGATTATGTTGATGTCACAGTATTAGCAACTTCCTAAGAATCCCAGAAGGCTGTGTTCTGGCCAGGAAGCTTTAAGTCAGGAAAGGAAACTATTCCAGTTGAGTAGGACGGGGGTGCTAGATGGAGCAGCTGGCTCAGAAATGTTGCCCCTTTCTTCTGAGCTGAGAGGGAAGAAGGAAACTGGGGCTTAGCTTTTAAGGACCTGGCTCTCTCTTATTATTCTAATAACTATATAAGGATAATTCAAAAAAGTTCATAGATGGGGCTGGCTTTGTGGCAGAGCAGGTAACACTGCCCCCTGCAATGTTGGCATCCTATATGGGTGCTAGGTCATGCCCTGGTTGCTCCACTTTTGATCCAGCTCCCTGCTAATGGCCTGAGAAAAGCAGCGGAGGATGGCCCAAGTGCTTGGGCCCCTGCACCCACATAGGAGACCCAGAAGAAGCTCCTGGCTTTGGCTTGGTGCAACGTTGGCTGTTGCAGCCATCTACGGTGTGAACCAGCAGATGGAAGATCTCTCTCTCTCTCTCTGTGTCTCCCTCTAACTCTGACTTTCAAATATATAAATAAATCTTTAAAATAAATTCACAGATTTATGGCCGGCGCCGTGGCTCAACAGGCTAATCCTCCGCCTTGCGGCGCCGGCACCCCAGGTTCTAGTCCCGGTCAGGGCGCCGGATTCTGTCCCGGTTGCCCCTCTTCCAGGCCAGCCCTCTGCTGTGGCCCAGGAGTGCAGTGGAGGATGGCCCAAGTGCTTGGGCCCTGCACCCCATGGAAGACCAGGATAAGCACCTAGCACCTGGCTCCTGCCATCGGATGAGCGCGGTGCGCCGGCCGAAGCGCGCTGTCCGCGGCAGCCATTGGAGGGTGAACCAATGGCAAAGGAAGACCTTTCTCTCTGTCTCTCTCTCTCACTGTCCACTCTGCCTGTCAAAAAAAAAAAAAAATTCACAGATTTAAAAGATACCTTTATTTTCATGCAAATTTTTTTGAAGTTCATTACAGTTTTCTCTATAAGGTACCAGCCCAGGGACTTTTTTTTTTTTTTTTTGACAGGCAGAGTGGACAGTGAGAGAGAGAGACAGAGAGAAAGGTCTTCCTTTGCCGTTGGTTCACCCTCCAATGGCCGCTGCGGCTGGTGCGCTGCGGCTGGAGCATCGCGCTGATCCGAAGCCAGGAATCAGGTGCTTCTCCTGGTCTCCCATGGGGTGCAGGGCCCAAGCACTTGGGCCATCCTCCACTGCACTCCTGGGCCAGAGCAGAGAGCTGGACTGGAAGAGCAACAACCAGGACAGAATGCGGTGCCCCAACCGGGACTAGAACCTGGGGTGCCGGCGCCGCAGGGGGAGGATTAGCCTATTAAGCCGTGGCGCCGGCCCCAGCCCAGGGACTTTTTGAAAAGCCCTCGCATAAGGGGCACCCGTGACATTTCAGGGACATTGGAAGGCAAGGGAATCAATTCTTGCCCCAGGGAGATCTACTGAGGACATTGGAGGTTAAGATGCAAGTCTGGTCCAAATGCAAGTGCGTCTTAACTTCCAGAGGCTCATCTCACATGCCTTGCCTCTGCTTTCCGGGGATCTCACATGATCGGGAAGCTATGTTTTAGGAAGCCCACAACTGCTGTCATGCTTATGAGTGTACATAAAAGAGCAAGTTAAAATCCTCTCCATGTGGAGTCACAGATGTCCAAGAGCACATGTGCCTCTGTTTCCCATCATTTTGTTCCACCAGGTAGGCCCCTAGCACACTGGGCCTCTTCCCTGTTGCTGCTGGCTCAGCTGCCGTGAACCTGCAGCAGCCACAGCCCAGTTAGTGGCGGCCCTCCACCCCACTGTGGCTTGGAGAGATTCCTTCTTGACCCAAGAAGACATGAGCTTTGGTCTCGGAACAAGGGTTCAGGGTTCCCCACCCCAGAAGGTAAAGCAGTGATTTCTTGGGGTTTACAGTGGCACAGGGTAGAAAGGAACCCCAAGATCCCAAGGAGGCCCCGTTACTGACTTCAGCCTCCATGGGCCACGTGGCCACTTCGAGGGCTTACTTAACTCAAAGAGGAAATTGCCCCACAGACACCCACCAACTGACACAGACGCACCAAAGTCAAGGGCACAACGGTCGTATCCGACTACCTCCTGGTCCACAAAGAAGGGGAGACGCTCAAGGATGCAGCAGAGATGTTTTTTCCCTTAGACTGGCAGGCCCAGGTGAGCTTTCAGCTGAGGCTGCTTAAAGATAAATAAACGAAAACCCTACACACACCATGTATGTGTTTGTGTGTGTGTGTGCTTTATATGCAAACCAAGAACACCTGCTGGGATACATGTGGAAATGCCAACATAAGAGGAAACCCCAGGAGGACAAGTGGAACTCTACGATTTGAAGGTGGTTGAGTGGTGGGGGTCAGGGCGAGCTTCAGACAGGAACCCCAGGAAATTTGCTTGTAGCATCCACTGGCACACTCCTGCCATCTCAGGAGCCCTGGCCACTGCCACCATCAGTACCCTCCTCTGAAGTGTGACAGTAACCGAAGCCCAATTCTAATCTTCACAATGATTATATTACCTAACGAGGTTATACCGGCCAATCGCATTTATCAAACCTCATTACAAGAAGGAGCCGATTGTAGGGGCCAAGTCATGGTGATGTTTTGATTTGTTTAGTGGAAAAGGCTCTCTGGGAACTCATCCCATCTGGCAAATCCTCTCTCTGAGCCTGTCCATTTACAGCAGTCATTCTCTGGGATGAAAACGGCTGGCTCTGGACCGGGAACAGGGCAGACCTGTGACAATGGCCAGGTGGAAGATGTCATGGCTCTGCTGATGGCCCCATCTCCCCGAGGGAGAAAGGAAACCAAACTCCAAGACCCCACCCAGGCAAGGGCTGACACATGTCACAGGCCCAGGGCACTGGAGCTAAAAAGGTGAAATGGGATGGGCTCCCTCGGATGTGTCAGAACTGTGAGATTGGCTCACTGGCAGCACCAGAGCACCCAGATGGCCCCTGTGTGCCATCTGGGCATCATGGGGACTGGGCACTGGGGCTCCAGTCTGATGAGTGAGCCTGGCTCACATGGCATCATCACTGCTGACATGGTGAGGGTCAGGCCAGGCTCTCTCTCCCACTTTCAGGTCCTGACACCCATGGTGACAAGAACCTGACACCTCAGTGTCCGGGTTGACCTAGGCCATATGACATGCAGACCACAGAAATGGTCACTGATGCTGTGACTTCTGCACAGCCAAACCAAGTATGCTTGGGGCCAGCTGCAGGAATTCAAGAAGAGAAAGACAGGAGCAGCATGGGAAGTGGGACCAGGGAACCGGAGCTCTCGGCTCACCTGGCGCTGGGAGCTGAGAACCCAGAGGCCTTGCTCCTAGGTGCTGGGAGCTAAGACCTGGTACCCATTGGTTCTATTAGCAGTTTGACATGGGGCATCCCCTCTGCTGATAAGGCAGACGCTGGGGAACAAAAATAACAGTAAGAACCAACACTAGTAGCATTTCCTGTGTGCCAGGCACTCCTAGCTGCTTTATATATATTAACTCTTTTACTCCTCCCATCATGTACATATTGTTATGCCCATTTTACAGATGAGGAAACTGAGGTTCTAGAAGATCAAGTAAGTGGATTTGATCCTCAGCCATCTGGATCAAGAGTCTAAGCTCTCCAGGGATGGCCTGGGTCTTTGCTTCCACATAGCTCTGAATTAAGAGTCGACATGGTTGTGGACAGCACATTCCTTTTATTGAAAGCCAGCCATGCACTAAGTCTTGGGAGTTTTGTGAGCATTAACTCTGGGGTTCTCACTCTTCCACCCTCCCCCTCAGCTGCCTTGTCAACACAGTCTCCACCTGCTCCAACTTTCACTCAACCATCACTTTCTCTGACTCCCTGAAACAAGGTCTAGTCTGCTATTTGCTCGTGTAGCTCCCTCTACTTCCATCTCTTACTGCTTTCCATGGTGCCACATTGTTTGCTTACCTGTTTACTTAAAACATTCTCAGGGCAGGCTTTTGGCACAGCAGATAAAGACACCATTTGGGTGCCTGCATCCCATACTGCAGTGCCTGGCTCAATTCCTGGCTCTGCTTCTGATCCAACTCCCTGCTAATGTGCTCCCGGGGGCAGCAGGTGATTGCTCAAGTACTTGGGTCCCTGCCACCTCCATGGGAGACCTAGAATGAGTTCTAGGCTCCCAACATCAGCGTGACCCAGCCTCAGCTGTTGTGGGCATTTGGGAAGTGAACCAGTGGGTGGAAGATCTCTGTCCATCTCTTGTGTCTCTCTGCCTTTCAAATAAAATTGAAACTCATAAAAATCTTTAAAAAAATAATAAACACTTCTCTCCGTGAAGGACCAGTGGCACTTTCCTTGATAGTGAAAACATTTCATCTGTTGTCCACGGTGGAAGCCTAGCCACTAGCCACACATCACCCCTGAGCGCTTGAAGTCTCATTACTGCAACTGGGAAAGCGAATTTTAAGTTTTATTGAATTTTCATGAATTGAAACTTAAAGAGCCACACGTGGCTGGGGCTACCACAGGCCCAGTCCAGATGAGGGTCTGTTTTGCACCACAGTATCCCCAGAGACTGACAGAGTCAGCGCGCAATGAGCGTTTCTGAAATTGAAGCTGAGTGGAAGAGCACAGCCGAGAGATGCTGAAGACGGAGAAACGCAGGGTGGAAGGAGCACCATGCTCCCCCTCCCAGTCCCTCTGCCCCACTACCCTGCCATGTGCCACCGTGACCCCTGCCCAGCATCCTCCTCCCCTGTGGCTCAAGGGGCCTCTGGAGGAGCTCCCTGGGCCGGTTAGAGTCAGGAGCCATAGATGGCCGTTTCCCTCCACCCTGCCTTGTCCAGGGAATATACCTCCTGCCGATGCTCAGGGTGCATCTTCCTATCCCGGGAAGATGACTTCTTCCGAGGGCCCAATCATCCTTCCTTGCCCGCCCTAAGCTCTGCACGCAGTGGAGCCAGTCCGTGTAGCTTCCTCCTGTCACACCGGTGGCTCGCCTCCCAGCACATGGCTGACATGGCTCAGGGAAAACTCACAGTGCCCTGGACTACAGAGTGAACAGCCAGTTCTGCCACTAACATGTCCCATGACTGGGGAAGCCCCAATGACCTGTCTTGGCTGCTGTGGCTCCAAGTTCATTCAGCTCATATTGATTAAGCTTCCTGCGGTGCCTGGGCTGTGGGTGAGGCATGGGGGAGCGGGGAGCAGTGGAGGATGGGTGATTATAGTGCCTGCTCAGCGCAGTGCTGGTCCTAGCAAGTGCGAGAACAAAGCACATGATGAGGCCATGGCGGGTGAAAGAGAGTGGGCCCCTGGAGAGGGAGAGAAGCAAGGGAGACAGCAGGGTGCCTGAGACACTGCAGCTACTGAGGCATTCCTACGACTACCCCAAGATGCTCGGCAAAGCCTGGGCAAGACCCTGCTCACCGCCTGCTCTTCGCCCCCCAGGGAGATGCCTGGTCAGAGACAGGCAAGGGGCAATTGGCCAGAAGACCCATCTCAGGGGCGGGCATGCAGCCTACAGGTTAGGATCCACATCCACAATGGAGTGCCAGGGTTCGATACCCAGCTCCTGATGCAGCTTTCCACTAATGCAGACCCTGGGAAGCAGTGGTGATGGCTCAGTCGCTGGGCCTGTGCACCCTCATGGGAGACCTGGGTTGAGTTTCCTGTGCCTGGCTCTAGTATCAGCCCAGCTCCAGTTGTTGTGGGCACTTTGGGAGCAAACCAGTGGATGGGAGCTATCTGTTTCAAAAAAACCCATCTCAGAGTGGGGCCGGACCAGTTATGCGCAGCTTGAGGGCAATGGAGCAAAAACTGTAATGTCTTTGACCTTCAACATCCACAGAATCTCTTTCCACCCAGTGTTTTCCTCTTGGAAAAGCTGGTTCAAGTTCTTATTCTATTCCCGCTCCTCGGAGACACCCAGGGGAAGTGAGTGACAGCAGGTGCGGCACCATGGCGGGTAGTCTCTGGCCCCAGGCCATCGGATTCACTCCCATTTATGGAGTCCCCACTTGCACATGAGCAGACTCAAGGTCCGTGGAGTCTCCTGGGAGAGGCAGCCACGCCCAAAGCACCTATCTTTGGGCAGAACATGCAACAGACAGACACACAGGAAGTGAGAGTGGAAGGGCAGTGATAGCGACAGTGATGGCTGAGAATGGCTGGGAGGGGACACAGCCTCTGGGCGGAGCCTGGAAGGAGGAACAGAATCCTAACAGGTGCACACAGGGGCAGGGTAAAGCGGGGAGGGACGGCAGAGAGTCCCAGGTCAATGGTTCTTAACCCTGGTGGACTCTCAATAAACAGCCCCAGGCCCCACCAATCAGTGATTCTGATGCGACTCATCTGCAGTGAGATTTAAACATCGCCATCTGTTAAAAGTGCTCCAGGTTGAGGCTGGAGGTCCTGACGAGCCGGGCCCGCAGCAGCACCTGAGAGCTTGCTGGGAACGTAGAGTCTGGGGCCCCAGCCGACTTCCTGAGTCAGAGTGCGCCCTGCACGATTTGGGCGCACGCTGAAGTTGAGAAGTCCTGGTCTGGAGGGTCACCGGAAGAGTGAGGCGTTGCACTTCCGCTAGCTGGCTGGTCTCTTCCTGATCAAAGGCACCTGGCTCACTGTCACAGACAGGGGGCAGAACCCCAAAGGATAACCTGAGGACCACAAGCAGCATCAGGTGTGTGCCAGAGAGCTGGCCTTCTGTCGGCATGGTGGGTGGGGAGAGGAGGCTCACTGCTCCTTCCCAGGGACAGGAGAGAGGGAAGAGAGAAACAGGGTGAAGCAGAGGGGTGGCCAGTGTTCCCAGCAAGACTGGAACTAATGAGGGAAAAAAAACAATCTGGGCTATGGGGGATGTGAGAATGTGTGCATGAGCACACACACATGTGCACACACACGTGCACAAGCATGCACACACATGCACGAACACATACATATGCACACAGGCACACACAGAGGCATGAGATTCAAAACGGCTCTAGGCGGTGTCATGCTTTAAGAGATAACTATCAAGCCGGCGCCTCGGCTCACTAGGCTAATCCTCCGCCTGTGGCGCCGGCACATTGGGTTCTAGTCCTGGTCGGGGCACCAGATTCTGTCCCGGTTGCCCCTCTTCCAGGCCAGCTCTCTGCTGTGGCCCGGGAGTGCAGTGGAGGATGGCCCAAATGCTTGGGCCCTGCACCCCATTACCCCATGGGAGACCAGGATGAGCACCTGGCTCCTGGCTTTGGATCAGCACAGTGCGCCGGCTGTAGCAGCCATTTTGGGAGTGAACCAACGGAAAAGGAAGACAGTTCCCTCTGTCTCTCTCTCTCACTAACTCTGCCTATCAAAAAAAAAAAAAAAAAGATAACTACCAGAATCTGAGTGTCCTAAATTAAATATATTTGCTCATTAAAATGGAATTTACAAAGAAATCAACAAGTGATCCCCTAACTTCTGAAAAGCAGCAATCTTGCTTCTGAGAATTAGGAGCTGGGAGCTGAAGCCAAGTTAGACCCACGTGGTGCCCCTTGCCTCTTCCTGCTTTATGCACCACCCCGAGGAGCCACGGGGACTCGCGACGGCTCTCCCGGCACCCGGCCTGCCATCTCACCCCGGGTCCTGGTGGTAACCAACCACGCTGCTGCAATGGAACCTCAAAGCTCTTCCACCCCCTCACCACCAGGGTTCCCGCGTGGGGCTCCCTGCACGGCCCATGCTCAGCACCTGCCCAAGCATCTGCTTTTTGCGGTAGTGATGTGACGAGCATGTGTTTGATTTCTACTGTTTCCCCACAAGTGATCCCCACTGTCCACCTCCTCTTCAGGGGCTGGAAAAGCCAGTGGAGCCCTCTCCCTGCCTCTCCCGCCACTAGGGATGGCTCCCTGTTACTTTCAGAACTGATGAGATAGACAACATGAATTCAGGCAAAAAGCCCAAACACTAAGAAAAAGCAGAAAAATGGAAGAAAACCCGTATCTCTCCTTGATGCCATTGCTGAACTTCAGATCAACACCGGATCCCCACTGCTTCCACCCGAATTTCTGGCTTATGAGAAAATACCTATGTATCTCAGGCCACTAGCCGTGTGCTTTTCTGTTCCCTACAGCCGAAAGCATGTATATGGTCTTCCCCGTCCTCCTTCCTAGTGCTATTTCCATCTAACTTTCCGCACCGACCTCTAGACTTCCTTTTCTCCTTTTTCTATCCCCCACCCCCTACCTCAAGATACAACAGCAGGGACGGACGCCCAACCGCATTTCTGAAAAATCATCTCTGAACGCCCAAGCCTTGGGCCTCAGGCAGCAGCTTCCTCGGAACTCTGAAACCTTTGGTCTACACACATTTTACCCAACGCTGCAAAGAACAAGGAGCAAACTCCAGGATGACAGGTCTTGACTTCTAGGTTGCCTGCTACAAGCTAATAAGAGTAAGGGTCTTTTTGAGGTGTATTTGTATTTAAAAACCTTGAATTTCACAGCAGGTATGAGACTCAGCCAAACTTATCCAGGCTGACACATCAACAGAGACAGAAGGCCTCGCATGAGCAGCAGCCTGTGAGAACCAATGTAAAAAGAGAAGCACAATTTATGAATGAGCCTTGGGCCCCTCCTGATGCAGTTAGCTGTACCTGGACATGACCCAGCAGGGTCCCAGAGCCTCCAGGGTTTAATCAGGTACATGATGAAAAAAAAAATGTGTTTTTATCTTGAGTAAGTTCACGATTTCCATCTTTTATTTTCTCGCGTAGTGTATGTTCAAACCAACATGTTTTCTGCAACCATTGACCTATCTGGCGTCCTGCAGGCTTCGAAGCACTCCGAGGCCAAGAGCTGTGTCCTTCCACACCGTATCCAACCCAGGCCAAGCCTGGTGCTATCCCCAAAACAACAGCAAGCGAGTCAAAATTGGAAACTGCATGGCAGTTGCCAGTCACAACCAAACAGCCCTTTCTTACCTGTACGTGCTATGGAAATTAGTCATATTTTCAGGGCTCCCTCATCTCAAGAATGATTCACGATTTTTTTTTTTTGTGACTCAGATACACCACCCCATTCCTGCTCTAGCTCATAAGGAGTGGGGAGTGGCGGTGTTAGGGCATGCACAGGTACCCCAAGATTCCCTTGGGGGCCAGGATGACTGACCACGACAGGACAGGAACCCCTTAGGACCACCCACAGAAGGTCCAGAGAGTTCTCTCTAGTGGCAGTGCTCCATCGGCCAAAACAAGAAGACGGCTGCCTCGCTCAACGTCTGCGCATCAGCACCAGGCTGTTCTGTTTAGTCTTCCGCAAATGCCATTTGCTCCTTCTTCAGCTCTGCTTCTTCATACACCGCGCATGCGGCTTCGAAGGGTCACCTTCCCCCAGCAACGAAGACTCTCAGCAGATCACATTCAGTGAGATTCTCCCGAATTCATCCATTTCTTTCTAGGACTTTCTCTGACCAGTGCGCCTCACTCCTCCATGACAGCCCTGGCTGGCTGGCCTTTAAAGGATAGTCTTCATGCACCTGGCCGTGGCCTCAGCTGCGGGCAGCTGTTTAGAACCAGTTCCTCCAAGGCCCCCCGCCCCCAGCTAGCTCTGCAGTGCTGAGAGCCTATTCGTTAGTTCTGGCTTCAAAACAGTCCCAGACTGGTGGGTCCCCCTCACCTCCTTTCAGAGAAAGGTGTGGGATTTTTGTGATCTCAAGTCATTTCCCAGCAGAACGAGGAGTGGAAAAACAAGGGGCTTCGTGGAGAGAAAGCCCCGGGTTTGACCCCTGCGTGGTGTGATACCAGCCATATGACTTAGCTTCTCCAGGTCTTGGTTTTCTCACCTGTGAATTAGCACCTGTCTTGCAGGAGCGTTTCAAGTTTCTGGCCCAGAGAAAATGTCCAGTACTGGCCAATTACCAATAACCATCATTCTTACCACCATAGTGAGGACATTCCAGAAACACATTCAACTATATGACAGCTAAATCACCTAGGGACAGAAATGGCACGGGGTGTGTGTGCATCTGTTTAGAGCTTTCCTTCTGCAATGGGTCTACTCTTTATACTGGTGTGTCCCTGGGCACCCCCAAGGGGGTAAGTCCTGAGGCAGGAGGGAGTGGGCACAGGGCAACATCTTGAGCCATGCAGCCCAGGGTGGCATGTTCCTTTCAGAGTTGAGGCGCTTGTTCTTTGTGTGGGACACCTGGGTGACTATCATACTTTAGTGAGTTAGTAAGGTGTGCAACGCCAAAGCCCAGGTCTCTCCTGATATGGCTCCTAGGACAAAGCCACACCTCTCATTGGGCAGCTGTCTCACCAAAAAGAAGGATCCTAATCCCATGGCACTACCAGGAGAAAACCCAAAGCTGCTTCCCCAGTGCAAGGTGCACAGGACTTGTAGGAAGGCAGGCTCAGTGAGGTTCAGTTTCGAGGCAAATGCAGGCATTCCCTCCTGCCATCCCAGACTTTGGTAACTGTTAGTACAGCCATCTGCTCAGCCTAATGAAATGTGCAATCTCCTGTACATATAATTAGTGAAGTCATCTTAATTAATTAAACAAATTAATTAATTGCAAGGATGTTGCAACTATTTCCAAGGAACTGCATGCAAGTCATCTCTTCTGCATGTCCCTGCTGAGGGCAGAGGCCCCCACTGGTGCTCTGAGAGGGTGGTAGCAGTCATGGAGCACTTTGAGCAGAAAACAGAAGCCTGGGGCTGGCACTGTGGTGAGGTAGGTTAAGCTTCTGCCTGCGGTGCCGGCATTCCATATGAGCACTGGTTGGAGTCCCAGCTGCTCCACTTCTGATCCAGGCCCCTGCTGATGGCCTGGGAAAGCAGTAGAAGATGGCCCAAGTCCTTGGGCCCCTGCACCTGCATGGGAGACCTGGAAGAAGCTCCTGGCTTCGGATCAGCCTAGCTCCAGCTGTTGCGGCCATTTGGAGAGTGAACCAGGGAATGGAAGACCTCTCTCTCTGTCTCTCCCTCTCTCTGTCTGTAACTCTGCCTCTTAAATAAAGAAATCTTTAGAAAAGAAAACAGAAGTCCCATGTGCAACCCTGAGGGCCACCACTTCTGTTTAGGGCAGCTGATTCTTTCTAGCTTTCCTGGGATTTTCCTGGTTTTGAAATCGAAAGTCTATGTCCCAGGAAGCCCTGGGCCAGCTGGGGTGTTTGGTTACTCTGCCTTTGGTTGACCTGGGCTAAAGGTCAAGTCCAACAACCACCACTATCACGCAGATGGCAGATACTGGGCATCCTGCTGCTCCAGCCCCTGCCCATGCAGACATCGCTGGCAGAGCAGGGAGCTCCTGTTTGTTCAGCTCAGACTGGCCAGCCCAAATCCTTCTCACCTCTGCTCCAGGCACCCACTCTTATCACCGAGGGAGAAGGCCTGGGAAATCAAACCTATCGTCCATCCAGGCCTGAGAATCATAGCAGCTCCGGGCTAGAAAATCCTGCCACAGTCTAGCCTCCCCATTCCCTCTGCAAGTGGCTAGCTAGACTCCACCTGCAAACCTTCAAGGATGGGCACTTGCTACCTCTCAAGCAGCACTTCCCCTCTTCAAATGCTCGTGCTTGAATCCTTTCCTTTAAGTTACTAAAATGTCTCTCTCAACTTCTTTTGGGGGACCACATGATGGTGCTTCGAATAAGGAAATGGCAATTAGACCCCTCCCGAGTCTTCTCTTTCCTGGGGCCAGGTTCTTCAACTGTCATCATGACGTGGTTCCAAGTCCAGGGCTGTCCTGGTCTTGAGATACCCTCTCTAAGGCCACCTTGGGTCTGCCTCCCACCCCAGGCACCACACTCCTGCTGGTGCCTGCCATAGCATGTGGCAGCCCCACCACACACTGACTCATCCCGACATCTCGACAACCGTTCCTGAACGAGCTACTGTTGGGCCCCAACTCCATCCATCTGCCACAGGACTCCCCAGGAGCGCACACACCATCTGGAGTCCTGGGATACAAGACAGTAAGAAAACACGATATAAACTACAGCCTGCCCACGGCCCAGTTACAAACAACTGGCTCTAAAGATTTGCTTACAAGTAATTTCTTTAGAACGCTGACAGCACACAGCCACAAGAAACTTTATTTAAGATGATGGTTAGGTTCCCAGGCGAGCCCACAAAAGCCTGCTAAACCTGTAGCCTAAAACTCACAGTGCTATTTTAACACACGAAGCCACCATTTATGTGACGGTTTCCACGGTGATAGGCAGCCTGCTCTCCACTTCTGAGAAGCGGACGCACGGCGTACCCAGAGCTGCCTGCCGGCCCCGGACGCGAGACCCCCCGTCCCGCTCAGGCTCACGGGTCCTACAGAGTTTCCTGTGCTGAGGAGGCGGCCTACGCACCAGAGGGCCTGTTAGCACTGAGCTGTGAGGCTGAAGTGCTACTGCAGACACAAGGACAGGGGTCCTCAAAGTCAGAAACATAAAACTGGAAGTCACCAGTTAGCTTGTCCCAGTCTGAGCGGGATCTTCACCTGCTGGTGTCTACGGTGATGGGGGCAGGGAGAGGCTGAGGTGCTGACTCCTAATTGGCTGCTCTGCACGCTAAGCATGCTAAGCTGAGTTGCTGAGCTTCAAGTTCCCTGGTGCAGTGGGATAGTGGGGAAGATTGTCAAGCATCCTTCTTCCCACCCCAACAGTCCCTGCCACCACCCCTACCCCCACCCCGGGGTGTCCAGAAAGCAATCCAAAGGCACTGAATGGAATTTCTTTCTCTGAGCATCCCCCTGGAAGCCCGAGGAGTTACGCTCCCCTGGAGAAAGGCAGGAACCCGGACTCTGGGGCCGGGCTGCCTGGTGCCTGAAGGTTAGAGACTGAGACCCTGCTCCGCTAACCATGACGGCTATGAACTTGTTAAGTAGTGCTGTTAAACCCCCGGGCCTTGGTTCCTTCATCTGTACCCTGGGCACAATGTCGCAAAGGACTGGCAGCAGCAGTAACACATAAAGAACAAGAACAATGCGAGCTGAATGTCCAGGCGTCTCCAGCACTGAGCCACGCACGTCCCGGGGGCGGACCCATGGGAACAGCACACAAATCCGGTGATTTCATAGAGGCCCAGAAAAGCAGATTATCAACCCCAAACTGTGCAGATAATAAACTGCAGGCCGGGATAACAGGTAAGAAGCTGAAGCTGGCATTGTGGTGCAGGGGGTGAAGCTGCCACTTGCGACACGGACATCCCGTATCAGAGCGCTGGCTGCAGTGCCAGCTGCTCCACTTCCAACCCAGCTTCCTGCTGATGCACCTGGACAGGCGGTGGATGCTGGCCTAAGTACATGGGGTCCCTGCCATCCACATGGCTTTGGCCTGAACCAGCCCTGTCCTTTGTGGCCATTTGGGGAGTGGACCAGAGGATGGAAGAGCGCTCTCTCCCTCTGTCTCTTCCCCTCTTTTTCTGTCACTCTGCCTTGCATAAAAGTTGCCTATATAAATATACAGCATATATAAATATATAAGTATAAAAACTTGCATATATAAATATGTAAATATAAATAAATCTTAAACATGAATAAAAAGCCGCTTTGGGACATGCCATATGTTATCTACACTTGATCCTAGCCAAAAGGCCGAGAAGCGATTGCCATATGGTATCGAAAAGGTGGCCATTACAGCTGTTGATGACTGATAGAGGAAAATATTCGAGCCTGAGCCACATTTCCAGCACAAGGGAGCATCTCCTCCAGCCCCAGCCCCTGCCCCACGCCCAGCAGTCACTTTAGTAGCACCAACTTCCCACTGTGCCCACCAACATCAAAGGCTGCCCTTCACCTGGTCTCCCCGAGAAAAACTACAGAATCCATCCCCACCCATCTTTCGTGAGCTCCGGCACTGCCCACCTTCTCCCCTACTGCATACCGGACTTGCGAGCGCCTGGCTCTCAGCCGGGCCACAGGTCCTGGGAGCGCAGGCAGGTTTATCTTTTGTCTAGTGCTGAGCAGACATGGTGGGCATCCAGGGAGTACCTGCTCAACACATTCATCTACATGCACTCGGGGGAAACACCCCTAATGTATCGAGAGGCAAAAGAGGGAGGCCTGGGAATTACACCAGGGGACTGCAAAACCCACACGGAGCAAGTGGACTGAGAGGT
Source organism: Sylvilagus floridanus (assembly GCA_949820135.1). Classification (NCBI taxonomy): domain Eukaryota; kingdom Metazoa; phylum Chordata; class Mammalia; order Lagomorpha; family Leporidae; genus Sylvilagus; species Sylvilagus floridanus. Next base: position 122,532,443 of record OX463227.1, on the reverse strand, counting down.
CATTCTGGTGCCAAACGATGGAAATCTTGTGTAGTTTCTTCGTAAAATGCACTTCTTGGAGACCCCTCACCTTCACAAATGTAAAAATCGTTTGCACCAAAGAAACCTTTCTGAAGTATCCTCGTGTGTGTGTGTGTGTGTGTGTGTGTGTGTGTGTAGAATGATCTCATCTGGGTGAATATACTACTATGTGTCTAAGCATATATTTAAGTACATAGAACAGTCTACAAAAGTCCACATGAAAATATTGTTTGTGGCTGTTTCTAAGAAGTAGAAGTAAAAAAAAATTTTTTTTGACAGGCAGAGTGGACAGTGAGAAAGAGATAGAGAGAAAGGTCTTCCTTTGCCGTTGGTTCACCCTCCAATGGCTGCCGCGGCTGTCACGCTGTGGCCGGCACCCTGCGCTGATCCGAAGCCAGGAGCCAGGTGCTCATCCTGGTCTCCCATGGGGTGCAGGGCCCAAGTACTTGGGCCATCCTCCACTGCACTCCCTGGCCACAGCAGAGAGCTGGCCTGGAAGAGGGGCAACCGGGACAGAATGTGGTGCCCCAATCAGGACTAGAACCCGGTGTGCCAGCGCCGCAAGGCGGAGGATTAGCCTGTTGAGCCACGGCGCTGGCCTAGAAATAAAACATTTTAACTTCCTTCCACATGTTTTATAAAGACCACAGATTATTTGTAAAATTCTAAAAATTATTTTTTTAAAGATCTATTCGATTTGTTTGAAAGAGTTACAGAGAGAGGTAGAAACAGAATGGGGGGGGTCTTAAATCCATTGGTTCACGCCCCAGGTGGCCGCAAAGGCTGGAGCTGCGCCGATCTGAAGCCAGGAGCCAGGAGCCAGGAGCCAGGAGTCTCCTCTGGGTCTCCTGTGAGGGTGCAGGGGCCCAAGGACTTGTGCCATCTTCTACTGCTTTCCCAGGCCACAGCAGAGAGCTGGATCAGAAGAGGAGCAGCCAGGACTCGAACCGCTGCCCTTATGGATGCCGGTGTTTCAGGCCAGGGCTTTAACCCACTGCGCCACAGCACCAGCCCCCCCAAAATTATTTCAAATTGACATCTAAAAGGAAATGTGTGCATGCACGACCCCCCCACGCCCACACACACGTGCACAGGCAGGACTGGTGATGCCTTTCCCACCTCGCTGTTGGGTCTACACCCACAGGTCAGTACTGCTGAGAGAGTTAAGTCTCCAGGGCCAAAGCAGTCCCTCTTTAAGAACTCCTCCCCAAAGGGAAAAGTCTATAAAAAATCAAAAGCTACTTCACTGATTCTCTAGAGCAGTCTCCAAACTGTCTAATCCTCTGTGGGTATTTTTAAATCACCTTAAAATGTTCCAGAAAATGTAAAACGAACCTAATACATACAGTAATATATTTTGCAAGTAAAAATCCACTTTGCATCCAACTCCCTCCCCCCACCCCAGCAGTGGTGAAGACGTCGGGGGAACTGGATTCTGTCTGTGGCTCTGGGCTGTCCCGACTCAGGCCCTCTTCCCTGACAGAGGACACAGCCTGTGCACAGGGGCTTGCAGGGCACCAGCACGTCTCCTGGCACCCGTAGATCTCTGGGAGGGCCACCTCTGGGCCCAGCCAAAGGCCAGGGGCTCTGAGGTGGGAGAAGAGAAAGCCAGAGACAGAGTCAGCTTCCAGGAGGGACTAACCCGTAAGAAACACGGGAGAAAATGACTCCACTCACTGAAAGGGTCGGCGCCTACTCCACGTGTAGTGAGGGTTCTGAGAGGCACGTGTGAGCCAGAGGCTGTGAGGAAGAGGGCAGGCTAGGCTACACAGCTTGGGTGGAACGAGCAGGAGGCCAAGGTGCATGGAGAAAAGAGAAGGCAAGGGCCGAGGCTGGGGCGGAGAGGTGGCGTTCGAGGCTGTCACACTGGGACTGGGGTTGCCCACCCCAGCTGGGGCCATCTCCCCGGCCCCTACCTTCCAGGCAGAGGAATGCTAACTCCTGCAGCAGACACTTTACATCTCAGTGGATTTCAGGAACCATCGGGAGCCAGAGAAGAGGAGAAGCAGTTGCCACCACGCCCAGCTCTGGAGCCTTGGTCGGTCCCACAGGACGCCAGCCTGGAAAGGCGGGTTGCAGCAGCCACACGAGCAAGGCTCAGGCAGAAGCAGTGGAGAGAGAGAGGAGAATGGCCATGTCAAGGACAGTGCAGGGAGAAAAGGGCTTTAAAAGGAAGGTTGGCCCGAGGCGAGGCAGGGAGCAAGTGACATTGAAAGCAGGACAGGGGCAGCGCGCTTGATGGGCCTGGTGGTGCCACGCTCAGGGGCGCTGAGGGTTGCCTGACCCCTGGACACTCTTCTCCCCATGCCCCATGTACACCTGTCACTGCTTGTGAGCAGCCCCAGAGCCAATGAAAAGGAAGAAGTGGCAACCCAAGGGGCTGTCCCCCAGCAGGCAGTGTCCCCTCACGGCAAGGGGCTCAGGTCAATGAGGAAACTCTTTGTTGTTGGCCTCAGAATAAAACTCAGAATCACAGCTTCCATCTTTTACCCAACTCGTCTTCGCACATGGGCTGCCCAGCTGGGAGGTCACACACACCACACTCAGGGAAACGCTGCATCTGTACCTGGAAATCTAGAAGCAGCAAGCGGCTGGCACAGCTCGCTCCCGAACCTATCCTCGTCCTGCCTCCGTCACCCTCTTCCTTCTCACAGCTTTGCCTGCCATCCACCTGTCCTACGAGGGTCTGCCGGCTTCTCCCCGCCGTGTAATCCACTCACTCGGCCCTTACTGAGCACGCTCTGTGCTGCAGAGGCCCTGTTAGGCACCACGCAGAACACAGAGAACAGAAGATACATTCTCTGTCTTCTAGAAATTTATGGTTCACTTGGAGGAGGGTGAGGCTGGGGAAGGCGGGGCTGGGTGGGGGAGTCCAAGAGAGGGCAAGAACCATTTAACTCTTCAGAGTGTATTGACTCTACTCTCACTGTGTGCCAAGAACCATACTGGAGGAATGGAGAAGAGGAAGCAGACAACTGCAAAGCCGCAGGAGAATGGTGATGGCCACGGGGGAGCACTCGGGAGGGACACCGACCCCAGACAGAAGGCCAGACGCCAAGCCATCACCCAGGTCTTTCCACGTCAGTCTAGTGCTATGGACTCCTTAACCAAAAAGTAAGTGGTGAAGGCCTCAACAAGCTAACCCAGTGATCAAAGAGAGAAAACGCTAACAAATGAAACAATTGTCAAACCACCAGGTACAGGGTGCAGGGTGCAGACCTTACACAGCTGGAAAGGAGCCTGCACTTCCCAGGGCAGTGGCAGTAAAACCAGAACAGAAATGGTGAGGGGTGAGGTTTCCCAGGCAGATAACAGGTATCTGTGGTTTTTCTCAAAAACAAAAAGCAAATGCACAATTATTACTCAAGGTGTTTCTAAACGGCATACCTATTCACAGGTCTTTGGTTTGAGTAAATAGAGACCTTACCAATAGTAATCATTACCAAAAAAGTTGCATTGAAATAGAAAGACAAGCATCAAATCTAATTTTAGCTGTCTACTCTGTGGAATTGAAATGTACTGCATTTTGCAACGCAGGTCCATGTGCATGTCCACAAACACACACATACACTTCTCTTGCTCCTCTTTGGATGTGGATCCCCAAGTCATACAAACTCCATTCTTCTGATAGAAGAACCCCGTGATTCAAAGAAAAAGAAATCGAAATACAAGGCACAATCCACAAATTAATAACTGGGAATCGACCACATTGGGTTTTCCATAATGATATTCACAAAGTATGAGCAGAAAGGCCACCCTAGGTCTGATGGCACACTGGTCAGTCAATATCAAGTTAACAGCTATTGACTGACTGTCTGTTTAATGAAGAACCTTGTGCTAGTGTTAAAGGAGTGGGAAGGAGGGGGCCAAATGAGGCATCAGTAGAAAGAAGGCAGGATACAGTGAAAAGAAATGGGAGACACATAAAATGGTGACCTGGTCCTAGGTCCCGTGAGGCAAGGTCTTGGGTGAGTTGATCCTGTGGTGAACTTCCCTCCCTTGGCCGGGAACACATCCTGCCTCTTGTGGCCATTTATGATTCAAATGTGGTAACATCTGCCCAAGTGCTTGGAAAAACAGAAGGCTCAGTGTCATGGGTAAGTTAGGGTTAAGAGGCACCTACTGGGACTGACATTGTGGCACAGCAGGTTAAGGGCCTGGCCCGAAGTGCCGACATCCCATATGGGTGCTGGTTCTAGTCCCGGCTGCTCCTCTTCCAATCCAGCTCTCTGCTATGGCTGGGGAAAGCAGTAGAAGATGGCCCAAGTCTTTGGGCCCCTGAACCAGCGTGGGAGACCTGGAAGAAACTGCTGGCTCCTGGCTCTTGGCTTCGGATTGGCGCAGCTCTGGCCATCTGGGGAGTGAACCAGTAGATGGAAGTCCTCTCTCTGTGTCTCTACCTCTCTCTATAACTCTCTTTCAAATAAATAAAATAAATTTTAAAAAATAAAAAAGAAGCGCCTACCTCCTCTGCTTCACTAACCACACTGTCTGCTTTTCCAACAGCCTCCTGAATTCCCCAGTCAATGTTCCCTATCCTGTCCCCTCAGCACAGCAACTGGTCCCCAAGAGCACAGGCTCCAAGTCAAGCCAACCAGGGGCAATGAGATTCAACCCCAGGCCTTTGGTCGCCCATTCAAGGAAGCCAGCTTCTTGGAAGCATTCACACTCAGGAGCCGCGGGCTGCCCTCTTGGAGCCGGGAGCCAGGGGGCAGCTCATGCCTGAGAAAGGAACCTACAGTGAAGGAGGAAAATTGGGTTTGGGCGTCTCACTTGAGCCCAGTATAAAGCTTCACCTGGTGCCATGTTCTACCCCAGTAGACAGCTCAATCCTATAAACCAATACATTTTCTTCTGCTGTTTAGGCCGATGTACATTGAGTTTGAGGTAGTCCCTCAGATTAGAGAATGGAGAAGATGTGAAAAGTCTGTGCACAAATGGAATTAAAAATTAAGTTTATTGTGGTACAAAGCAAAACGCTGAAATCCATGCATATAAGGTATCTTCAAAAGGTTCATGAAAAAATGTGTATTATGAAAAATATTATGAACTTCAAAATTTGCTTGCCCCCAAACAGAGGAGTCCTCAAAAATGTTCATGAAAAAAATGCATGTTATGAAAAAAAAAATGGATTTCCATTTTTTCACACAAAAATACACTTACTGCCTCAGTCCGTTTTCTATAGACTTTTAAAAGCACCCTTGAATGGTTACAGCAATGCCAGAAATCTCTCTAGCTCCTTCCCAAGTGCCTGTGACCCCAAGAACTGCCCTCCTGCAGGGTGTGAAGATGCTGCGGGGATCACTGGACCCACGGAAGACAGACAATCTATAAGCGGTGAAGCGAGGCCTCCCGGCCGGCTCTGCTACTTCCTATCTCCCAGCACAAGGGCTATCTCGACAGAAAGGGGGGGAAACTCTCAATGGTAAGCTAAGGAAGCAGTGTCTCCCTCAGCTCCACTTCCAGATGTTGCCTGCAGATGTGAACCAATTTCCTTTTATGGTCACCATGGAGGAGCCCACGGCAACAATACCAGCATCCCACTGATTGGCTTTATATCAAAAACTTACGCAGGGCCTGCAGTACTGAGCTCATGTTCAAATTAAGTTTGCTGGAAATCTAATTTGGGATGAGTAATTTAATTTGGCTACTACAATTAAAAGTGGTGCAGTATTTGTGTTTTAGAGGAAAACCATATTAGATTCATCTAATCTTATTAGGTGAATATCATATTTAGATCACATTATATCTGGAGCAGATATATACTGCACTGATTTCTTTCATGAATCACTTGGGAGACCAAAGGGACAAACCTTCTTCCAGCACACTGCCCACCCACCCGGCACAAGCAGCGAATGCAAGAGCAGCCTCTCAGAGACTCCACTGCGCAGCCCTGGAATTCACGCATCCAACACAGCACCTACAACAACCTCTCACTTTGGCAGTGAACTGAGGCCTTGAGTGGACCAGCGACTTGCTACGGGTCACATGGTTAGTAGCAGAGCTGGGCCCACAGCTCAGCTCCCTGCCCCCTAGCTTGGGTCCCTGCCACCCGGCCACATGTGTTCTTCATAAGATCTAACATGAAAACCGTCCCAAGGGCCTCCGAGACCCTGCTGTGACTCAGCCAAGCCACGTGGTCAGCAGAGAGCATCTGTCGCTGGTCTCTGCTTCGCTGCGGCTTCCAGGGAAGATAAAGAGAGGTGAGGAAGTTGATCTCACTGCCTCCACGGATAACACAGACTAGTGGTCCCAAGCCTTGTGTAAAGTCCACTTTCTTTTTAAAATTAATTTGAAAAGCAGCGAGAGAGCACAAGCAAAAATGAGAGATGTCTTCTACCTGCTGGTTCACTCTCCTCAAATGCCCACAACAGCCAGGGTTGGGCCAGGCGGGAGCCAGGAGCCAGGAACTCCATCTGGGCCTCCCACGTGGGTGCAGGGGCACAGTAACTTGAGCCATCACCTGCTGCCTCCCAGGGTGCACATTAGCAGGAAGCTGGATGGGAAGCAGAAGTGAGACCAGGCACCCCAATATGGGATATGGGCATCCCAAAACATGGTGCTTACACTGAGCCACAACGCCCACCCCAAGTCCATTTTCTTGATGGGTACTTTAAACCCCTTGGATCCCAAGACCATGCAAATTCACAGTGAGACTATTCAAACCATTCGATGGGTCAGAAAGAGGAGTCTGCTTCGCTTTTTAAAATGCCATTCACAGGAGCTGGTGTTTAGCCTAACAGCCAAGATACCTGTTTCCCACATGGGACAACCTGAGTTTGATTCCCGCCTTCATGCAGACCCCTGGAGGCAGCAGTGACGGCTCCAGTGATTGGGTCCCTGCCACCCACACGGGAGACTAGGGTGGAGCTCCTGGGTCCTGGCTTCATCCTGCCCCAGCCCTGGCTGATGCAGCCATTCAGGGAGAGAGCCAGTGGATGGAAGATTTCCCTCTCTCTCTTTCTCTTCCCTACTGCCTGCCTTCTCCCTCCCTCCCTCTCTATCTCTTTCAAAGTAACAAATAAATCTTTAAAAAATTCATTCATCTCAGGGGTCCTACTCACTGGGTAGATTCAGGGGTTATGTTGTGACACAATAGGATTCCAATGGCAGAATTTAATGTAAGGAAATTAGGTTATAAAACAAAATCAAGGAAAGGAGGCACCAGATAAATATTTGCAACACAATAATTTCATACACTGCACAAAATTCCTTATATGTGATAGGAAAAAATGGAACATTGCAGAATAGAAATAAGAAAGGACTCACAGAGCCAATTCTCTCCCCACCCCCATTCTCACTCTCTCTCTCTCTCTCACACACACACACTTTACTGATGATCTCATTAAAAAATGTTCAAACCCATTAGTAGCCAAAGCTTACAAATGAACATAACAGGACACCATTTTCAAAGATGAAATCCATAAAAAGACAAAACAACTTTAATGCCTAGGCTAGTCCAGGGTGCTCTGAAACAGGAGTCCTCAGACAGCACTGATGAGCGTGCCAATCAGAGCACACTTCTGACGGCCCAGGCAGTGCTAACTCTCAGTGGCCTTAATGCTGGGCAGGTGCACTCCCTGGAGTTTCCCTGAGGAAACAAGCAGATGAGCACCGGCAGATTATGCACAAGGACATTTACAGTAGCATTATTCATAATGATAAAAAATGCTAGAAAAAGCTAGCTACACTGAAATAGGAAAATGCTTCAATAAATTCTATCAATACAAAGCATAATATGCAGGCATTAAAACTCGTGTTTTTGGAAAAGATTCGGATACAGGAAAATGTCCACAGAATGATGCTGAGATTCAGACTCTCTATAGGATAACTGCATTTTATAAAGAAGCAATATATGTCCTATGCATCATAAATAGAGGGGCAGATGTTTGGCAAAGCAGTTGAGTCACCACGTGGGATAGTGGAGTGCCTGGGTTCAAGTCCTTCCGGTTCAGCTCCTGAGTCCAGCTTCCTGCTGATGCTGGGAGGCAGCAGCCAACGGCTCAAGGACTTGAACCCCTGCTACCCATGTTAGAGACCCGGGTTGAGTTCCCAGCTCCTGGTGGAGCCCTGGCTACTGTGGGCATTTGGGAAGTGAACCAGAAAATTGGAGCTCACTCTCTCTATGTCCAACATTTGTCTTTCTGCCTGTCAAATCAAAAAAAAGGAAAGAGCCCTTATGAATCAATTAAATGAGGGATAAATATATAATTTTGGGGTGGAACATAAGCACCTCGTCACAAAGCAAATACAAATGACTTATGTATGCATGAAAAGATTTTCAAACATACTTACAAGCAAACAAATGCAAATTAAAGTAAGATACTCTTCATCCCTCTATCAGATTGGTAAACACTTGAAATGTTGCAAACACAGGACTCAAGGTTACCAAGATTACGATGAGATGGACAACAGTACCCACTGCAGAAAGGAGCTGAAAACTGTATTGCATTTCCCATGAACAATTTGATATGGCAGGAAAAATGCCTTAAAGTCCCTTTGACCTTCTAAATATTTGTCAAAAGAAATAATCACACAAGAATGCAGCTGAGTTGTCTGGATGGGGGGAGAAAAGACAATAACTTAGATACCCGTCTGTAAAGGACTGGGTAGATGCATTACTGGGTGTGTGTTCACCTACAGAAATAATATACAGCCATTAAAATATGCTGAGATCTAAACACATTAAAGTACAAAAGTGTCCATAATAAAAAAGCAGGATACAAAGCCATCTATGATACATAATTTTTTTTACTGCTTAAAAATGTATGGATTCAGGCTGGCACTATGGTGTAGTGGGTAAAGCTGCCACCTGCAGTGCCAGCATCCCATGTAGCATCCCATGTTGGTACTGGTTTGAGTCCCAGCTGTTCCACTTCTGATCCAGCTCCCTGCTAATGTGTCTGAGAAACCAGTGGAAGATGGCTCCCCTGCACCCAAGCAGGAGACCAGGAGGAAGCTCCTGGCTCCTGGCTTTGGATCTGCCCAGCTCTGGCTGTTGTGGCCATTTGGAGAGTGAACCAGCAGATGGAAAACCTCTCTCCCCTCCCCCTTTATCTTTGCCTCTACCTCTCTGTAACTCTGATTTTCAAATGAATAGATAAATCTTTAAAAAATGTATGGATCTACAAGAACAAGGGTTGGATCAGGACAGGATATTAAAGTATTTTTATGAAACTGTTGACAGCAGTTATCTCTGTGGGTAGGATTATGAATGAATTTCATTTCCTCCTTTGTACTTTCTATATTTTATAATTTTCAGCTGTGCACATCATTACTTTCACTTTTTTCACACACACACTAAAGTAGCTAGAATACGTGTGCCCATCACCCCGCTTCAAGGATCACACCCCGCTCGCTTCATCTTTATGCCTCTTACTCCTGGAGTATTTTAGCATGTCATGCCCATTTCATTCATCCATAAACACACACAAGGAGTCTTCAAAGTTCATGAAGAGGGGCTGGCACTATGGCGCAGCAGGTTAAAGCCCTGGCCTGAAGCGCTAGTATCCCATACGGGTGCCTGTTCTAGTCCCGGCTGCTCCTCTTCCCATCCAGCTCTCTGCTATGGCCTGGGAAAGCAGTAGAGGATGGCCCAAGTCCTTGAGCCCCTGCACCTGTGTGGGGAACCCGGAAGAAGCTCCTGGCTCCTGGCTTCGGATCGGCACAGCTCTGGCTGTTGCAGCCATCTGGGGAGTGAACCAGTGGATGGAAGACCTCTCTTTCTGTGTAACTCTTTCAAATAAACAAAATAAATCTTTTTAAAAAAAAGTTCATGAAGAGCAATCATTGCACCTGGCACTTATAACAGCAAGTGAAGACACCTGTGTCCTGTATCAGAGCCCCTGGGTGCAACACCTGGCTCTGGCTCTGGCTCTGGCTCTGGCTCCAATTACTGCTAATTCAGGCAGTGGTGATGGCACGGAGAGTTGGGTTCCTGCCGCCATGTGGGAGACCTGAATTTAGTTCCTGGCTCTCAGCATCAGCCTAACTCAGTTTCAGCCAGTGAAGGCATTCGGGGAGTGAAGCAGCAAGTGTGAGTGCTCTCTATGTATGTCATTCCATGTCTCAAAAAAAAAAAAAAAAGTGTACTGATGTCACACCTGAAAATTAACAAGTATTTCTAAATGCCAAATATCCAGCCAGTGCCCCAATTTCCCCAGTTACCCCCTAAGTGCCTTTTTACCACTACTGTAAGTCTGGAGCAAAGAAAGACTTGCATTTGTATCTGGCTGACATATCACAAGTCTTTTAAAATTACATAATGCCCCCTCCCTATTTTTCATGCTATTTTCTTATTTTAGAACAAACAGTTGGTGTGTCCTGCGGAACTTTCTGAATGCAGCCCTGTGGTGATGTTTACCATGATCCACTAGCCCCTGTACTTCCTTTCAATGGAAACTTAGTTCTAGTGTTTAAGAAGCCTTAAGTTCATTATTTTGTGGAAGAATATGTCAAATCAATCATATTATTTTTATAACTACACAAAACAAGAAGGTTTAAAACAAAAGGAAGACACAGAAATACCCACCTTTCTAATTCCTCCACTTCATCAGCCAGTCATTAAAACAAGGTGCCCAAGAAGTTTCTTTCCGAATATAGTCTGGATTAACACCTGCTCACACATGAGAGAAACTTGATGCTATCTGTGAACCGATTTAGTTTTACAAACAGCTCCTTTTACATTTAATTAATTTATTATTTTTCAAGTTTCTTTAAAGGAGAGAAGGAGGAAGGGAGGAAAGATTGGAAAAGACAGAGAGAGAGAAAGGGAGAGAGAGAACAGCCCAGCTTCCATGTGCGGGTTCACTCTCCCAAATGCCTGGAACAGCCATGTCTGGGCCAGGATAGAGCAATGGGCCAGAAAAGCAACCCAGTCTTCCACCTGAGTGGGAGGAACTCCATAGGTGAGCCATCTCTGGCTACCTCCCTGGATGCACACTCACAGGAAGCTGGAGTTGGAAGCTGAGTCAGGACTCAAGTCCAGGCACTCTGATATGGCATTGGGAGCCAGCCAATTGGTATCTTAACTGGCTGTGCCAAATGCCTGCCCCTCCTTTTACATTTAATTTATTGTTTTTTTTTTTTAAAGATTTGTTCGTTTATTTGAAAAACAAAGTGACAAAGAGATGTCTTCCACCTGCTGGTTCACTCCCCAAATGGCTGCAACATCCAGGGCTGGGCCAGGCGGAAGCCAGAAGTCAGAAATTCCATTTGGGTCTCCCACATGGGTGACAGGAATTCAAGGACTTGAGCCATCTGGTGTGTCCCAGGTGCATTAGCAGGGAGCTGGATCAGAAGTAGAGCGGCCAGGACTTGAACCAGTGCTCCAAAAGGGAGATGAGTGTCCCCGGCACATGGCGGCTGCAGCGACTATGCCAATGCCCGCCCTTCCTTCCACATGCTCAATTCCTCTCCCCTTCTGCCTCAGAGGTGAAATCCACCACTCTCTGAGCAAAGGTTCTCCTTCCACCCGAGGCGTGAGTCCTTATGTCATCTTAGGACTGCAACTGTCTTCAATTTTCCTTTCTTTTCTTCTGTTCTTCTTTGAAAAAAATATAATTTAAGTAATAGCTGACAACTCGGAATTGAGAGAAATGAAAGAACAAATCCGAATGGGGCCAACCTCAGCCTCTCACAGTCACTGCTACCTTCTAACACTTTCTACCTTCTTCAATAGAGATGCACATTTTGCACATAATCGTAAATCAGGGAATGGCCTTAATACGCTTGTAGCTAACATGAAATACACACAAACATGTATGTAGAGCATACATGAAGGCCATAAAATGGCAATAACATTTACATGTGTGTGGGGGCTTGGCATAAAGCAGATAATGTTCCCCATCTCCCAAGGATCCCCTGCCCTGCCACTGGAGGCCCCTCCTGCATCCTCTCCTTCCATCACCTCCTGACTTTGGCTCTCTGCTGCCTTAGCCTTCCTATCCATGTACTTGGATGCCTAAACATTGCGGCATCAGTGGTTTCTGTTTTTAATACATCTGAACTTTATGTAGCTGGAACCATACTGTACGTATTCCACAACTCGCTGTTCTGTTACCATTACATCCCTGAGATGCTTTTCTCTTGGCAGTGGTGTGCAGCTACTGTTCATTTTAAGAGCACAGCTCCAGAGCTGTGTGCCACAGTGAGACTATACCACATGTGTAATTATATTGTGATTGCTACCCATAAAATTATACTGCAAATATCTTGTCACATTGCTATGTTACTTCAAATACTTATTAATTACAGTAGAGTACTGTGCTGAGGGAAGAGCCAGTACTTTATAGTTATGTAACCATTGGACACTAATTCTGTGTGGAAGTGCATGTGCACACACAAGAATGTCTATTTGCCCTGTAAGTAATGCAGCAGTGAGCACTTTGCCTAAACAGCTTTATTAAATATTAGGTACTTTCCCTTTTGGGTGATGGTGAAGATGGTCCACAGAGGTGGTATTACTGGAACCAACAGCAGGAATGAATAACATGGCTCTTCAATACACTATAATATCGCTAGAGCTGAGAACTATCATTAAGAATGTATTTTGGGCTAATATGTTAAAATAGCACTGTACCGCTGTTTTAATGAGCACAACTCACATTAGGATTGAATCTGACATCTTCCTCATGCAAGGAAGTGTTTAGTGCTGTTACTTCGTTATTCAGGCAAGTGTTCCGTCAAGGTTTCTGCATTTTTCTTTTACATTTGAGCATTTCACATTTCAAAGATATTAATCCTGTCGTCGCACTGCCGGTCTTTTCCCAGTCTTTGTTTCCCTGCTGGTTTTTCTTTTCAACATGAAGAAATCTTTCACTTTCCTGTAGTCTGAGTGACTGGTCTTCTCCTTTTTGAATGTGTGTCTGTCTCTTGTTTCTAAGAACTACCCAGTCCTATAGATTTCCTATGACTCTATGGTTTGCACTTTAATTGCTTAAACCGTCTGTAATTCATTTTGGTGAGGTCAAAATGATTTTCTCCAAATTGCTAACGAGACATCAGAATTATTTATTGAATAATTTCCCCATCCCCATTGATTTGCAATGACTTCTTTATGATTTATTAAATTATTTATGCAAGAGTCTATTTCTGAACTCTCCTGGTTCACTTATCTACTCCCGCCTCTTACGGCAGCACCACCGAGTTTTAATTACATAGGCTTCAGATTACATTTTAATATCTGGTCGTGCTATATATTTTAATGTCCAATAAACCTAGCTCCCTGCCCCCAAAACCATTTTCAGAATTCTTCTTGATGTGCTCCTCTACCTATTTTTCCAAACAGACTTACAGCCACCTTGTGAAATTTAAGGCATCCTGATGGGCCGTTCAGAGGAAATGCCTTAGACTTGAGAACGAATTTCAGAAGACTCTGAAGCCCTGTTTTATTTTATTTTATTAAACATTTATTTTGTTATTTGAAAGAGTTACAGAGAGGAGGAGGCAGAGGCAGAGAGAAAGAGAGATCTTCCATCTGTTGGTTCACTCCCCAGATGGCCGTAACAGCCAGAGCTGTGCCGATCCGAAGCCAGGAGCCAGAAGCTTCTTCCGGGTCTCCCATGTGGGTGCAGGGGCCAAAGGACTTAGGCCATCTTCCACTGCTTTCCCAGGCCATAGCAGAGAGCTGGATCAGAAATTCAGCAGCCAGGACTTGAACTGGTGCCCACATGGGATGCCAGCACTGCAGGTGGCGTGGCTTTACTTGCTATGCCACAGCGCTGGCCCCAAGCCTTCCTTTTAATCTCATCATCTACAAGCAGGGTTTCTGGAAACTCTTTTTGTTCCACAACTAAACAATCTGTGATGAATGTCAACACCATCCTCTTCTTCACACTATTTATTCTCCAAGTAACCACTGTATGACTTTTGCATCAGCTAAAGCTTAAAAGAAACACCGTCTCCTAAAGCCCGTCTTCTCTGGACCACGTGGCAGCCAACGACTGAGAACTTTACCACCAGATACAATGCTGGTGGGCTGCATGAACTTGATCTTCCTTCTCTTATTAAGGAATGGCCCCTTTGCATTTAATTTACAAATTCAATATTGTAAAAAAATCAGAGGTTGAATTAATTGAATGCACTTTTGAAATTAGATTACTCCATACTTTAACAATGTACGTGAGTCATCTGAAAATACATGTACATGAAGGCGTTCCTGCATCCCAGGAGTGTAATCTATTTTGCCATGGCGGGACATGCGTGTGTCTACTTATTGCTGAAATCTATTTGCAAGAGTTTTCTCTAGAATGTTGCATTCCTAAGGGAGCTTGGTATACGGCCTCCCTTGGGGACCTGCCAGCTTTGATATCACGGTCATGTTTGCTTGAAAGAAGGACCTGGACCTTTTCCATCTTTTTTTTTTCTAAATCCTGGAATAGTTTATGTAACATAGGAATTATCTGTTCCTTGGAAGTTTAAAAGGATTTTCAAAGCCTTTTTGTATTTTAAAATATTCCACCTGGCACCAGTGTGTTTATTTACGTGTGTGTATGTGTGTGTATATGTGTATACGTGTATGTGTGTGTATATGTGTATACGTGTATGTGTGTGTATGTGTGTGTGTGTGTTCATGTGCAGATGACCATGACTGCATACATTTAAAATGCCATGGAAGATACTGATCGCTAACAAAACAGATTTATTATAATTTACTGTCTGTCCTCCCCCCATGAAAGGGGAGTCAGTGCCCAAGATGATAAAGTCTTACAGGACAAAAAAAAAAAAAAAAAAACATTTTCCCAGGCTTTGGCTCCACAGGCCTTCTTTTTTAAAGGCACAGAGAGGAGACTCTGGAAGGCAGCTGAATGTTGCACCGTCCAGATGTCCTTGAGGTTGACCATGGCTGGCAACCACAACATCAGCTCTAACACATGCAACCAGGAAGCCTCAGATCTGGAGACGAGCAGAGTCCCCGTCCTGCCCATCTGGTTTGGTGGAGAGGCCTTCCACACCACCTCCTGCCACAAAATGTTCCACCGATTCCAAAGTAGTGCAAGCTGGTAACCGCCCAGGGTTCTCTGCTGCGGGCGCCCTGCACCAGTGAGCCTGCACGCACGGCCAGCGGACCACAAACAAAGACTCGGAGGTGCTACGGCCTGAAGGTTTGGCTCCTGCGCAAACCTCAAGGGGATGGTCTGAGGACCTGGAGCCGTGGGGAGGTAATTAGGTTTAAACGAGGTCATGGGAAGAGGAAGAGACACCAGAGCGTCCCCCTCTCAGGTGAGATCACAGTCAGATGGTGGCAACCCGTACACCAAGAAGAGAGGCCTCACAATGAAACCCACCTTGCCAGGCACCTTGATCATGGGACCTCCCAGCCTCCAGATCCGTAAGACACAGATTCCTACTGTGGCCATGCTGTTCAGTTAGAGCAGCCCAAGCCAAGACGAGAGAGTGGTGCTATCTTGTTGAGAAGAGCACCGAGCTTCGGCGCTCCAGACCCCACTGCCTGCCGGAGAACGAGGCACACCTGAAACCAGCGGGAAGGAGACTGAACACATGAAGCCCGAGGGTCTGCTGCCGTGTGCAAGAACTGTGCCATGAGCACCGACCAGGACAGAAGCAAGACTCCACCAGTGACCTTGGGCCCAGCATGGGTAGTAACCGGCCAATAGCCACAGGCAGGAGTATGCCACAGAACGGGCGGCTTTTTTTTTTTTTTTTAACATTTGTTTATTTATTTGAAAGAGTTACAGAGAGAGAGAGAGAGACAGAGATATCTTCCATCTGCTGGGTCACTCCCCAGATGGCCACAATGGTCAACACTGGGCCAGGCCAAAGCCAGGAGCCAGGAGCTTCATCCGGGTCTCCCACATGAATAGGAGGGGCCCAAGGACTTGGGCCATCGTCCACTGCTTTTCCCAGGTGCATTAGCAGGGAGTTGGATTGGCGGTGGAACAGCTGGGAATCAAACTGGTGCCCATATGGGATGCCGGCACAGCAGGCAGTGGCTTTACCAGTTATGCCACAGCACCAGTCCCTCGGGCTGCTTTTTAATTGAGAAAGATACAACCAAGTTCATGGCCTAGTTCCCAAAGGATCCATGAAATGTTAGAGATCCGTGAAACATCGGGATTAGGACCACCTTTGGCCAAAGGGCTCAATAAGGACTGTCAGCAAGCTCCTCGAAGCTCTCTGGTGCCCGGCGCCCACGATCCCATCCAGGATTTCACGCACGTGTGCAAGCAGCCTTTCTCTCCCCTTTAATAAGGACACGGAAGTTGCTTTCACACCAGTTCTGGCCAAACACAAAAGCTTGATTCCTGGCTGGAAGGCAAAACATGAGTGCGGCCCAAGTAGGCATGTGAACTGAAGCAGAATGAGTCACGTCCTATTGCGCACTGGATGTCAGAGGTGGTTGGGCGGACTTCTGGAGATTTTGCATAATTCCAAGAAGCCTCAGAAAGTCATGCTATATTGGAAGCGCCAAGATGTGACTTTTGCTACAAGTCCCATCACCAGCAGCCGGCTGGTATGTGCATCGCTTTTCCCAGAGCATCCCTGCCTTCCTGGGGGCTCTTCACACCCAAGACTCCTGCACACATGAGAGAGTGCACGTATGAACACACACTCTCCTATCCCATGCAGGCACACCATACAACTCGAGGCCAAATCAAGTTGAAGAGGCTGACTTTTCGGGTTACGTTGTAGAAAAGGCAAAACTGTCAACCTACCGTTGAACGTGAACTATTTAGGTAGTCAAGATTGTCTTCCTGCGGGTCGAATATGAAACGAACAATTCTAAGTGAAAGCCTGGAGACTAAATGGTTCCTTCTTTAGAATGGGAACTGGATTTTTCAAGACTCACGTTCAAGTAAATTTCCCCCGTTCATCCGGGTAAGATGTGACTCTGACGAGGCTTCAGAGAGCCTCATGGTTTTTCCCCACAGCGGCATCTTCCGTGGGGGATGCCCCATCTCCAGGGGGTTCCCCAACACCTCTGATGGGCAGATACTGGGCAGTGCACATCCTTGATGGAGTTTGCACTTGGTGACGCCAGAAAAGGCAGAACGGCACAGAGGATTATTCTGAAAGCTGAATGGGTTTCCATGTAGAGATTCCATGTAGAGTTTTGTTCTTAATTCACCTCCTGCCTACTACTTTTGCATCAAGATAGTCTTCTTATAAAATTGTGGTGACTGATGTCTGATTTTTTTAAAAAATGAAAACAACTCATGGAGCAGGTGTCTGGCACAGCAGCTAAGATGCCACGTGGGACGCCTGCATCCCACTTCACAGTGCCCGGGGTTGAGCGCCAGCTGTGCTCCCGACTCCGGCTTTCTGCCAGTGCACATCCTGGGAGGCAGCAGGATCAAGCAGCTGGGTCCCTGTGCCCCTACATGGGAGACCCGGATGGAGTTCCTAGCAGGTAAGCATGTGGGGAATGTCTGTCTTTCTTGCTGTGTGTCTGTCTCTCAGATAAAACAGCAAGTTAAAAACACAAACCTGGGAGTCCTAGGTTGATCCCCCAAATCATTTTGGGGGAGCATTTTCTTGGTCTAGGCCATGCACATTTGCAATGCACTTATGGTAGCACCCTCTGAGCCAATCCATCAACTGAAGGCCAATCAGCTCTCACCTGGATACCATACACCTGTAGAAAATGTCATGCCATTCTAGCCAGCCCTCAGGGACGGGGAACGAGAAAGGCCTGGTCACTCTGGAAGGTTCCTCTGCTGCCCCTCCTCAAAGTCACCTCCTCCTGGCCTCAGAATAGACAGTGAGACTTTCAGAGATGCTGTGCCACCCCATGTATCTGCTATCGTGAACCTGGGAACCCCAAATCAAGACCAGCGGGCTCTCCTGGGATGCTGGGAGGCCAGTCCTACAGAATGGCTCACAGAAGTTTCTTGGATGAAATGCTGCTGAAGACAAGGGTCTGGTACCAGCTTCTCCCTGTCAGAGCATCTCGCCCATGCAGCTGCTCCTAACGCCCACACACACACAAGCAAGCCTCACTATGGCTGGTTGGCGAAACCAAAGCCAAGTGGGGTCACTCGTCCCTCCAGGGCCTCCAAATTGAGAGGAAAGAAAGATCATCAGCTGGGGCAGGTCATGACAGGACACCAACTATGTTTTAAAAGACTTATTAAAAGCCAAATTCAGACACAGAAAAAGAGAGTTTTCCATTCTCTGATTCACTCCCCAAATGGCCATGATAGTCAGGATGGGCCGGGCTAAAACCAGGAGTCTGGAAGTCCATCCAGGTCTCCCACGTGGGTGCAGGGGCCCAAGCATTTGGACCATCCTCTGCAGCTTTCCCAGGGAGCTGGATCGGAGTGTAGCAGCAGGGACTTGAATCTGCACTTATATGGGATGCTGGCATTGACGCAGGCCGGAGGACATCAACTGCTACAAAGTTTTTCAGGCGGTGCTGTGACACAGCAGGTTAAGCTGCTGCTTGCGACAGCAGCATCCCACAGGAATGCTGGTTCGAGTCCCGGCTGCTCCTCTTCCGATCCAGCTCTCTGCTATGGCCTGGGAAAGCAGTAGAAGATGGCCCAAGTCCTTGAGCCCCTGCACCCATGTGGGAGACCCGGAAGAAGCTCCTGGCTTCGGATCGGCATAGCTCCAGCCATTGTGGCCATCTGGGGAATGAACCAGCAGATGGAAGGCCTCTCTCTCTCTCTCTCTGTCTCTACCTCTCTCTGTAACTCTGTCTTTCAAATAAATAAAATAAACATTTAAAAAAAACAAAAAGAAAAGATTTTTCAACTAAGAATATATGAATACGTTACCATGAGACTTAAAATTTGAAAATCTCTGTTTTCCAGGAATGATACCTCCCTAATGCATCTTGCCTCATCATTTTTAAAAATTTATTTAGGCTTTTCCCAAAATGAATTCTAATAAAACACACTTCTGTTAAGAAACATAAACACTAAATATTTTACCTTTATTTACCTCATTGCTAACACAGCTCATCAGTGGCAGATAACGCATTTGTTGTAAAGAGAGTTAATTTCCTAGATGAAACATGCACGGGAGCACATAAAGGTGACAAGGCTCTGGGATCTATGACACTAATAAAGGAAACATTTATTGAGACAGCCACTGGGCTAAGCACTTTATGTGGATTACCTCGGTTAATCCTTGCAGCAAACCTATAATGTAGATGCTATTCTTACTCCCGCTTTATAGGTGAGGTTATAAATGAGGAAGCACGCTACTGTAATTTAATCTCCACCACCCCAGAATTGGAGTTCTGTGTTTACTCTGGCTATAAAAAGGTTGAATAAGCAAATCAGAATGAAAGAGGAGTGTGGAGGCATGTTTAACCCACTGGAAGGTGCCTTGTTTTCCGACAGACTGAGAAACAGGTGCTAATTGCTTGCAACAGAACTGTTGGGAAGCCTTGCGTCTGAAACCATGCTGTGTTTAAAAAATTGTTAATTCACATTTGCAGTAGTTGCGAGAGGGTTTCCTCTCCGAGTTACACTGACGATTTGCCCTCATCCGTAAGGCTTTTCGCAGTGTTTATGGTGATGGTGGGGTGGAAGTCAGCCGCTGCCGCCAGTGTTCTCCACAGGCAAGCGTGCCCAGGCCTCTCTGTTCCCTCCCTTCTTCCCCGCAGCCTGGCGCAAAAGCCGGCCTGAGGACCAAGCCCCACAGGGACAGCAATCAGAGAGATGGAAAACACTGCACGTTCAAGACACTGTTGAGAGGCTGGATCACACTCACCCTGCAGTCCACCCCACGACTGACACAGGTGCATGGCCTTAGGAATATCCCTGTGATGTGGGAGGTCCTTCTGGGTTCAGTTCTGAGTGTTCACAGTCTGAAAGAACCCAAACTGACAGATGCTCTGCGCTCCCCTGCAGCTCAGGTGTTAACATCCTAACCCCCACAGCCCTCATGATAGGACTGACGGCCTTCCAAAAGAGGCCTGTGAAAGAGCTCCGCCCACACAGCCGTGAGCGACACAGCGAGGACTGGGCAGTGCACAACCCAGAGTTCCCCATGGCCTCTCACCCTCGTCTCATTCTTCCCACCATCAGCCCCGGAAGCCTGCCACAAGCCAGCTCCGGAGAAGCCTCCCCGTCTACGGCATCCCTGTTGGGACAGCCCAGGTCGCATTCCCAGTCTCCCCGTGGCTCATGCTCAGATGTCGCTTGCCACCGCTGGCCAGCCACCGTGTTTGGAGGTGTTTCTCCTGAGAACAGGTAACGGGCTTTCAAGACCCATTTCATGTCTTTCTGGTGGCCCTCAAGGAAGTCACGTGACTTCCCTGGGCCTTTCCCTCAATGAAAAGGATGAGGGTTTTTCTCGCTCCTTCCAGCCAATGGTTGTGACTGCATAATGCTTTCACTCACTTGCACCCTGTTTCGGTTCTATCAGAATCCAAGGGACCTATATCTCTTGTCCCTCGCCATCAGGTCCCATTCGTGTCTAGAGGACCACCCTCCACCCTGAGCCACGGGGCTCCCCTGGTCGTGGGATCTGCTCAGCTCCCTTCCCCTCCGGCTCTGCCTGGGTCTACCTAGTGGGAGGTGCCAGTGTCAGGGGTCGCGAACAGCCCGGGGAGGCCAAGGAGGGTGTTGACTCTCTCGGCTGTTCCGGTGCACCTCTCTATCGTCCGCCCTGCCTTTCCCAGCCTGGCAACCGGCCCCTCCCCTCTGCCTCTGGGAGCTTGGCCTGCTGACGGCTCTCACCGCTGTCGGCGGTTTCTCTTAGCCCTTTCCACACCCTCCTTAGCCATCCCTTAAAGACCTGGTCTCTCCTATGACCCCATGGGAGTGAGCCACCTGCTTCCTACTAGAACCCCGAGTTCACAATGGCTTAAAAACTAAGTCAGGATCATGCACAATAAAAAAGAAATGGAAGCAACCCACTGCGACTCTCCTGGAGGAGGGATGGAAACCATGGCAGCCCGTGCCAAGAAAATAAAGCTACACCATTGACAGCATCGAACCAGACAGCGCCACCGCCTTCCCCACCAGCGTGTGGGATGACCGTCTCTTGCCAGATCAAGGTTTATACCCAGAATAAATCGGAAGATTCGGCTTCCACCCAACCCTTTGGAGCCTTCTGACAGCTTCTGTGCGGGACCTGCCAAAGGAATCGAAGCTGCACGCCCATTTTCCAGAGGGATACACTGAGGCTAGAAGCGATCGCAGGGCCGCAGCAGACAGCCCCAGGGCCAGCTAAGGCTCGCTGGTCCAGGAAAGCTGCCTCTGGCAATCACAGTGATGTTTCTCACAGCAGTCTTCCACACTGTGATTCTCCAAACACGCATCCCTGCCACCTTGCAGGGCTT
Source organism: Sylvilagus floridanus (assembly GCA_949820135.1). NCBI lineage: Eukaryota > Metazoa > Chordata > Mammalia > Lagomorpha > Leporidae > Sylvilagus > Sylvilagus floridanus. The sequence continues at coordinate 122,511,163 of OX463227.1, read as the reverse complement.
CCAGCCGTGAACAGGCTTTGGGTCCTTAACTTCCTACAGCTACTCTGCCCAGCCAAGAAGGCTGACACAGGATGCCCCAAGCCCCATTCCAGATGACGCTGGAAACCAGCTGTGCAGACCCACAAGCACCAAGCACCTCCCCGGGTCAGGTTTCCAGAGAGCGGTGGGTGCGTCAGGCCCGGCGCGTCCTCCCTCCCTTTCCCACACCACACAGGTCACAGGTGTGGCGGCCCGGCGGCCCCTCTGTCCTAAGACGTCGTGACATCGCGTGCCTACCTGTTTGAGGACGGAGAACCTTAAGCCTTCAGAGGCGTCCTGCTTCCTCATCTTCCTCCTTCAGTGGCCTCCGGAGCCAGGGCCTGCGGGAGGGACACGCACAGCACACTTAGGACATCTGCCATCAGCATGGGGACAGGCTGGAGAAGTGACCGAGCACGGAGCCCCCGGAGGTCCCCACGGCCCGGCAGCTCTCCCAGGGGCAGGACCCAGCTGAGCCTGCTTGCAGAAGTCCACGAGGGGAGGAGCGGGTCCCAGAGGGGGACCTCAGCTCCGTGCTTCTAGTTATCTGGGCCTTAACCCACGTCACCCCAGCTCCCTCTCTCCCTCACACCCCGCCTCTTATCCATCAGCAGTGACGTCACCTTCGCCCTCAAAAGCTTCTCCTCCACCCGACCTCGCCTTTTCTCGCCACCCCCACTGCTCCCACTTGGTCCGAGCTAGTGGTCTTTCTGGGTCACAACGAGAACCTCCTCCCCAGTTCTGCTGCCCCAGCTTTGCCTGCTGGCGGCGGGGTGGAGGGTGGGCTTGTGTCTCCTCCACACTCCTGGGCTGAAGTCCTGAACCCCAGGAGCTAGCGACACATTAGGAAATAGAGTCCTTGCACGTGTGATGGGTTACAGCAAGGTCATCCTGCTGTTTTTTTTTTAATTTTTTTTTAAGATTTATTTGATTTATTTGAGAGGCAAAGTCACAGACAGAGAGAGGGAGAGACAGAGAGAAAGGTCTTCCATCTGCTGGTTCACTCCCCAGATGGCCACAACGGCCAGAACTGGGCCAGGCCAAAGCCAGGAGCCAGGAACTACCTCCTGGTCTCCCACATGGGTGCAGAGGTCCAAGGACTTGGGCCATCCTCTGCTGCTTTCCCAGGTGCATTATTAGCAGGGAGCTGGAACAGAAGTGGAGCAGCCGGGTCTAGAACCAGTGCCCATATGGATGGCAACACTGCGGGCAGCAGCTTAATCCACTGCTCCACAGCGCCAGCCCCATCACGAAGTCATCCTATTCTACCAGTACGATTGGTGTCCTGTGAAAAGGGGGAATCTGGACATACAGAGTCAGACAGTCTCAAGTCACAAACTCCCAGAAGTTAGGAGCATTTGGCCTCAGACCCCCCACCTCCAGGGCCATGACACAGTACACTTCCGTCTTCAGTTTCAGCCACTCAGCCCATGGCACTTGGTTACGGCAGCCTGAGAGCACTAATACCCACAGCAGCCTAGACAACCATTCAGAATCATTGCTCTGCTCAAAACACTCCTACAGGGGCTGGTGCTGTGGCACAGTGGGTTGAAGCCCCAGCCTGCAGTGCCGGCATCCCATATGGTTACTGGTTTGAGTCCCGGCTGCTCCACTTCCAATCCAGCTCCCTACTATGGCCTGGGAAAGCAGTAGAAGATGGCCCAGGTGCTTAGAGCCCTGCACCCACATGGGAGACCTGGAAGAAATTCCTGGCTCCTGGCTTCAGATCAGCCCAGCTCCAGCCATTGCAGCAGCCATTAGGGGAGTGAACCAGTGGAAGGAAGATTCTCGCTCTCCTTCTCTCTCTAACTCTGCCTCTCTCTAACTCTGCCTTTCAAATAAATAAATAAACCTCAAAACAACAAACACTCCTACAGTGTCTGCTCCCTCTCAAAGTAAGAGCTAAAGTGCTTGGAAATGGACTTCAAAGTGCACACGACTTAGCTGGGCCCCTTCCCTTCCTCAGCATCCTCCAACCACAACATCCCTGAGAGGTTCCTGCCCCAGGCCCTTTGCACTAGAACACTCTTCCCCCTCTGACACTAAACTGTAAACTCCCTGAGAACAGGGACGTGGGACGATGGAGCCCGGTACCTAGGAAGCACTCAAGAAAAAGCTGTTGAAAGACTGTGCAGGCAAACGGGCCGAGAGGAAGGAGCGCTACGGGGAGAGGCAGTTTCTGTGGGGTTCGCAGCAGCAGAGTCCAGAAAGATAAGGACTGAAGCGTCCTCTGGGTGTGGCAACACAGAGGCCAAAGATGACCTTGGAGAGGGCGGTTCCTGTGGGGGTTCAGGGTGGGAGCCTGGGAGGGGAGGACGGGGTTTGTGGGGCAGAGCAGGAGGAGGGAGCGAGGAGAGACTCTGAGAAATGACTGATGGGAGCGAGGTCCCGGGGCTCAGGGTACCCAGGGGCCCTGTACGGGGAGAAGGTTCTCGGTGGCTTTTCCTTCCCTAGGAGGAAGGAAGGAGAGCAGGGTGGGATGAAGCTAGGAACACATCGGTGCCCTGGAGGAAGGCAGGAGCCTGTGCATGTGGGCTGCGGGCGACGTCTTCAGTGCACGCGTGACGTCACCTGTCTCCCGGGTGTGGCAGGGCGGTCAAGGGGCCTCGGTGAAGGCAGGGGCGTGTGGTACATCCCACCTACATCCCACCACGGGGCAGCACGCCAGGGCACACCTGGCGCCTCCCTCACTCACCCACATCCTGCCCCTGCACCTGCCTGAAGGACAGCCGGCTGCGGTCATTAGCCCGGAGGGCCCTGGCGTTCTGTGTGGCCGTGGGGTGTCTGTGGGGACAGTGTTGCCACAGCGGGACTCGAGGACCCTTTCTGTGAAGCCTTCCTTGTTCTCCCGGCCCCCAGAGCCAAGCCTCATCCTCAGTCACAAGACAACTCTGACAGCATAGGAGAAATTAAGTTCGCTTAATTTGAAACAGGGCATGTTTCAAACAGCCTCACACAAGGGTCCTGGGAAACACTTTGGCCTTTCTCTATGAGGGATAAATCAAGGGATCAGGGAGGGTAAGTGACTCACTCAAGGTCACACAGGCAGCAAGTGGCAGAGCTGGGACTGGAGCCCTTTCTCTGCACACGCTCACCCCTCTAGTCCGAACCCTGAGCATTGCAATCCCAACATTCAACTTGGTGAACGTCTCCTAACTCACTCCACTCCAGCACATCCCACGTGCAGTCCCCACAGCCAGACGCACCTTCTCACGGCCCCATTTCCACCCAGGCCCGCCCTACTCAACCAGCTTTAGAAGCCCCCCAGACAGGAACCCCCAAATGCCACTGCTGTCCCTCCAGTGCCTTCACGAATGATGCTCATGGCCTCCCTCAGCCTGGCTCCCCGCATGCTCCTCTGCTACACCCATACACCCTCTCGGTGCACCCCTTCCAGGCCCCCGTGCTGTGCACATCCCTGCACCCCCAGGGAGCTCCGCCCCTTTCTGCTGCCCGGCTCTCGGTGCCCCTGCAGCACAGCAGCCCCCAGCCTGCTGAGCCTTTCAGGGTCTGCAGACTGCAAACTCCTCGAGGGTAACGACAGCTGTGCTGAAAACATGCAGAGCCGCTTGCTCACTGCTCAGTAGCTTCCTCAGTGGGAAACCCTGCTCACGCCATAGAACAGGTGACACAGTTTGAGAGGTTCTTCCAGACCATGAGAATGGAAGGCAAGGGCCTTCCTGAAGGTTCTGGATCCATACCTGTTCTTCCTTTGCTGTAGGCACCCACAGTCCAGCACCTTGCAGCAGCTAGTCTAGTAAGGAAGGGTGGGGCTCGGATGCCCCCTGTTCACCTCGCACCTGTGTATTCCAGGTCTTGTGGTCCTGCCTCAGCCACCCTTTCACATGCCTCCCAGACCCAGACAGATATCCCGCCTTCTGCCTCCTTCAGGGCAAGAGCTGACATGTGGGAAATACTACTGAGGTTTGAACGTGATGGCCAGCTGAAGTCAGAGCCAGCTGCCCAGAAGTTGGAAAAGAACAGTGACTTTCTGGGAAACCGGGAGTGAGATGAATCCACTTGGATCATTTGCTACGGATGACCACCCAATGATCCTGGGTCCCCAGACCAACAGCGGGAGGCTGCTTTAAGGTGAAGGTCAATAGCACTCAAGGCCATCAAATCTCCCCACACAGAGAGCGCAGACCTGAATGGCCAGGGTTTGCATGAAAACTCTGGAGGTCAAGGTGATGCCACCCGCTAAGATGCCCATCCGCTAAGATCTTGAGAAATCAAGATCTACCCAAGCAGTGGAACCGAAGGGGCCATGCGGTCCTTGTGCCAAAGCCGAAATGACAGAAGCTCTGGAGTCCGGCCTGGCAGCACATGCTGGCCTTGCCACTCAGTAGCTGCTCAGCCTTGGGCTGGTCACTTACACTCTGTGTGGTGAATTCTGCATGTGCTAATGTGAGGCCTAGATAAACCAGTACATGTCTAAAAGCATCTAACACACTGCCTGGCTTATATGAGGAGCCCACTAAGTATCACCGCCCGCCCTCCTTCCAGCCATCCAACTTCACAGCTCTCGGCGCTCTCACTAATAGGAAGAGGCATGGCCGAAGCAAGCACAGGAAGGAGCAGGCCACCCCCAGGCTGGTCAGAGAGCAGCACTGGACCTCAATGACACACACAGCTTGGAGCCTCAGACCATCCCCAAACAGGAAGTCGCTGACAAACTTAGAAAACACGCATGCACAACTGCATACCACTCAGAAACCAGCCCCGCTCCAAAAGCACCAGTCTCTTCCCAGGATGCACCTCTGCCCCCCTCTCAGCAGCACAGACAGAACCTGCCTCCAGGCCACGGGCTTGGCAGACCTGCCCTGTGACCTCAACGCCACCAGCACCATTCCACTGCCCCTCTCCTCCATTCCATTCTCCTCCACCCGGCTTTGACTCACTTGAGCCAAGCCGGGTCCCTGGGTCCTGATTGGCGACCCAGTTGTCAACGCAGTCACCTGACTGCCAGCTCCACTGCCACCCCCACTCAGCATCTTGCGCAGTGGTTTCCCTGCCCCCCCCCCCAAGTTAGGTTCCTTTTATAAAAGTGACTCATTTAGGAAGAGACAAAACCAAAAACTTCAATGGTAAAGATAAAACAGCACCGAGTCTCTTTAAACACCTCCCACTCGGTGTAGAATTTAGATCCGATCAAACCTCCCCAAGCTGGACCTCCTGATTTGGAACTTACAGTACACACGGCTCTTCCAGCAGAGACACTGCCAGGAATGCCGGCTCCCTTACGTTTCCAGGTCTTTTTACAAACAGAGGTGGCCTCGGGCCTCCTGTCAGTACCTTTTTCAAAATGAAGGAGTGAGACATTAAAAACAGAAGTCTCCTGCGTCTGACTCCCAAGCAGAAAAATCAAGGATCGCAGGTTTTTGTTTGTGATTCTGATTTAGTGATGTAGGACACTGGCATCAGATCACGAGCTTAGTGAGAATTATGGAGGAGGGGGATTCCATTAAAAAAAAATCAGATTTCTTAGTACGTCCAATGTTTACACTCGTGTACAGTATCTGAATGGAGCAAAATTATATAATATGATGCATAGAACTGCAGGAGGTACTGTGACGCCGAAATGAAACTAGGCCAAAATGAGCAATTAGGCGTTCTCCACGTCGGCTGCATTACTTTAAAAAATTCCCAGGCCCTAATCTCACAGATTCTGACACGCTTGGTTTGGATTGAGGCTCTAGCATGGAGCATCCTCAGTCTCTGGGTGATTTTAATGTGCAGCTAGGATTGAGGACCGCTGATCTGTGACTAAGAACACAAATTTAAAACAATTGAAGAGCAGCGCAAGATTGCTCAGCCCAGCAGAGACAAAAGCAGGACCAAATCTGATAGCCACAGCTCCCATCCAGCTCTGCAGTTCTGCCCAAGTTTCTGGTACTCACAGATTTGCTAACACTTTGTTTATACAAAGGCAGGGTGTGTGTGTGTGTGTGTGTGTGTGTGTGTGCGACAAAAATAGTCTCCAACTTTTTGCTTCGTCAAAGCATGGGTATCTTACAAATATCTACCAATCGCTACTGCTGCTTCCTGATGGTCTCTCGCTCATTTGCATATGTGCCAGCTTCCCCACCCTAACCCCCAGTCGAGAGGGAGAATTCGGCCATATCTGGCCCCTGTCCATGATCTTGCTCACCTCCAGGCACCCTGCTCCCCAGGACAAATCCAACCGAAACCCACACTTACACACTTCTCACCTCCTCCTCTCAACTCCACAGGCATCCATTGCTGAAAGTCCCTTCTCTGACCGCAAACTACTTCCCAGTCCCTGTGAACCCAGCCTTCACCTTCCTCCTGACCTACACGTGGAAGCGATGGTACAGCGGAGAGCAACCAGTGTCAACGCTCTGCTGTTCCATAGGCGTTATCCGGTGAACACGTCCCTCATCCAGGATACACGGACAACAGTGAGGGTGGCCCGCTTCGGGGGTGCGAGGGACAGAGACAGAGACAGAGTAACGAGGGTTCCTTTTAAACCCTTCCACTTGAACGTGGGGTAGGCATGTATTTTTTTATTTGACAGATAAGTTAGACAGTGAGAGAGAGAGACAGAGAGAAAGGTTTTTCTTCCGTTGGTTCATCCCCTGAATGGCCGCTACGGCCGGAGCTACACTGATCAGGAGCCAAGTGCTTCCTCCTAGTCTCCCATGCGGGTGCAGGGCCCCGAGCACTTGGGCTGTTCTCCACTGCCCTCCTGGGCCACAGCAGAGAGCTGGACTGGAAGAGGAGCAACCAGGACTAGAACCCAGCACCCATATGGGATGCCAGCACCGCAAGCGGAGGATTAACCAAGTGAGACAGGGCGCCAGCCCATATATATTTTTTTTTAATGGAGCAAAATCACGCATGCGCACACACACACAGAGTGAGTTACTAAATACATCTATGATTTGCTTCCACTTTGTAAACACAGACAACTGTCCGAGAAGTTTACCTACCTGTGTCTCAAATGTCAATGGTATCTGGGGCAGTGGGATCCTGGTGACATGAATTTCACTTCCCTTTCCCCCTTGTTATCTTTGCTGTGCTGCATTTATGTAAGGACAGAATAAGGAGAGCTTTGAGACCTGAAGCAGAGCATGATCTGGTCCCTGAAACCCACATAGCGTCGAGAGGCAGAGGCGCTCTCCTTCTCAAGCCTGGAGTGCACAATCACCCCCCAGCCAGCAAGGCCTCCTGGCTTCTGGGCCCTGAGTCTGTCGTGGCCACTGACCCCAAGCTAACCCTGGGCTCCACTGGTCCCCAAGAACAGATGTGGAAGAGATGTCCCGGGTCAGGGTCATGCCCCCTCCAGGACCTGTGTGACCCTGCTGCAGCCCCCAGACCGGCTGGCCTCTCCTCCGACCCTTATCTCTGTTCTGCCAGGCTGTGCCCACCACAGCCTTTTTGCATCACCACAAAGGTGAGCAGCCACACAACCCAAGTAGCACTCAAATCTTCTAACCTATAGCCCCGAAGGTCAGCAACTCTGGAGCTGTGGCATAAATGGTGGGGTTCTCCGCAGCCCCCATGGAGCCCTAATGGCTCACTGGGCAAAAAAGAGGGAGGTGGAATGTCCCAGGCAGCCAGGACACAACCATGAGCTCCGAGGCCTGCAGGTGAGAGGGTGTGGGACGTGTTCAGGGACGTAACAGGCAGCCGGATGTCTGCAGTGGCTCCTGGGCTGCCCAAAGCCAAGCACAGAGAGAATCCCAGGCAAGGTTCACAAGACCACAAGCGAGGCACGGGATGAGCTCTGGACCCCGCATCTACCACGCCTCCTTCTAGCTGCTTCCCCACCACTCCCTCTCCCCCTCCAGCCTCTGGAGGATCTGGGCCAGCAGGAGTGGGTGGAAAAATAGGAATAGAGAAAAAAGACAGGAGATGAAGCAACACCAACACAAAGGCAGGCTGAGGTCCGCCCAGTGCCACGGCCAGTCTTGCAAGTGGCCTGGGGCGATTCTCAGTGCTTAACCCTTGCCTTGACATCAGCTCCAAAGGCCACGGGCTCTGCCAAGAAGCCAAACTTCTGGGCTGCTGGAGGTAAATTCTTAAAGAATCTTAAAGAATTTTGAAACTTAAAAAACTGCTGAAATACAGACTGGCCAGAACCGACCCTGTGTGCAGCATCCGCAGAGCCAGCCCCATAGAGCGCCTCTCACCCCTGACCCCACGAAACGGAAGCTCAGCTAACTTGGGCTCCGCAAATGTCCACTCCACTGTGCTTGACTGTAAGGCCAATGGTGCGTGCATCTGGCCAGGGGCAAATACTGCTCCATCCCAGTGTTCCGTGTTGGAGCTGTAAGCTCTTATGCATCTCAGCTGCGGCTTCTGCTTCTGTCTCTCCTTCTTAAAAATCCTCCCCACTGGCTCTCAGTGAGTTTTTACGAACCAAGTAGAAAACCAATTCTCAAGTCTGGAGGCTCAGGGGTAGGCATCTGGTGCAGTGAAGACGACACTGGTTGGGAGACCCGCATCCCACATCAGAATGCTTATGTGCACCCTGGGAGGCAAGGGCGATGGCCTAATGGAGTTCCTGTCACCCAGATGGGAGACCCGGATTGAATTCCTGGGTCCTGGCCTCGACCTGGCCAAGCCCCAGCTGTTGCAGGCATTCTGAAAATGAACCAGCAGATGGAAGCCATTTCTTTCTCTCTCTGCCTCTCAAATAAATAAAAATTAAAAGCCACAACAACAAGATTCCAGCAGCCCTTATCGTGGGGCTCCTTCGCAAGGCTTCAGTCATCAGTGGGCGCCACTGACAGCTCCCTCTGAGAGTGGACAGGCAACGCTCTCCCCATGTGGTTGATCCCTGGGTACCTCACCAACCTCCCCACAGGCTCCCTTGCCTCCAGCTACAGTGAGCCATCTGTTAAAGTCTTCCATGAAAGCTTTGAGTGAGCAAGGTGTTCAGAGAAAACTCAGGACCGGAAAAAGTGGCCGTCTCTGGAGATGCGCACAGCTGGATCACATCCTCGGGCAGGTGGCTGGTCACCTGCCACTGGCTGCCTGGGCAGAGATGCGGCAGCTGGAGTGGTTGGAGAAGGTCCCAAGGAGGAAGTGAGATCCGAGTTGGGTCTCAAAAACTGGGTTCAACTAGGTCAAGCAGAGAGGAAGTGGGAAGGCCATCCAAGCAGTGGGGGAACACACACACGGCCCTGACCACAGAGTGGGAGTGGCCTGTGGCAGGGTCTGGGGGGAGGGCACGAGCCCCTGCGTGAGTGTGTGTTCAGGAGTCCCACAGGACTGGTCCGAGCCCAACACTGCCTCTTGTTAGCTGAGGGTCACCACAAGACTCACCCCGCTCAGCCCCTTGTTCCTTATCATTAACAACATTCGCATCTACCTGGTCCATTGCTGTGAGGATTTAGTGAGAGGAGGCATGGCTTCTCTGCCTTTTGCTAAGATCAAGTGTAGTGAGGATGCACATACAATGCTCGGGACGCTCGGTGACCACCCCCTCCCCGTTATATTACCCATTATTCCTTTTCCAGCAGCGCTACCCAGAGCCCCTCCTGCTGAGGCTGCCAGGGACAGCCATGATGTGAGGATAACGTGGACACTGGCTCACTGGGCACATGGGAACGACCTGAGAAGGCCCAGATCCAGCTGCCAGCCAAGCACCAGATGTTCAGTGACCCAGGGCTGGGGCTTCCCAGCTTACCCCTGCCTACCACGCTGCTCTCTGTCCCTGGGGACCACCATGCACACCAGCTGGGCTCAGAGGCTTGCAGCTGAACATACCGCCCCACAGCTGGGTGGTGGTTGTGCCCCATTCACCATCACAGCTGATGTCGGGGCCCCTTCGCCCCCAGCTCGGAGGCCCCCGCCTTCTGCCCTAGCGGAGACACCAGCCTCCCACTGCTGCCAGCCCTAGGGTGCCTCAGCACTCGGAGATGGTTGCCCTCACGCTGTCTGCACTTCTGTAAGGAGTCACCTTCATGCAAGTCTCCCCGGTTAAACCCTTTGCAAGTACCAGTCCCTGCCCGCTGGAATCTACTTGGAAGAGCCGGGGCCAGCATCCAGGCAGCAGACGGATGGCGCGAAGTGCAGCCCTGCATGGCCTCAGAGGCAGCAAGTGAATGGCAATGTTTCGGACATAAGCACTAATGCGCTTTGCACAAAAGCAATCAGATAGGAATTTAGCACCCCTGGGAAGCTGGATCAAACCCAGGAAACTCAGGGAAAGGAAACCTAGTCCCCCAGCCAAGGCAGCCCCCATTCAGAGCTTCTGTGATCCAACCCATCATCTGCCTGAAGCACCAAGCAAGTCGCAGACTCTAGGCCAGGCCCTGGCACACAGCAGGCACCCCATAAACACTCACCAAGGGCCTCTGGCTGCAGATGGACGCCTGAAATCCCAGGATCTTTCAGGAAAGGGTACTCCATGGAAGCAGCTACCCCATGGGAGAGTGCCCAAGACGTGCTCTGCTCCTCTGCCAGGTGACACAGAGCTCTGGATACCTGATCACAGGCAGCAGGCTTGTAGGGGATGGCCAGTCACAGCAGACATGCTCTCCTCCTCTCCCAGCAAGCAAGGCCCATCTCACATGGCCAAACACAGCCTTAGTTTGGCGCAAGTCAAAAGCACTTGTTAGGTGCTTACTGTATACAGGGCCCATGCCAGCTCTGGAGATCCAGTGAGGATTAAGATGAGGAGGTGAGGATTCAGGACCACCAAGAATGTGGAGGAGGAGGACCAGAGGGGACCATCCTAAAAGAGTGGAGCTCTAAACCAACTGGGTCTTCAAGGATGGGCTGTGACAAGGGGTAGGAAGGGAAGGCAACAGAGGTGCACAGAGTGAAGTGGGGGCTGCAGCAAGCCTGGGAAGGGAGGTACAGAACTGGGCTGCACAGGGGTAGGGCAGAGCAGAGCAGGCCAGTGCTCTGTCTCCAGCTGGACCCACTTGATTCAAGAACCAGGCACAGGGGGCCAGCATTGTGGCCACATGGCAGGTTAAGCCTCTGCCTGCAGTGCGGCATCCCACAGGGGCACAGGTTTGAGTCCCAGCTGCTCCACTTCCAACCCAGCTCCCTGCTAATGCAGCTGGGAAAGCAGCAGAGGATGGCCCAAATATTTGGGCCCCTGCAACCATGTGGGAGACCAGGAAGAAGCTCCTGGCTTTGGCACTGAGCCTTAGCGCCTGAGACAGCAGTTAAACTGCCATATCCCCTATGGAAGCATCTGGGTCCAACCCCCAGCTCTGCGCCCTGACTCCAGCTTCCTACCACTGTGGACTCTGGAGGCAGCAGGTGATGGCTCCAGTGATTGGGTTTCTGCCTCCCACATGGGAGACCAGGACTGAGTTCCTAGCTCCCAGCCTGGCATTAGCCGTTTGGGGTATTTAGGGAAGTGAATCAGCAGATGGGAGGGTTCTCTCTGCTTCTCTCTCAGAGAAAATTTTTCTAAAAAATTTTTTAGATTTTTTTAAAAGATCCAACTACAGTACAAAGAGCAGAAATGAAGCCCCATCAGAAAGGTTTCCTCCCAGCAGCCAGCACCAGCCTCCAAAGTCCAAAATGCCCCCACTTTGGAAATGTTAAAGGCAGCGTGACTGGGCTTGGGGGGCAAAGCACTTGTCCCCAGCCTGCCCTGCACCACCACCTGCTAGGGCCTGGGGGTCAGCGTGGGAAGGGGGACTGGCCACTCCCAGCTCCAGAGCCACTGAGAGCTCCCCCTGCCCCCAGTGAAAAATCTTCCACACACTTCCACATTTGCTCTTACTTGGAATTCTAAAATTAAACGTTCATTCCCCTCACAGAAAAGCTTTCTCCTTTTATAAGCTACTATGCAAATGACTTGGGAGAGGCCACATCTTCACAGGCGCAGTGCGGCTCAGCAAGGCACGGAAGGACTTCCACGAGAACCTTTCCTGGAAACTGGCTCTGCAGGGCGCAGGCTGCAGAGACCTCCTGCCACTGGGGAGGCAGGAGGCAGAGGGGAGGCTTCTCTCCCGAGGCTCCTGCAGGGGATGAGCCACACCAGCCACGGGCAGAGGGCGGGCCGGAGAGGATGCTCAATGCCCAGGCCTTCAAAGATCTTTGCAGCCCCAGCTTTTAAAAATTGAGATATAATTCACCACCCACAATTTACCCAATTCTCCGATTTCTAGCATATTTGACTAATGGTCCAACCAACAGCATCATGTGACCCCAGAACAGTCACCAGCCCACAGGAACCCCACCCCCCATTAGAGTCACTCACTCCCCACTGCCACCCCCCACCACCATAATCACTCTGACATCTGCCTGCCCTGGGCATCTCCCGTCACTGAAACCACACACTGTACGGCCGCCTTACGTCTGGCTGCTCCCCCTCTGCAGGGGTCATCCAGGCTGCAGTGTGTATCGGCGCCGAATCCCTTTTCATGGCTGAATACTGCTTTGTTGCATGGGCCCATGCAGCCCATCATCTTTTCTCCACCAGCATCCACTCACTCTGACCCAACCCTCCCCCCCCCACCTGGCAGGGAGTGATTCTCCAAACACTCAGTGGCCCAGGCTAGCAGCCTTGAATCACACTGGCCACTACAGAAAAAAAAATTCCTGCTGGAGATGGGTCTGACACATCTCCACAGTCCTGGCAGTGCCACCTGCATGGTCTCATCCCAGGGCTAGTTTAACGCGCTGCTGCCGCCATCTTAAAAGTCTTAATGTTCAAACAACGGGCCCCCGTATTCATTTGAATTAAGTAGCTGGTTCTGAGCAGAAGGCCAGGTGCATCAAGAGGGAAGAACTTGCCAGTCTTCCCAGAGCTTGGGGGCTGTGGCTGCTGGACCAGGCTGGGCGGTCAGGGATGGTGCCCTGCCTCCATGCTGGAGACCACATCTTCCCACCCCGGGGGCTGAGCGGTTGGCCGATAAGGAGCCTCCCCACCCCCAGACCGGCTGCAGTGGGTGCGGTAAGTCGAAGCGATCCAGGTTCAGACGGCAAAGCAGAGGGGATTCAAACTGAAACTGGTTTGATCTTATGATCGCTTACAGGTTAACACCAAGAAGAACGGGGAAAAAACCCACATTTACTGAAGGAACCAGCAGTGAACATTTACTTCTTTTAAACTGTCACCTTTATTTCCAGTGTATGAAGGAAGTCACAGTTTCACCAAAAGCCTGATATTCAGTGCAGAGACAGTAGTGGACTTAAAACTCGGAGGTCCATCGTAGGGATGGCATGACCGCAAGGGACCTCAAGAATGACCCAGATCTCTGGCTCTCGTCCACTGGGGCAAGGGTCCCCGGCAGCCCCGCTCCGTGGATCCCCAGGAGTTTTGACCTCTCCTCCTCACCCAGGCTTAGTCCAGTTCTCATTGTATAGATGAGGAAGCTGAGGCAGTGAGAGGGGAAGTAACCGGACAAGGTCACCCACAACAGGGGCAGGACCAGAACCCAGGAGCGTTCAGCTTCCCTCCCAACCTGCCCACTGCACGAGTACAACCGAACTTTACAGACGGGGCGCTCGGCCCCCCACTAGTCCCCATCCTGGCCCCTCGGAAGGGAGTCCGGTCGTGCAGATCCACGGAAGGTTCACAAACCCTGGTGCAGAAACTCACTTGGCTCGCTGGCACCATCTCCAGGCCACCATTTGACCAAGGGCCGGGGGAGCTGCGGTGTAGGGTTCAGGGCTTCCCCGAGCCCAGAGCACTTACAAACCGCAACTTTGCCGAGAAGAGCGAAGTTCAGCCTTAGTTCGTTTGGGTTACAGGCACAAGGATCTCGCGGGCGGCTGGAGCACACGGGAGTCAGGGCGTGTCGGCCCTGCCAAAGGGACTGATCAGAAACAGGGCCGCTGGAAGGCAGTGGGCATCTGCCCGTTCCCCACGGAGCCCACCGACTACACGAAACCCGCCTTCACGCCGAGAGCCTGGCTTCCTCTGAGCGCCATTTGCATTGCACTTTCCTCCTCCCCTCACTTGCTTTCTTGAACAGGCACTGAGCAACTGACTCTGTCCCAGGCCCATTCTAGGTGCTGGAGATACAGCAAGGAACAACACAGAGCCGGCGCTGGTGGCTACTTTCTAAAGGGCAGAAACAGAGGGTTAATAAATGAATATGCTAATTATTATGCCAGAGAATGATAAATGCTCTGCAGAGCCATCAAACAGGATGCAGAGCAGTGGAGAACGTGAGCATCTTCTCTAGGATGGCCAGGTAGGGGAGCCACACAGATACTCCAGGTAAAAGATCAGTAGGTGCAAAGGTCCTGGGGTCAGACGGTATCAGAGTCAGGGAATCGCTGATCTGGCATAGCCTTTCACATTACCCGCTAACTTCTGTTTCTACCAAGCAGCCTGTGCTGGGCACACCTATGAGAGAACCAGGTTCAGGAGCCAGGCGTGAAGCCCCGCTGGCCTCTGAGCAGTGTCTGATGTCCTTCCCTGGCCTCCACACTCCCCTCTGGGAAGCAGGGAGGTCAGGCTCCATGATGTGCACTGCCTTTCCCACAACACGCACATTCTGTGACCGAGACACTGCCCAAGGGGTCTACACGTCCCGTCCTGCCTCAGGGGCATGCGAGGAACAGCAGGCAGGTTTTGGAAGCCCTCAACGTTTTTGCCAGGGATCGCCCCAAACATAAACCAAATTCTCGCTCCCCAAAAGGCACAGCTCTCCAGGGAAAAAGGTCCAGTCCTGGAAACAGCCACTGTGGCATTGTCCGTGGAGATTACCCAGGTGACCACTAAAGATAGCGCAGCCTCAGGGCGGGCTGGACTGGCTGGAGGACGGGCCCCACCTGCAGGGTGCTCCCGCACCTGCTTCTGTCCACGCTGCCGCCCCGGTCTTCCTGCTGCCCCTACTGTCCCAGGAGCGAGAAGGTGACGGGTTCCCACATGTTTTCCTGAGGGTTCTCTCCGTGGCACACTCCATCAACCTGGGTTGGGAAGCAAGACTCAAGTCTCCTCCACAGGGAGCTACTAGCCGAGTTTGTCTCCTCCATCAGACTGGGAGCTCCCGAGAATACAGACTTGCTCACCCATCAGACCCCCCAAGGCCGCCTCCTATGTTTCCCCAGTAGAGTGTGGCTCCCTGGTGATAGGAACTGAGTCTCCATTCAGACCGGGGCTCCCTGGGGACAGGATTCCATCTCCCCCACAGCCTGGGAGTCCCTGCCAGTGGGGGCCGTGCCACCCCCATTGGGCTGGAAACTCCTTTCTTCTCCATCACATACAGCTTCTCCTTATCCCAGGATTTATTCCAGCAAGGTAGGAGCAGACCCTCCGACTGGACCGTCCCACCCAGGCACAAGACCCTGTGGCCCCTGGCTGCAAGCCCATTCATGGGAACTACCAGAATAGGACTCTCTGTACTGAATGGAAAGAAACAAAAGGTAAGGTCAGCACTACCCAACAACATGTTAGCGGACTGGCCGCAGGCTCTGGCCACAGGCTGTCACCCTTTTATCAATGGCCCTCTCTGGTGACCAGGGCTGCGGCCCAGCTGAGATGCACCGTGAGGACCAAGAGCAGGAAGCCAGCAGCTCAGACACAACCATCCTCTCAGCTTCCGGAAGGAGGAGACGAGGCCACGCCCCTACAGTGGAGATGAGGGTGGGTGAGCAGGGGTGCAACAGAGGGAGGAGGGGCTGCCGAGGTGCGAGTTCTGCATCTCCTGGGGGGAGACAGCGCCTACCTCGGACATGGGGAAGCCGTGGCAGGCCGCCTGGGAACCCGGTGTGTGGCTCCTCTTAGACGGGTGTCCACAGGTCTGCAGAGGAGGGTGGAGAGGGCTGGAGTTTCCACCCGCTGCAGCGTGGCAGCAGACAACACAGGCGCTAAGTCCTGCCCAAACACCAGCTGAGCAGCGCTGGTACCACTCCCCATTCACACACAGGCGACGAGGCCTGCCCAGAGTCACGCACAGGTAGGGCAGAGAGAACGGGCTCCTGACACGCACGCTAAGCCAGCTTCGCAGCGGAGGCCGAAGGGGAACATGCTCACTATTTCTGGGGCTTCCTCTGAACCACCAAGGCTGACTGGGGAGGGTCAGGCTGCCGCAGGTGCCCTGAGGGCCTGGGACCCGGGGGTGGCCGAGCCTCAGGCAGAGTCCAGCACAGTCCCACCATGGGGACTGAGAACGCCATCCTGATGGCCTGGATGACCCTCAAAATCCCACCCTGCTGTGCCCTGGGCATGCTTATGGGGAAAGATAATCCTTGCAACCAAATCCTGACCTCGACAAAGCTGGGGGGGGGGGGGGGACACGAGGAGGAGCCAGTGCCCACCAAGTCTATGCTCTCAATGTCGGCAAAGTCACGGCATGTAGTCTCGACTTAGTTTCTTATTAAAATTTTTGTTTATTGATTCAAGATATGGACAGAAAGACAGACAGAGCTCCCAGTCACCTGTTCAATCCTCAAATACCCACACTAGGGGGGAAGCTGAAGTCAGGAGCCAGTTATTCAATCCAGGTCTTCCATGTGGGTGGTAGGGACTCCCACTGACTAGTGGAGCCATCGCTGCCACGCCCCCAAGGTGTGCAGAGGCAGGAAGCTGGAGTTAGGAGCCAGAGCCGGGTACCACACCCAGGTATCCAAGTGGGCCCCTGCACCCACGTGGCAGACCCAGAAGCAGCTCTGGGCTCCTGGCTTCAGCTTGGCCCAGATTTGGAGCCATTTGGGGAGTGAACTAGAGGATGGAAGGCTGATCTCTCTCTAACTCTGCCTTTTAAATAAATAAATACATCTTTTTTTAAAAAAAAATCCAAATGTCTGAAAACTGGGGAAAAAACCAGTGGCGTCATTAAGCCTTTTTTCAGATTAACAAGACCCCATTGCTTCACCTGGGCTTTCCATGCGCAGACACTACTGGTATTACTGGGGGATGCGGGGGGCTGTCTTCTGTAGGGTGCTCACCAGCATCCCTGGCCTCTGCTCACTCAATGCAGCAGCATTCTCCCTCTCCCACTGTCCCCCACCCCAAATGTGACAACCAAAACACCTCCACTCATCGCCAGATGCCCCTGCTTTATGTTTAGATAAACATCTGAAAAGGTACTTGTAGGTTAAGAAAATAAAGTATCGTGAGCATAGGATTGAAAATGCAACTTATTGTCTAAACAAGAAGGATCTGGGGCAGGCATTCGGCCTAACAGGTTGCCAGCCAACACATACATCTGCCAAAGTGCCTGGGTTCAAGTCCTAGTTCCACCCCCAAGCCCAGTTTCCCTGCAGCTGGTACCGCTCCCCCTTCACACACAGGCGACGAGGCCTGCCCAGAGTCATGCACAGGTAGGGCAGAGGTACCAGCTGCAGGGAAACTGGGGGAGCACCCTGCAGCTGGTGATGGCTCAAGTGCTTGGGTCCCTTCCACTCACGCTGCAGACTCAGCTCGAGATCCTGAATCCCCACTTCAGCCTGGCCAAGCCACAGCTGTTGCCAGAACTTACGAAGTGAACCAATGAGTGGAAGATTCTCCCTTCCCAACCCAACTCAGAATAAATTTTTTAAAAAGTATATCCTATTTTTCCTGGCTTTTTGGACACCATGCACAAGGCAACTTTAAAAAGTTCATGGAAAATGTATTTTGTGAGAAAACCATGCATGGATTTCAAAAAAAAATTTTTTTTGACAGGCAGAGTGGACAGTGAGAGAGAGAGACAGAGAGAAAGGTCTTCCTTTTTGCCGTTGGTTCACCCTCCAATGGCCACTGTGGCCGGTGCCCTGCGGCCGGCACACTGCGCTGATCCGATGGCAGGAGCCAGGTGCTTCTCCTGGTCTCCCATGCGGGTGCAGGGCCCAAGCACTTGGGCCATCCTCCACTGCACTCCCTGGCCACAGCAGAGGGCTGGCCTATAAGGGGAGCAACCGGGACAGAATCCGGTGCCCCGACCGGGACTAGAACCCAGTGTGCTGGCACCACAAGGCGGAGGATTAGCCTAGTGAGCCCCGGTGCTGGCTGGATTTCAAAAAAATTTCTGGCCAGCACCGTGGCTCAACAGGCTAATCCTCCACCTGCGGCGCCGGCACACTGGGTTCCAGTCCCGGTCGGGGCAGTCGGGGCGCTGGATTCTGTCCCGGTTGCTCCCCTTCCAGGCCAGCTCTCTGCTGTGGCCAGGGAGTGCAGTGGAGGATGGCCCAAGTGCTTGGGCCCTGCACCTGCATGGGAGACCAGAAGGAAGCACTTGGCTCCTGGTTTCGAATTGGTGCAGCACACTGGCCATAGCAGCCATTTGGGGGGGTGAACCAATAGAAAAGGAAGACCTTTCTCTCTGTCTCTCTCTCTGTCTAACTCTGCCTGTCAAAATTTTTTTTTAAATTTCTGTACTAAAATAAACATCTTTTAGTTCCATTTTCCATGAAAAATTTTTTTAAAAAAATAATTTATTTGAAAAGCAGAGTTACACAGAGAGAGGAAGAAGAGACAGAGAGAGAGCTCCCATTTGCTGGTTCACCCCTCAAATGGCCATAATGACCAGAGCTGGGCCAGGCCAAAGCCAGGAGCCTAGACTCTATCCAAGTCTCCTACATGGGTGGCAGCAGCCCAAGCACTTGAGCTATCTTCCTCTGCCTTCCCAGGCGCACTAGCAGGGAGCTGGATTGGAAGTAGAGTGGCTGGCACTTGAACTGGCATTCATGAGATGCCGGTGTCGCAGGTGGAGGTTTAACCCACTGCACTACAATGCTGGGCCCCTTCCATGAACTTTAAAAATACTCTTGTACTCGTACCTGAACTTTTTCAGTGTAGCTGCCATTCCTGTTTCCTGAGACTTTCCTAACTGCAAATATCCAGTGCCCTGGATCCCCATGCCCCATTCCTCCTCCCAATCCAAGGGTTCCCAGTCTCATTCATGGCCATGTGGGAAATCAATCCATCCTCACATGTTCTAGCCCTCAGGCACTGGACTGGGCTCGCAGGCTGAGTCAGATGGCTCCCGGCTCTGGAGGTACACTGCGGGGGTGAAGGCCAAAGCCCACCAGGCCCAGAGGTTCCAGCAGCCTCCCAGACAGCAATGTCCACACCCAAGATTAGGGACACCCTTTCACCACCAGCATGGTCGATCCATCCCCTCTCCAAAGCCTCATCTGAACACACAGTCAGCTTCTACCCGTGGAGCAAGCTACACCCAATACAGAAATGGGTCAAAGAGATAACGGATCTCAAAGATTGTGAAAGACCAAAAACCCAACAGAAAAATGGGCAGAGCATGAATCAAACGAAAATACAAATGGATCTTAAACTTGTGAAAATACGCTCAACCACACTCATGAAAGAAATGCAAATTAAAACTAACTCGGATACCAATTTCCATCAGTCAGACTGGCAGAGATCAAACGGCTTGATACCTCGCTGTGTTGGTGAGGATGTCTTGTTCACTGATGCCGTCAGGGTGAACGGCCAGTCTTCCCGAGGGGACACCTGCAGTGACTACAGGTGTCATGAATGTGCCTTTACCGGCAACTCCACTTCCAAGAATTCATACCACGGACACATGTCCACGAGGATATTCACTCCAGTATGATTAAGAATGACAAAAGAATTTAAACAACCTCAACATCCACCACTGGGGGCCGCTTTAATAAACCATGATTCTTCTCTAAAATGGAATGTTAAACAGCTACACAAGAAAGACAAAAGGAATGGTGGTTATGGTGCACTGGCTAAGATACTACTTGGGACATCCACATCCCGTAGCAGAGCGCCTGGGTGTGAATGCTGACTCCACTCCCAAGTCCAGATTCCTGCCAATGTGCAATGTGGGAGGCAGAAGGTAATGGTTCAAATATTTGGGTTCCTGCCACCCATGTGGGAGACCTAGATTGAGTTCCAGCCTCCTGGCTTTGGCCTGGCTCAGCCCCCGCTGTTGTGGGCATCTGAGGAGTGAACCAGTAGATCTGTCTCTCTTTGTCTTTCTGATTGTAAAAAAAAAAAAAAAGAAAGAAAGAAAAAGAAAACAAAGAAAAAATATTTAAAAACTTAAAACAAGGCCAGCATTCTCTGTGTCATGAAATGGATCAACTCTCAATGTCTGTTTAAGGTAAGACAAACCAGAAGCAGGATGACAAGAATATGTGGCAGCAGCTGTTTAAAAATACTATGGTTCATACGTGCATTTACACACATAGGTTATCTTTCAAGGATAGTGGATACCTCTAGAGAGGAGAACTGGGTAGCTGGGAGCAGGAAGAATTATTTACTTTAAAGTTTCTGTAACTTGTACATTTTATAACATGCCTTCATCGATTATTCAATCAACCAACAGCAAGCCAGCCAAAAGACTGAAAGTAAAGGACCTAGCTTTTCCATCCCCATGTGTGCATGTGTGCTACGGATAACAGGTCAGTTTCAATTTCACATCCTCTACGCCTGTAAGCGTCCATAATTGTCAGTTCAAATGCCCCAAGATGTCTGCTTCAAAGGTGAGATGCACGCCACAGCCAGAACACACAAGACATTCACCAGCTTCCTCCTCTAGGTTCTGAACATGCTGGTCCTCGAAACTCTCATCTCTTCACCTGCAAAACACATAGTCGCTGCTGACACAGGAGGCCCTGCTGCCCTGAAGCTACGGGGACAGGCAAGTGGAGCCCTTGAGAAGATGCACCTGCAGGATCAACTGCCGGGCACCCAGAGGGCACCCACACTTAGTAATCACTAACACCTCAAAGCACTCCCTGCCTCGACTGTGCATGGCGAAGTGACCTGCACCCTGAAACCTATTGGGAGTGGCAGGAACCCCCAGCAGCCACCCAGGAACTCTGCCTGCAGCTCTGCCTGTGGCAGCGTTTTAATGGCATATCACTCAAAGGTGCGCAGACATCACTGTTAAACCGACCTCGCAGCAGCCACCACTCCATCATGAAATAACCCCTATATTTTAAGCTGTAAATCAGCATTTGTCAAGTTCTAAATTGGGCTATGGCAATATTTATTCATCAAAGGCTAAATCTTCCCTGCACAGTCATAAAACTGCCTAATAATTTAATGTGCTATCATTCTTACCTGAAACTTGTCAAAAAGTGGCCTGAAAGAGGCATGTGTTTTACAGTTGACTGGTGGTAAATCTATAGTTTATTAAAAAGTTCACAGTTTAAATTCCCGGCCTGGGGGCGGAAATTGGCACATAGGGGACACCTCCTGTGTGTCCTGGAGGTTCGTTAACTTGCTTGGAGGTAGAGGAAAGAATGGGTGGGGGGAGCAAAGCAAGAAAGATGAGAACCATAGCGTTGTGTAGGGGGCAGGGTTAGAGAATCAGCCTGGGGGGCACAGCCCCGGAACAACAGGGTGGGGTGAGGAGCCTCAGGAGAGAAGGGGGGACTCTGCCTCTCAGTGGCAAAATTAGGACAGCTGGGCCCAGAAGCTGACACCTGGAACCCGTGCAGCTCCTGGAGCCTGGTGCCCAGACCCTGGCCACTTTGAGAATGGGAAGGGCAGCAGCCAAGCCCGGAGGGTCACAGTTTCTCAACTCGGCCCTACTGACACTTTGAATACCAAACTGACCACTCTGGTGTGGGTGGCTTTCTGTCTAATGACCGTCATGAAGATATACAAGTTTATTGTGAGGCAAAAAAGCTTGAAATTCATGTGCAGCTTTTTCATAATACACATTTTCGAAGGCAAAAACAATTTTTGATAATAAAACTAAATGTTTACAAATTGTACTTGGTCATCATTAACAACTGTCTTGAGTTTCATTTTTTAAATGCATTAATTAATGAATTGTGAGACAGTGAGTTCCATCTGCTGATTCACTCCCTAAATGCTGCCAACTGCCAGGGTTGAGCCCGGCTGAAGTCAGGAGCCCAGAACCCAACCCATGGCTCTCCTGTGGGGAGCAGGAGCTGCTGCCTCCTACAGTCTGCAGTGGCAGGAAGCTGCACTCAGGAGGGAAGCCGGGACCCAAACCCAGGCAGTCTGACACAGCATGTGAGTGTCTCAGGCGGTGTCTTAATCACTAGGCCAAACACCTTTTGGTGGGCTCTTTTGCATCAAAAATAAATTTATCTTTTAATCCCATTTTCCCATGAACTTTCTGCAGGATCCTCGCATACACAGGATGTTTAGCAGTATCCCTGGCCTCTACCCACTGGCTGCCAATACCACCCCCACGCCCTCCACACCACCTCCAGGCACGGCGGCCAAAGATGTCTCCAGACATCCACCAAGCAAAACCATCTACACTCAAGAAACCATCACCTTGGATGAATGAAGTCTACCTCAACAAAGCTGGGCTGCTGGGGGTGAACCCACTCCATTCCAACAACTGTCACCTGTCCTTTTCTCAGACGTTTCCAATGCAAACCTGAGAAAACACAGGAGTCGGAAGATCCAGACTTGGCTCACACGCTGCTAGTCTTCCCTGGTGACGTCCAAGTTGGCCTAAGGGCCAAGAGTATGCAGCCAGACTCGGCCCCCTCCTCCTTTCTCTATTCTGCAGCCCCTCCCACGGACCCCCCACCCTCCAGCCTTTGCCTTTGACTACTTAGTTACCTCTCTCCGCCCCAATGATTTCCTTTACATTTTCCACAACCTTGTGGTTTGCTCTGGCACAAGAACGTGTTTCAGGCTGACATGCACTGGTGGTTAATGGCAAGGTGGGTTTCCAAACCACAAACACTATTAATTTTATGTTCAAATGCACTCTCCTTGTCCGTGGGCGAATGGGGGGTGGCAACTCCTCCGTGGTGCTAAACACCAAACTCTTTACTGTACTTCAATAACCAAAGAATAAGAGTAAACCTTTTTAATTAAAAATAAACGCTGAGTTCATACATTCACATTCAGGACCACATTTCCCACAAAACATTTTATGATCAACAGACCAAGACACTACATTGTATCTGCAAGAATGTGCTTTGGGAGCTGTCCAGCCATCAGGGCATTGAAACCAGCTGGGAGAGGCAGGCATGGAGGGGCAGCAGCTAAGCCTCTGCTTGGGACATCCACATCCCATACCAGGGTGCCTGGGATCAAGTCCTGCCTCTGCTTCTGATTCAGCTTCCTGTAATGTGGCTGGGAGGCAGCAGATGGTGGCCCATGTGCGTGGGTCACTGCCACCCAGGTGGGAGAGCCAAGACTGAGCCCCTGGCTCCTAGCTCTGGCCTGGCCCATCCTCCTGCCATTGTGGGCATTTGAGGAGTGAACCAGCACATGGACAATCTCTCTCCGCCTCACTCTTGTGTCTCTCTGCCTTTCAAATAAAAAAGAAAATAATCAATTAGATTACAATAAATTTAAAGGAAATTTTATTACTAAGGAAGTATTGGAACAGGATAGAAAGCAATCAAGTACGACCAGCTTAGAATTACTTTTCATCTGTTTGCTCTCATCTATCAAGAAGTTAAATGGAGCCCAACCCCCAAAAGCAAAAAGTGGGGAGGGACTGGTGCTGGGGTCACCCATGCAGCTTCCGCTCAGGGCTGCCTGGCCCAGCCAACCACACCCAAGCTGGTGCAACTTCCAATCATGCATCAACTTCTCTGCATTCTCAATTCATAAAAACCTGAAAATCAGGCTGCCGCGAGATTTGCCTTAAAGCTCGTGCTCCTTCCTCAAGCTTCATTCTCTTGAAAACTGCCAGCCATCACCATCGCCACCTACCACGCCTTTGACACAGCTGGGTGGCACAGCCTGAGGAAGAGTCAGTTCAAGCCTGGGCTCTTCCGAAGGTGGGAACTCCCCAGCAGGTTGTTTCAAATGCCCCCAAATTAGTCCATGAAGGTTACACAGCTGCCAGAGGCAATTTTCAAAAACTGTCTGTCTCTTGCCTGTTTGTTTGTTCATTGTGCACGGCTTCCCCAGATGACCAGACAGCCCAGTATCTGCCTTCCCTGCCTTCACCAGACGACAGGAGAGGAGGGACACAGCAGAACCAAAACAGAGGCACAGGAGGGCAGGAAGGGGCCCAGGGCCTGTTACCATCCAGGTGGCCTGCATGGCTGGCAGGTGGACACGGCCTCTGCCACGCCACCTACCACCAAGACACCAACTCGGACACTCAAAGCAAGCCTGACTGAACCCAAGAAGGCCAAAGCCGCAATGCCACAGGCATGAACTAGAATAGGGTTGAGAAAATAAAACAACGAAGCGAACCTCTAACTTATCTTTACAATAGGCTGCTCCCTGGTGCAGTTCTCAGGGAGTTCATGCTTACCTCTGTCGGGCCATGATGCAGGTGGGAAACAAGACTCGCCGCTCTGTGTCCCAGCAGCCGGGGCAGCCTACCCCTCAGTGAAGCTAACGGAATCCAGATGGAGCTAAGCCCAGGGCCTGGTGAGTTGCCCCCACAAGGACATTCGACTGCCGGGTACACACTACACTCCAAGCCCAGCCATCTCAGAAGCGGACACCATGGGAGAGACTCAGGCTGTAGAAGAGTGAGCCAGGAGAAAGGACATCTGCTCTGTCACCCATCTCTGGTTGCCACCGCTCACAGTTCGGGAGATCACATCTGTGACCCAGCACCAGGCCCTTGGACCCAAAGAAGAGGCCCAGATGCATGGGCTCTCTGTTCCCGTTTTCATATTTTCCTAATATCATCTAGCCATCCCTGCTGAAGAGTCTGCAGTGGGAGGGGGCGGAGCCAGGGAGCTGCGCAGACCCCCGATGCTCAGCAGAAGCACAGGTATTCCCCTGAGCTCCCCGTCGCTCAAGCCCCTGCACAGCTAAGCCAGCCTAGCCTCCCTGGGCTATAGCCAGCTAAGGAGGGATGCCCACACACACTTCATTTCCAAATCAACGATCCCTCGTGCATTTGGTCACCCGGGGATTTGTCCCTGCACGTGGGCCATGTGTCCCCTGCTCCCCGGCAGGAGGCGACTTAGGGAGCCACAATTCCCAGCAGATTTGGGGGAGTCCCATTCAAGTCAGCCTATGTGGGCCCTTCACATTACCAGAAGTCGCCACACAGGCTCTCGCTTCTTTTTAAGCAGAGCACGGGTATGCACTGCCTCAGAGCGACATGAACTCAGGAACTCTCCCAGAGGTGGGGAAGGGGTGACTGCATAGCCCCCCTACTCGCCCGACACCCACTTATATGTCTCCCCCGTAGGCCGCGGAGGAGGCGGGACCATTGAAACAAACAAGAGCTTCTACCCCAGCAGCCTAAGAGAGAAATAGGATTTTAAAAGAAAAAACACATCACCAGTGTTCTGAGCACACCTCGCAGGCTTTGTTCTGCTCACTTCCCCACTTCCTGTTGCTTCTGCACCTCTCTCTCTGACTTTATTTTTGAAGCCTGGTGTTCACACCAGTGTCACCGGCAGGTTTCAGGGGGAGGCCGGTGGAAGGACCGGGAGGAGGCCCTGTACTGTTCTGAGACACCGGACTGTACAAAAGCCAGAAATCACAATCGCGCCCTCCCCACCCCCTCAGCAGGAAAGTACACCCAACATGTCCCTCCTCCTGGCAACAGCGGGGTGTCTCACAAGCTGGCATGGGCGAGCTTGACTTGGTGGGGAAGGGCCTGTATGGGCAGTAGCTGCTTAACTACTGGCTACTCTCAGATGCTTAGGACAGGGAATTGTGGGAGGAAAAATACAGAGCACCCCAGGCCAAGACATCCTCTAGAGGAGAAGGAGTCCAGCACGTTGGATGACCCAGGCCTTTCCAAGCCCTTTCTCAATCCCTACGCTCCCAGGAACGACTGCCACTTGGAAAATTTGGAAGGGTTAACGCTTTGTGGGGAGCTGGCGATGTGTTTGAGAGCTGGCTGCTCCATTTCCAATCCAGCTCCCCGCTAATGGCCTGAGAAAGCAGCGGAAGATGGCCCAAGTGGTTAGGGCCCCACCACCCACTTGGGCAACCCAGATGGGATTCCTGGCTCCTGACTTCAGCCCTACCCAGTCCTGGGCATTGTGGCCATCTGGGGAGTGAACCAGTGAGGGGAAAACTGCTCTCTGTCTCATTTTCATTCTCTCTCTCTTTATCGCTCTGCCTTTTAAATAAATAAAATAAAATACATCTAAAAAGAAAATACTTTGTGAGTGGAAGCCGCTCTAACCTCCAGCTGAAAATAAAGGCCACAAGGGCCACCCGTACCATTTGGCCAGCCCCCTCCTGTTCAGAGGAAGAGACCAAGCCCCAGCCCCGTGTCACAAAGCAAATGGATTAAACTAGAGCAGGGACGGGGTCCCAGCTCCTAC
This sequence comes from Sylvilagus floridanus, assembly GCA_949820135.1. Lineage (NCBI taxonomy): Eukaryota > Metazoa > Chordata > Mammalia > Lagomorpha > Leporidae > Sylvilagus > Sylvilagus floridanus. The sequence goes on along the minus strand of OX463227.1, from coordinate 122,485,075 downwards.
CTTCCAGGACAGAGCGCGTACCAGATGCTGGGCCACACCACACACTGACTGGGCCACAAAGCAAGGGGGTAGGGAAGGCAACCCAGAAGTACTTCCAGTCTGTTAGCACCACAAAGGTCCCATCTTCCAGAAGCATGCTTAGTCTGTCTTCATAATCCGCTCTGACTCCTGAACTCCCGGGGCTAAGGGCTGACTTTCAACAGGTGCCTAAACTGGTGTGCTGCTCCCAGCTACCATCTTCCCCAGCTGGGAGCCAGGGGGGGCACTGCACAAGGCAGGACTGAGAACGGAACACTGGGCTCTGCCCTCTGGTGAGCACAGTGCAGCAGGTGGCATTGGCAGTAGGGTTATCCCGCCCCCATGCCTTCCCGTGACTGTGTGCACCTTGAGAACACTGACCTCCAAGAAGCCACCAGTCCTGTGGGTCTCGGATTCTAAACCCGCACATCCTCTCCCACTCCCTGACCCCCAGAGAACCCGTCCTGCTCCCCCTCCTTCACTGCCCAGCCTTCCAGCTCACACCACTCCCCCAGCACATGTGTGAAGCCTCACAACATGGACCAGCACGGCGGAGGGTACTGTGTCATTTGCCCCGATTCGAGCTCACCATCAGCTCTCCCTGCACCTTCCTGCACCCCCTCCACAGAGTGCAGCTTTGCTCCCAAAATAAAATAAATTTTTTTGGTGTGTGTGGGCAAGATGGTCAGCTAGGTACAGGGCTTGCTGTGATACAGACATCCAGGGTTTGAATTTTTTTTAAGACTTATTTTATTTATTTTGAAAGGCAGAGTTACAGACAGGGAGAGAAGGAGACAGAGAGATCTTCCATCCCCTGGTTCACTCTCCACATGGCTGCAAAGGCCAGGGCTGAGCCAGGCCTGAGCCAGGCCAAAGCCAGGAGCCAGCAGTTTCTTCCAGGTCTCTCACGTGGGCGCAGGGGCCCAAGCACTTGAGACATCTTCCACTGCCTTCCTGGGCACATTAGCAGGGAGCTGGATCAGAAGTAGAGCAGCCAGGAATCCAACCAGTGCCCATATGGGATACCAGCATCCCAGGCAGTAGCTTTACCCGCTATGCCACAGTGCCCAGGGTTGGAATTCTAACAGCTTAACCCCAACCTCATCATACCCCCTCCATCCCCTTCCCCCAGTGATTTTCTTCACTGACACTCCCACCCCAACACCATCACTCGGCATCTGCCTGCAGCGCCCCCAGGGGCAGGAACTGCTGGCATTCATCCTGGGAGCCAGAGCCAAACAGAGCACATGGCAGGGGTTCAACGTCTGACGAATGAATGAATGAGTGAGCGAACAAATGAATGGGCAGTCAATCTTGGGTCTCCCTCGATTATGACCAAGTAGGTTGATATTTCTAAGTTTCATATGCTCCTCCTATACAATAAGGATAACAATGGTGTATTTTACTATACAACGGGAGTGACAATTCAGCAAGAAAATGATTGTAATGGCTTTTGGGATGTACCTAGCTCACGGCAAACAATCAATCACTAAACATCAGCTATTTCTTGTTAGCCACTTTTTTCTTTAAAGATTTATTTATTTATTTGAAAGGCAGAGTTACAGAGAGGCAGAGAGAGAGAGGTCTTCCATCTGCTGGTTCACTTCCCAGTTGGCCACAATATGCCAATCCAAAGCCAGGAGCCAGGAGCTTCTTCTGGGTCTCCCACATGGGTGCAGGGGCCCAAGGACTTGGGCCATCTTCTACTGCCTTCCCAGGCCATAGCAGAGAGCTGGATCGGAAGTGGAGCAGCCGGGACTTGAACTGGCACCTATATGGGATGCCGGCGCTGCAAGCAGCAGTTTACTCATTACACCACAGCGCTGGCCCCGAGCCCCTAGCCACTAATGAAGACACAGGGACAGAAAGTCTTTTTATTATATCCTGGGCAGTTTCTAGGCTAAATAACACCAATCCTAGGAAAGACCCATCTGTGTGAGGTGAACGTGATAACCACTACACTACAGAAACGCGGTGCTGGAAAGACCCATCTGTAAAGGATCATTAAGAGAGCCCTGGGCTACGGCCTGCACAGTGACTGTGGACCCCTCGGAGCTTAAGTCTCAGCGGCGTCAAACATTTTCAAATAAAGTCATAAGCTCACTGTGTAAATGCTGCTTTTATGGGTCATGATCACAGCCATCATCCAAGCAATTACAGTCTTCAAATATCTAATTCCTGCCCCTAAGAGCTAAGAGGCCAGCTACAGAAAATGAGATATTAACATATGAAAAGAAGACTATAAATTCAGACCCAAAACAATGTATATCAAATGTCAAATAGTGCACGGGAGAAAAAATCACGTGACGGGCTGATAAATAGCCAATGTTTAACAAGCAGCTCTCCAATAGAAAGAAAAAAGAGAAGAAAAAGAAAGCAAAAGCTTAATTGTAGCCTTTGTCAATATCCATGAATTTCCACGGTATATACTCTCCTCTGGCCAATTCAGTGTCATGCTGTCCATGTAGGGCCACTGGACCAGAGCTGGGAAGAGATGCACACAGTCCATTCTCATGAGCTGGTGCGAGGCAGCTCCAAGCACACCACTGGACCCAAATCTCCAATCACTCACTCCTGAAAGAGGCCAAGAGCCGTGGGCCACACAGCCAGTGCCAGCAGCGACCACCTTTATGATCCTTCGAGTTACAAAGCCCATTCAAGGCTGGGATGGTGTTTCACCCTCCCCATCTGCCAAAAAGGTAGCATTGCCTTCACTCTGCAGATCAGGAAACTGGGTGCTAACACAGCACCACAGGGATGAGCAGTCACTCGAGTCTCCTGCTGGACTGTCTGGTTCAAGGCCTGGCTACTCTGCTTCCAATCCAGCTTCCTCCTAATGGGCCTGGGAGGCAGCAGTTGATGGCTCAAGGACATGGGTCCCTGCACCCATGTAGGAGACCCAGATGCAGTTCCTGGCCCCTGGTTTTGGCCTGGCCCAGCCCTAGCTATTGTGGGCATTTGGAGAGTGAACCAGCAGATGGAAGATCCATCTCTCTCTCTCTCTCTCTCCCATTCTCTTTCTCTCCCTCTCCCTCTGTCACACTGCCTTTCAAATAAATAAATAAACCTTTTTATAAAAAAAAACACCATAAAATGTTCAGGGCTATTCTGCAAGTGAGTGGCACTGTCAGACCTTGAACTAGGATCTTCTGGGGCAGCTGTGCTGGCTCACAGGACGGCCTGCCTCTGAGAAGGAAGCCTTCCTAGAGGAACGGGTGAAGGGTGCTGGGCAGTGTGCAGAGGGCAGGGCAGGAATGCAAGAGAGGCAGGATGCCTCCCTACAAGGGGAATCTGCACGGAGTGCAAAGGTCTGGCAGGAACGCAAGGCGGGCTAAAACTGGAAGCCATTTAGCTTCACCAGGGAGTTCTTTCCCGAAACAGTGGCCTACCTATTAAAATCTGCACTCCCAAATCCAATGCAGCATTAAGTGAAGGAGCAGAAGAGAGGGAAAGCAATTTAAAGGACTAACAAAGGCAGGCTGCTGGAACAAGCTGTGGAATACTTGCATAATGGGACGCTGTGCCCCCACCACCCAAAGGTGGAAGAAGGACGGTCTACAACTAGGAAATGCTCACAATATATTGTTTTCAAAGCACGTTGCATAAACAGTCTGTGAAGTGTGATTCTAGTTCCGTAAAAATGAACAAGCAACCAACACTCCCAGTGTATACAAGGCACTTCAGAAAGTCCATGGAAAAATGGAAGAAAAGATGCTAAATTTTGGTGCAAAAAAATTGAAATCCATGCAGTTTTTTCATAATACTCGTTTTTCATAAACGTTTTGAAGATCTCTCATATGCATGCATCTCAAATTGGGGGGGGGGCAAAATTAACTTATCTTTTCATTCCAATTTCCAGGAACTTTTTAAAACCCCCTCATATATGCAAAGACAAAGCCTGATCACATAGACTTCAAAATCCGCACACTGGTTTCTCCCAGGAGGGTGGGAGGATGGATGATATTATCTTCTTCCCTGTGATTTTCTGAATGCTCCAACTTTTCCAGAACATGTAACTTTCATTTCACTTATTTGACAGAGAGAGCAAGAGAGAACACTCCCATCTGCCTGTTCGCTCTCCAAATGATAGCAGTGACTGGGCCTGGGATGAAGTCAGGAGCCAGGAGCCAGGAACTCAACCCAGGGCTCCCACATGGGTTGTAGGAGCCCAGCTGCTGCCTTCCAGGCTGTGCAGCAGCATAAAGCTGAAGTCAGCAGTGGAGCTGTGACTCCAACACAGCCGCTCCAACGAGGGATGAAGGCATCCAAAGTGGTGTCGCCAAACATCAGCTCCACATGTTGCTTTTATGGCCATAAAGCAATAAATGGACCAGTATTTAAACCTGGACTTTCAAAGGCTCAGAAGACTAAGTGCAAGGAATCAACAAGGGAAACCCCAGGAAGATACTCCTCTGGGGTGAGGGTCTAGGTGCTCAGGCCTCTAACACTTTCCCAGTCTCCCCCAAAGAGAGAAACAAATCCTCCAACCCCACCTCCTATACACACACACACACACACACACATACACATTCAGGCATACACACAGACACATGCATGCACACATATATACACAGGCACACACAGAGACATACACACACAGAGACACATGCATACACACACAGACATATATACACACAGACACATGCACACACACACAGGCACACACTGACACACAATACACACACTGACACACACACACACACACCCCACCACCAACAGTGCATCCTTCTACACCATCCCCTCGCCCTTCCCTCAGCAGGCTTCCTCTCTATCTCACCCCTGCACCCCTGCAGCTCCATCTCCTCCCAATTGGGTTGGGGGCAAGGCATGGGAGGCCCGGGGGAGACAGAGAGCAGGGCTGGGGGCTGCACACATGTGACTGTGGGTGTGCGTCAATTTCAAACCATGGGTGTTGCTAGCAACTGTTGACAGAGAAAGCTGAAGTTCAGAAACGACTCCCAGGGCCCACCCCCCCCCCCGCCCCCAGAGAGTGCCGGGAACTGGGAACACCACCAGGTCTACCCAGAACTGGTCTAGAGATGCTAACAAGGCTTGCCCAACATAAAATGCAAAATAATAACTCACAATCCAGGATGACAGTATTGCACTTCAACCTATGGGAATTTATATTCAGGCTGTGAGTGAAGCACTCTCTGGGTCCTGATTTGAAAATGTAAAAATATCGATTTAATAATTAAAAAAAAAAAAAAGAAAAGGCAAGGGGGGAGGAGAGGGAAAACCTCAGCTCTGTGCTCCACCCTCATTCAGTGAAGTAAAAATAAAAACCGCACCTTCCCCCACCACATTGTGCTTTAATGAAAGCACCACGCCATCTTCGCTGCCACCCACCCCAGCCCACTTTGTTTAAAATTAGGCAAACTGTATCCAATCGCATTCTCCAAAGTGAAGTCACAGGGCCCGTGTTCCAAGGAAAATGGGGCAGGCAGGGCAGCTAGGACCAGCATCCCTCGGGGAGCCTGGCCTCGGCCTCCAGAGGCCCCTTTGCAAGGAGCTGCTGCTGGGACGTAGTACAGCCCCAGCAGGGCTCACTCATGGCAGCCAGCTCTCGTCCCTGGGGCTCAGCCGCCTGTCTACAGAGTCAGAGTGGGCTGAGCAGCAGGCGGGGAAGATCCACCCAGCTGCACCGCTCGGGGCTCCCAGGACCCTGGTGTGGAGAGGGGTTGACCCGAGATGAGGGAGGGGGCGCTGAGTGGGTTGGTGAGCCTTGGCGCAGTGTGGTCCTCAGCTCTGGCTCTGGAGTATTCCACTCTTGGTGGATTCTGGCAACAGGAGGAAGAGAGGCCTTTAGCATGGAGGGCTCTGAGCTGGTCCCATCCTTGCTGAAGGCTTCAGAGCCACCACTAAACTATCCTGTTCCGGCTGAGACCCGTGGCTTTTCCACGCCATTTCACCTCCCTGCAATGGATACACAGGCAGCGGAAGTCACACGCACGCACTCATGCACGGGCACAGGTATACAGGCAGGGCCAGCCCTCGGGCCCTGCCCCCTTCACACCTGGACCCTCCCAGGCAGGTCTCTTGCTGAGCCATGCTCCAAGGACTCCATTAGGAACCCTGGGGAAAGCCAGCCAGACTCCGAGGATGGGGAGCTGAGGACAGCAGGGCCTGCCTGGAGGCTCTGGTGCTTGGGATCTGGGCGCTGAAGGCTCAAAGAAGTCTCCCATCTGCTGACACCCTCAACCCAAGCACTCTAGCCCTCCCCTGGCAGCCAGTCACCCAAGTCCAGGATGCTGACCCCAGAGGCAGCGCCTCGGGCACAGCAACATGAGCTGTCCACCTTGCACTCCCTCACACACTGCTCCACTCACCTCCCCACAAGGGGGAAGAGAAAGAGAATAGTCACTTTGGGTCACAGGTAAAAGTAGGGCTGATGCACACAGGAATGAAAACCATGAACTCTGAGATCAGATCTAGGCCCCTTCACCTAGTAGCTGTGTGACCTCAAGTAAGTGACTCAAGTCCTCTGAGCTCCCTTGTCCATGAAGTAAGCATTACAGGAGGCAGCATATGTAACTTGGGATCTATTCCCTACAAGCTTTCCCCCTCCACAGCCTTGGATGATGACAGGAGGATCCTGCATCCCCCAAGAACTGGAAGGACCCAGACTTCAGAAGCAAAGCAAGAACAACAGGACAGGTACGTGAGTCTCCTTCCCATGGTCACCCCTGCCCTGCAGCAGGAGCCAAAGCCTCCTTGGGCCGCTCTTGCAGATGAGACACAGTGCAGCAATGGTTCCAGGCATCTGGTTTTAAAACTGTTTTTTGTAGCATCAGAATCACAGACCCCAGTACAGAGTACAGAGATAATAGGCAAGACAATGTTTGAGAAGCAGGTTTCAAGATGAACTGATCTGTAGTCCTGGAAGAATCCTGAAAACTAAAATTACTCTGTGCAGGCAAAGGGGAGGAGCCGAAGGAGCAGAGGGCACCGTCAGAGGAGGACAGTGACATGAACAAGAACTGCACCTGCTTCAGGTGTCAAAACCCACAGCCTTGGGCACCCGCCCTAGACAATGTTCACCACACTATTCCCTTGTGAGAGGGACAAATAACAGGACAGAGGCACCATCAAGATGTGCTCCACATTTCAGGCATGGAAAGCAAGACACTGTGGCAAAAAATGTTCTACATGAAGGATCTCTGTGAGTGAGACCCCAGTGGAAAGAAGGAGCCATCAAAGAAGGATGCACTTTTCTCTGGGGAGGAGAGAACTTCCACTTTGTTTATGGCCTTGTCTAAACACTGACAGAGTTTGTGGATTCAAAACGCTTCCATAGCTTAGGTAGCTCAAGTCAAGAGCCTTGAGTGGTCACTGATGTCATCCATAAGAGTGTTAATTGTTAAATTAAATTAACAACAGGAGTCCCTGTGCACTAACTTCCCAGGCAGGACCTCTGTCCTCAATGAGTTGTATTATGAGAGTTAACCGTAAAACTAGTTCTCAAACAGTTTTTGTGTGTGCGCAAATTGTTGAAATCTTTACTTAGTAGATAGTTGGTCTTCTGTGTACAAAGTTAATTGAAAATGAATCTTAATGGAGAATGGGACTGGGAAGGGGAGAGAGAGGAGGAGGAGGGGTGGGAGTGTGGGCGGGTGGGTGGGTATGGTCGGAAGAATAACTATATTCCTAAAGTTGTACTTACAAAATTTGTATTCCTTAAAAAATAATTACTTAATTAAAAATAAATAATGAATAAAAATAATAAAAAAGCTGTGCTCCAGCATGACAATATTATATCATCACTAGCAAATATTTGTTAAGATACAAACATGCATCCCGCTCCCTGGGGCACTCACCTACCTAACCTGTTCTCACGTCAGTCCCAAGACATCTCTCAGAAAGACGAGTCCAAAGTTCCCAGGGCTTAATCTACCTCCTGCCTTTGCCCCTGGAAGTGCCTGCATCCCTCACTCAGGGGCGTGGCCACCCCCACCTCTCTCCCTCTCATTGCTGCTGCTTTTAGATTTCATGGACAGCATTCACACATCCAACAAAAATACCACCACAACCAAGGGCAGGAATTCCAGCTGAAAAGCCTATCTCCACTAAAAATGCAATGGCCCATTCAAGCGAAGAACATGACTCACCAGTGTGGGCAGGTCATAGGTCAAAAGACGCTTGCTCTTCAGAGAAATAACCCTCACAGCAGTCATCTCAGAAAGCAGCCAAACAGTAGCCTTACAAAACACTGGCACCGGCGCTGTGGTGCAGTGTGTTAAAACCGCAGCTGGCAGCACTGGCATCCCATTTGGGCACTGGTTCAACTCCCGGCTGCTCCACTTTGACCCAGCTCTCTGCTAATGCACTTGGGAAAGCAGTGGAGGAAGGCTCAAGTGCTTGGGCCCCTGCACCTACGTGGGAGACCCGGAAGAAACTCCTGGCTGCTGGCTTTGGCCTGGCCCAGCCCAGGCTGTTGTGGACATTTGGGAAGTGAATCAGCAGATGGAAGATATCTCCCTCCCCGCTGTGTGTGCGTGTGTGTGTGTGTGTCTCCCTCATCTTTGTAACTCTCTGCCTTTTCAAATAAATAAAATAAGTCCCTTTTAAAAAAAAGACAATAAAATGTGTTCACAGCATGGCCTCTGCTCAGAGGCTGATTCTACTTTGCCCCCTGAATCCTATTGGGAATAACTGGCTTCACAACAGCGACTCCCTGTGATGAGGAGATTAGATGGGAAGAGTCAGGCCCTGGCAGTCAGAGAATCCCAAGTTCAAATCCCAGCTCTAGCATTTGCTAGCTATGTGAAGATGATGTAGGATGATTGGATCAACGTGCACCAAACAGTAAATACCAGCCCTCTTCTGACATCATGCTTCTACCTCTAATGCCCAAGGGAAACTTCTGGAAAAACAATTCCTGGGCAAGAACCCCCTAACACCAGGGCGGGATCGGCCCCATGCTGGTGCCGTGCGGTGTGTGGGAACCCAGTGCGCTGACACAGCACACCTTGGCCCATACTTCCCCCACATGCCTTCTCACGCTCTCCCCAGGATCAAATTCCATTCCTACTTGAAGACTCCAACCCAACATTATCTTTTCACGTCTCCAGAAAGATTCACTCCCTTTCCACTACCCCCTTGTATTTGTGTGCTCACCATCGTACTTTGTTCTGCTTGGGGTACAGTTATGTTCTATTTCTGTTTCTCAATGCCAATGAAAAGGGTCTTCAGAAGTGGAGTCTTATCTCTCATTCCTCAGATCCTCTGGGCATGGCACATTGCCTTGAGCAGAGCAAATCAAGAAAAATTTCAGATGAACAGGCGGATGTATGGATAGAAATCCATTTTAGACTGTTCTGATGCCTTATATAACACTATATATCCATTAACAACTCTTTTTTTTTTTTTTAAACAGGCAGAGTGGACAGTGAGAGAGAGAGACAGAGAGAAAGGTCTTCCTTTACCATTGGTTCACCCTCCAATGGCTGCCGCGGACGACGCGCTGCGGCCGGCACACCGCGCTCATCCGATGGCAGGAGCCAGGTGCTAGGTGCTTTTTCCTGGTCTCCCATGGGGTGCAGGGCCCAAGCACCTGGGCCATCCTCCACTGCACTCCCGGGCCACAGCAGAGGGCTGGCCTGGAAGAGGGGCAACCGGGACAGAATCCGGCGCCCCGACCGGGACTAGAACCCGGTGTGCCAGCACCGCAAGGCGGAGGATTAGCCTGCTGAGCCACGGCGCCGGCCATTAACAACTCTTTAATGAGGGCTCATGTTAACTCAGTGAAATGACAAGGAGGTGGGACTAAGGAGATGCACCTCCTGGGAGAACATCCCACATCTTACACTCACTTATCTGAAGATAAGCAGAAGTACTGGCCGGGGACATCAGCAAACCATACTCGACAGTATCTTAGAGGAATCAGTCACCAGAACAAGCAGGAGCTTCCCAGGGACATAAGGCTGGCTCACCATGCACGATAAATGTGATTCACCATGTGAACAGAATGAAGGACAAAAACCACATGTTCATCTCATCAGATGCAGAAAAACCAGCTGACAAAATTTAATATCCTTTCATAATAAAAAGTCAACAAACTAGATATTAAAGGGTTTCGAATGCGACAACCCACAATAACATCATAGCAAAATGAAGGCTTTCCCTCTAAGATCGGGAACAAGACGAAGATGCCCACTCTCCCCACTTCTGTTCAACACAGTATTGGAGGCACTAGCCACATCAGCCAGGCAAGAGAAAGATACAAAAAGCAACCACAGGGAAAAGGATGAAGTGAGAATGTCTATTTGCCAATGATGTGATCTTTATAATGAGAAAATCCTGAAGACCCCACCAAAAAACTGTTAGAGTTGATAAGCAAATATAGTAGTTGCAAAATAAAAAATAAATCTTAGGAAATCAGAATAATTTCTGACAATGATCTGTCTAAAAAAGAAACTAAGAAAACAGTTCTATTTAGAATGGCATCCAAAAAATAAAATGCTTAGGAATAAATTTAGTCAAGGATGTGAAAGAATTGTGAACTTAACTATAAAACACTGATGAAATACAGAATGACACACACAAATGGAAAGAGATCCCATGTTCATGGATTGGGGAAAATTAATAGTTGAAGTATCCATGATACCCAACGCAATCTACAGAGTCAGTGTAATCACTACCAAAATTCCAAGGTCAATCTACACAAAAATAGGGAAAAAAATCCCCAAAATTTGTATGGAATCACAAAAGACCCTAAATAGATAAAGCAATATTGACAAAAACAATTGACGGAGGCATCCTATTACCAACCTTCAAAGTATATTACAAAGTTACAGTAATCAAAGCAGCGTGGTTCTGGCATAAAAACTGGCATTGGCCAATGCAACAGGATAGGGAGCTCAGAGATAAACTCACACAGGTCAACTGATTTTCCACAAGAGAGTCATTTTGCAAAACAGCATGGAGGGTCCTCAAAAACCTAAAAATGGAATTGTCATACAATCCAGCAATCCCACTGCTGGGTATATATTCAGAGGCATTGAAATCAGTATGCACAAGAGATGTCTACACTCTCATGTTCGTTGCATTATTCACAATGGTCAAAATACGGGAACAGCCTAATTCAATGTATGGACTTTTTAAATGTGGTATATACACACAGTGCTCCCCACACACACACACACAAGCCTTCAAGAAACAGGAAATTCTATCACCTGCAACAATATGGATGGACCTAGAAGATTACAAGTGAAATGTGCCAGACACACAAAGACTGCGTGATTTCCCTTTTATGGACAACCTTACAAAGTCAGACTCACAGAGGTAGCAAGTAGAAGGCTGGTGGCCAGAGGCTGAGGGGCAGGCAGTGCGGCTGGGGGGAGGGGAGACCCTGGCTGGAGGGCAGAAAACCACACTCAGAAGCAAGAAACTCTGGCACAGTTACTCCCACTAATAATAAGGTATTAAATATTTCAAAACAGCTAACGGAGGATTTCAAATGTTCTCACCACAAAGAAATGATAGCTATCTGAGGTGACGAACAAGCTACTTACCTGACTTAATCCTGCCACAGGGTATGCACTGATCGATTCATCACACTGAACCTCATAAATAGACAATTGTCATTTGCCAATTAAAAAAAAATCATGGGTACACATTTTCCCGACAAGAGAGGTCCTGGCGTGGAATCTCACGAGCCCAGTCCTCACCTAACCCTGCTCCTGCATGGACTCCAACCCACTGCCACCCCTCCTGTGAGGCTCCATCGCTCCATTTCAGCTCCTGCTACCCTGTGAGATGCCCAGAGAGGCTCAGCCCATCGGGGGGGAAGGAAGGGGCTGTGGAGAAAGTGTTTTGTGTTCCCCTGGGTCCAATGTTATTTTCTAAACAGTTTTGAGTGTGTGTGTGTGTGTGTGTTTTTTTATAGTATGTTGTTTGGTGACTTTTTTAAAACAAGAAAAGTCCAGAGGACGAGAAATGAAACAGAATGTACAGAATTTTTAAAAATAAAACAACAATCAAGAGGAAGTGGGTCCCTCTCATAGGCTTCTCATTAAACCAGTAGTCAAATTTTAGTAATCAGCTTGTGTTACAGTTTCCATCACAGACAAGAACATCTTAAACCCAAAACAATCAAAGAGAAAGTGTGGGCCCCACTACAACTGCATTCCGCCCCCAGGGCGCCTCCTTTCCTGACAACCCGATGCATGTGGGGCCTGGGTTTTCCCAAGCACCTGAGACAGAGATGCAGCTGAATGGAAGCCGACACCCAGCTGCCAGCTCGAAGGACCACGAAAGCACCCACGGCCTCGGGGCGGCCGCTGCACCCGGCTGCCTGGCAAAGGCAGTCCTCCTGGAACTTTTCGAACAGGACACAGGGACGAATCCGTGCTTCCACCTGCGTGGCTCCAGAAAAATAATATGCACCTCTGTAGGCTTAATGCTGATCTGAAGTGACCAGAGCTTGACAAAGGGGATAAAGGGGGAGTAGGAAGGAGGGAAGAATTCCAGGGGCTCCTGAGACTGGAAGTGTGGTGTCCCGGGCACGGCTGGCTCTGGGGACCAGCTTCTCAGTCCTCATGGCTGATGCCCTCCCAGCCCTGGGGTCAGATCCCTACAGTGGGGCGATGGGACAGAGAAAATCACTTTAGGTGCCCAACACTTAAGCACGCTCTTTCTGTTCTCCAAGAGGAGAGCCCAGGTCAGGGCGGGTGCTGAAGGGAAACCCGTAGCCAGCTGCCATCCAGAAAAGGGACCACAGCCTTAGACTGGCTGCAGTGCTGGGATTCCTGGGAAATGCAGCTCGGCCGTGGCTGTGAAGAAATCACTGGGATGAGCAAAGGTGGGGAGGGGGGGCTCCAGGTGGGCTGCCAGGAAATGCCGAGAAGGAGAGGCAGAAACCAAAGGGATGCACGGGTCAGTTTTCAATATGGAGCTAATTCCCTCCAAAGCCCAGGGAGCCAACTGCAGAGAGCCTCTCCTGTCAAAACACAGGACTCCTAGCTATCACAACCACCATGCCCTGAGCCCTTCTATGTAGCAGGACCGCACAACATGCATTCAATATCTCATCAAATCCTCCACCCACCCAAGAGAACAAAATTATCCCCACTCTGCAGACGAGGAAGCGAAGACTGAGAGGCCAATGGAACTCTGAATCAAAGCCTCACAGCACACATAGGACACAGACATGCACCAAAAAGTTTCATGTGTCCCACCAGATTGCACCTTCCATGGGCACCCAAGGCCCTGCCACAGAACCCGAGTGCAAGGAACCTAGTGCCCAGCTTGGTGGCAGGCACGCACAGGGCGTGCTGGGGGAAACTCTGCAGCCAGTCACAGTTCTCCACACCCTATCCCTCCCAGCCACCTGCAAGAAAGAACAGGCTGCACCCAGGAGTCTTGTCTTTTCAGCACAATCCCCAAAGACTGCAACGTCCCAAGCCCAGGCCCTGTCTCCTGTTGGAAACCAAAGGGAAGCTCATGGGCTCATCTCTCAAAAAGAGAAGAAAACCATCACTCACAGCCAGAATGGAACCAAAGATATTGCTTTCGACTTACAAGGAATAAAAGTCTTCAGCCTTGAAGGATGGCTCTCCGTGACCCACCATCAAGAAACACGAGTGGGTCCTTTTTGTAAAAAATTAATACTTCATGTAAAACCAAAGCCAGACTCAGGCAGACACCTTTAGGCCAGGAGCGAACCAACAGCACTTCGCAAAGTCCTGCTTCATGAACTTCAAAGTGTGCCTATCACTGCTAAGAGAGCAAAGTAAACGTGCAATAGGAAATCTGGGGAGCAGGAGGCTGGGAAAGTGCACGACCCCCTAAGCGCGCCACACTACTTGGGACGACATGAAGTGTTTCACGTCCACTCTTGGCCGCGCAAGGCTGCGTTGCCTGCACTGCAGAGGGCCCAGTCCCTCCCGATTGGCATGTGTCTGCCGGGCATCTGAAAGCCTTACAGTAAATGGTGACTCATGCACTGCAGCCACCATAGGTACCGCTAATGCAGTAAGCCCAAGTCTGTTCCATCCACATGAAAGAGAAAGGCTGGGTGCAGGGCTGTGCGCCTGACTCAAACTGAGACCCCTGCTCACCGCCACCCGTCAGCATTGAGCCGAAACTCCAACTGTAATTACCCGGCGCCCCGGGGAGCAAAGGCAGGAGGAAGGGGGATGTCTTGGCGGGGGGGTGGGGGGAGTCTATAAACACAGGTGTCGTCACTTCTCATCACGCTAAGTCTCCCCAGACCAGCTGTGTTCCACCAGTACTGATGGAGCGCCCATGAGGTCTGACCCCTTGCCATGTGCCGTGGACACAAAAATGAACACAACAAGCCTGGCCAAGTCCTCGACCAGCTGCCTTCTGTCCTTTTTCTTGATTCATTTATTACGTTCTCATTTAATAGCTCCATCTTACGGGCGGGGAAACTGAGGCAAGAGAGATTAGGGAAGTCACACAGTTAATGAAATGGACAGGCAGAATTCATAGCTGCTTGGACACTGGGGCTGCCAACCACCAGGCTGCTGCAGAGAGGGGGGAGGCAGCTCCAGTCCCAGTCTCCCAGGGGGTCAAGGTCTAGTCAGCCATGGACAGCCAAGACCACGCTGGGTCATGCTCAGAGGTGGAAGCAGCAGGCCTCTGCTAGGGTGGTCTGGACAGCTTCCCAAAAGGAGATCTCAGGAGCGGGAAGGGAACAGGACCCAGGAAAGCAGATCAAAATGAGGCCCATACGGGTTTGAAGAATTGCCTCCCCAGATTTATGTCCACCAGGCACCTCAGCACGGGGTCTTTTTCAGAATGAGGGTCTTTGCAGTCGTGCTTGGTTAAGATGAGGTTAAATAAGTTCCTCTAAATTCAATCTCCAGCACCCCTGTAAAAGGTCACTCTCTCTCTCTCTCTCTCTTTCTCTCTCTCTCTCTCTCTCTCACATACACACACACAGAGGCAAGGCATGTGACAATGGAGGTGGCAGAAGAGAGAGGTTCCTACAAGCCAAGGGTTGCTGGCAACCTCCAGCATAGGAGAGAGGCCTGAACAGATTCTCCCCTAGGGCCTCTGGAAAGAACCTACCACACCCATTCCTGGCACTCACGGTTCAGACCCAGCTTCCAGAATGGTGAGAGAATAAATCGCTGCTGTTCAAGTCAGTCGGCTTGTGGCGCTGGCTCCGCAGGCCCTGGAAGCTAACACAAGGCCTGCTTGGGACGGGCTGTGTGCACTCGAGGTTAGGAGTGGACTCCACCGTGCAGGCTGGGAGGCAGATTTTAAGCAGCAGTGTGGGACCCAATCCAGGCTGTGTTTTATAACTGGCACTTGCTCAGTCCTATAAATCTGTGGACGCCAGTTCTGTAACTGTTGGTGTCCTCCAGGGCCCCGCTGTCCATCTGCTTTTCCCGCCCACATTCTCCTCGCTGGGCGCACCCACACTGACTAGGATCTGCCTGCAGCAGCTCCCAACGACAGCCGGGACACTCTCTGGACCAGGTGCTTCCACCTGCGGAGCTGGCTTCTCAAACCCAGCATGTCCCACCTCAGCTCCACTTTGTCCCCATTGGTCCCTTCCCCTCTCTGTGGGTGGCACTGCTGAACATGTAGTCACCACACTAAAACCAGGGCTCACACAAGACTCTTACCATCACATCCGGGTGAGTGCCAACCTGTCTCTCCACTCCTTAGCGCAATGCACACCATCCCCCTCCTGTGCTCTGCTAGGCTCACATCATGGGTTTTCATTCCTCTGTACCGCCCTCCCACCCGCTGCACTGCTCCCGGTTCATTTATTTATGTATGTAAGAGGAAAAGCGACAGACCCAGCTCCCATCTTTTGGTTCACTCTCCAAACGCCCACAGTAACCGGGACTGGGCCACACC
This sequence comes from Sylvilagus floridanus, assembly GCA_949820135.1. Classification (NCBI taxonomy): domain Eukaryota; kingdom Metazoa; phylum Chordata; class Mammalia; order Lagomorpha; family Leporidae; genus Sylvilagus; species Sylvilagus floridanus. The sequence goes on along the minus strand of OX463227.1, from coordinate 122,469,220 downwards.
GGAGCCAGGAGCCAGGAACTCAATCCAAGTCTCCCATGCAGGTGGCAGCGTGTCAGCTATCCCGAACACTCTGGGAAGCATGGCTTTCAGAAAAGCGGCCCCACTGCTTCCCATCTGCAGGCCTCCACCCAACTCATCTCCTCTCCCTGCCTCCTGTGCCCATTCCTCCTTCCTGGCTTAGCCAACCACAGAATCAAAGGCCCCAAGAGCTAAGTATCTCAGGACTGCTACTTTCTCTCACACTGAGTTTTCATTGTGTTCATCTAGCTCCACTTGCACCCACAGCTGAGAGATGTCCTCTTGCCTCGGGCACAGACAGGGAGGCTGGAGGGGGTTATGACCTGTAACACACTGTTGTTAGTCAAGGCTAATAGACCCATCCCCTGTCGTTAGTCAAGGCTAATAGACCCATCCCCAAGGCTGCAGCCAACAAATAGGCCGGGTTCCCAGGGGGCTGGATGGTAGCTGAGGCTCCACACTGGAGTAGCAGTAGCCAGCAGGTACAGCTGTGTCCGAAACTCTGGGTGTGACGTTGTGTAATCTTCACAGCGGCTCACCAACTAAGTGCTGGTACCGCTGCCACTTTATTCAAGGAAAGGAGGCCTTAGGGGTTAAGTGCCCACACTCAGCGTCTTACAATTAGGAAGGGGAAAGACAGAGATTTCAGACCCTGTGTCTCTGCCATCTCCAAGCGAGGGCTGTGATGGAAGGATGCAACACACAGGGCCAGGTGGACTGACATGCGCTTGGGAATGAAGGCAAGGCTTGGGTCCAACAAGGAAACACACCGTCCCTGGCTTTCAATGCTGGTTTCATTGACACTTGTTTTTTTTTTGGAGTTTACAATGGTGCAAAAGTATACCAGCCATTCGGCACACTACTCAATAAATTAAAGGAGATATGTACTCTTATAAAATAGGTTTGGGGTCTGGCGTTGTGGCACAGTGGACTGTGCTGCAGCTTACGAAGCCAGCTTCCCATATCGAAGCACCGAGTCTCAGCTGCTGTACTTCCTATGCAGCTCCCTGTTAATACATCTGGGAAGGCAACAGCAGATGGCCCAAGTGCTTGGGCCCCTGCCACCAACATGGGATACCCAGATGGAGCTCCAGGCTCCTGGCTTAGGCCTGGCCCAGCCCTGGCCATTGCGTTCATCTAGGGGGGGGTGAACCAGCAGATAGAAGATCTGTCTGTTGTGTGTGTGTGTGTGTGTCTGTGTGTCTGTGCACACATGTGTGTGTCTTTCACCCTGCCTATTTTTTTTTTTTAAAGAAAAATAAAATAGGCTTTGTGTGAAACAACTGTTATCTAATGTAGGCTAGACTATGAGTAACACAGGGTAGACGAAGCTGGGATGTTCAGTAGGTCAGGTGTATTAAATGTAGCTTCAACTCACAATGGGTTTTTTGCGCCCTGAGCCCATCACAAGTCAAAGAACATCTGTAATTAACCCCCTGGAAGCATCGGTGGAGGGATTTAAATGAGATAACCTATGTATAATTACACCAAAGACGCCTGGAGCGTGGGAGGTTCTAAATAAAGGTGAGATGCTTTCAGCTGATGCAAGAAGGAAGCGGCAGGACAGAGAAGGGCAGGCAGCAGGGAGCACCTCTCTGGCTGGGCAGGGGACGGGGAAAGTGATCAGGATCCCCCAGGCGACAAAGCCAAACCGATGTTTTCCATGATGCGAAGCCTCCGCAATCCCACAAACAGCAACAGAAGCAGCCGCTGTGCAGCGAAGACTCGCAAAGTCCCCAGGACTTTCCAGACATGACTCACGGAGTCCTCTTCATGTCTCTAGAATGTAGCCTGGGTATCCCCATTTCACAGAGGGAGAAACTGGGGCTCGCAGAGTTGATCGACAGCAGCGTGTAGTCATGTGGGTGGGAGCTGAGCCCCGGGGGACTGACTCCACGTCCTGTATCCTAGCACTGCCTCCCCAAGTCAGTTAAATCCCCTTCACGCCCTTCACCGTCCTGCTCATCTCACGACGTTCCTATCCAGCCTACTCTTCTCATCTAACTCTCTCCTCACTCCAAGGAAGACGCAGACTGGCTCAGCTTGTGGAGAGATGTGTGGCACAGGAGACGGAACATGGGGAGAGGAGGCCAGAAACCTCTGTCCTGAGCCCAGCTCAGCCCCTCCAGTTCAGCACACGTCACTTCCCTCAGCTGTCAGGTTGCTGTCGGGCCCAAAGAAGGTGACAGACATGATGTGCTCAGTACTGCCCACAGAGCTGCATGAGCTCACCTCAGGTCTTCTGGAACCTTCTCCCATCAAATACCCCCTCTCTGGCAACCTCCCCCCAGTTCAGCATCTTGACCGTCACCAGTTTGCCATATCCTACAAACACTGTCCCTGACCCCCCTGCCACCTCAGGACACAACCCCCCTTGTGGGAATTTGTACAACCACTCTGTCTGGGCTGGACAAGCTCCCTGACGTCACAGACAATAATCCAGATGGCTCGATGCTCCCTATGGGACCCAGCATGGTGCCTTTTGGGACATACATGAGGGGGAAACCTTGGCAAATAGGAACTGAGAGCATAAGGAACACAAGCATAGCATCTTGAATCATCCTCCTAATGCACGAGGGAGACAAATGAGGAGGAGGAAATCAGGGCCTGGATTAACCAGTTCAAGGTCACTCAGCTCCCAAGTAAGGGAGACATATTAGTTATGCCCCTAATATGTAAAAAGGCTCAAGTGTGGTGCCGCAGCCTGCAGTGTCAGCATCTCCTATGAGCACCAGTCAGAGTCCCGGCTGTTCCACTTCCAATCCAGCTCCCTGCTAATGTGCCTGGGAAAGCACCAGAAGACAGCCCAAGTGCCTGGGCTCCTGCCGCCCACATAGGAGACCTGGATGGAGCTGCTGGCTCTCAGCTTTAGTCTGGCTCAGTCCTAGACATCATGGTCATTTGGGGAATAAACCAGTAGATGGAACGTCTTCCTCTATGATTCTGCCTTTCAAAACAAATCTTTTTTTAAAAAAAATTCAAGTGTATGGTAAATCCAAGTTTGCTCAACAAAATACTCTGTGTTAAGTCTCTGTCTTGTCCTCTTGGGCCACATCTCCAGGTCTGATGTGGAAGGGGCACTGATGTCTTTGCTTAACATTTTCGGGGGGCTGCAGTGGCTTCTCAAGGTTATCTGCAACAGCTCTGTTGGCTGCCTTGTTGGAGTGTGTGTTCGTCTGCCCACCCTGCTGGGTCCACGCTCGAAGCAGTCCTGCCCTCAAACCACAGCCGTCCTGCAGAGATGGGGACGAGGCGAGGGCAGTGGGCAATGGCCTCCAGCACTCTGCACAACTGGCTTGCAGCAAAGACAAGGGAGCTAGAGACGAGATTGTGATTTGCCCCAAACCACAGGGCAATGCAGTGACTCAGATCCAGCCCCGTGTGGATGCCGTGCCCAGTGCTGTCTCTCCACAGCTGCCCACGTTTCCTCTTTTCACTACCAGAAATTTCCCCTTCCTTTCTTCTTTTAAAAACCTGCATTACATAACATCAACAACGTTACAGGGAAAAAAAATGAATTAAAAAGCACATCAAGGGGCGGGTGCTGTGGCACAGTGGGTTAAGCTGCCACTTGGGACACCTGCATCCCATGTCAGAGGGCCAGTGTAAATCCTAGCTACTCCACGTTGGATCCAGCGCCCTGCTGATGAAGCTGGGAAACAGCAGATAACGGCTCAAGTTCTTGGGGGCCCCTGTCATCCACGTGCGAGATGGAGTTCCTAGCTCTTGGCTTTCGCCTGGCCCAGCCCCGGCTGTTGCGGACATTTGAGGAATAGCTGGCAGATAGATCTCTTTCTCTTTTTTTCACTCTGCCTTTCAAATAAACAAACAAACAAAAACACCATCAACTAAGTCCAGGCCTGTCCCAGATTCGCACGTGTGTGCACAGAATTTACAGGATTGCTATCGGCCCAGGTAAGAGACTTCATGTGTGTCTTGCTCCGCTCAGCTCCGTCCCATCTATGTTGTATCCAGTGGGGCGGTTCCCCTTGGACTGCTGTCACAGCACCCACCCATCTGCCCCCTCATCACCCACATTCGGATTACTTCCTATTGCTTCCTATCTTTGGACACGCTGGCTTTCTTCCCCCTTGAGATTCCATCTGTGGGATGTGACCTTACTCCCCAGAGTAAGAACACTGGTCAAAGAGTCTAGACAATGTCACTGCTCTCATCATCCAAGGTCACGGGCTCTCCAGAACGCCAGCCCCTCTCCTCATGGCACCCCGTTTGCTTTAGCATGGGCCTCAATGGTAGGGTTTTGGCAAATACAAATATGAATAAATCTATTTGTTGCCTGTGTTACAGGCCAGTGGAAGTACTGCCTCAGAGCTGCTTTAACTTAATATTGTGCTGTGTTTATCACGTGGAGTGGTCCGTCCCCCCGCCCTGGCAGCCTGGGTGTGTGCAAAAAGGCCTTTTCCAGGGCTGTGCGTCATCTGACCACATGTCCCTGTCCATCGGGTCACCACAACATGGACCCTCTTCCGTTCCCTTCCACTGTAACATGACTTTATTATTTCTCTCTCACAGATTTTATTCTTTTAGAGTTGCACACAACCCACACCAACAACAATCATTTTCATAGAATTTTCAAACACATTTGCTCTCCACAGTGCAGATAAATCTCCCATCTGCTTTCTCTTGAGTTTTAAGAGTTTTTAAAACTAACTTTTTAGTGCATTCGGAACATATAGCATATGAGATGAGAAATGAATCTGAGTTCATTTTCTCCACGTTGTTATCTAGCTTCTCCCAAGAGTCATTTTCTTTAAATTGATATTGTTCCCTATTATTTGTGTCTCCAAATTCACCACCTATAAATGCCTTTCATTTATTTAGGTCTTTTTTTTTTTTTTTCACTGTGCCCATCGTGCATCTCTCTGCTTTATCCTAGTCCTGCGCAGTTTTAATAACGCCTGCTTCCCCTGCCTGGCTGGCTACGAGGAACACTGCTACTCAAAGAATTGTAAAACATCCTCTGCTGCTTGTCCATCAATTTTTCCTGATTATTTTTTATTTTTGTCACTGTTTTTCATGCTTTATAAAGTACTGCATTGGAACTGTATTGGCCAAGGCATGAAACCTTGGCATAAACTCAGAATACCGACCTTCTAATACTTTAACTTCTGATCAGAAACAGCCATGTAGGGTTTTGTAATTTTCTTTGAATAGAAATTGTGTCATTGGCTTGCAAACAGCGATATTTTTATCTCTTCCTTCCCTATACTAATCCCTCTGGTTTCTCTTTCTTCCTATATTGTTATGACAAGCATCTGCTAAACTATGGTTCAATAAGAGATAAGGGGCATTTGGGTTGAGTTCCTGTTTTTCAGAGCAGGCTTCTAATATTTCTCTTCTCCATCTACACTCCTCGTGGAAGGCTTGCTACACCAGAGCAGGCTCTGTCATATGTAGGGGGAAATCTCCCAAAACATTTATTTTTAACTTTATGATGTTTTATGATGCATATGCACCTGCAGAGACCAAATTCATTCATTCACGAAATATTTGTTGAGTATCAACTATAGTCCAGGTGTTGTATTTAATACTGGGTGTTCTGATTTTTATGATTTCTTTCTATTAATATTGGTCTCTTTGTGCTAAATTAAACATATTCCTGGGGTGAATCTTGTCTGGTGGTTTTCAAGCATTATTATTGTTATTATTACTTGAAAGGCGAAGAGAGACGCCTTCATCTGCTACTTTACTGCCCAGGTACCCATAACTGCCAGACCTCGCCCAGGACAAAGCCAGGAGCCTAGAACTCAATCAGGGTCTCCCAAATGGGCGGCAGGGGCCCAACTACTTGAGCCATCCATCATCTGCTGCCTCACAGCCTCACAGGGGACACAACAGCAGGAAGTTGGGTCAGAAGCAGAAATCAGACTCAAATCCAGGCTCTTGAATATAAAATGTAAGTGTCCCACGTGGCAACTTAACCACTGAGCCAAACGCCTGCCCCTCAAGACTCATTTTTAATAAGAGCCTACTGTGTGACTATAAAATTCACCTGGAAAAATGGACAGACAGGAACCCTGAGATATCAGTCTCTAAGACCCAGTTCAAATGTTGTGTCCAACCTCCTGCACGAAGTCCTCCAACTGTCACCTCTCCGAATGCCTTCCTCTGGGTTCCACGGTCCTCCCTACCACCGTCACTCAGGACTCCATCAGTGCCCTGACAGAGGCCTGGGCACGTCACCAGGGCTCGGCACCACCACCAGTGGTGGGCAGTCGCTTACAAATACTCCCCAAGGCACAGCATTCACCTGTTCCACTGCAAATCACAGAAGTGGTATTTTTGTTTTTGTTTTTTTAATGTGAATTTCATCTAGAACTTCCTTCTTGCATTGAGGAGAGCATGGACAAGCCTGCCCAGCTCCATGCACGCCTAGAGGAGCCGTGGTCTAGGGGGATGAGGCCGCCCTCCTGTCCTGGAGGTACTGGTGACCCAGCTGCAGGCTGGGCTCACAGGGACTTCGGGGAAGGGGAAAGCGTAAGATGAGGTGATGAAGGATTCCAACGAGTGGCAAAAGCTATGTCATGGGAAAGTCTGGACAGGTGACCCTCAATATCACAGGCATAAGGACATCTAGCAAAGATTCCCATGGCTGCAGCTGGCTGTGCTGGGCAGGACCACAATTCCTGAAGGTAAGACTAGTAATGCTATGTACTAGTTATCAACACACACTGAGAACCAGTTGTATCTTCCCAACCACCCTATAAAGTGCATTCTATTGTTCCCTTCACAAACACACAAACTGAGGCCCCAGCCAGGCTAAGTAATTTCTTCAGAGTCACATGGCCAGGAAGTGGAAGAGCTGGGATTCAAACTGATGACTTTCCACCACACCTTGCTATCTCTGGCAAAGAGACACACACACCACACAGGACCTGGACATCGGGTACCTTAGCAGAATGGGAACCAGCACAGAACTCTCTTAGAAGAACTGATACCTACAGAAGGAAATGGGAGCCAGGAACAAAGCAGGAGGTCCTGCTATGCCAAAACCAGAACAATACCTGGGCCCAAGACCCTGGCTGGTGGGCAACCAACTTGCCACTTCCCCAGACCAGAATTAATTAACCAGAAGAGGTGAGGGCAGGGCTGGGCTCCAGGAAATAACAATAGCCTGCCCTCATGCAAGATGATACAGGATGGGCCTGGATGGGAGCACACCTCTCGAATCACCAGGGCCTAAGGGGACTGAAAACCAAAGGCACAAAGGCTCCCCCCTGCTACAGGCAGCACTCCCTACATTGAGAATGGGAGTGAGGCTGCAGCATGTGGAGAATCTGGTTTTGAATACACAGCTGAGAAGTCTTGACCTTGGCTTCCTTTATCTGTAATGAACAGGACTGGATTAGACAGTTTGCAGGCACTGTAGATTCTGTTTCTCATTTTGGGATTCTGTGCCTCAGAGGCACCATTAAAGTCACGGTCCCACTGGGCCACATACAGGCTTCCGGAGGCTTGTGGCCCACATAAACGAAAAGAAAACTTGGGGATTTCACTGTACATGAATGGGGGTGGGCCATGTGTGCCTGGGGAAAAGTCCACAGCTTCTACCATATTTCCAAAGGGCACTATGGGCCACCAAATAGGTTATAAGTAATTGATCCAGGGGCAGGCTTTGGCACAGAGGTTAAGACACCCCTTGGGATGCACACATCCCATATCACAGTGCCTGGGTTCAAGTCCTGGCTATGCTTCCAATTCCAACTTCCTGTTAATGTGCACCCTGGGAGACAGCAAGTGATGGCTCAAGTGGTTGGATCCCTGCCACCCATGAGGGAGACCTAGAGTGAGTTCCTAGCTCCAGGTTTCAGCCTGGTCCAGCCCTGGATTTTGTGGGCCCTTGTGGAGTAACCCAGCAGATGTAAGATCTCTGTTTGTCTCTGTCTCTGTCTCCATCTCTCTCTGTTGCTCAGCCTTTCAAATGGATAAAATAAATAAATAAATAATTTTTTTGAAAAAAAAACTGATCCAAAGGAATATAAAACCAGAGCTAATCCTAGAGATATTGGACAGTGATACTAAGACAAGGAAGCTACTCAACCAAATGATGTGCCCCCCAAGAAATTCTGTAGTCAAAAACACTTCTCTACCCTCTCAGCACATCTGGAAAGTACATAGTCACTTATAAAGCCAGAAATGAGAGGTTGAGTCAGGGCAATCCCATCTTTGCTACCCACAAAGGAAAACAGTATGAATCGTATTGTGAGAATTAGAAGCATCATTTTTGCAGGTTCTTGAGTACCAGATGCTTAGGTACGTAAGGCCCTACATTGCATCAGAAGCAGGTGCATTTTGTCTACTTTATTCATTCATCAGAGGTTGGCCCCACCTGGAGCTCGTTAGAATCAGGCCGAAGTTCCAACCAGGTGGATTAGCATCTGCATTTAGACAAGAATTCCAAACCTAAGATGATTTGTGCATGCCATAAAGTTTGAAAACCACTGCTACACTCATGTTCATGGAAATGCCCACAACGAAAAAAAAGAAAGAAAGATAAAAGTCAAAACAGGAGCCAATGTTGTGGCACAGTGGCTTAGGCCACTGCGTGCAATGCTGACATCCCATGTGAGCACTGGTTCAAGCCCCAGCTGCTCCACTTCCCATTCAGCTCCTCGCTATTGCACCAAGGAAAGCAGCAGAGGATGGCCCAAGTATGTGGGTCCCTACATCCATCGGAGACCTGGATGGAATTCCAAATTCCTGGCTTCAGCCTGGCCCAGCCCTGGCCTTTGAGGCCATTTGGGGAGTGAACCAGCAGATGCAAGATCTGTCTGTCTCTCTTTCTCTCTCCCTCTGTAAGTTCTACCTTTCAAATATTAAATTTCTTTTTTAAAAAAAGTAAAAAGAAAAATAAAAAAGTAAGCAAATGTTGAAGAAGGGAATGAAAGCCAAAAGTTGGCTCTTTGGAGAAAAAAAACTAATGAAATTAATAAACCATGGGCCCAGTTAATTTCAAAAAAAATAAAAATAAACTAGAAAAGTTAGAAACAAAAAGATCCAAAAAAGGAGCTACTAATACAAAGTGTAAAGGATTTTATGTACAATCTTAAGCTAGTAATTTTGAAAAGCAAAGTGAAGAGGATTTAGCAGATACAAATTTATAAAATGCCAAATTATAGACCAGCGCTACGGCATAGTAGGCTAAGCCTCCACATGTGGCATCTGCATCCCAAATGGGTGCCTGTTGCAGTCCTGGCTGCTCCACTTCCGATCCAGCTCCCTGCCAATGGCCTGGGAAAGCAGTAGGAGATGACCCAAGTCCTTGGGCCCCTGAACCCACATGGGAGACCCGGAAGAGACTCCTGGCTCCTGGCTTCAGATCGGCCCAGCTCTGGTCATTGTGGCCATTTGGGGAGTAAACCAGCGGATGGAAGACTTTTCTCTCTGTATTTCCCTCTCTCTCTCTCTCTCTCTCTCTCTCTCTCTCTCTCTCTCTGTAACTCTACCTTTCAAATAAATAAAATAAATCTTAAAAAAAGATGCCAAGTTAAAGTAAAAGGAGAGATGCTCAGAGTGAGCAGCAACAGAAGATGAATTAGAAAAGGCCAAGAGCAACCGAGGGGAGAGCCCGCAGGTGCAGCAGCATCCTTGGATCGCCTTTCACTGCCATGTGGGCAGGGTTTGATCACTGGAAGACTCAAACCAAACATCCCCACTTTCCTTTTCACAGACTAAAGCACAGGCCTCTCTCAACACCACTGTGGTCCCCAGTGGACAACTCTGAGAGCAACCTGCTGCAAATTGTTCAGGCCTCTCTTGTATGAAGACACAATTCCATCCAAACACGAAGGTATTTCAAAAAATTAGTGGAAAATGGAATTAAAACATAAACCTGGGGCCGGCGCTGTGGCCTACAGTGTCGGCATTCCATATGGTGCTGGTTCAAGTCCTGGCTGCTCCACTTCCAATCCAGCTCTCTGCTATGGCCTAGGAAAGCAATAGAAGATGGCCCAAGTCCTTGGGCCTCTGTGCCCACGTGGGAGACCTGGAAGAAGCTCCTGGTTTCAGATTGGCCCATCTGTGGCCGTTGCAGCCATTTGGGTAGTGAATCAGTGGATGGAAACCCACTCCCCTCTCTCTTCCCCCTCCACCTTTCTGCCTCTGCCTCTCTCTAATTCTGCCTTTCAAATAAATCAATAAATCTTAAAAAAAAAAAAAACATAAACTTATTCTGGTGCTACAAATTCTGAAATCCAGGCACACAAGAAGTCTTCCAAAAGGTCACAGAAAATGCACAGTATGAAAAAAAACCTGCATGGATCTCAAAATTTTTGGAACCACAATAAAATTATCTTTTAATTCCATCTTCCTTGAATTCTTGAAAGTATTCTACTTTATGATACTATCAAAAATATGACACTATTTTTATGTATTTTCTGTTAGTAAAATGGTATCACATTGTACTTACTACTCTGCAAATTGCCTTTCAACTAGTCTTGTAGAGTTTCATTGTAGGAAACACACACTGTACTGTAACCAGCTCAAACACACGAATATAAAACACTGAAAACCAGGGCTGGTGTTGTGGTACAGCAGGTTAGCACTGGCTGAGTCTCAGCTGCTCCACTTCCCATCCAGCTTCCTGCTAACGTACCTGGAAAAGCAGTGGAGGATGGCCCAAGTGCTTGGGCCCCTGCCACCTACGTGGGAGAACTGGAAGAAGCTCCTGGCTCCTGACTTCAGCCTGGCCCAGCCCTGGCTGTTGTGGCCATTTGGAGAAATGAATCAGCAGATAGAAGACTCGTATTTCTCTCTCTCTCTCTCTCTCTCTCTCTCTCCTCTTTCTCTCTCCTGTAACTCTTTCAAATAAATATATAAATTTTTCAACAAATTGAAAATAAAAGCTCCCAAAATTCTGAGCCACTTTGTGTGCAATGTACCCTGTTGTTTTCTGTTCTTTGTTTCATACTCTATCACAACCCTCTAAGTTGATTTACTGCTTACTAACGGTCAAAGGCCAGATTCAGTGAGCCCTTCTCCAACTGACAGAATTTACATTGTCTTCTCCAGTTTTCCACTGTTGTCACAGTGTCCAGCGAACACTGCATGAATGAGAGTGTTTCTCCAGGGCAGAGACCTGGAGGTGGAAGAGAAGGATCCTAAGATATGGACATTGCTGACTTAGACAAACATCACAAGCCACCTCCCAAAGAACTTGTGTTAACTCTCATCAGCATTATACATGGGTACTTCAAAACAGTCATAGGAAAATGGCATTAAAACATGAGCTTACTTTGGTGCAAAACGTATTTTAATCAATTCACGCAGAATTCATTCAGTAAACACGTGTTCCACAAACTTTTTGAAAACTCCTTGACTATGTGGATTTCAAAGTTTTCTGCACCAAAATCACCTTTGATTCCATTTTCCATGAACTTTATAAAGTGACCTTGTTGAAAGCACATTTTTTATACCCTCATTCAATCAGCGCATTATCAAGTGTTTTGATCTTTTCCGATCTGATACATTATGAATGACCTTCTATTATAGCTCTGACTTGTACTCCTGTGAGACAGTTTGTGCGTCTTTATATATTCAATAGCTCACTTACATATCTTTTCTAGTGAATTTCTGTTTGTGTTCTTTGCTCATTTTTCAATGTTAATGACTTTTTTATTTCTAAGAGCTCTTTGTATGTTACAGAAAATAGCTCCTTTATCATATATGTTACAAATATTTTTTCTCAGATTATCACATATCTTTTAACTTTATGATATTTTTCTCATGCAGTGATTCTCATTTCTATCATGTAAAATTTGTCAATTTTTTATCTTTTGGTTTCTGGTATTCATGTCGCTCTATACCAAGATTATAGAAAAATTCCTCTACTGCCTTTTTTTAAAGATTTATTTATTTGTTTGAAAGGCAAAGTTACAGAGAGAGGGAAAGACAGAGAAAGAGAGTGTTTGCCATCCGTTGATTCACTCCCCAAGTGGCTCCAGTGGCCACAGCTGAGTGAGGAGAAGCCAGGAGGAGCTCCATCATAGTTTCCCGTGTGGGTGCAGGAGCCCCAGAACTTGGGCCGTCTTCTGTTGCTTTCCCAGGTGCATTAGCAGAGAGTTGGATCAGCAGTGGAGCATATGGGATGCCAGTACTGCAGGCGGCAGCTTTACGAGTGATGGTACAAGGCTGGTGCCTATTTAAATTTTTATGCACTTACGTTTGTCTAAGACACAAATCAGGAATCTTGCTTCTCGGGGGCCGGCGCTGTGGCGCTGTGGGTTAACGCCCTGGCCTAAAGCACCGGCATCCCATGTGGGGGCTGGTTCTAGTCCCGGCTGCTCCTCTTCCAATCCAGCTTTGTGCTGTGGCCTGGGAAAGCAATAGAAAATGGCCCAAGTCCTTGGGCCCCTGCACCTGCGTGGGAGACCCGGAATAAGCTCCTGGCTCCTGGCATCGGATCAGGAGACCCGGAAGAAGCTCTTGGCTTCTTTGGATCAGTGCAGCTCCAGCCAGTGCGACCAACTGGGGAGTGAACCATCGGATGGAAGACCTCTCTCTCTCTCTCTCTCTCTCTCTCTCTCTCTCTCTCTGCCTCTCCTCTCTCTGTGTAACTCTGACTTTCGAATAAATAAATAAAATCTTTAAAAAAAAAAAAAAAGGAATCTTGCTTTTCTTTTTTCTCCTAGGTAGCCTTCTGGTTGTGAAGACCCTGTATTTCCCCATAAATCTGAAATGCTGCCTTCATCACAAATTAACACATGAGCGTGCGCGCGCACACACACACACACACACCCTTTTTTTTTTTAACAAAAGATTTATTTATTTATTTAAAAAAGTGACAGAGAGTCAGAACCAGAAGCACAGAGAGAGATCTTCCATCCGCTAGTTCACTCTCCAGATGGCCACAACCAGGAGCCGGGAGCTTCTTCAAGGTCTCCCACATGGGTACAGGGACGCAAGCACTTGGGTTATCCTCTGATGCTTGCCCACGTGCATTAGAGGAGAGCTGGATGGGAAGTAGACCAGTGCCCATATAGGGATGCTGGCGCTTCAGGCCGCAGCTTTACCCACTATGCCACAGCGCCAACTCCATACATGCCTATTTTAAAGGGCTCTTTATTCTGTTCCACTTGTTCAGCCAACCTATTCTTTTTAAAATGCTTCATTTCCGTTAGAGCTGGAATCTCCTTTTTTCTATTTTCCATGCATGCTAATTTTTCCATATGAACTTAGAATCAGCTTTTTTACTCCCAGAATAATCCTATTGGTAATTCTATTAGGATCACACGTTAATTGTATAGAGAAAGTGACATTTTTATAATGCTGACTCTTCCTGGCCAAGGTTACATAATCTTTCTGTTTAAGTCTATTATACTCCCTTGCTGTGTGCATGTTATATATAAATATAATGTTGTTAAGCGTATAACTAAGCACTTTCCCTCTTGTTGCTGATGCAAGTGGGATTCTTTTCTCCCATCATGTTTCTAGCTGGATGTTTATGTGGCAAAGCTACTGGTTCTTGGGCATTAATAAGCATCCAATGACCTCACTGAATTCTCTTGTTTGTCTTTTAGATTTGCCTCCTCCTTCTCATTTTTATACCTCTTATTTCTTTCTCTTATCTAATTACACCAGCTCCTTCCTACAGAACAAGGTTATGTAATTATGATACTTAATCATGATTTTAATGGGAATGCATCTAGTAGTCACCATTGCAATACTAAGCAAAACTGTGGCCACTGTCTTGACAAAGACATATTTTCCCACATCATGGACATATCTAATTATTCCTATATGAATTTTTATTAGAAACAGATGTTTAATTCTTCATGAACCATTTCAGCATCCTACTTTCTCTGCAGATCCTTTAATATGGCCAGATTTCATTACTAGAAATACTACAAGTCACCTCTCCTTACATTCCCCCCCACACACACTCAGAAACCATGCGACCATGGAGTTATTTCAATGAGCTTCTGGGTTCAGTTTGTTAATAATTATTAGGATTACACACCTTCGCTTTCAAAATCAGTATCTCTTCCTAGTTCTGTGTGCACACACTGTTCTTTTGGCACATCTGTGACACTAGCTACAGAGAAGGAACGTCCACGCTCTCGCTCTGCTCTGGAACAATCTCACCAGCGTTAGAATCACCTGTGCCTTCAGGAGTTTGAAAAGTCCTCCTGAGAAACCACTGGTCCTAGGACTGAGGAAGAACAGGTTTTTGACATCATTCTCAATCCCTTATATGGTAATTAGTCTGCTTAAATTTTATTCTATTCTGGTGTCTGTTTTTCCTTTAAAAAAAAAGAACACATATTTTCATATTACATAAACTATTTCTAAACATAGAAAAAGATCCTAGGAGCTTCACTTTAAGAAGTAAAGATAGTGTCCACCCCAAACTATCAGGACAAGGCCCAAACTGCCTGCTTCCTCACTCCTGCACCCCTAATTCCTCACCTTTCTGTTAGGCCCCAGCTTTTCTCACCACCAGACCCACAGAGAAATGACAGCCAGGTCTGCAACAAATCAGAAACATGCTCCCAAGGAACATGGGGCTGGCACCCTGGCCCCGGCCTCCAGCGCCCTCCCAGGATGACTGCTCCAACTCACCTCGCCTTCCCTTCTACAGTCAAATTTCTTCTCTGAGCCCTCCAACAGCCTCTCTCCTATCTTTGAATCCAGCAGCCCACACCATTGCATTCACTCCAAATCCTCGACCTCCCGAGGCACGGTATGAAAAATACCCACAGGTGGACGTTCACCTGGCACACAAGGGTCCTGGCCTCTAAAAGCATGACATCTGGGTGATGGGTTAGGACCGGTGTTGGGCACAGCAGGGTAAGCTGCCACCTGCAATACTGGCATCCCATATAAGCAAGTCCTGGCTGCTCCACTTCTGATCCAGCTTCCTGCTAATGCGCCTGGGAAGGCAGCAGATGACCCATGTGGGAGACCCGGATGGAGTTTCTGGCTCCTAACCTCGGCCTGTCCCAGCTGTGGCCACTGCAGCAGCCATTTGGGGAGTGAAGCAGCAGATAGAAGAGCTGTGGCTCTCTGTCTCTCCCTCGCTCTCTTTAACTGCCTTCCGAAGAAATAAGTAAATCTTTTTAAAACAAACCAGGTAACCTGCCTACAAGTAACAAGCCCCCAGAAAACTGCCAGGAGTGACCCAGGTGAGGCGAGCAGAGTTCACTGGGGGATCACTAGAGAAGACATAGAGAAGCCAGGGACACAATCAAGGCTGCAGGCAGACATCCAACTGGCCAGGGTAGAGGCAAAGAACACGTGGGCCTGGAGCCCCAGCAAGAGGTGTGGACATGACACAGCAGGCATTGGGAGCCACCATGGGCCCCCTGCAGCGGGGTAACAGGAAGCAAGTGGTATTTTGGCCACACCCCTTACATTCTGTGATGCCAGACTTGCATTCAAAGAAACGACGAGCTGTGCCAAGAACTTGGTGAGCTGGGGGCAGGCAAGCTAAACCACAACCCTATGCTGACGCCGCAAGTGACAATGGATGGGCGCACACACACAAGTTCAGACTGCAGTGACACAGAGTAGAGTCACACGGCGGTGGCACGAGGGTTCAAAACTGTTTACTGAGCTGCCCAATAAAAGTCACACTGCCACAAACTAACCTCAGGGGGCACGTGCGCTCACGCAGCGTCTCTCCTGATGTTCAAGCCACCGGATCACCCAAGGGGCTGGTCAAAAGCACACATTCTGACTCCACAGGGCAGGCACGTCCTGAGGTTCTGCATTTACTTCTCAGCGGATGCCGAAGCCACAGCGCCCAGGACCACGGTCTGAGGAGCCTCGGACTAGACATCCTGAGGCTCTTGCGGGTTCATGGGCGGCAGATGAAGGGCATTGACCACAGGCAGGAGAGAATCCTGGGCGCTGTGGCAGAGCGCCCTAGCTAGTTACCCCCTCCTCCGTTCCTGGTGGCATTCAGTACCAGGCAAGGGCTGCCTCGCAGCCATTAGTAAGTGGGATCCACCCCCTGCATTTCACAACTACAGTCTAATTACTTTTCTGTAACCTCTCCCAGCAGCCCTAAGCCAGATCTTCCAAGTGTTGATGCCACTAATCAAGTCATAAAGCCTTAACGTGTCATATTATTAGCCCTGATAACAGAACGCAAAACAAACCTGCAACAAGCAGTGTTTGCCTTGGATCTCAGCTGAGGCCATCCATCAAGGGAACATTTACTCACAGGTCAAGGGGAAGCACTGGGGCCTTGGCGAGCCCACAGCCAGGCGGAGCTGTCGGGAACCAGAGCAGCTCTTTTAACAGATCATCTGAGAAAATTCTTTAAAAAAAGACTTCTTTCTTTATTTGAAAAGCAGAGAGACAAACAGAGAAGAGGGGAGAGCCAGAGACAGAGAGAGATCTTCCATCTTTTGGTTCACTCCCCAAACGGCTGCAACAGCCAGGGGTGGGCCAGGCAGATCAGGAGGCAGGAATTCCTTCCAGGGGCCCGAGCACCCTCCACCGCTCTCTCAGACGCATAGCAGGGAGCTGCACAGCAAGTAGAGCTGCTGGGACACAAAATGACACCTCGACAGCGGATGTGGTCACCAAGAAACTTCTGGATGCCGATAATGACCTTTCTCAATCCCAGCCCCTCCCATTCCTGTCCCCCTTTCCCTGGGTGATTTGGAAGCTGGAAGAAGCTTCTCTTTCTCCCCCACTCTTCCTGCCAAGTCCTCTCCCCTCGGGTTGCTCTTCCTTGGCAGTACAAACCACAGCGCTACCTGTCATGGCTCCAGTCTGAAACCAGACAGCCTGTGTCAGAAGCCGCACACCTGTGCCCTGTGGGGACGCGGCAACAACCAGAGAGCATGATCAGAACCAGACCCACCCTCTCCCCGACACACACACACACACACACACACCAACAAGTCAAACAGCCAGTGTTCAGCCTGTGCCGGTCCTCCCCCACCACACACGGGGAACACAGTCCCTGACCCCGAGGGCCTGGCAGAAGGGAGAAGTCACGCCTGCAGCAACCACACCTTAAGCTCTCTGATGGCTGACGGCTCCCTGTACTTCTCCAGAACATGACTACCGACGACTCCTCGTGCAGATGAGATGGCTGACTCTGGAAGGAAGTGAAGCCGAGGACACACTCTGCTGGGGGTCCGTGCACCTGCCCTGTGCTGACTAAGCAATTCAAGAGGCAAAACTTCATCCGTCCTCCCATGGCCATGGGCAAGTGACTCATTTGATTACACAATGAATTTTTTTCTAAATTTTTAAAAATTATTTATTTGAGAGGCAGATAGAGAGTTTTTATCTGCTGGTTCACCTCCCAGATGCCCTCAAGGGTAGACAGGGCTGGGCCAGGCGGAAACCAGGAGCCCAGAACTCCATCCAGGTCTTCATGTGGTGGTGGGAACCCCACTGAGACCTCGCTGCTGCTTCCCAGGGTCTGCATGAGCAGGAAGTGGGAGTCAGGAGCTGGAGCCAAGGATGCAACCCAGGCACTTTGGATATGGGACACCCGCATCTTAACTGTTAGGCCAAACCCATACTCCTACACAGCAAGTTTCCAAACTGAGAGCAGAAATCAGACAACCTAAGGTTCCTCCAACTAAATCCTAATCCTACTGCCCTCCCCTTACAACTCCAAGAAAGTAGAATGGGGCTTGCCACTCTTTTCCAATCCCCCCAAAACGCCAGCCAGCCTTCAGCACCCTTTCTCTCTTGGGGAAGCAAGATAATTTAACCCCTCCCCCACCACCCTGGGGGCCTGAGAGCCAGTCCTAGTTCCGCTCTCAGTTAGGTCAAGGGCAAGGCAAAGTCACATCCCCTCCTTGGGCCTTGGCTTCCTCTTCCCTGGAGCAAAGGGGCTGGGGGAGATGACCTCTAAGATCCCCTCGGCAGTTAGGAGAGAAAGGAGGCGCTCCCAGATCACAGCCTCTGCTCTGTGCAGGGAGGCTGGGCTGCTCCAGGAAACTGATAAGAAGTTGTGTCCACAGAGAACCTGTCCACCAATCCCCACCCGTGGGCCGCACAGAGCGTCCCCGGCCCACGCAGGAGGAGGAGCAGCAAGCTGCCAGCTGCCTCTGGTGAACTTGCCAGGAAGAAGTCTTAATTAAAGTGTCTGTTGCATTGCAGTGTTCGCTTTTTAATGACTTTTTAAATTTAGATAAATTATAAAATTAATTCATGTTCATTGCAGAAAATCAGAAAACATTTTGTTTTTAACTTTCAAAAGCAGGAAATGTATTAAGAGAAAATCCCACTTGTAAACAAATCTGAATCTATTTATTAATTAAATCACACTGCAATCTAGAATCAAAGAAACCCTGAAGTCGTAACTGACCTTACAGTGTTGCACTGGGTGAGCCCTGGGCTACGCTACGTAATGGCACAGCAGTATCACGATGGTTCTGCCCAGTCTTCCACTGTGGGAGAAGGGGCTGGTGGAAACTCCATCTTCCCGGCCACCCAGCCTTGCTTGAGCACTTCCCACCCTTCGGGCCCTTTCCAGACTGCTGGGGGCCACTCTGGTACGGCCTCATGGATGCCTCTTCCTGCAGCAGAAGGTAACTCAGTCTACGAACAGGCTTGCGAAGGGGCTGGACTAGGACCCACTCCAGGCTCAGCCTCACACATGCTCCGTGACCCTGGGAAAGTCACTCAGCCTCTCTGAACTTGAACTTCCTCATCTCTGAAACAGGAACAACAGTACCTGCTTCACGGAGTTGTCACGAGATTTAAACGAGAAAACATACATAGAGCACTTGGCAAAGAGCCAGGCACAGTGTACATGCTCAATAAACAGGATGATGATGATAACGAAGAAACAGCAGATTGTAACGACTTTCAAACTTTTCCTCTCCTTAACTCTACTAAGAAACTATTTCACTCGTGACCCAGTACATAAAATATCTACGTATACATATAAATATATAAAAATGAACAAAATCGACAAGAAGCAATGCTGACCCATACACATCCGATCCACTCACATTTTTGCATATTCTACTCTTTTCTGTCTATTTTACTTCATGCTTCAAAATCGCTGATCTTGATCACCAGATTGATGGCACAGCCCAGTAATGAATTACAAATTACCACCTGAACAACACTGATTTATAGTAAGAACAATTACCTCCTCCTATAACTTCTATCTCACAATTTCCCTTCTGAAACCACTCAGACCAAGTCCACTCCGTCTTCCACAGACCTGTGCGTTTGAAGCATTCCCTGCCCTCTCCAGCAGTTGCTGTATGTATCCTGCCTTCCCAATCCCCCAGCGTCCCCACCCCTCTCTTCCGGACTCCCTCCTTCCCCAGCATGCCTTCCCCGCTCCATCATGGCTGTCCAGGATGGCCAGGCTCACGGAGCACTGCTCCTCCGGCAGCTTCCGTGCAGCCCTGACACCATCATCCTCTGAAACCTCACGCCAGATGCTCTCTCCCTCCCCAGAGCAACCTCTCTTGGTTTCTTCCAGCTCAGCCCTGGCTCCTTCCAGAAAGCTGGTCCGGTCACACAAAGGTCTAGCTGCCTCTCTGTCCTTCCGCAAGTCAGACCAGGATGCCTCAAGGCTCTTCAAACAAGAAGAGTGAAAGTGAGGAAGAGTTTCGAAATGCACACGTGAGCCAAAACCTACAACCAGACAGTGCCTCCTTCCTACTCATTTCTGAACTAGCGCTGCCTGCCAACCCTGGAACCACACCAAGAAGGCCCCTCTACCCTGCCACATCTGTGTCCCTTCATGATGAAAGTGGCCTTGAGATTCCTTGTCATGAATGGCAGAAAAGAGCTCTTCAGAGCCGAGGTCCCCCAGCACTGCCTCACCTGGACAGGAAGCGACAGCTATCAAAGACAGTCACAGTTTCCCAAATCCTATCAGTTATTGTGGTTGTCAAAAGACGCATTCATGCTAATTAAAAAAGAATGAAATGCACACACACACACACACACACACACACTCGTGTCATAATGCTAATGAGTAACATTTTATAATTTGGGTTCAAAAAAATTTTCCAAAGCAATGACCAAAAAATGTCTACTCTGTCTTCAAAACCCTAGGTGGCTCCTCCGTGCTCCTTTCTGTGTCACAGCACTTGGGGAGGCTGTCACAAACACCACCCAGTGAGTTGCTCCTCCCGCGAGAGCCCTCACAAACCCACCACCCAACATTCACGGCTTTCTTATATAATCAGCATCCCTACACAAAATACTCCAAGTTTTCGCCAGCTTCACAACTGAGTGGAAAAATAAAAAAGGTGCAGGGTCTCGCTTTTTAAAACCTCTGTGTGATACTGCTAGGATGCACGCATCCTCAGGCCTTTGCATGCTGATGCTGTTCATCCATTCTGCTGCTGTCCAAGACTCTACCGTGACAGTCCCTCAAGACCACGGTGTTTTTACCCATTCCCCAGCGGATTTTGCTGTTATAAACAGTGCTGCGAGAAGCATTCCTGGTGCCTGTGTGCATGGCTTTTTTCTTGACCAATACATACACTCAGGCGTAGCAATCCCAGGGCATGCAGCATGTGAACATACAACTTTACAAGACACAAGTGGAATACCTCTCATCTAAAATGCTTAGGACCAGGACTGTTGCTGATTTCAGATACTTTTGGATGTGGGAATGTCTGCATATACACAATGGGAGATCTTGGGGATGGGATCCAAGTCTAAACATGAAATTCACATGTGTTTCACAGACACCTTATCCACAGAGCTTGCAGGTAATGCTACACAATTTGCATCTTGACTACAACCTGTCTCATGAGGTCACAGGTGGAATCTTCCATTGGTGGTATTATGGTGGCTGACATTTTGGAGCACTTCAGATTTTGGATTTTCCAATCAGGGATGCTCAACTTGTAAGACTGAACCGCCTTCCAACGCACTTGCATCCGTTTATACCGCCAACAGTGCCAGCAAGAGACCCTATCCACCCCAACACTTCCTACTGCACAACTTCTTAATGTCTGCCCATTGAAAGGGGAAAACATGGAATTTCACTGATTACTGGTGAAACTAAGCATCTCATCGAGAGAGAGAGATTCTCTCCCAACCTAACTCCTGCCTCTTTTCTTTCCCAGCTAATCTCAGTCTATAACTAAACATGTGGGGGATTACCTCTCTCATGCCCCTCACCAAGCCTGTTCTCTTCACCACTGTACACTGCACCTGCAGCACAAGGTGGCCTCTGCGCCTACTGAGTGAATGCACATTGAGTAACTATCCAGTTGGTCTTCAGGTTCTGGCCTGATTTTATCAAAGGCCTGGGCTCAGGAGTCAGGGTCTGCCCTCTCCAGCTGAGCTGTCATGGAAGTAGAAGAGAGGAAGTGGTGTCTCTGCACTTGGACTGAAGATAGGGTGGGGCACAGCCCAAAGCAGACAGCAGCCAAATCCAGACTTGGAGCAGGGCAGTTGATGGTGCTACCTTAGTAACAATCACAGTAAAATAACAACTACCATTGTCAATTGCAGCCAATATGGGCCACACACTTGACACCAAGCATAGTTACACACACACACACATACACACACGTGTGTGTGTGTGCATGTGTGTAGCATGCTCTCCCCTCTTGGATTATTCATCTGATTCTCACATTGTGTCTATGGACTGGAGGTGATACCCCATTTTACAGCAGAGAAAATCAAGACTCAGTGAGGCTCACAAAGTGCCCAGCCACAGGGCAAACATATGGAGCAAACCCAGAGTCAGAGTCAAATGGAAGTCAGTCTGGTCCTACAGCCCAGGTCCCTTCCACTTGCCTGACTGCAACCTGACTCCCTGGGCTTTTTGATCTCTTCCCACCTGCCCCCACAGGAGCTCCTGACAGCCCAAGCTTTATTCTACAGCTCAGGGAGGGCTCTCCCTGCACTTGGAGAGTCACACTCCCCCATGAACAGGCACCCTGCTGTCTGTCTCTGTGTGTGCACTGGTAACACACTTACCTGGCACAGCCCTGGCTGGAAGATTCTGGCTACTGCCCAGCAGGTGGGCCAAGGAGACAGCACCCGTGCCCTGCTCTCTCCACCCGCAGGTTCTGCAGAAAGTGGTCACTCTCCAACTCTGAAAGGCTTTTTACTGCAACTGGAAACAAACATCTAACAAACGCCTACTGTACATGGGGCACAAGCCACACCTCGGCTCAGCAAGAAGCAGGAGGTAGCCACTAAAATTATACAGCCCAGACCAACACATGGAAATATGCATGTGGAATTAAATGACTTTTTTTAAAAAGTAGCTAAAAAATAAGACTTAGGGCTACATATAAGCACACACAGTACCCCCAGACCCTGGTGGATAACATAAACAGAACTGCCTGTTCACTGAAACCTTCTTTCTATAAAGTTACTTAGGTCTCCAATGCTCCAGAAAAATACTTGTCTACTCTTTATAACAGGTGTGGTTTCAAAACAACTCTACTAAAAGTAGCAAAGAATGATTCTCAGCAAAGACCACACTCCAAGAGGGTCCTGACCAGGGCTATCTTGTTCATAGCTGTATCTCCAGTGCAGAGGCCGAAGGGGCCAGCCCAGAGAACAGCACCTGTGGCCTCCCGGCTCCATGCAGCCCAGCAGCCAGCTTTGCAAATGAATGCTCTCTCCTGTAGGTGGGTTTTCTGAGTGCTTCTGTGCTACAGCGGCAGAGCTGAGCAGTTAGGCCAAAGTTAGCACAAAATATCCTTGGTCCTAGGTACAAAGCTTGACAGTCCCTCATCTCTCCAGCCTGAGCCTCTGCATATAATGAATCATATTTATTGAATTAATAAATATAGTTTTAAAAAATAAGTTCATAGTAACTTATGAACTTATCACATACATTTAAAACCTACATAATTTTGTTATTGGGTTTGATTCTTTAAATAAACCTCAACCAAAGTAATATCAAAGAACAAAGACCTTGGTTCCACAGGACCCATACTGAGAAATGTCTACCAAACCAGAAGTGTGGTCTCTTTTATATTTAAAAAAGAACTAGAAAAGTAGGATTCCTGAAGCCCTCAGTAGGAGGTATGTATGCCTTGGGCGGTTTCTTTCCAGGTAAAGACTGACAGCACCAAGTCAGGCACAGGCTGGGGCTACAGACTCCTGCAGCTACCAACGGGCAGGGGGAGACAGCTGGGAAGGGCTGGGCCTGCCCTGTGGGGTCATGGGTAGCAGTCAATTCCGGGTATCTTGTAGCAAGCCCCACGTGGCACTCAGGGTAGGATTTTGGCCTCCCAAACTTTATATTCTCAGCATCTAAGCTACAGGCCCAGAACCAACCTGGGTCAAATCATTTCATTCATTTCCTATGTCACTTCTGGTCTGGGACAATGCTTCAGTAAAGAAGTCCAGGCTCAGTTCTCTTCCCCTTAACTTATCAGTGCATCTGTGCTATAACACACTGCACATTTTCGGTTCTGCAGACTGAATTACTCAGAGGCTGATCATTTGGCTGGTGGCTTTTTGAAGTGCATTATGAACCCAGGACCAGGAGACAGGAGAAAGGAAATGAAAGGAGATAGACTCCAGTAAGGCAGTGTTGTTACTTTGTTAGCCAGGGAGACAGCAGGGTTGGAGAGGAAGGAGTGGGCCAGGTGGAAACCCCAGGGCCCCCAGCTTTCTCAGATTCCCGCCTACCAAAAGACTGCACACTTGCAGCCTATCCTGATAGTGATCCAGGAATCAAGGATCCAAGGTCCTTGGTCTATACGCAGAAACCACAACTCAGAAGGAGATTAACTGCTGAAACACTTAACAGGTGGGCTCTGGGCATGGAGGCTGAAGCTCCGGTTTGGGACACTCACATCCAGTATGGGAGTCTGGGGGATGGAGTCCTGGTTCCTCTACTTGCAATCCAGCTCCCTGCTAATGTGCACCCTGGAAGGCAGCAGGTGATGGCTGAAGTATCTGAATCCCTACCACCCATACGGGAGACCTAGGTGGAGCTCTAGGCTCCTGGCTTCAGCCTGGCCCAGCACTGGCTGTTGCAGGCATTTGGGGAGTGACCCAGCAGATGGAAAATCAATCTCTGTCTCTTCCTCTCTCCCCACTACACCTCCTTTCTCTGCCTTTCAAAGAAAATGAAGATAGATGAATCTAAAAAAAAAAAAAAAAAAAAAAAAAAGAAGAAGAAGAAGAAGAGAAGCCTTGAAACTCTGAGGCCCAGGCCCGGACCGAGCCTTTGCCTGCAGGCACCAGACGCCAGGTCTGCCTGGAGATGGAGTCATGGAGGGAAATGTTTAGAAAAGAACTCTAGGAGGAGTCCGAGCCACTTCCTCATGGCGCCTGCCTCCTCCGCCCTCCCTTCCACACACATTAATTATTCCCAGCAGGCCTTCCTACTTCCCAGGAACCCACAGGCAGAGGCCAAGTCCAACAGGCTGGCTCGGAGCCACTGGGTCACACCCAAGGTCCCCAGGAAGTGCCCCTCCTACAGCAGACCCAGTAGTGGCTGGAGCTGCGCCTCCAAGGCCCAGGCCCGCCCTGCACACACAGCTGGGCCCAGCAGGCGCTTGGCAAATGCTATCGGACGAATGAATGACAGCCACTCAGTATCTGCAGAGACAAGTAAAGGTCGCATCCAAGGAGGACCACACTGCCAACTGCTCTCGTGTCATCACCCCTCTACCGGCACCACATCAGGAGCTCCTCATTGCCTCTGTCCTCTCCGCTCTCTCCGGCCCGACTGCTTTTTCTACCCTCCCCTCCCCAACCCCTGGCCACCCAACGGATCTTCCTGCCCTGAGGGAAGGAAGCTGGATTCTCTAGGGCTGACCACAGGCTAGGTCCAGGCCCCGCTGCTGCCCACCTCTGCCCAGGAGGCTGGGGCCATCCTTGGTGAACAAACCTAGGAGAAAAGCATGAAGGGAGGCTGGAAGGCCGCCCCGCCACACCGCCTCCTACGCTCCCTGGGCCTGCAGCGCTGTCACATTGTGAGGCATAATGAGTTTTGTTTCATAACAGTCTTAAATGAACTGGAAGGGGGCAGGGGATGACAATGATAAAATTCTTAATTAAAAAAAAATTCCTACAGGCAAAGAGATTTTCCCACATCCTAAGCAGTGATAAAGTCTTTGGGCTGGGGGCCCTACCATGTCCCCAAGAACACAACAGTCAACGTGTACTTACAGGGCACCTACTGTGTGCCTGGGGCTCAGGATGCTGCACTGAACACACCCAGGCTCTAGAAAACCCGAGCCTGGCAGTCAGAATAACCAACAAGGAGACTATATACAACGTCAGGTGGATAAAGTGTTTGGGGGAAAAGGGATGAGGAATTGGGGGGGGGGGGGGCCGGGAGAGGAGCGGCAAGCGAGGAGCAGGGGTAAATGAGAGGTGAAAAAGGAGAGAGAGGGGCCGGCGCTGTGGTTTAGTGGGTAAAGCTGCCACCTGCAGTGCCGGCATCCCATATGGGCACTGGTTCGAGTCCCAGCTGCTCCACTTCCGATCCAGCCCTCTGCTGTGGCCTGGAAAAGCAGTAGAAGATGGCCTAGGTGCTTGGGTCCCTGCACCCACATGGGAGACCAAAAGAAGCTCCTGGCTCCTGGCTTCAGATCAGTCCTGTTCTGGCCACTGCAGCCATTTGGGGAGTAAACCAGCTAATGGAAGATCTTTCTCTCTCTCTCTCTCTCTCTCTCTCTCTCTCTCTGCCTCTTCTTCTCTCTCTGTGTAACTGATTTTCAAATAAATAAATAAATCTTAAAAGAGAGAGAGCCAGGAGAATGGTATCTCAAGTTCTAGAAGAGCAATGCAGGCAGAGAGAACAGAGAGACTCTGCCAGGTGTACTCAAGGAACAGCCAGGAGAGTGGTGCAGCTGGACCGAGGGAGGCGGACAGCAGGAGGTGGTGCCGCAGAGGCGTGGGTGGCCACAGGTGTGGTCAGGCCACTGTGAGGATGTGGCTTGTGCTGCTGAAGGGCTGGAAGCAGGGGAGGGGCAGGCCTCCTGTCCATTCTCTGCTACCCCATCCTTCTCCCCAGCAACCTCCTTTGATGCCACTTAATAGCCCACAGCCATGTCTAATGCAAAGTCCACTCGGGCTGCTCATTCCCAGTGAAAAACTCCAACAGCTCTTAGGAAACTCACAAACCCCACACCAGGTGCTCTCCCCAAACAATATGAGACCATTTTTCTGCCACTCTAAGAAACAAGCAGTTGAGGGTTTTGTCTCCAAGAGCTGCTGACCCAGAGAAGATATAGAAAATGTTCACTAAAAATTAAAGGTGGCACTGGCACTGTGGTGTAGCAGGTAAAGCCACCACCAGCATCCCATGTGGTCACCAGGTTGTGTTCCAGTGCAAAATCCGATCCAGCTCCCTGCTAATGCGCCTGGAAAAGCAGTAGAGGATGGCCCAAGTGATTGGGTCCCTGCACCCACATGGGAGACCTGGATGAAGCTCCTGGATTCAGCCTGGATCAGCCCTGGCCATTGCAGCCATCTGGGGAGTAAACCAACAGAAGGAAGATATCTTTCTCTGATTTTCAAATAAAAATAAATAAAAAATAAAGACAGTTGGGGCTGGCACCACAGCATAGTAGGTAAAGCTGCCGCCTGCAGTGCCAGCATCCCATACGGCTGCCAGTTCAAGTCCTGACTGCTCCATTTCCAACCCAGCTCCCTGCTATGGCCTGGGAAAGCAGCAGAAGATGGCCAGTTCTTGTACCCATGTAGGAGACCCAGAAGAAGCTCCTGGCTCTTGGCTTCAGAGCATTGCGGCCATTTGGGGAGTGAACCAGCGGATGGAAGACCTCTCCCTATCTCTCTCTGGCTCTGCCTCTCTGTAACTCTGCCTTTCAAATAATAAATAAATCTTACAAAACAAAAATAAAGGCAATGCAAGAGTAATTTCATTCAGTGAATTTTTTCTGGAGGAAAAAATTTGAAAAGTTTGATTTTATACTAAAAGGAGAGCATGAAGTTTATTCAGTAAATAAAATAAACATTTTTTAAAAGGATACTTGAGATCTATATAATGAGCAATGACTAGAAAAGAGGAAAGAAAAGGTTAGGTGGGTGGGCAGAAGTGAGGTGTGCCGGGGTCTGGAGACAAGCAGAGGCGCAGGGAAAAGCAGAGGACACGCTCCCCAGCACTGGAGCCAGCGAGTCTGAGCTTCCTCACCACCACGCACTCTTTGCCATCTACCAGCTCCAAGGCCCCGGCTCTTCATCACTCCAATTCTGGCTACTCAGGGACTGCTCTGAGATCCAATCACCAGGTGACCCTCTGTGTGCACCTCTGTGGTGGTACAGTGTAGGCCAGTGTCCTCCTTACACTAGAGGGGAACATCCCCAGGGTCCCTTGAGTGCTGAACCCAATACATACACTGTTTCTTCTATACATACATGACCTATGATAAAGTTTAATCTATAATTAAGGCCAGTAAGAGATTAACTAAGAGTAAAATAGAACAATTATAACAATATGCTATAATAGAAGTTTTTTCCAAATGTATTGTTTATTTTTGGAATTTTCCATGTAATATAACTGACAACACCGATAAGGGGAGACTAGCATGGTTGAAAGTCAGGGGTCCCGCACCAGAAGCATGGCTCAGCTCTGGGCCGTGTGACCTTGGCTGCTCCAGGTTGCTCCTCTCTGAGAAGGACGACCGATTATAATGGTGTCCTGGGGCTCTCCAGAGAATGAAATTCATTATTATTAGTATTATGCAGCATGGAAATTCATGTCTGGTACATGGCGGGGGGGGGGGGCATTATAGGACTATTTTCAAAGAAACAAAAACAGTTTTATAAACCATCTGAGACAGAAAAGGCCTCTAGTTTCCTTTGGACATGATAGATGCATAAAAACAATCTCTACTACTAATACTATTAGCTCTGAGCCTTTCTACTACACACCCTTAAAATAAGAATAAGATGCTTCTGCAAAGAAATACAAAGATATTTATGCAAAATTATATATAAAAGCAAATTGTGGGAAATGACCTAGGTGTCTGACACAGGGATGGCTGAGTACATTATAAAGGCCTAAAAGAGGGTTCTGTACAAATATTAAAAATTAGCTACTGTAGAATTTTTAAGACATAAAAAATACTTATAATTTCCAATAAGAAGGCATACAAAATTGACTTTACTTTCAGGTATTATGGCATAGCTGATACTAAACTAATCCTCCTATACAGAACAACTACAAATAATAGCTAAAACACAAAATAATAACAATAATAATAACGATAACTGTTTGCTGGTGTGGGAGTGCAGGGCAACCAGGACTTGACAGGCCAAGCTTCTAGAGGGCAGTGAAGCACAGTGAGATGAGCTATGGATCTGTAGCCGCTGTTTCCCCCACAGGACATTCGCCAGTTTGGTGCAAGGAACATGAAGGTAAAACAGAAAGCATCAATGCAAGCCTGCAGCAGATTTCTCTCTGGACTTGGAAAACAGAACTGGAGTTCGGGGTTGTGAAGAAATCCCAAGATTTGAGAGACCAAAAATCCCAGGGAAACAGCAAACCACACGGAAGTAAACCCAATGCTCTGCAAGCAATTTCCCCTCAAGGCATTTGCTGGCACTAAGTGGTGTGTGCGCAGAGCTAGAACCAGGAATCTAAACAGAAAGAAGCTGCTAAAACACTAAGCACTAGCAGAGATCTGAGTAGTTCCACAGCAGCAAGCAGACAACCCTTGGGAGATGAGAGCCTAGCAAAAATGAGAGGTCCTAATAACACTTGGCCTACAAGCAAGGGCAAATCAGAAACAGACCATTCTTAACTCAGTCAAGGCAAACCTCTGTGTTTTCCATGTAAAATGCCCAGCATTCAAACCAAAATTTCCAGGCATGTCACAAAATAGGTTCAGACCAGTAGAAAAATAAAATGAATGAAAATAAACCACAAAGGTGATCCAGTGTCAGAATGACCAGACAGAATATTAAAATAACAATGGGTAATAAGCTCAAGAAATACAGGAAATTTTAGAGATTTTCACCCAAGGACTAGGGACAGGTATTGTAGCACAGCAGGTTAAGCCACTGCTCGGGATACCAGCATCCCAAATCAGAGTCCTGCCTCCTCTTCCAACCCAGCTTCCTGCTAATGTGTCTGGCAGGCAGTAAATAATACTCTCAGTACTTGGGTTCCTGACACCCATGGGGGAGACCCAAATGAAATTCCTGGCTCCTGGCTTTGGCCTGGCCCAGCCCTAGCCTTTGCAGCCATTTGGCAAGTGAACCAGATGATGAAAAATCTCTCCCCCACTCTCCCAACCCCATCACTCTGCCAAAAAAAAAAAGAATGGGAAGAAGGGAGAAAAGAAAAAAAACTTTAAAAAATAACAATTTTAAACAGAAATCCTATAACTTAAAATAATTAACTACAATTAAGAACTGGATACATGGTTTGGACAGCAAAACAGACACAGATGAAGAAATAATTGGTGACATGGAAGATAAGCCAGTAGAAAAAAGACTCACACTGAAGCACAGAAAAGAGTCTCAAAAACATGTGAGAGACCATTAAAATGTCTAATGTATATACAGGAGTCTGAGACAAACAGCAGAAAAATAATAGAGCAAAACAGTATTTGACGAGACCTCCACAAGAATTTTTTAAAACTGACTCAATACATCAACCCACAATTTCTAGAAGCTCCCCAGACTCCGCTGGAGACACAAAAGGAGCCACACCATGTACACCTCAGTAAAATTACTTTTAAAAAAAGAGGGGGAGAAAGGTATGCTACTGCCAAAAGAATCACAATATAATGGAAAAATGACTTTTTAACAGAAATAAATGAAGGCAGGCAGAAGAAATGGAATGACATCTCTAAAGGGCTGAAAGAAAACAAGAGGAGGGGCCGGCGCTGTGGCACAGTAGGTTAATCCTCCACCTGCGGTGCCAGCATCCCATATGGGCGCCGGTTCTAGTCCTGGTTGCTCCTCTTCCAGTCCAGTTCTCTGTTGTGGCCAGGGAAAGCAGTAGAAGATGGCCCAAGCCCTTGGGCCCCTACGCCCATGTGGGAGACCAGGAAGAAGCTCCTGGCTCCTGGCTTCAGATCGGTGCAGCTCCGGCCATTGCGGCCATTTGGGGAGTGAACCAGCAGACAGAAGACCTTTCTCTCTGTCTCTCCCTCTCACTGTCTGTAACTCTTCCTCTCAAATAAATAAATAAAATCTTTAAAAAAAAAAAAAAAAGGAAACAAGAGGAGCTCTAGAATTCTACACACAGAAAAAAAAAATCCCACAAATATGAAGGTGAAAAAAGATATTTGCAGATAGACAAAACCCGAGAGACATCAGAAGACACTCCTAATACACGTACACATACACACACACACACACACACACACACACACTAAACAAGGGGAGTCACTCATGCTGAAAGAAATTAATACCAGAGGAGAGCGTGGTTATATAGAAAAATGAAGAGCATCAAAAAGATTAATATGAGGATTAACCTAAATTATTATTGACTGTTTAAAAGAATGTCTTATGAGTATAATTCACAGAGAACTAAAAGGCATAACAAGGCAGCTACGTTTCCAATCCAGCTCCCTGCTAACACACCTGGGAAAGCACTGGAAGATGGCCCAAGTTCTTGGGCCCCTTTTCACCTATGTGGGAGATCAGGATGGAGTTCCAGGCTCCCGGCTTTGGCTTGGGCCAGCCTTGGCTATTGTGGCCATTTGGAGACAACCAGCAGACAGAAGATTCTCTCTCTCCTCCCTCCTCTGCTTTCCTCTCTTTTCTCTCTATTACTCTGCCTTTCAAATAAATAAATAAAAATTTTTAAAAAACATAAGAAGACCTCAGAAGGTTAAAGGAGTTTAAGTCATGTAAGTAACCCGCACTATCTAAGAAACAGCTAAAACACTATTTTAGGTTAGGATCTAAAAAAAAAGCTACCAAATCTCTGACACACAAAGCACTCAACTACAAAAAGATGTATGTACTGAAAAATACTGGAAGGAATCACACCATTTTTTATGAGAGAATTTCTCTCTGGATGGTACTGACTGGTTTTCACTTCCTGATACTTTCAACCTTTTTTCTCATGTAATACTAGCACAGCACAAAGGTACTGCAAAAAACTCAAGGAAATGGAATCAAAAGAATCATTTATCTTGGTGCAAAACACTGAAATCCACTCATTGTTTTTTCATAACATGCATTTTCCATGAACATTTTAAAATTCCCCAATAAGCATACTTTCTTATGAGAAGTGACTGATTTCATTTTCTGATGGCAGTTCAAAAGGAACAAACTCCTGGAAAATGAGACAGGGACCCTAAGTTAAAACTGATGTTGAAGGGCAGGCATTTGGCACAGCAGTTAAGTTACTGCTTGGTCACCTGCATCCCATATTAGAGTGCCTGGTTCGAGTCCCAGCTCCTCTGCTTCCAACGCCAGCTTCCTGCTAATGTGAAGCCTGGAGGCAGCAGATTATGGCCCAAGTACTTGGTCTCTGCCACCCGCATGGAGACCTGGATGAGTTCCAGGCTCCTGGCTTCAGTTTGGCATAGCCCTGACTGTTGCAGGCATTTGTGGGATGAACCAGAGGATGAAGGATCCCTCTCTCCCTCTCTCCCCGCGCCCCTCTCCTTTCAAACAAAACTGAAAATAAATAAATAATTTTTAATGACGTTCGGCTGCTTATACAAACCACATACCTGCACATCCTGTACCCTGGCCATGGAATGACTGCTCACTCCAAGTCTTCTTTTGATTGGCATGAGGAAATTCTAACTCAGCATAAAAGTATCACTTCTGACAATAATTCAGCTTATTTACACAGTCTTTCCACAACAGAACTCTAAAGATCTTGCTAACTTTGCAAGTTATGATCATCCCACAAGAAACATTTATACTCCTCCTGGCAGCAAGGAAAAACAGCCCAGAGAAGCCATGTATAGTGTTTAAAGGACAATCCACACTACCCAAGAATTACCATTTCTTGAAAAACAATATTAATGTTGTTGAAGTTAGATGAGTTTTCTCATATGCTGGAAGTGCAAATGAAAAGTAATACAAGCTTTTTGAAGAACAATTAGAAAACATTATCAAGGACCTTATAAGCACCCACTCTATAGGCATTCTGGCTAGCAGTTAAGACATACATTAAGATGCCTGCATCCGGGGGCCGGCGCTGCGGTGCAACGGGTTAACGCCGTGACCTGAAGCACTGGCATCCCATATGGGTGCCAGTTCTAGTCCTGGCTGCTCCACTTCTGATCCAGCTCTGTGCCATGGCCTGGGAAAGCAGAAGATGGTCCAAGTCCTTGGGCCCCTGCACCCGTGTGGGAGACCTGGAAGAAGCTCCTGGCTCCTGGCTTCAGATTGGCACAGCTCCAGCCACTGCGGCCGTCTGGAGAGTGAACCAACAGATGGAAGACCTCTCTCTTTCTCTCTGACTCTCCTTCTCTCTGTGTGTGTAACTCTGACTTTCAAGTAAATAAATAAATCTTGAAAAAAAAAAAAAAAGATGCCTGCATCCCACATCAGAGTACCCAGGTTCAAGTCCCAGCTCAGGTTCCTGCTTCCAGCTCCAGCTAATGCAGACCCTGGAAGGCAGCCGTGATGGTTTCTGTCACCCACATGGGAGACCTGGATTGAGTTCCTGGCTTCAAGCTTCAGTCCCACTCAGCCCCAGCCATTGCTGGCATGTGAGGAGTCAACCAGTGGATGGCAATGCTCTCTCTCCCTCTGTCTCCCAAATAAGCTAATCAATCAATTTATTTTTAATGTTAATAGACAATTTTAATTTTCTTCCTTATCCATCAATATTATACCCAAATTCATATCACCATGTATAATTTTTAGCCTCCTTCCACAAAATTAAAAAGATAATTACCTTCATTTACTATTTCTTAATAATTTCTTACCTTCACTTACTTTTACTTAATAATTACCTTCACTTACTATTTCTACAATTTCAGTGAAAAAGTCTCAAATCTGAGGAAGCTTTGAATCACATCTTCTACAGGCCTTAAAAGCAGGAGAACACCCTGCAAACCTGGGTTGTGACACGGAGAGCCTGACCCCAGGCTGCGGAGTCCACGCCTTCCAGTCTACAGACGCACTACCAGCTAGCTCGCCAGGTGCTGACTGCTGCACACATTCTGCAGATAATCCTGCCAGTAACCCATCCATGTAGATGTGACCCTCTCAGAAACAAAGGTTTAGGAAGGTGACCAAGGTCAGGAAGCCAGCACTCTAGCTCCAGCCAAAGGTCCTTCCACCTGCAGCCCAGCCACCAAAGGTCCCTGCAAACCATGTGGACCAATCATAGGGAACCTGAGAGCATGGCCCAACCCAAAACACTTCTGGAAGCCAAACAGAAAATTGTGACACTCCCCCCCCCCCCCCGCCACGCACACACACATACATCACAGCCCTGGAATCCCACACTCACAGAGCCTTGCCCCTGTCGAAAATGATTGTGCAGAAGAGTAGAGAAGACAGCTCTCAAGTTCTCAGTGCACCCACTTCCCACCTGCCATCTCCACCACTCTCTAAATAAACCTTCTAAGGCAGTAAGGCCAGGGTGCTGAGGAGGAGGAAAACGAGGCTGGGGAGTTACGTTGTCCAGCAGTAGCCCCAGCGGGCAGGTGTGCTGTCCCTCCCACCACGTTATCATTTCTCTGGACAAAATTACCAGTCAGGCCATGCTGACTGGTAATGCTAACGCGAGGCAGGATAAGGAAGTGGCAAAAGCACTCGCTTCTACAGTCACCTGGGACTGGGTTCTTGCATCTGAATCCCTGGTCCTGCAATTTACCAGCCACACCGTGATTATGATATATGCGATTTGTGACACACATGATTATGATATATGTGATTTGTTTATTTATCAGCAAGGCAGAGTGACAGAGAGAGAGAATCTTCCACCTGCAGGCTCACTCCCCAAATGTCTGCAAGAGACATGGAAAAAAGTAAAAGCCATCTCATGACTTTAAAAACACCCCCCATACAATGTAAATAGATGCTAACTTCCCTAACACATATTTATTAATCCAGATGCCAGAATTAATCTTTTCATTAAAAAAATTTGTTTTATTTATTTGAAAGGCAGGATTACAGAAAGAGAGTGGGAGACCCTATTTGGCTTCCCAAAGTGTTTTGGGTTGGGCCATGCTCTCAGGTCCCCTCTGATTGGTCCACATGGTTTTCGGGGACCTTTGGTGGCTGGGCTGCAGGTGGAAGGACCTCTCTCTCTCCATTTCTGCCTTTCAAATAAATTTTTTAAAAAATCTTTAATTAAAAAAAAATCCCATTACATGTCTCTAGGTTGTGCCACCCTGGTTCCTCTTCACGACCTCAGAGGCTACAGAGATCTCAGAGGCATCCAAGAATCCTTTTCCAAGCTCTTGGCAAGCCCTTACAGTCAAGCTCCCAAGAACATCCATAGGCCCAAGGCAGGAGCTGAAGAAGAGAAGGCTAAAAGCCCAGCCTGTGTGTCCTGAGCTTCTGCTCAGATTCTACGGAAGGATCTAGAAGGACCGCCCAACACAACAGGTGAGCACAGACAGGGACGGGAGGCAGCCCACCTACAAAGCAGAGGGTGGGAAAGGACAGGTGCAGAGTACAGGGCCGGCTGGGGCCTCAAGGAGAAAAGCAACGAGCGACTCACAAGTGGGAGGCCCCCCAAGAACTGAAAAGAACATGGCAGGCAGCGAGAGAGAGGTGAGGGGACCATGCATGGCTGGGAAAGACGGGACACTCCCCCTTCAGCACTGCCACGGCCTGCTGTAAACTGAGCATTCCTGTCTCCCCAGATTCACAAGTTGAAATCTTAACTCCCTGATTGATGTCATCAGGAAGAGCAGCGGCCTTTGGGGTGATGACGTTGTGAGAGATGTCACGGACATGTTGCCGAGTGGTTAAGACACCCATGTTCCATCTTGGAGCACCTGGGTTTGAAGCCGGACTCTGGCTCCTGCTTCCTGCTAACACAGAACCCTGGGAGGCAGCGGCAATGGCTCAAGTACAGGCATTAGCTCAGCCCAGTCCAGGCTGTTGAAGCGCATCTGGGGAGTGAACCAGCAGATAAGAGCTAGGTCTCTCGTAAACTGTAAATAAATCAACCCTAGACTCCTCCAGAGAGCACCCCGCCCCTTCTGCCAGGGGCAGACCCTGGGTCCCTGTGTGCTCTGGGCCTCAGTTTCCTCAAGTATAAAGCAGGTGTTGCATCTGCCTCCTACACTGCTAAGCCAAAATGCCTAGAAAACCCGCACACGGCCAGGCACGGGGCACGCTCCCTAAGAGCACAGCTGGTGCCCTGAAAGGGAGCCAGCAGCTCCTGATAGCCCAG
Organism: Sylvilagus floridanus; assembly: GCA_949820135.1. Lineage (NCBI taxonomy): Eukaryota > Metazoa > Chordata > Mammalia > Lagomorpha > Leporidae > Sylvilagus > Sylvilagus floridanus. Next base: position 122,433,996 of record OX463227.1, on the reverse strand, counting down.
GGCAAACGCAAGTTCCTGAGCCCCTAAATCGCTCTTCTCTGGGACGCCAGGGACAGGATCCAATCTCTGATCACAACGTGTTGCCAAAATCCTGCCCGCGTTCCCAGGAGAAAATTTATTTTCATTCCCTCTAACTTTAAAATTTAAACAACCCTTCCAGCATTTTAGGGTGGCAGAGGTAAAGAAGGAAACTGGGAAACCCAACTAGCAGCTTTGTAAAGGTTATCACCGATGGATCGGAGAGAGAAAAGAAAAGGCAGCCGGGAGGGGTGGGGGGGTGCGGCGTGGGGGAGGGGGGATGGAGACAATCCCCGGAGTTTCTGCTATTATTGAATACCCCCACTCTGAAAGCAGCCGGCCGCCCCCTCCTCCACGTGGGCTAAGCTCTGTTAATGAGAAAGCGGAGCTCTGCCTACATTACCACAATAATGATTTCCCTGTTGCATTTTTCCATGCTGCCGCTTTATCATAGCAGAAGTAGACATATATTTTCAATAAATCCCTTTTCTCCTTCACCCTCCCCAGCTGGAGCAGCTCCCCCTGCACCCTTGCCCAACGCAAGCCCAGCCCTGAGGCACAATGAGTTCCACTAATCAAAACAGAAAGAAAAAGAAAAATGGAAAAATCACAGCTGGTGAAAAACAGCATTTGCTACAAGTCAAAGCCCTCCACATTTTTTCAGCCAGCAGCATTTACTTCTTCAAGGACACATCACCCCGCCCGCCCGCCCCTATCTGAAATCTTACGTCCCTGGAGTTGCTCAAAGGGGCGGGGTGGGGAGGGTGGGGGAGGCGGCGGGTGAAGAAATCTAATATTCAGTCTCTTTCCTATTTTGACTAAGCCGGCACAGACAGAAATACAGATAAGGCCTTGAATAACTGATTTAACAAAATGTCACTTATTAAAGGGGTTGGGGGATGGGACCGCATTTGTACTGGAGGGCTCAGCGAAGCCACCCCAGCTAAGGGCTGCAACGCCATGGTAAGGGGGAAGGAACTATTTCTCTGGTCTGGTCTCCGACTGCGGCTGCAAGGCTGGGCCTGGTAGGAGACAGGCCTGGATTTCTCTCTCCAAGAAAAACCAATGGGGAGAAAACCAGAGGCAAAACAGAAACAATCAAACTTCCCCCCTCCCCCAAAAAATCCAGCTAACTCTTAAATAAATAAGCATATATACAGCACTGACTGATGCTAGGCTCTGTGCTAGATGCTGAGGGTGCTAAAATGAGAGACCCGGCAGGCGTTTGGTGCCAATGGCTAAGTTGCTGCGTGGGACGCCAGTATCTCAAGTCAGAGTGCCTGCTTCAAGGCCCAGCTCCTCTGCTTCCCATCAGGTGCCCTGCTAATGTGCACCCTGGGGGGCAGCAGGTGACGGGCCTGGCCCAGCCCCGGCTGGTACAGGCATTTGGGGAATGAATCAGTGAATGGAAGATCTCTCTCTCTCTCTCCTCTCTGTCTCTCTGCCATTCAAATAAGAAAGGCAAGTAAATAGAAAAAGGAGAGGTGACAAGGTTCTGTCGCCCACAAGTCTGCAGTCCAGAAGGGATGAAAGACACGCCCCTTGGCAAGTATGACAGCTGCAGGAGCCCACCCCGGCGCCCAGGCACACAGCCCTCCAGAAAGACTGCGCCCGCACCGGACAGTCACTTAAATTCCAGGCTGGCTTCTAAAGCGGCTCAGACTCTTCAAGAAAGAGGCCCCTAAACGTCCTTCCGTCCCGCGGCTTCCCCCACCCCCAGCACCCCTCCGCTGGCACGGCACACACGTTCACCAATTACAACAGAACAGCGACCAAGCGCCGCTACTTCACAATCAGCCTCGTTACTGAGTTGAACGTTCAGGGAGTTCGGTATCTCCTTTCGTGATGACAACAGAACAGACTCCAACAACACTCCCATCATAACCCCTTCAGCATCAACTCCATCTCTTTTTCTTTTTCATTAAAAAAAATCTTTCAAAGGAGTTAGAGGGGAGGCAGTTCCCCAGGGACCTAGAGGGACCCTCCCATCCCCACTCCCGGAGACTCTTGGGAAGGATTCTTCCCCAGCTAGCCAACTGCGCAGGGCCGAGGCCACACCATCCAGAAGTGACCACTGCACTGCCCAGGTGGCTCCCCCAAGGACTCCCAGAAGGGACAGAGTTGACTGCAAGAGACTGGTGGAGAAGAGCTGCCCGATTTGTTAAAGTTGAGTCTTGGCCTTTTAATTAAAAGAAATCCTTGGAGCTGTGTGCTCCCAAACACTAGAGGCAGACCATTCAGTTAATAGAAAAAAGAAAGTAGTCCCCAAAATATGCTTCAGTCATCTGAGTGCTTCCAACTGAGGCCATCGGAGTTGGAAGCCCAGAATCCCCTGGTGACCTTCTTTGCACCCAAGATCTCTTGCACACACAACGATATGTCCCAAACTTCATGGGAGATGGAATTATCAATGTATTTGGTACCAAAAAAAAAAAAAAATCCATGCCTACAAGGAGTTTTCAACGAGTGAATGGAAAAGTATGGAAAGTGTATGGAAAAGAGTATGAAAACACTGTCCATGGATTTCACAATATTTCGCACCAAAATAACCTTGAGTTCCATGCTTCCATGAACTTTTCAAAGCTACCCCACATTCTGTATCACACTGACTCCTTAGGCCTGGAGATCATACAAGTCTTGGCACTAAACCAGGGCTCCGGACATTAGATAGACACGGCACTCCAGGTTAGTCATTTATTTTTCTTTTTACCATTCTATGTCTTGAGCTTCAGTTCCCTCAGCCATAAAGCCATCCACCTTCTACCACTGTTGGAAGTCATAAAAAAGAGGCTTTGGAACTATAAAATGCTAGGTAAACACTAGTGATTTCCATGGTGGCATCCATTTCCTCTCTTTCTGATTTTTCTTTCTGTCCTTCCTCTATGAAAACAAGTTGATAGGGGTTCCACCGATGTCTCAGAACCAGCTAAATGTGTTCAGTAGGCCAGCCCAGCAAGAAGATCCATTCTCCACAGCTAGATGTGGCAGAATCTCACTGGCTGCTGAGTCTCCCTGTTGGGCACACAGGAGTTAACCGCGCTAGTCTATCTACTGTTTGTATGTGTTGAAAGTTTTTCCATAATAAAAACAATGTAAAAATAAAGCCTCACTCTCTTCAGCAGAGGCAGAGTGAGAAGCATTGGATATATTTTTTTAAATGGGCAATGTGTTTCCAGCATGTACAGTCAGATTAAGGGGTAATGATGACTGCTTTTACATGGGCTCGGCTTTACGGCACAACTCATTGGCAAAACAGACGCTGGATGCACACGAAGACAGCTAAGAGCGCGGGGCCACTGTTGGGTTGTCCAGTAGATCCACCGTTGCCCTGCACCCAGTTCACAGGGCTCTTTGAGGGGAACAATCCAAATCTGTCTGGTCCTTTGTGTGGCCAGGTCTCAAATTCTGCACACGGAATCAGCGTCCAAACCTATGCTGACTGGCATCTCACAGCCAGCCTTCTGATGCCAGCCTTGCAACAAAACAGAGCAGTTTCGTGTAGAAAGTGACTACAAGAAGGGCACGACAGCAGGAGCGGACCCAGGGAGTGGGGTTTTTTAGGAGCAGCTCTGGGGAGTTAAGAGGAGTGTCTGGTTGGTTTGCAGATCTGGTATCAGAAAAGATCTGGCTGAAGATCAAGTCACCTCGCTGCTGCCTGTGTACCACGCCGCTTACAGTTTACATAGCACTTTCTGTGCATTATCTGATGCCACCTCGCACAACTCTGAAGAGGAGAGGCGACAGATGGTGTCACCCTCTCTTTACAAATGCAGAGACAGGCTGGGCGGCTGACTTGTCCAGGGCCTTGGAACAAAGCTAGACCTCAACACAGCTCTCCCTTCCTTCTCCTTCCTCACAGCGCTCCCTCCCCCCTGCTCCCAGGCCCCACCAGCGGCTGGACTCCACCAGGCTGGTCAGGTCTGTGTGCTATTTCTGTGAAAGGCAGCCTGAACCAGGGGTGGCACTTAGCCCTTTTTTTTTTTTTTTTGATATTTTTTTTTCTCAAAACCTAAAAGTACCCACTAAGTTTTGAATAGGGTTAAAAATCACAGCAGTCTTTTGACAATCATAGTTTTCAAAAGCTAACACAGGCAGGCAAGTGGCCTCAAGGTTAAGATACCACCTAAGATGCCTACAGCTCATATCGGAGTACCTGAGTTCAATACCCAGCTCCGTTCTCACTCCAGCTTCCTGCTGATGCAAACCCTGGGAGGCAGTGGTGAGGGCTCATACTTGGGTTCCTGCCACCCACGTGGGAGACACCTTGATCGAGTGCCCACTCCCAGCTTTGGCTGGCCCAGCCCTAGCCACTGCAGATATTTAAAGACTTGAGCCAGCAGGACTGGAGTGTTCTCTCTCTCTCTCTCTCTCTCTCTCTCTCTCTCTCTCTCTCTTCCTCTCTCAAATTAAGAAAAGAAAAATCTAATATGAAGCTCAAATTACTGTAACTGAAGCATCCTTTCCCCAAACCAAAGAGTCTGTCAATCCTCTGTGCCACTCACGATGGCAACCAAACGCTCAGAAACACGCAGGACAATTTCCAATGCAGGTTAACTCCTGCTGTTGCTGGCTGTGTCGGGTCCTGAGCCCAAACCCCTTCCCAAAGGCAGTGAGTGCCCCCTCAACTCTGAGGCCCTCCCTCGCCTGCATCTTCACTCTTTTCTGCTTTTCCATCTGTGGGCATGGAGGACAGACCTCTCCCCCAGCAAAGGTGAGCTCTTCCCCTAACACATTCTCAGAGGCGTCTGCTCAACTGATCCAACCCATTTCTCCCCATCAGTCACTCCCTCTCCAGGGATCTTCCCCACCAGTACACAAACATGAGGGTACTTCAAAATGCATGAGTTTGGGGCGAGTGTCTGGCCTCGCAGGGAAGACGCCCATGTCCCACATCAGAGTGCCCGGGTTTGATTCCCAGCTCTAACTGCTGATTCCAGCTTCTTGATAATGCAGACCTTGGGAAGCAGTGGAAGATGTCCCAAGTCCTTGGGTCTCTGCACCCACGCGGGAGACCGGGAAGAAGCTCTTGGCTCCTGGCTTCGGATTGGCACAGTTTCAGCCATTGCGGCCATTTGGGGAGTGAACTAGCGGATGGAAGCTCATTCTCTCTCTTTCTCTCTCTCTCTCTCTCTCTGACTTTGCCTCCCTGTAACTCTGCCTTTCAAATAAATAAATCTTTAATTAATAAATAACTAAATAAAAAGAACTTTATTTTCATCTACTTGAAAGGCAGAGTGACAGAAAGACAGAGAGAGGGAGAGAGAGAAAGAGAGAGTACTTCCATCCCCTGGTTCACTCCCCAAATGCCAACAACAGCTGGGGCTGGGCCAGGCCTAACCTGCTGCTCCACAACACCAGTCCCTAAACTCAGACTTGCAATTCCATTTTCCAGACTTTTAGAAGCATCCTCACATAGCGATCCCTTCGCTGTACCCACATGTCCTTTCAGCTCCCCATCCATTTCTGCCCCCTTTTCATGCTATCCCAAGTTCCTCACTTCACATTCCCCACCCACCCCTCTCCACTCCAGTCTCGGTCCCACCCATCCCTTCACTCCACCGAAGCTTTCCTTCCTGAAGTCACCAATGGATTCCATGTCGCCAAATCCAGCAGTGACTGCACCCATGCCGATGGCTCCCGTATTTGGACCTCTTCCCTGGCTGCCCAGCTCCTCTGGCACCAGACTGGATCAGACGACCTACTTGACATGTGCACCTTGAGTCTGCAAGCAGCTCAAACTTAGGGTGCCCAAACTGAAGTGTCTTGATTTCGCCCCTCTCCCTCTCCCAATCTTCCCCCATCTCAGAAAAGGGCAACACCGTCCACCCAACTGCTCAAGTCAGAAATCCCAGCTATCCTGAATTCCCCCCTCACCCACCCCAGAAACCCAACAGCAAGCGCCACCCACCCCACCTCTACGGCATCTCACACCCAGATGCCCTCCTCCAGGCTCCTCCTTCCCCTTCTCACTTCACCTGCTCTGCCCGCCTCTTCACTGGGCTCCCCAGTTCCACACCTGCCCCTCTCCACTCTTCTCTCCACCAATGCCTTGGAACACGAGTTGGGGGTGTCATTTCCCACTCCAAACTTTCGATGGCTTCAGTAAGTTTGCCTGTACTGTAAGCTAGTGGGTGGCGGTGCAGGTATGGGTAGAGGAAGAGGATTATATCTCACAATCTCCCACAAATACCCAGACCCTTAACACAGGGCCCAGCAAACAGTAGGTGCTCAATAAGTAGTTGCTGAATGTATGAATGAAAAAGCCGGGGTTGCTAATGGCAAGAAAGTACTTTTATTTCATTCTGCAACCCCAAAGTCATCACTGTCTCTTAGGTCCCCAGGTTCTTTTTCCCCTTCTTCCTCTATCCCCTCCCCAAAAAGTTTATTTTCTTTAATGTTGAGGGAACAAATACAAAAATCAGTATTTCCCCCAATAAACCCCAAATAATTACAAGCAGCCAGTATGAGAACTTAAAAGTCATAGAAAATATTAGAAGCTTTCTCTTGTGTAGTTTCTGTAAGCCAGGAGAAAAGATTTATTAGGAGAGCCAGGAGGTCAAGCTCATGTTATGAAGACTACACTATTCCTTAAAAATGCCACATTGCCCTGTGGAAAAGCCTGCCGGGAAGTGGAATCCAGCTGTTCCTGCCTCCCTCTCCCCATAAAAGAAATCAACTGTTTGAGTTTCTCCTTTATCTCCCTGATCCCCACCCCACATGCAAATTCAGAACTATCCTTAATCCACAAGATCCCAGCTGATTCTCATCTCCCACCCCCACTCCCTGGGCCACACAGTTTTATGAGTTTAGAAATAAAATGAGCTGAATTCAGCTGCCTTTAGAGCCAGACAATCAGCACTGCTCATACCGCCTGGGGTCTGAGCCACTTGTCTGGATCCTTACTTTTCATGTCAATGTTCAAAGTCAATAAAAACATCAAGAGCTTTCCTCCAAAATGCCCATGGTGAAATATATGGTATCTCAGAAGTGACTACTACAATATCATCATTATGAGCCCTATCATGAATATTCAGCCAAATCTCAACTACCCACTTGTGACTGCTCCAAAGACATTGGGCAAAGCCCCCTTTGCGCCTTCAGAGTTCCCATTCCTCCCCAAAGCTTCCCACTGCCTGGGAATAACAGCTCAATTAACCATAGCATTAGACCAGTGACCCAGCTGGCTGGCGAGGACACGTCTAAGATGAACTGAAATGATTTTTGGTGCCCCACTCTCTCTCTTACCACACATCATTAAGAATTTTTTGGTTCAAGTCAGTGGCAGACTTGTCAGAAATATTTCCCAGCATCTGATAGTCAAGATTACCAGGCTGCCCTTAGAGTCCTCTGTGGAATGCCGACGGACAAATCCACTTTCTCCATGAGAAGACAAAAACAGAAGTTAATCAACTCACCCAAGTCCATGAAGCAATTTGGCCGTTGGCCCAGGAAGAGACTGTCAAGACCTCTGCAGACCCCACCCCACAGGCACAGACTCTCAGAGCCAGAAGGGAACTCATGGATCAAACCACACACTTTTAAGATAAAAGAATCCCAAGCCCAGAAATGGCTAGAAATGGGTGCCCTCCCTACTTTTCCTTCCAGAGATGTCTTCCCCCTGCCTTGATCATCAAGCCACCTTAAAAGTTCTTTGTCTCTTTATAAATAAATACTGTAGATTTGAGCCAAGTACCGGACGCAAGACAATTTTAACACTCCCTAACTAATCAACTTTATGGAGAGTCCCTATCCTTTCCCCAGAACGAATGCTTTTGGTTAGTCTGACCAACTCACCCCATAAAAAGAAGAGAAAATGATAAATAAGCTTGTTTCTGTGACCACACATTTTATTATATAAGCAGCAAAGAACACTACAGTCTGTCCCCTCTTTTACAATTTAAGCTCCTAACCCGACAAAAACCACAGGCCCAGGCCGGTTGGAGGAGGCAAAACTGAGTACTTTCCACACAGTTCATAGAACAACTGTTTTCACAGCAAGCGCACATAAGTGCTATGTGATATTAACACATGCCTGCTATGTGGATGCCTGCTTACCAAGCTGTGAAAAGACCCATGTTTACTGTGGAACCTGCAAAATTAATCTTCTCAGTGCTTATAAAGCAGAAGGGAAATGCTCTTTTTGAGATGTCAAGCTGGTTTCTAAACAGCCCTTTGGCAAAAATGGACATGTCTAGAAGGGCGGGGCCCAAAGAGGTGTGTCACTCCCGGTATCAATTCCTATAAATCAAATCCTGACAATCACCACAATATTTTAAAAAGAATGAATTGTGATTCATGGGCCTTCAAACCTTTATTACCACAAGAACATTCTCCGTGGAAGAAAAAAAAAAGCTACTGTGACTTGATTAATGGCCAAACCAAGACAATAAAATAAATCTCATATATATATATATATATATATATATATATATATAAACCTGAATGATTGCTTTTGGCTCCGAGGTTAGGCATGTAAATAATTTTGCCCTGAAATAAACACACATTAAGACTGTGTCAACTCCCCCAGCATATACATGCAGCAAACAGATTTTCTTGGGGGGGGGGGGAATAATAGCTAATTTGCTTAACTAATACCTAGCTAGGATCATTTGATAAGTAGCAATAATATTTAATTCACAACCAACTCAGTTCTCAAACTGACAAATATCAAGCCTTCATCTGGAAATCTGATGACAGGAAGAAGAGAAAAAAAAAAAAAAAGCAGTGTCCATCAGCTACATGGAAGGAGATTTTTTTTAACCCATGTTTTTCCCTTCTAGAACTGAGCCCATCTACAGAACTGAATAAAGCTTACACAACTTCGGTCTACCCCACCCAGTATCTCTCGATCGGAGCCCAGCGCTGAAACCATCCTGGCAAGGCACCTGAGGCCAGCACCAACTACTGCTGTGCAGGAACCAGGAGGCTGAGGGCCAAGGAAGCAGGCCGGGGAGGCAGCGCCTGCCGGCTACCCAGCCAGCAGCCCGGAGCACTCCTGTTCCTCTCCTTCCAGGGGGCCTGAAAACCACATTTTCTGACGCTGAACTCCTTCCTGGGGGAGGGAACCTGATGCAGAAGGCTGGTCCTCACTGGGACAACACAGAACTCCTGCCCCAGAACTCTGCTCCCGGGCCTGCTGAACAACCTGCCTCGGCTTCCAGGGGGCGCGTTCCGAGCTGTCCCCGAAGGGTCATTCCCAAGCACGACTTCCACGCACTTGGCAAACCAACCCAGGCCGCACTGCGAGGCACCCGGTCTCAACACGTTCGCTCCCCAGAGCTGCCCGCCGTCGGGGGCAGAACGCGGGCTCCCGCCGGCCGGCGGAAGACACACGGAGGCACCGCAGGCGTTCCTTCAACCTGAGCACGCCGGGCGCACATGCTCCATCCAGCCCACCGCGGGCCACAGGCCGCCTGCCAGGTGCTCTCTGCCTCTGCCGGCCGGCCGGGACATGGGCGCTTTGGTTTTGGTTTTAATACCTACTTCTGCAGACCACCGGCTCCAACTTCCCGGCCTCCCAAACCGAAGTTGGGGCGCCAAGGGGCAAGCTGACCCCCACCTTGCACGTTTCTCCCATCTGGGTGGCCGCACTAACTTCTGGGGAGTACCCAGCCCCCACGGAGCCCGCAGGCGCATATACAGGCACACATGCATCATGTCAGAAACCCCAAAAGGCACATCCCCAGGGTCCTGCGGTTTCTCGGCTGGAAGAATGAAGGCTTTATAACATCACAACCTTCAACTGCAAGCCCACCACCGCCACCCCCCTTTAGGCCAGGGTTGCCAATTACAGCGGCCACCTCACCCCTCCCCCTTGCTGGGATGCCGTGCAGACCAGCGAGGGAAGAGGGGAGCAGGCCCTGCGTACACACTGAAAAGTAAAGCGGCGGGGGGCCAGGTGGGGGGCACGTGTCCTTCTCTGCACACACACCCCCCCTCCGTCTTCTCACGGAGCATCCCCCGACTAACGTTTTCAAAATGAAACTTAATAAGCTTTTTGCCTACCTTGGCTGTTTCTGCAACAAGTGCATGGGCAATCCGACCACAAGACCAGTCTCCTCTTGGGGGGTGGGCCGGGGGGCGAGCAGAGCTGATGGAGTAATTTCAATATTAATTTATGTCAGCGGCCTCCTTGCAGAGCTACTCACTTACAGTACTGCCCTCAGCCTGTAAACAAATATCGCTCCGCCAGGAAACATACTCCCCAGATGCAAGCCCCTCTCCCCAGCAGGGAGCCCGGCCTCTCGCCCTCTCCCCCCGCCCCCAACAGCGTGCTCCCCCACCCCACCCCGGGTGGGAATCTCAGGGTCGCCAGAGCACCACCCCACCGCCACCACCCCAGCAAGAAACTTAACTCGGTCCGTGTACGCCGCCACCCTCCCTTCAGGAAATCTACTCTCCATATGCATTCAGCCTCCCCGCAGGAAATCTGCTCCCCCCTCCCCCCTTCTATATACATGCACCCCTCCCTCGCCTCCTCCCCACGCGCCCTCCCCGGCCAGAAACTTACTAGCGAGCAAGCGTGCAGGCTCTCCCGATCCTGGAAACTTACTCCCAGATACAGCGCCCGCCAGCCCCCCGCCCCGGCCCTGCTCCCCTGCCTGCCCTCCGCCGCAAGCAACTCCAAACTCTCCGCATCCAGCCACTCTCCCTCCCCGGTGGAAATTGGCAGCGCGGGGCTGCGCGCGTGCAGCCACCCGCCCCTTCAGGAAACTTACTCCCCATCTGCATGCACCGCCTCTCAGCCATCGCTGCTAGGCAAGGGGGTGTGCTGGGGAGACAGAAATACATATGTATCTCTCGCCCCTCCCCCGGCCGCAGCCCACTCGGGCCCGGGCCGCCGCAACCTGGCCTTACCTTGTGCATCGCTCCCCACCCTCGCCCCCTCCCTCGGCCCTCCTTCTCCGCTCCCCGACACCCCCCCCCCCTTTCACCCATTACCCACCCCTAGCAACCGTTCCCAAGCTCCTCTCGGCCTTTTTTTTTTTTTTAAATCCAGGATGCAAATTCCTCCCCTGTCAGCAAATCGACTGTCAAATTATTTTCTTGCAAAAGGAGAAAGGCGGGGTGTTGGGGGGGTAGTCGAAGCACGGCGTTGGGGGGGGAGGGCGGGGGAAGGGAGGGAGGGAGAGGGACAGAGGAGGGGAGAGATATCCCTCCGCAGAGCTGGGTCTGGTCGCGGGCGGGGAAGCAGGAAGTAAGGTGTCCAGCGCCGCGGCCGGCGGGTCCTCCGCCTCGGCCCCCGCCCGCAGGCCCTGTCCCCCGGGGCGCCGCGCTGCACCGGGCGCGGGCCGCCGGGGGCATTGTTCGCAGCCTCCCCAGCGGTGCGCTGCCGAGTTTATTTGGGCGCCTTGCGTGTGCGCGAGATTGCACCTTTTGTAGCCCGGCAAGTCTCTGGACGTGGATGGGACGGCGGACTCGGGCCCAGTTGCGGCCCCGTGCCGGACCTGTCAGCCCCGCGGTGCCGCAGGCTCTCCGGCATGGCCGGAAAATCGAGGCCTGGGAGCCGGCATTGTGGCCGGGAAGCTGCCGCCTTAGACCCGGACCAGTGCAGGATTGCTTCCTGCGTAACCGTCCCGGTTATTGTAACGCGCTTTTCAATCTAAGGACTAGGATGGCGGGGAGGCAGGGCGGGAGGGGGGAGGGTGTGCTTTATTTTATATATATATATATATATGTATGTATGTATATATAGGTTTGCAAAGATGCCAAGGTGTGGGCGGGCTGCGAGGAGACAGTCCTCGCCTACCCCCGCCGCACCCGGGCCTCAGTGGGGCTCGAAAGGGGCTGGGGCTCCGGGGAAGGGGCTGGAGGTTCGCGGAGCGCGCGGCTCCATCCCTCCGCCCCGATGGGGGCGGGGAGGGGGCGCTGCAGCCGGCGCTGGCTGGAAAGGCAGCTCTCTGGGGAGGGGTCTCCGTCTCGGCGGCGCAGCAGGCCGGGGAGGGAGGTTGCCTAGGAGAGGGGCCGGGGCCGGCGGCGAGGCGAGGGGCGGGGGCGCGGGTGCGGCCGGGCGCGCGCTCGCCCCTCCTCGCGCGCCATGACTGTGGAACGTGGTGCCGGGGAGGAGGGCCGGCCGCCGGGGGCCGCCCGGGGCTGCTCGGCATTGGTGCGGAAACCCGAGCCCGGAGTCGCTCCCTTGCGCTGTCTCCTCCTCCTCTGCGGGGGGAAACCGCTGCACCCAGCCCGAGAGCAGCTGCGAGCTGGGGGCAGGGCGCGGGCTGAAAGGCGAGCGGACGGTTCCAGCCTCGACGTCGCGGGCCTGGGGAGAGGCGGGGTGCTGGAGGGGTGGGTGAGGGCAGAACAGCCCCTGGGTCCCGCAAAGGCGCGCCCGCCAGCGGGATCGGAGACCGGGGAGAACTCAGCCCCGTGGCCCCAACCTCTCCCGGCGGCTTTGCGGGTCCCGGGAAACGCGAGCCTGGGAGAGTTGAGTGAGCAGATCACCTCCAGCGGGGTTCGAGGCGTGTGTCCCCTGGAGGACCCGCGAGACAGCGAGCTTTTTTTTTTTTTTTCACGAGGGAAAGTTAACACCGTCCTTTTCTCCGAGAAGGGAAATCGCTGCGCCCCTCTCCCCAAAGCCCGCTCCCGGGCCCTTCGCCGCCTTCCCTTTCCCACCCCCACCCGGGAGCATGGGTGTGGACAGGGCGCGGGAAGGCTGTATGGGAGCTTGAAGCGTGAGGTCATGGGCGCGGGGGAGGCTGCCGCCAAAAGCCGCCGAGGTTTTCGTGCTTTTTGAGGGGTAACGGTTCTCCATCGTCAGCGGGGGGCTCGCCTCACCCTGCCAGGGCTGGAGCACCTGAGCCGGAGAGAACGCGAGCGAAGAGAGCTGGCCGGCGCCCAGCTCGCTACGGAGCCGGTCCGCGCCTGCCAGGAGAGCTGGGGGCCGCGCGCAGTGCTGCAGGGACGGCGAGGGCTGCGGCTGCCGGGTCCCCCCCCCCCCCCCCGGCCTTCCTCAGTCCTCGATCACCTCAACTAGACTGCTTTCTAGAAGCGAGAGCCCGCCCCCTCTCGCCGTTCTTCTCCAGCAACTGGAGGGGTCTTTCCAAAACTCACGACGCCCCCTGAGCCCTCCCCGTTGCTCTCAGAATGAAGCCGCGCTCCGAAGCCCCTGCGCGAATTCGCCTCTGCAGAGCTCTGCACAGTTCTCCCCCGTACAGTGTAAGCCCCGTCGTGCCTCCTTTGTTCCGGGGGTGGGGGTTGGGGTGGGGGGCCCAACCCTTTCCCTTCCTCCTCTTTTTACTGCGGCCGACCTTCGGGATTGCCTCAGCTGTCACCACCTCCAAGAAGCCTTCCTGCAGGCACACCCTCATCTCTAACTCCGGTAGGGCTACGAGGTGCACCCAGACGTCCAGGCGGAGGGGCTGCGGCCCTTCTCCAAGCCACGGAGGAGCGGCCGGGCTACAGCGTCATCTCTGCCCCGGGGGCCCTCGCTCCCGAGCGGGAGTTGGTCGGGACGGAGCCTCAGAACGCCCCGGTTCCTCTGAGGACCTGGGGCGAGCAGCGCGCCGCCCACAAACCTCAGCCCGCGCCCCTCCCACCTCCTGCACACACCCATAGTGGGAGGAGAGGTCCTTTCCATCTAAAACTCCTCCCTGGGGCCGATAAGGACCTGAGCTTGGAGAGAGCTAGCTTAAACTGCCCCGGGGTCAAGGCGGAAATTTACACCCTGGTCTTTTCCCGGCTCTTAAACTAGAAGCTGCAGAGAAGGGTTCAGGGCCTGATGGCTGCTTCACAGCAAAGAATCTCCGCTCTGCTTGTTGCCAACGGAGAGGCAGTGTTGCCAAGTGGTTAGCGGAGCAGGCTCTGACCTTGGGCAAGGCACTTAACCTCAAGATTCGGGTTTCTTTGCCTGTACAATGGCAATGGAAATGATTTACTACAGCGAAGTGTTATTGTGTAGTTGAAATGAGTTAATGTATGTAAAAGCCTTGGAGCCGTATCTAGGCAAATAGGCAACTTCTTGATTATTTGTGAGTGGGGTTATGTGTGTCCACTCCCTCTCCCCTTACTCTTCCCAAAGACTCTAGAAAATCAGGTCCCCAGAGTCTTAACTGATTTGGAAAGTATGGCCTAAAACACTGGGAAAGCACTGATAGGTGCAAAGTCAAGACAGACAAAGGCCTCATTTAGCCAATACAGTCGGGGGGGGGGGGGGATCCAACCTGTGAGCACCGGTTCTGGACTCTTGGAATAAGAAGAAGGAAGGCTGAAATGAAAATGTCACCCTGTGCCACTGAAGCCGGCGTCTGGCTGAGAGAGTCCCATTCCTGCCCTGCATGCCTCGATCCCCCCTAGGGTAAGGCGTAAGAGGACTGTTAGTAAGGTTGGGTCCAGGTCTGGCCATGCTCAGCGCTTACTGCTGTGGTAAAAGACTTTCTAGTGGATTTTTTTTTTTTTTTAGAATAGGTTTAATGCATTCACATGGTTTCCAAACTCAAATAAACAGCAAGAAGTCTCCCTCCCACCTTGTCTGCCACCCACCGTTCTGCCTCCAGTGGAGGCAACCAGGGTTAGCAGCCAGAAGACAATGAGTTTAGCTGTTTCCCAGCGAGAACTTGAGTCCCCGTTTAACTCTTTATGTCCAACATCCTTTCTCCAGTCTAGGCAGAGCCACCACCTTCCTCTCGCCCCAACTCCCACACTTTCCCCTCCTTCCTCCCTTCAGCCCCAGACCTAAAGAGGCTGTTCTAACAATGGGAACCATTTCCTGAGCACTTGACAGAAGCAAGTGATTCAGTACCTTGTGGATCGTTCTCCTCTGCACTGTCACTAATATTTGTTGAGCACCGTTCTGTGTGCCAGGCACTGTGCTACATACCAGACTTGCATCGTCCCATTAGATCTGCCTCAAGTCTTCATGAGCCTTCTTATACAGATCATACAGAAATGGAGGCTCAGAGAGATATGGAACTCGCCCCTTTGTGTCCTGGCCAACCTGAACCCAAGCTTCCCCTGTTGAATACTGACCCTCGACGCTGTGATGTAGCAGGTTGAGCCTCTGCGTGTGGCAAAGGCATCCCATATGGCTGCCTGTTCATGTCCTGGCTGCTCCAGTTCCCAGCTCCCTGCTAATGGCCTGGGAAAGCAGTAGAAGATGGCCCGGGTGCTTGCGCCCCTGCACCCACGTGGGAGACACAGTTCATGCTCCTGGCTTCGGATCGGTCCAGCTCCAGCTGTTGCAAGCTATTTGGGGAATGAAACAGCGGATAGAAGACCTCTCTCTCTCTCTCAAATAAATGCATCTTTTAAAAATTAAATAAATACCAGCCCTCTTGCTTCTCTGTAACACAGAAATAATTCATAGCCTCTCGTAGAAGAAATGCATTGGAGGCTTGGGAGGTAGACAGACCTTAATTCCGATTCTGTGTCTGGTCTCAGCAATGAGACCCACTGGTAAACAGGGACCATGCCCTCTTCCTTGGTTTACTGTGACAGTTAAATGCATATCAAATGCTTAGTACCAAGTAAATGCAATGTTGAGACCTTGTGTAGGTCCAGTTTAAGGAAACTAATAGTGAAAAAGACATTTTGAGACGGTTAGGGAAAGGTCATATGGACTTGATGTCAGATGGTAAGAAATTATTGTGTTAGACATATTAATGTCATTATGATTTTCAAAAACAATTGCATAGTGAAACTTATTGAGTGAGGGTCTGTCTTGGACTTCAAATATTCCAGCCTCCCTCCCCAAAGATTCAGTAGAGAGATAAAAATGAAATTAGCAAATTTCGGAAAATCATTGAAGTTATTCATTATACTCTGCACCCTGCTTCTTTCAAATGTTTGAAATGTTTCAAGTTAATTTTAAAATATAATAAGTAGAATGTATTTTAACATTAAAATAAAAATGACCAGGCTTATTGAATTATTAATGTGATCAATAACTATCCATTTTGTAAATGATTGAAATGCAGTGCTGGCACATAGTCACGGGCATGCAGAAATGACAGTTTTGTTACTGAGAGAAATTCAGGGAAGCATGTGTGTCTGGCAGGTAAGCCAGGCAGGAACAAACATACCTCAGTGCTGTGGTGAGCAAGGAGGCAGGCAGGTAACTGGTTGTTTTTTGTTTGTTTTTGACAGGCAGAGTTAGACAATGAGAGAGAGACAGAGACAGAGAGAAAGGTCTTTCCTCCATTGGTTCACCCCCCCAAATGGCTGCCATGGCAGGAGCCAGGTGCTTCTCCTGGTCTCCCATGGGGTGCAGGGCCCAAGCACTTGGGCCATCCTCCACTGCACTCCTGGGCCACAGCAGAGAGCTGGACTGGAAGAGGGGCAACCGGGACAGAATCCGGCGCCCCAACTGGGACTAGAACCTGGTGTGCCAGCACCACAGGTAGAGGATTAGCCTAGTGAGCCATGGCACCAGCCAAGGCAGGTAACTGTTAAAGATCTGTGTTATCACGTAGGCGACAAAGAAAGGATAAATGGCAGGAGGGCTGGGTGACAAAGGGACAAGTTAAAATTAGGGCAGACATTTCCTGCAAATGCACATCGTCACAGAGCCACTGCAAAACACGCGTGGACTCAGCATCAACTCTCCACAATTCTCCCACCCAGTCCTGAACTGCAGCCCCAGTCCCCTCCTCTGCAGTCTGGATGCAGGACTCCTCCAGCCCCTTCCAGCTGTGCAGACTGTCCAGAATGCTGTTGTCCAGAATGCTGTTAGCTTTCCCAAGGGAGGGATCATTCCCGGGCCACCCTGGTGATTTGCCTATCTCAGGGACAGATCAGAGCTGAATGGAGTGCATCCAATTCATAACCAGACACAATGTTTTAGGCCCAGTGAACATAGCTGGATTCTTCTAGGAGTAATTGTTCTATGTTCTTTATTTAAACAGCTGGCATTATTTTTACATATGACCCCATTTTGAGATGAAAGTGTGTCCTCCTTGAAAGAAAACTTGCATCTCAGGGAAAAGATAAGACAATATATTTGGCAACTCTTCAAAGAAGGAAACTCTTCCGTGTGATGTTTGCCTTCCTATTAAAGGTGGAGCTTTGGGAGAGCTGCTTATGGCTGGAAAACTGGGAGGCGTGGAGCAGTCGGGGAGAGAAGAACTTGGGAAGAAAAATACCACTTCCTCTTCCTGCTGTGCCCCTGCTGCAGCATGAAGTGGCGGAGGAAATTGAAGAAGGCTGGGGGATCAAGGACGAACGAGCCCCTGGCAAGCCAAAGCAAAGGACAACGGGGTTGTAGAATGTTTCTCAAACTTGTATCTTCACCACCCTTGAATCTGTAACAACCACAGCCCTGAAAATAAAACAAAAATCATGGTCCAAAGGGCTTAGAGAACTCCCATGTTAAAACCAATAAGGCGGCTTCCTTCATTGATAGTCACTCAACCCCTGTGTCTGTTAAGGATGGTGTTGAGAGAGTTGGCCTTGCTCAAGACAAGAGGCCTAACTGGTGTTTGTTTAGTAATACTCAGAGATCGCTATCTCAGGCAAGTTTCTAGCCAGAAAAATAGGTTCCAGACTATGAGCAAGTTCTCAGTTTAAGTCATACTTTTCAAAAATATCTAGGTTATTTAGTAGATTCTGTATCCAATACAAAAAATAATAATAAAAGCAATTAACTGGTTTAAATTATTGGTAAAAAAAAGTTTTTCTCATCCAAAGAAAAACCCACACACCAATAGTTCATCTCCATTCCTGTCTCTCCCCAGCCCCCAGTCATCACTAATCTGTTTCTATCTCTGGATTTATCTACTCAGGATATTTCATATCCATGAATCAGACACGATGTGGCCTTTTATGTCTGGTTTCTTTCACTTAGCATAATATTATCTTTTTTAAATTAATTTATTTATTTGAAATTCAGTGCTACAGAGAGTGAGGAACACATAGAGAGAGAGAAAGAGATCTTCCACCTGCTGATTCACTCCCCAAATGATCCTAATGGCTGGGACTGGGACAGGCCAAAGCCAGGAACCTGGAACTCCATGAGTCTCCCACATGAATGGCAGGGGCCCAAACACTTGAGTCAGCTTCCATCACCTTCCCAGGCACATTAACAGGAAGCTGGACTGGAAGTGGAGCAATTGAGACTTGAACCAGCAATCTGATTTGGGATGCTTGTGTCTTAGTCACTATGCCAAACTCGTAACCCAGAACCAATCTTTTGTTTTTTAAAGATTTATTTATTTATTTGGAAGTCAGAGTTACACAGAGAAAGGAGAGGCAGAGAGAGAGAGAGAGAGAGAGAGAGAGAGAGAGATCTTCCATCCACTGGTTCATTCCCCAATTGGCTGCTTCTTCCAGGTCTCCTACATGGGTGCAGGGACCCAAGGACTTAGGCCGTCTTCTACTGATTTCCCAGGCCATAGCAGGGAGCTGGATTGGAAGTGGAGCAGCCAGGACTCAAAGTGGTGCCCATATGGGATGCAGGCACTGCAGGCAGCAGCTTTACCCACTACTCCACAGTGCCAGCGCCAACCAGGATCAATCTTAAACCTGCCCTAGCTCTGTAATTTGAGTAATGAGAGCAAATATATTTCCTTATAATTCAAGCCAAATTGAGTTTGGTTATTTTTATTATTAGGAACAAAAGCATCTTAACTGACACAGAAGCTTGGGAGGGACACTGGGCCATCCTCTGCTGCTTTCTCAAGAGGATTAGCAGGGAGCGGAATCAAAACTAGAGCAGCTAGGGCTTCAACAGGTACTCATACGGGATGCCAGCATTGCAGGTGGCAGCTTAACCCACTGCACAACACTGGCCTCTTGGCATAATATTTTCCAGGTTCATCCATTGTATAGCATATATTAGTACATCATTCCTTTTCAAGGCTGAATAGTATTCTGCTGTTTGAATATGTTGCAATTATTGATTGATAGACATTTGAGTTGTTTTCATATTTTGGTAATTGTGAATATTGCTGATATGAATATTCATATACAAGTTTTGGCTTAAATTCCCATTTTCAATACTTGGAGTTATACACATAGTAGTTAAACTGCCAGTCATTGGATGATTCTGTTTAACTTTGTGAAAAGCTCCCAAACTGTTTACATAGGATCTTTTTAAGAGAACTCACTATTTGATACCTTTTAGAACTATTCATTTATAATTGATTAATATGGGGATTGGCGTTGTGGCAAGGTGGGTTAAGTTGCTGTCTGTGGCACTGTTATCCTGTATGAGCACCAGTTCAAATCCTGGCTGCTCCACTTCTGATCCAGCTCCCTGCTAATGTGCCTGGGGAAGCAGTGGAAGATGGCCCAAGTGCTTGGGCCCCTGTACCCACATGGGAGATCCAGAAAAATCTCCTGGCTCCTGGCTTCACATTGACCCAGCTCTGGCCGTTGCAGCATTTGGGAGTGAACCAGTGGATGGAAGACCTCTCTCTGTCTCTCCCTCTCTCTCTGTAGCCCCACCTTTCAAATAAATAAATATTTTAAAAAAATTTATCAATATGATTCTTAGACTAAACAAGACCATTCTTATAAACAAAATAAAACAGAGATGGGGCTGGCGCTGTGACGTAGCAGGTAAAACTGCCGCCTGCAGTGGCGGTATCCCATATGGGTGCCGGTTCAAGTCCTGGCTGCCCCACTTCCGATCCAGCTCTCTGCTATGGCCTGGGAAAGCAGTAGAAGATGGCCCAAGAGTTTGGGCCCCTGCACCCATGTGGGAGACCAGGAGAAAGCCCCTGGCTCCTAGTTTCGGATCAGCAAAGCTCCGGCCATTGTGGCGAATTGAGAAGTGAACCAGCGGATGGAAGACCTTTCTCTCTCTCTGCTTCTCCTCTCTCTGTGTAACTCTGGCATTCAAATAAATGAATAAATCTTTAAAAAAAAATAAAATAAAACAGAGTTCAAAATTTTTTCTCTGGAAGATACTTTCAGTTAGCAATTGACTTAAGTTCTTAAAATTTAAAATTTTTTAGCTGATTAGTTTATATGTATACATATATATGCATATATGCCCATTAAAGATATATACATACATACAAGCCCATTAAAGACACAAGGTTGCAGAAAGAACATTCAGATTGCTTGTCACTCACAGTGAACGTTATGTGCACACTTTCTTTTTAACCAAAAATGGAGTCGGGGCAGGCATTGTGGTGCAGCAGGCAACATCAGCTTCCCATAGCAGAGCACGAGCTGCAGTCCCAGCTCCTCTGCTTCCAACCCAGCTCCCTGTTAATGCTCCTGGGAAAGCAGCAGAAGAGGGCCCAAGTGCTAGAGCCCCTGCCACTCACATGGGAGAACCGATGGATTTCCAGACTCCTGGCTTTGGTCTGGCCCAGCCTCAGCTTTTGTAGCCATTTGGGGAGTGAACCAACAGATAGAAGATAGAAGACCTTTCTCTCTGTCCCTAGCATGCTCGCTCGCTTGCTCTCTCTCTCTCTCTCTCTCTCTCTCTCTCTCACTCCCTTTCTCTCTGTGTCTCTGCTTTCAAATATTTTTTTTTTTTTTTTTACAGGCGGAGTGGACAGTGAGAGAGAGAGACAGAGAGAAAGGTCTTCCTTTACCGTTGGTTCACCCTCTAATGGCTGCTGTGGCTGGCGCACCATGCTGATCCGAAGGCAGGAGCCAGGTGCTTCTCCTGGTCTCCCATGCAGTTGCAAGGCCTAAGGACTTGGACCATCCTCCACTCCTTCCCGGGCCACAGCAGAGAGCTGGCCTGGAAGAGGGGCAACCAGGACAGAATCCGGTGCCCTGACCGGCACTAGAACTTGGTGTGCCAGTGCCGCAGGTGGAGGAATAGCCTATTAAGCCACGGCGCTGGCCTCAAATAAATACATTTTTAAACTTTATTTAAAAATATGGAGTCAGGGTATCTATCAATTGATCCAGCCTTGAAATAGAAAGTGAAAAATACAGGGTAGATGCCGTGGCTCACTTGGCTAATCCTCCGCCTGCGGTGCCCGCACCTCGAATTCTAGTCCCGGTTGGGGCACCGGGTGCTAGTGCCGGTTGCTCCTCTTCCAGTCCAGCTCTCTGCTGTGGCCCGGGAGGGCAGCGGAGGATGTCCTAGGTGCTTGGGTCCCTGTACCCACATGGGAGACTGGGAGGAAGCACACGGCTCCTGGCTTTGGATCTGCTCAGCACCAGCTGTAACGGCCATTGGAGAGTGAACCAACGGTAAAGGAAGACCTTTCTCTCTGTCTCTTTCTCACTGTCTATAACTCTACCTGTCAAATAAAAACAATAAAAAAAAAAGTGAAATACAACCAACCACGGAGAACAAGACAGTCAAACCCTGTGCAATAACAGTTTCACACCAGAAAGCACCTAGCCTGTCTAGGTTTTTTTTTTCCCCTTAGTTCTGCCTGTTGCTGTAACAATTTGAAGCATGATTTTATACTTACGTGGGATAATATTCAAGCAAGCTGACTCTGACCTTGTGTTACTGAGTTTATATACAGAAAATTGTTTGGAGGGTTGCTCTTTTCTTGCTGTTAAATTGTTTATTTGAGTTAATATTTGTTTCCCCCTTTGGAATTGTATGGAAAACAAAATTTTTGCAAACTACTTTTAGATGGATATTGTGATCATGCCTAGGTATGGCCTTTCTTCTCTCTTATTAACATTCAGTCAAACCATCTTTTCTGTGTGTGGAGGTGTGTGCAGCTCTATGTGTAAATGTTTTTGTCATCAGGGTACAGACATGCTGTCACCTGTCCTCAAATCCATCGTGTTATTTATTTCTTTTTAATTCATATTTCTTTTTATTTATGTTTGAAAGCAGAAGGGGAGAGAGAGAGAGAAAGCCAAGGAAAGAGATCTTCCCTCCACTGATGCACTCTCCAGACGTGTACAAGAGCCAGGACTGGGCCAGGTCAAAGGTAAGCACCAGGAACTCAGTCCAGGATTCCCCTATGGGTGGCAGGGACCCAAATCTGCTGCTTTTCAGGCCCACATTAGCAAGAAGCTGGCCCGGAAGCCAAGTAGCCAGGACTAAAACCAGGCACTCTGATATGGGTTGATGGAGGCCCAAGCAAGCAAACACCTGCCCCAGTGCTATCTATTTAGTCACACTCTCCCCACATCCCTAACCCAAGACATTCCTGATTTGTTCTCCACTAGTCTCACCCTTTTCCTGAATGGCGTATGAATGGAATCATACAGTACATAACCTTTAGAGAACGGCTCCTCGAACTCCACAGAATGCCATTTGTGTTGAGGCATGCGTTTATAATAGTTCATTACTTTTTATTGCTGAATAGTGTTAATGTACACCGTTTATCCGCTCACCCATTGAGTGACATTTGGATTATTTCCACGGTTTGCCCATGATTATGAATGAAACTGATATAAACATGGACATGTAGGTTTGGGGGCAAACATAGGATTCCTTTTTCAAGGGAAGTCCCGCGAGTGGGGCTGTGGGGACCTATGACGAGTGTGCGTTCACCTGTATAACAATGTTCAAACTGTTGACCTCAGTTGCTCTATCAATTTACATTCCCACCAGGAGTGGAGGAGGGGGTGATCTGCCCCCATAAACTTGCCAACCATCACTAGGTGCTCTTACCAGTTTTGGGGTTTGGGGAACTTTTAAAAATTCTAAGAGATCTATAGTGGTATCTCATTGTGGTTTTAATTTGTATATTCCTAATGCTAATGATGTTGAACATCTTCTCAGAGACTATTTTCTATCTATACATCCCCATTGGTGACTTGTCTAAGACTTCTGCTCCACTCTTTTTCTTTTGTTGCCATCCAATAAATAACATTTTTATCTTCTTAGTTACTTACTGTCCATCTCTCTCTATTAACGTTTATGTTCTGGGACAGGCCTTTGGCCTAGCAGTTAAGATGCCTGTTAAAACACCCTAGCGGCCAGCCTTATGGCACAGCAAGTTGAGCTGTCGCCTGTGACACCAGCATCCCGTATCAATGCCAGCCAGAGTCCAGCTACTCTGCTTCTGATCCAGCTTCCTGCTAATGCACCTGGAAAGCCAGAAGCCAAAGTACTTGGGCCATCTTCTAGTGCCTTCCGGGGCGCATCAGCAGGAAGTTGAATCTGAAGCAGAGTAATTGGGACTCTGATATGGGATGCCAGCCTTGCAATTGGTGTCTTAATTTGCTGCATTAGAATGCTGGCCCCCAAAATAACTTTCTTTGCTCTATGTACTGCCTTCAGAATGCACTGGGGTGGGGCCCCCAAGGCCCTGGGAAGCCCCACTCGTATGGTTTCCTGGACTCATCCCACATGGCAGCTCTGCAGCACACTGATGTCTACAGTTCTGAGGTCTCAGGAGCAGCCTTGCTCCCACAGTTCCACCTGACGTTGCTGTAGTGAGGCTCTCTGTAGTGGCTCTGTCCCTGCAGCAGTTCTCTGCCTGGGCTCTCCAAGGCATCCCTTGAAATCTAACAGGAAGAAGTCATGTTCCCACAGTTCCTGCGCTTTGTGCCTGCAGAGTTAGCACCACATGGAAGCTGCCAAGCTCACCACCTGTGCCTTCGGGAGCAACAGCCTGAGCAACACCTGGACCTGTCTGGGCCACAGTCGGAGTGGCTACAGAGTGCTACACTGGGATACTTGCAGCACCTTGATCCTCTCCTTCGAAACCATTCTACACTCAAGGCCCTGGTACTCTGAGCCTACCATGGAGATGCTCTCCACAAGTGCTTAAGTAGGGTCATTCTGCCATTGCTTTGATGAGTACCATCTGGCTATCTTCTAGCCAGAGGAATTTCCTTATCAAATGGTCACTTAGCCACATACATGGTACTCCTTCCTGGGTATGCTTTCTCCTTCTTTAAAACCCGGCCAGCCTGAAAATTTTTCAACTCTTAGTTCCATTTCCCTTTTAATTATCAATTCTGTCTTTAATTCATTCCTCTCTCCTCTCATTTTACTGTAAGCAGTCAAAAGAAATCATGCTGCACCCTCCACACTTGGCTCAGAGATTTCTTCTGCCAATTACCCTAGTTCACAGTTCATTAAGTTCTGCCCTCCACCAAGCATTAGGACACGGACATAATTTGGTCAAGCTCTTTTACCACTTTGTAACAAGGATGGCCTTCCCTCCAGTTGTCAATACATTATTCCTCATTTCTTTCTGAGACCTCATCAGAATTGCCTTCATCATCTACAGCTGTACCAACACTGTGTTCGCCATTACTTAGATCAGCTCTAAGAGGATTGAGGCCCACTCTACAGCTCTCTCCTGAGCCTCAGCAGAGTCTCCCTTAAGTCCTGCTCATGGCACTCTGGGCTTTTTCTGGCAAGAACCACCCGACTCATCCAGCCTCTACCCATTACCGCATTCCAAAACTATATCCGCATTTGCTGGTATCTTTTATAGCAGCACTTCACTCTCATACCAATTTCTTAGTCTGTGCCTGCTGATTTATAATTATTATAAATATATTTCTCTGGGGACTGTGAAGTTCAAGATAGGTGACAGCAGATTCAATGGCTGGTAATAGTGTGCTCTCTGCCTCCAAAATTGTGCCTTCATGCTGTGCCCTCATATGACATAAGGGTAAAAGAGGCAAAAAAGGGGATGGATTCACTTCCTCAAGCCCGTTTATAGGGGTCTGAAACCCTCTCCAAGGCACCATCTTAGGGTTTGGGTTCTAACATATGAATTTTGGATGGACACACACATTTAAACTGACAAGAAATTGTCCCTAAAATGTCTGTAAGGCATTCGAGACAGACACCTACTTACACTTGTCTGAAGAGGGTGGGACACAGCTATTAATCTTATCTATCAGGTCAATTTGACTCGGTGATGTGCACAAAGGATCTGTTTTGTTTTAGTCATCTGGAGCAACCCTGAGCAATCCTTTGTTCTTTATCTATACATTCTTTATCCATTCCCAGAAATGCCCTCCTTAAAATCAATCAGTAGCCTTCTTGTCAATACCCTCTTTTCAGACACAATACCTTCCCTGTCCCCCAAAAAGTGATTTTAGCCTATCTTATTCTAATATCCAACAAGTAAGAATCTCTCCCCCTCCCCTTGCTTAAAGCCTTCCCTTTCAAGCCAAGCACATGTATAACTCAATACATAAATTCCAAGCAGAGTTTGGCCACTCTGGAACACTTCCCAACACTCACTGAAAGTCATTTGGCTGGTGTCTCCCAGGCAAAGGTCATTCATATTCTGCCCTGAATAAATCTTATATTAACCTTATATTAACTTATGTTAATTTTATAGATATTTTTCCATCAACAAAAGCTTAGCAGCACTGCTTTTTCCTTATCCTACAAATTTTTATGTGTATATTTTCATTCCTATCCAATAAAAATTATTTTCTGATACCCTTTGGGACTTTCTCTTGGACACATGGATTATTTTGATGTGTGTTGTTTAAATTCCAAGGATGTGGAGATTTGCGAGGTCTTTCTGTTATTGATTGCTAGTTTAGCTCCATTATGGTCAGAAAACATGCTTTGTATGATTTCAATTCTTTTAAATTTGCTTAATTTGTTTTATGGCATAAGGTATTGTCTGTCTTATATGCATCAAAAAAGAATGTGTAGTGGCTGGTACTGTGGCTTACTGTGCTAAGCTTCTCAGGGTAGTGCCAGTATCCCATATGGGCACCCGTTCTAGTCCTGGTGCTCCTCTTCTGATCCAGCTCTCTGCTATGGCCTGAGACAACAGTAGAAGATGGTCCAAATGCCTGGGCCCCTGCACCTGCAGGGAGACCCAGAAGAAGCTGGAAGAAGTTCCTGGCCCCTGGTTTCGTATCAGCTTGGCTTGGGCCATTGTGGCCATTAGGGAATAAACCAACGATGGAAAACCTTTCCCTCTGTCTCTCCCTCTCTGTTTGTAACTCTACTCCTCAAATAAATAAATAAAATCTAAAAAGAAAGAAAGAGAAAGAAAGAAAAGAGTATAGACAAGAGCTATAAACAATAGTCAAAATTTCAAAAGAAAATGTGTATTGGGCTGTTGTTGAGTGGAGTATTCAACAAACATCCATCAGATTCAGTCATTTGATAGTGTTTAGCTCTTCCATATTCTTGCTCATTTTGTCTTTAGTTGTTTCATTTATTAATGAAACATGAATAATGAAATTTCCAACTGTAATGTGAATTTGTATATCAGTGTTTTGTTTCATGTATCTGAAAGCTCAGAGGTTTGTTGCATATCATTTAGAATTATTATGTCTTCTTGATGAATTGACTCATTTCTTATTATCCAATGTTTCTCTTTATTCGTATTCATTTTTCTTGTTTTAAAATTTACTTTGGTGGTGAGTGTTTGGTGCAGAAGTTAAGTTGCAGCTCAGAACACTGCATTCCTTATCCAAGAGATTAGTTCCACTCTCAGCTTCTCTGCTTCCAATTCAGCTCCTAACTGGGAGGCAGCAGATGATGGGTCTCTGCCTTTGCTTTCCTTTTTTTTTAAATTTATTTTTATTTATTTGAAAGGCAGAGTTACAGAGAGGCAGAGGCAGACAGAGAGAGGTCTTCCATCTGCTGGCTCATTCCCCAAATGGCCGCAGTGCCCGGAGCTGGGCCGATCAAAAGCCAGGAGCCAGGAGCTTCGTCTGGGTCTCCCACGTGGGTGCAGGGGCCCAAGTCCTTGGGCCATCTTCCACTGCTTTCCCAGGCCATAGCAGAGAGCTGGATCAGAAGTTGTGAAGCTAGGACTGGAACCTGTGCCCATATGGGATGCTGGCACTGCAGGCGGTGACTTCACCAGCTACGCCACAGTGCCAGTCCCTGCCTTGACTTTCGACTTGCCCGGCCTTTGCTGTTGTAGGCATTTTGGGCTGGACCAGTGGGAGGAAGATCTCTCCATGTCTGTCTCTCTTTTTCTTTCTCTCCCTCTGCATTTCTTTCAAATAAAATTAATTAATTAAAATCTGCTTTTATGACTAATACTGATATAGCCATTCTAGCTTTCTGTTGCTTAGTGTTTGCATGGCATATTTTTATATTCTCTTACTTTTAAGTTACATAGATATTATGTTTAAATTTGATTTCTTGTGGGTAGCCTATCTTTGGATTTTTTTCTTTTTTTAATTTATTTTTATTTTTTAATAACGCTTTTATTTAAAGAATATAAATTTCCAAAATACAGTTTATAGATTACAATGGCTTCCCCCCCATAACTTCCCTCCCACCCGCAACCCTCCCCTTTCCCACTCCCTCTCCCCTTGCATTCACATCAAGATTCATTTTCAATTCTCTTTATATACAGAAGATCAGTTTAGTATATATTAAGTAAAGATGTCAACAGTTTGCCCTCACATAGCAACACAAAGTGAAAAATACTGTTGAAGTACTAGTTATAGTATTAATTCACAATGTATAGCACATTAAGGACAGAGATCCTACATGATATATATTTTTTAAATTGATTAATTTTCTATGCAATTTCCAATTTAACACCAAGATTTTTTTTCATTTTTAATTATCTTTATATACAGAAGATTGATTCAGTATGTACTAAGTAAAGATTTCATCAGTTTGCACCCACACAGAAACACAAAGTGTAAAATACTGTTTCAGTACTAGTTACAGCATTACTTCACATTGGACAACACATTAAGGACAGATCCCACATGAGATGTAAGTACACAGTGACTCCTGATGTTGATTTAACAATTTGACACTCTTGTTTATGGCGTCAGTAATCTCCCTAGGCTCTAGTCATGAGTTGCCGAGGCTATGGAAGCCTTTAGGGTTCGCCGACTTCAATCTTATTCCGACAGTGTCATAGTCAAAGTGGAGGTTCTCTCCTCCCTTCAGAGAAAGGTACCTCCTTCTTTGATGGCCCCATTCGTTCCACTGGGATCTCACTCACAGAGATCTTTCATTTAGGTCTTCTTTTTTTTCCCAGAGTGTCTTGGCTTTCCATGCCTAAAATACTCTCATGGGCTCTTGAGCCAGATCTGAATGCCTTAAGGGCTGATTCTGAGGCCAGAGTGCTATTTAGGACATCTGCCATTCTATGAGTCTGCTGTGTATCTCGCTTCCCATGTTGGATCATTCTCTCCCTTTTTGATTCTATCAGTTAGTATTAGCAGACACTAGTCTTGTTTGTGTGATCCCTTTGACTCTTAGACCTATCAGTGTAATCAATTGTGAACTGAAATTGATCACTTGGATTAGTGAGATGGCCTTGGTACATGCCACCTTGATGGGATTGTATTGGAATTCCCTGGCACGTTTCTAACTCCATCATTTGGGGCACGACTGATTGAGCATGTCCCAAATTGTACATCTCCTCCCTCTCTTATTCCCACTCTTATATTTCACAGGGATCACTTTTCAGTTAAAATTTAAACACCTAAGAATAATTGTTTGTTAATTACAGAGTTCAACCAGTAGTACTAGAATAAAAAAATACTAAAATGGATAAAGTATTACATTGTACAACAACAGTCAGCACAAGAGCTGATCAAGTCACTGTTTCTCATAGTGTCCATTTCACTTCAACAGGTTTCCCCTTTGGTGCTCAATTAGTTGTCACCGATCAGGGAGAACATATGATATTTGTCCCTTTGGGACTGGCTTAATTCACTCAGAATGATGTTTTCCAGATTCCTCCATCTTGTTGCAAATGACCGGATTTCATTGTTTTTGACTGCTGTATAGTATTCTATAGAGTACATGTCCCATAAATTCTTTATCCAAATGTATCCTTTGAATTCCCTGTGATCTTTTGCTGTGAGGTTCCCTTTGTTTACCTTCTTTCATGTTGATGGCCGTGTTTCTGTGTTTCTGTGTGTAACACATCTTTAAGCATCTTTTGCAGGGCTGGACGAGTGGCAACAAATTCTTTCAATTTCTGTTTGCAATGAAAGGTCTTTATTTCACCTTCATTCACAAATGAGAGTTTTGCAAGATATAATATTCTGGGCTGGCAGTTTTTCTCTCTTAGTACCTGGGTTATGTCTCACCATTCCCTTCTAGCTTGTAGGGTTTCTGATGAGAAGTCTGCTGTGAGTCTAATTGGAGATCCTCTGAGAGTAATCTGACGTTTCTCTCTTGCACATTTTAGGATCTTTTCCTTCTGTTTCACTGTGGTGAGTTTAATTACAATGTGTCGTGATGAGGATCTCTTTTGGTCATGTTTCCTAGGGGTTCTATGAGCTTCCTGTACTAGGATGCCTCTGTCCTTCTCCAAAACTGGGAAATTTTCTGCTATTATCTCACTAAAAAGGCATTCTAATCCTTTCTCCCTCTCCATGCCTTCAGGAACTCCTAGAACTCGAATGTTGGGTTTTTTAATAGTATCCTGTAGATTCCCAACAATATTTTTTAGATTTCTAATTTCCTCTTCTTGTCTTTGGTTTGACTGTATATTTTCCTGTGCTCTGTCTTCTAAGTCCGATATTCTCTCTTCTGCCTCACCCATTCTGTTTGTAAGGCTCTCTAATGTGTTTTTCATTTGATCTCTTGAATTCTTCACTTCATTATGATTTCTCGTCACTATCACAGTTTCATGTTCTACTAGTTGTTTCATTTCAGCTTGATTCCTCCTTAATATTTCATTTTCACGAGAGAGATTTTCTACCTTGTCCATTAAGGATTTCTGTAGTTCAAGAATTTGTTTTTGAGTACTTCTTAGTGTTCTTATCAATTTTTTGAGATCCGCTTCTTGCATTTCTTCTATCTCATCATCTTTGTAATCTTGAATTGGGGTGTCTTTTTTATTTGGGGGCATCATAGTGTCTTCCTTGTT
Source organism: Sylvilagus floridanus (assembly GCA_949820135.1). Lineage (NCBI taxonomy): Eukaryota > Metazoa > Chordata > Mammalia > Lagomorpha > Leporidae > Sylvilagus > Sylvilagus floridanus. Next base: position 122,404,363 of record OX463227.1, on the reverse strand, counting down.
CTTGTTACCTCGGTTTTTGCGTTTGTTGTTTGGCATAATGGTTTCTTCACTGTGGTGTTTTTTTCTTGTTATACTATGACTCTAGATAAGTGGACTGTCTGCTTTCAGTGGAGCCTTAGAGGCTTGAGATGGGTGTGGCCTGATAGCTCTGTTTGGTTCCTCAGGGTTGAGGGTATGCCAAAGGTGACACTCCCAGGTTAGGTGTGGTAAATCTCTCTCTGTTTCTTTCTTTATTTTTGATTCAAAAGGGAAGTAATTCCACACAGCTGAATGGAATTGGGGGTGGTTAGCAGGCAAATGATATACCCACAGGAGCCAGAGATCGGAAGCTCTTTCCCAAGGACCACAGAGGGAATCTCTGCAGCCTTCAGTGTGGGTTCAAATTCTTCTGCAGTCTCACCACTGGGCTACCAAGGTTACCGAACTGTAGCGTCTCTGGAGAGTACTCACGCGGTGAATTCCGTGAGTTCTCTCCCCCAAGTCTCTTTTTTCACAGTCTCAGTTCATTAGCACCACACATTCATTAGGTTCTAATCTCCTGTTATTTCACCCCCACGCCCAGAGTCAGGTTTTTCTGCTAGGCTCTGGGCCAGTGCAGACCTGATGTCGCCCTGCTTATGACGTTTGTCCAAAATGGCGCCTGCTCTTTGTCTTGCTCACCTTTGAGAGGTGGGCAGAGAGAGAGAAACTCGTGTCCGTATCGGTCACTTTTTTCTTTCTCTCTCTCTTCTAGTTAGCCTGGTGAACTTTTCCCCAAAGGGTTTCAAGCCTTGTTCGCTCTAGTCTCCTCTTTTGGCTTCCCTGCTGGTGTCTCGGGCTACTGAGGTTTGGCTCACCTCGCGTTCCAGCGCTGGTGCGTTGAGTCTGCCGCTGGTGTCCCAAACTGCGGGCTCCCATGCTCTCCTCTAAGGTCCACTGTGAATCACTAGTTCCGGAAGAGTTTCCTCTGCTGTTTCTTCCCCTACTCTTTCTTGAACCTGCAGTATCTCCACTTTTATTAAACTGTCTCTCCCCGGACTATCAGTGTGCTGCCTTCCTATTCCGCCATCTTGCCCTCCAATCCCTGGATTTTTTTTTTAATGAGTGCAATCCCTGCTTTTTAATTGGTTTGTTCAGTTCATTTACCTTCGATGTCATTTTTGGCACATTTGGATTTCTGTCTACCTTTCTACTATTTGTTTTCTTGTTTTCCTCCTCTGTTCCCCTTGCCCTAATTTCTTTGGTTTCTTCAAATATTTGATCATATACATTAAGCCCTGAGGCATAATTCCATGGATCCCTGTGGTTCTGTTCGTTTTTTCCCTGTCTCTTGTCTCTCTATTGTTAAAATTGAGTGATTTCTATTGCTCTGCCTTCAGATTCATGTACTGTTTTCTCTGTCATCTCCATTCTGCTACTGAGCTCATCTAGTGAAAAATTTCTTTTAGTTATTATCTTTTATTTAAAAATTTTCCATTCAAGGACAATCCTTTGGCATAGTGGTTGAAATGCAGATTAATTCATCTGCATCCCATAGCAGAATGCTTGGCTTCAATGCTGCCTTCAGCAGCTGGGTCCAGCTTCCTGCCAGTGTAGACCCTGGAAGGCAGCAGATGATGGCTAAAGTAGTTGGATTCCTGCTACCACACAGGAGATCTGCATGGAGTTCCTGGCTCCTGGCTTCAGCTTCAACCAAGTCTTGGATGTCACATGCATTTGGGGAGTGAACCAGCAAATGGAGCTTTATGTCTATCATCTCTATGCATGGTTATAATCATCTGTTTAAACGTCTGTCTTGGCTGGCGCCACGGCTCAATAGGCTAATCCTCTACCTTGTGGCACCGGCACACCGGGTTCTAGTCCCAGTCGGGGCACCGGATTCTGTCCCCGTTGCCCCTCTTCCAGGTCAGCTCTCTGCTGTGGCCCGGGAGTGCAGTGGAGGATGGCCCAAGTACTTAGGCCTTGCACCTGCATGGGAGACCAGGAGAAGCACCTGGCTCCTGGCTTCGGATCAGCGCCGTGGGCCGGCCGCAGCTCGCCAGCTGCAGCGGCCATTGGAGGGTGAACCAACGGCAAAAGGAAGACCTTTCTCTCTGTCTCTCTTTCTCACTATCCACTTTGCCTGTCAAAAAAAAAATCTGTCTCATAAGTATATGTGTATTTTCTTGAGGTTCATATCTTTTTTTAAGATTTATTTGTTTATTTATTTGAAAGAGTTACACAGAGAGAGAAGGAGAGGCAGAGAGAGAGGCCTTCCATCTTCTGGTTCACTCCACAATCGGCCACAACAGCCGGAGCTGCACCGATCCGAAGCCAGAAGCCATGAGCCTCCTCTGGGCCTCCCATGTGGATACAGGAGCCCAAGCACTTGGGTCATCTTCTACTGCTTTCCCAGGCCATAGCAGAGAGCTGAATCTGAACTGGAGTAGCCAGGACTTAAACTGGCACCCATATGGGATGCTTGCGCTTCAGGCCAGGTCTTTAATCCTCCTGATTGGCAGATGGTAGGGATGGGGAGAAATGTACCTGGGGCTCCCACCTGTCAGTAGTCAGGCTGACTGCATGGGCTAGGGAGGCAGCCTCTCGTGATCCCCCACAAAGATTTATTTATTTATTTGAAAGGCAGAGTTACAGAGAGGCAGAGGCAGAGAGAAAGAGGTCTTCTATCTGCTGGGTCACTCCCCAAATGGCCACAATGGCTGGAGCAGGGCCGATCCAAGGCCAGCAACCTGGAGATTCTGGGACTCCCATGCAGGTGCAGGGGCCAATGACTTGGGCCATCTTCTGCTGCTTTCCCAGGCACATTAGTAGAGAGCTGGATCTGAAGCAGAGCTGCAAAGACCCGAACCAGCATCCATATGGGATGCCGGCACTGCAGGCGGCAGCTTTTACCCGTTACACCACAGTGCCAGCCCTTGAGGTTATATTTCTAAGGGTAAAAATAGTAGGGTTCAAAATTGAGTTCTGTACTATCATCAAAAATCAGTGGAATGTAGAAGAGAAATGTCTAAGACCAGCATACTTTTTGAAGAAGTATACACTGCATATGAACAAAGGTTCTTGCTGAATTCTATTGCTCTTTAGCAAATGACTAGAAGAATATTATATTTTTAAACAAAAAAAGCAAAAATGCATCATGTTGGTATGCAAGTTAGAATCACACTTTTGTTAAGTTACTAAAATATGTTTTCAGAGCTGTGGCCCTTGCCCCCTAAACCTCTCTCCTCCAGGCTCCAGTTACCTCATCAAGGGGCCCTAACACTTCCTTCTTTAGCTCCTCCCAGCAAGAGTTAATACATGACAGGGCAAGGAGCCTACTGAACTCTGCTCCAGTCCTGTGGTTGAAGACTATCAGGATTAGTCAAGGCCACTGCCTACCACCATTAAATGTCTGAAATATCACCTCTGCCAGACTTTAAGTTTGTGCAGCCTTTTACAAAAGATGCTTACGTACATTGTCTTGTTTAAGCTTCCCATCAACTCTGTGACATTAGTAGGGGTTATTAATACCATTAGAAAGTACTTTCTAAAATGAACACATGATCAATGTGGAAAATGAGTTATTGTTGGGAAACTCTAGGCTCAGAAAGGTTGTCATTTCCCCGGGGTCACGTGGTTATAGGCACTCAAGTCTAAATTGCTAACAGCTTCAAGAATGCTCCATACTTAGGAGTTCTGGGGTTAGAGAGGGAAATTTTACTCCAGGCTGGCAGATGTGAGAGGACAACTGAGGGACTGGTGGGACATGAGCAGGCAGAGGGGAAGGACAAGGACGTTTTACTCAGGAGCATTGTTCTCTAATGGTAGGGAAATACCCCATTTCCAGGCTCACTTCGAGACCCCTAGAGCTGAAATTCCACAAAGCGTGGTCACAGAGGGCCCTGAGGCAAAGCTTTCCCTGACTACATTGCTTCATCGCTAGTTCAAATCTGGATTGTGGGTGAAGGAGGCAGGAAGCAAACATCCCTGAGCAGTGGGAACAGTGTGCTCACACAACCCTCTCTTAGCTCCCTTCACAGCAGGGTTGCATCCAGGCTTTTGCAGTACCTGAATCTTGTACAGTTTTGAGCCTCTTAAATAAGAGGAGGGACAGGTGTTCAGCCTCACAGTTGAGACCCTTGTGCCACGTAGGAGTGCAGGCATTTAATTCTCTGCTCCAACTCCCGATGCCGGCTTCCTTGCCAGCGCACATCCTTGGAAGCAGCAGGTGATGGCCCAAGTGGCTGGGTCCCTGCCACACAAATGGGAGACCTAGACTGAGCTTCCAGCTCCAGGCTTTGGCCCCTGTCCCACCCTGGCTATTACGGGCACCTGGGGAGTAAACCAGCAGACAAGAGCTCTCTTTCCCTCTCGCTAGCTCTCTCTCTCTCTCTCTCACTCTCGCTCTCGCTCTGGCTCTCCCTCTCAAATATTAAAAAAAAGAAAAGAAAATGTAATTAAAATGGAAAAATTTAGTATAGGACTTTGGGAAGAACTTTGGGAGTGCAAAAGTTCAAACTACAGTAGCTTTATATCTGCTTGTGTTTAACAGTTGTAGCCAATGTGACCACAGCAGAGGGAATTAGTCAATCAAGTAGCATGAATATTCACCTCTGTCAATAGCCATGCCTCGGGGCCAGTGCTGTGGCGTAGTAGGTTAAGCCTCTGCCTGTGGTGCCAGCATCCCATATGGGCGCCAGTGCAAGTTCCAGCTGCTCCACTTCTGATCCAGCTCATCCAGCTCTCTGCTATGGCCTGGGGAAGCAGTGGAAGATGGCCCAAGCCCTTGGGCCCCTGCAGCCACATGGGAGACCCAGAAGAAGCTCCTGGCTCCTGGCTTCAGATAGGTTCAGCTCCTGCCATTGGCGACCATTTGGGGAGTGAACCAACGGATGGAAGACCTCTTTCTCTCTCTCTGCCTCTGCCTCTCTGTAACTCTGCCTTTCAAATAAATAAATAAATAAATAAATCTTTTAAAAAATTGTTTAAAAAAAGAGAGAAAAAGAAAAAAATGGTTTGAGGCAACAGAGTAACTCTGGGCCTCGTTCTATCTTGTGCCAGAGTAGGACTTTCCAGGATCTTTTTTTTTATTTTTTATTTTATTTATTTATTTATTTTTGACAGGCAGAGTGGACAGTGAGAGAGAGAGACAGAGAGAAAGGTCTTCCGTTGCCGTTGGTTCACCCTCCAATGGCTGCCGTGGCCAGTGCGCTGTGGCCGGCGCACCACACTCATCTGATGGCAGGAGCCAGGTACTAGGTGCTTTTTCCTGGTCTCCCATGGGGTGCAGGGCCCAAGCACTTGGGCCATCCTTCACTGCACTCCTGGGCCACAGCAGAGGGCTGGCCTGGAAGAGGGGCAACCGGGACAGAATCTGGTGCCCCGACCGGGACTAGAACCCGGTGTGCCGGCGCCGCAAGGCGGAGGATTAGCCTGTTGAGCTACGGCGCCGGCCCAGGATCTTTTTTTTTAACCCAGAGAAAATATTAACAACAATCAACATAAAAGGAGTGAAGATAGCCCTTCAGGGTAAGCGTGGTTTGAACAGAGAAACTAGTGGAGCAATAACCCACAGAGAATTCCCTGGTCATAAGGGCAAAACAGAGGACACAGCTAAAAGGTACGCCGAGTCCAGAGTGGGTCTTTCTGCAGACTCAGAAATATGTTCTGGGGATATCATCATCAACGCAGAAATCACATAAAAGGGGAAAAGGACAGACTTTCCTGCAATACTTGACTTGGCCTAAACCCACAACAGAATTAATTCTGGTTTCTGTTTATGTGTCTTTTGGCCACAGTCTAAGAGGGGCGTGAGCCACTATCACACTGAGTGTGTCCTGGTGCCCAAGTGAAGTTTCTAAATGAATGCACCAATTGCTCAAGCCTTCACTTGGCTTAGTCAACAGTGTGCGCTGAGCACCTGTTGTGTGTCGTGGCTGCACCGTGGAGGTTTGCACAGAGCCGTGTGGCCTCCCCCGCCTTCATCTCGCTCTGCAAGATGCTGAGCTCATCTTTCTGGGTGCCCCCTCCAGGGCCACTCAGCTCAGTCATTTGTTCCCACCAAAGTACTTGCCAGCTGTACACTGCAATTCTCAACGAACACTGCTTCCAGAATGTAGCATCTTGTTTCAAGAAAGGGTTATTTATTTATTTGAAATGTAAAGTGAGAGAGAGAGAGATTTCATCTGCTGGTTCACACCCCAAATGGCCACAACAATTGGACTTCGTCCAGGCCAAAGCCAGGAGTCTTGAACCATCTGGGTCTCCCATGTGGGTGGTAGGTGCTCAAGTACTTGGACCATCTTATGCTGCCTTCCCAGGTGCATTAGGATCAGAAGTGGAACAGCCAGAACTCCAATCAGTGCTCACAGGGAATGCCAGCATCTCAGGTGGTGGCTTACCCCACTATGCTACAACACCAGCCCTGAATGCCTTATCTTATTTTAAATACTTTTTGAATGCATGTTTTCTCCTCTGAATGAGATCACAAACCTCTTAAAGGTAAAAGCACATTCTCATTAGTACCCTGCTGCCTACTCTCTCCTTCCTCATTACAAACCCACATACAGCCTGATACATATTTATTTTCCTTTAAAGTATAATTTGTCTTTACTAAATAACTGACACTAGTTCTTCATGGAAATATTAGTTAATACAGACAAGCAAAATGAAGTATTTTAATTACCCATAATTCCACCACCCAAGAATAACTGCCATTAACATTTTGTATACGATATACACCAAACAGGAAGTCTATGTGCCCCCAGGGAGCTAGTGTTTGAAGGGGATGATTGAAGAAGTAAGAGGTTGGAGTTACACGTGTGGATGTGCTCCTTCAGGCCCAGCGTGGAGAGCGGAAGGGTGCTTTTAGAGACCTGGCCAAGCAGCTGAAAACTACTCCTCCTGTCAGTTTTTGGAAACTTTCGTCATGAATCAAAGCTGTCCTTCCACAACACATTTACCGATTCAAGGAGAAGTGTGGTCTCCCAACCAGCAACAGTGTCTCCTGGGGATTGTTAGAAATGCACATTCTCAGGCTCCATCCCATACCTGCCGAGTCTGAAGGTTCTGAAGGGGGCCCAGCACTCTGTGTTTTGACAGTGAGATTGAGAAGCTCTGTCAGGAGACAAGGATTCTCTCTGCTTCATTGTCGGGTCACCTGTCTCAACACCTGGTGGTGAGAAAGGCGAAAAGGATGTGTTCAATAAAGAACAAAAGTACCTGTTAGAGATGCATCAATTTTAAAATTGTTTTACTATAGAATATTTCCCAGAGAAACATAAAAGATTTCAGAAATACAGAATACAACCAGAACCATCTCTATATGTAATCTATATATCTAATTAAATCTCAGCATTTTGCCACATTTCTTTTACTTTTTTTGAGAGAACAAAAACATTGCAGATACAACGGAGGGTGTTCTGTGTGTCCTTATTCTTCTATCTCCTTCTCCAGAAATAACCAAGATCATGAAGTCGGCATTAATCATTCTTGTGCGTGTTTTATGCTTTTGCTCCATATTCATGTGTCTAGAAGCAAATATATGGTATTGTTTTGCAGACTTTTAAACTATTTAAATGGTATCACACTCTACATACCCTGCAATTAGCTTTTCTGTAGGTTTTTTTTTTTATTTATCATTGTGCAGACACAAAGCTGTGATTCATCATTTTAATTGCTGTATAATATTCCCGTGTATGAATATATGATGTTCTATGAATCTGTTCTTCTATTAATTATGTTTAAATGTTTCCAGTTGATTTAGTTTTTCACTATTAAATTAAATGTTGCCACAGACGTATGAGTGCACTTCAAAAAGTTCATGGAGGTGGGAGGCATTGCAGAGTGACTGGAGTTGAATGCCGTGTAATGGGAGGGGGCAACCTCCTTGTGCCCTGAGAAACAGACGACAGCAGCCCAAGTGCCTGGGCAGTGGCTGCCCTGAGGATCCACCCCTGGTTTTTATTCTTGCTACCTCAGTCTCTCCTGTGTATTTGGTTGGACTGGGAGCTCTTTCCTGAATTTGTCTCCAGGTTAGGGTTAGGGGACGGGTCCCTCCAGCAGGTGCTCACCAGCAAGGTAGGGTCTATAGTCACCAAATGGGAGTCTTGTTTCTATTTATAATAAAATTTTGGAGGACAACTAAAAAAAGGTTTGTGCAAAAATAGAATTAAGACATAAGTTTACTTTGGTGCAAAAATATTTGAAATTCATGCATAGAAGGGATCCTCAAAAAGTTCATAAAAATACATAACATGAAAAGCTATGCATGGATTTCAAAAATTTTTGCACCAAAATAAACTTGTCTTTTATTTCCATTTTTCCATGAACTTTTCAGAGTGCCCTTGTGCATATCTTCTGAGGAGACCAAATAGTGTTTGACTAAGGTATACACCATGAGTAGATTTCTGAGGTTATAGGATTTTTAATCAACTTTGAACTTATTAATATGCTTTCTTTCTTTCATTCATTCTTTCTTTCTTCTTCTTTCTTTCTTTTTTTTTTTTTGTTATTGTTGTTAATTTATTTGACAGTGAGTAGGAGAGACAGAGAGAAAGGTCTTCCATCTGCTGGTTCACTCCAAATGGCTTCAACAGCTGGAGCTGAGCCAATCTGAAGCCAGGAGCCAGGAGCTTCTTCCAGGTCTCCCACACAGGTGCAGGGGCCCAAGTGCTTGGGCCATCTTCTACTGCTTTCCCAGGCCATAGCAGAGAACTGGAAGAAGAGCAGCCGGGACTAGAACCAGCACCCAAATGGGAGGCCGGAGCTGCAGGCGGAGGATTAACCTACTACGCCACAGTGCCGGCCCCAGATTACAGGATTTGAATATTTCTGGTCTTAGATAAAAGCAGTTCACTCCCCAAAATGTTTTACCAATTTCTCCACCTTTTTTCTCCCATGATTGGTATTGTTGGACCTTTAAATGTTGGCCATTAGATGAGTATGAAATGGTTTCGACTATCGACTTTTTTTCCAACTGAATCCGTCTCTTTTTATGTTTTCAGTAATCTCTGCTAGAATTAGCTACTTCTGTCGTAGGTGATGAAATGTGTTCAGGCTCCACTTCAAATATTGGCACTACCACAAGCATGGTCTTTCCCTTTACTGTAATTCAGAATTAAACTTTGGATTCTCAGTTTTTATATTCCAGTCCCATCAGTTTTCACTGCAGAAGTTATCTGAAGACAGTCTTAATACTCTGTAGTAGTTGTCTGCAAACCAGGTCTAGCTTCTCCAGGAATGCTACAGGATGGATTTAGCTTAAATGTACATTAAACTAAGAGGCATTCTCTCAAGTAAATTGAAATGCATTTTATTTTTAGACAACCTACATGCCAATGCTTTTTTTTTTTTTTTCCTTAAAAACAATGCCTCCACTCCAAGTAAATCACAGTCAAAATAAATGAGGAGCTCAGGATAACACCAGTCCCATTTCTTGTAAGTCCTGGTGTTGTGTGGATGACAAGCAACAGCCAGTTAATGATGAGCAGTGATAGATCCAAATTGCCAATTTTGTTAACAGTTTTCCATTTCTAAACCATCCTTAAAGAGACTCATAAATGGGGCCATACTATCCTCACGGGGGTCCAGCAGAGCAACCATGCCATCTGGATTCCTGTTTTCACCAATATAGAACTGGTAGTTTCTGAAATCAGCAAGGATGGGCTCGATTTGTTCTTCAGCCCCTGTCATAAAAGGTTTTCCTCTTTCTGGTCTCTGTTCAAGGTTGCCTTTGATTGATCTCATGTCATCTTTGAGTCATAAAACTGACATGTATGTGCACCAAGAAATAAGTCTCTGATAGCATCTCCATTTCAGACAGAGTTTTGATAGCAAGAAAACCTGGGAAGGAGGGGAATGTGGAAAAGTTCCACAGGAATGGTAAGAGATGGAAAGAGGGGCAGCCACAGGTACCGTGTGCCTTCTGCAGTGCCCTCCAGGGCTGCCCCCCACCAGTTGTCTCACCAGCTCTGTTCCCTTCTTCCCCAGCGGGAGGCCCATACTCTGGGAGAGGCTGTAGCAAAACCTAGACTGAGAAGGAGTTTTTCTGATCCTGAGTTTTGGAGCTTCTCTGATTCTGGACTGGTTAACCCAATGGGTGTTAAAAAGGTATGCACATCCTTTTACTAACAGGGTGTGTTTTAGAAATCTGGGAGGACTTTCTGGTTATCACAGTGATTGAGGTGTTGTCATTCCTGGCATCAGTGTGCTAGGATCAGAATGCTAAGTTGCCTTCAAGGTAGGGGACGGCCTTACTCAACCCAGAATTCCCCTTGCCCACTTCACTCAACTTTCAAAAGCCTTGCTGGACATTTATATTTGGGAGAGGCTGTCTCTAATGACTGAGCCTAAAGCTTAATTCTGCTTCCTGTGTAATCACAAAGTTTTTGTTGTTATGGTATTGTGGGTTTACTCTGATTTTCCAGTTTAAGTATAAACTGCTATTTAAACTGAGGAAAATTTCCAACTCTGTCTTGTTAAGAACTTTTCCAAAAGTGGGCCACTGGACAGATTTCAAGAGAATCCGTCACCTGAAAATGTCGATCACGATTATTTAAATCACCATCACAAGCCACACGCTCATGCTGGCTTACCATTGAACGTTAACGCTCTCACAGTGATTCTATATCTCAGGGCCAACATCTGACAACTTCAATTTGATTTCTATCATAGTTAGGCCTGAGCATTCCATATAGTTTAACTGTAACCCCACACTCCTTTTGTTTCTCCTTCTAAATTACTCACTGTAATTATTTTTAGATCTTGTGTGTAGAATGAACACATTGCTTACTCATGTGGGAGATCCGGATGGGGTTCCTTGCTCCAGGCTTCAGCCTGCTCAGCCCCTAGCTGTTGCAGTCAGGTGGGGAGTGAACCAGTGGATGGGAGACCCCCCCCACTTTCTCTCTGTCTGTCTGTCTCTCTCTCTCTTTCTCTCAGTTGCTCTGCCTTTCAAATTAATTAATTAATTATCTTAGAAGAACACATTGTTAATGAATTTCATTTGTGTATAGATAAAGGAGCATTATTATTATTATTTTTTTTGACAGGCAGAGTGGATAGTGAGAGAGAGAGAGAAAGAGAAAGGTCTTCTTTTGCCGTTGGTTCACCCTCCAATGGCTGCCGCGGTCGGCGCGCTGCGGCCGGCGTACCGCGCTCATCTGATGGCAGGAGCCAGGTGCCAGGTGCTTTTCCTGGTCTCCCATGGGGTGCAGGGCCCAAGCACTTGGGCCATCCTCCACTGCACTCCGGGCCACAGCAGAGGGCTGGCCTGGAAGAGGGGCAACCGGGACAGAATCCGGCGCCCCGACCGGGACTAGAACCCGGTGTGCCGGCGCCGCAAGGCGGAGGATTAGCCTTTTGAACCACGGCGCCGGCCAGGAGCATTATTAATATTAAGAACCAATGACCTTGTTAAGGAAATTTGGATCAAGAGAGTAAAACAAACAAACAAAAATAACCACCAAAAACTCCACAAACCTATGCTCCTCCAGATCACACAATTGGAAGTTGAGAGGAGAAACTTGCTCTCCTTACTGACACCAAATCGAGACTCTTTACATTGATTCATCCTCTCAAGCAGTGGCTTCTACTGGCATAGTAACGGCAGAAGCTTACGAATTTGTGACACCGTTTGCTCTGGCTTCTGTGTGGCTCCTCCAAGATCCAGGGGCTGCCACTGTAATGGTGTTGAGAGGCAGGGCCTTCCAGAAGCAATTCGGCCACCAGGGTTCCTGCTTTGCAAATGGGATCAAGTTCCCCTTAATAGAGGTGTCTCATAACATTCAGCTCTCCTGGCCCTCTGCTTCCGGCCCTGTGAGGACACAGCATCCAAGACGCTGACTCAGAAGCAGAGACAGGACCCTTCCCAGACCACGAACCTGCCAGGTCTTGATCTTGAACTTTCCAACATCCAGAACTGGGAGAAAACGAATTTCTCTTTAGAGAGATATTTTTTAAAGCTTTATTTATTTATTTGAAAGCTAGAGTTGCCAAGAGAGGAGAGAGAGAGAGAGAGAGAGAGAGAGAGAGAGAGAGAGAGCGAGCACTTCCATCCACTGGTTCACCCTTCAAATGGCTGAACAGCCAGGAGCTTCTTCCGGGTCTCCCACGTGGGTGCAGGGGCCCAAGCACTCGGGCCATCCTCTGCTGCTTTCCCAGGTGCATCAGCAGGGAGCTGGATCAGAAGTGGAGCAGCCAGGACTCAAGCTAGCACCCATACGGGATGCTGGCATAGCAGGCAGCAGCTTAACCTGCTATGCCACAACCCCAGCCCCAGAAAGGATAAACTTCTGTTCTGTACAGATTACCCAGTCCTAGGCAGTTTGTCACAGCAACACAAAATGAACTAAAACATTTAGTTTACATTTACTAACCCTTTGGTCCTTGCAACAATTTACATATTACATATTTTTACATTTAAAAAATTTATTTATCTCATTTTATTTGAAACTCAGACACAGTAAGACAGAGACAGAGAGGGATCTTCTACCTGCTGATTCACTCTCCACATGCACACATGATGAGAGCTGAGCCAGGCCAAAGCCAGGAGCCTGGAACTCAGTCTGGATTTATCATGTGAGTGACAGGGACCCAAATACCTGAGCTATCTCCTGCTGCTTCCTAGGGTGAGCATCAGCAGGAAACTGGAATAGGGAGCAGAGTTAGGACTCGAACCCAGGCGCTCTGATATGGGATGTGGGTGTCCCAGGCAGCATCTTCACTGCTCACCAAATGCCTCCCCTAAGCATTATTCACATTCTACATACGAGGAAGCCAACACAGGAGAGCCTAGCGAGATACACAGCTAATGTGTGCTGGCTCATCATCAGCTCACTCCATCACATCAAAGACAGGCTCAGAAAGAACTTGGATTGAAAAATAGAGGGAAATGCACACGTCCAAGCAGTACCAATACTTGAGTGTCCCTAGATGAGCTTCTGGGGTTACGTGGATGCCCTGAAACCTCAGACAAGTCACGCACCTATGGGTGTGCATTTGCGTATCACTCTACAGAGGACACCCATGGATCCCATTGGATTCTCAAAGGGGTCCCCAACTGTGGAAGAGTTAGAACCAGTGCAAAGGATTATCAGCAGGACTCAGTGACATAAAGGATCTAGGCCCAAAATGTTCCGACCCACCTTGCCGTCCATGGCCTGAGTGAGTGTGGGCACAGGAAGTCCCTTGGCCCATAGCGTGACTGTCATCTCTTCACTCTCATTGGCATCTCCACCAAGCAACAGCCTATTGGTTCTGGTTGTTTCTCATACTGAGAAAATCAGCATGATGTACAAATGGGTTAGAAGAGAAGGCGCTGGATGAGAAGGCAAATAAATGAGAGGCCGGTGCCGTGGCACAGTAGGTTAATTCTCCGCCTGCAGGGCCAGCATCCCATTTGGACACCAGTTTGAGTCCCAGTTGCTCCTCTTCCAGTACAGCTCTCTCCTATGGCCTTAGAAAGCAGTAGAAGATGGCCCAAGTCTTTGAGCCCCTGCACCCACATAGAAAACCCGGAGGAAGCTCCTGGCCAGGCTTCAGATTGGTACAGCTCCGGCTGTTGCAGCCATTTGGGCAGTGAACCAGAGGAAGGAAGACCTCTCTCTCTGTCTCCTTTTCTTCTCACTGCCTGTAATTCTACCTCTCAAATAAATAAATAAAAATCTTTTTAAAAAAATAAATAAGGAGTGAATAAAGGGGGTAAAGACCCATATTCTGAGAGCAGGAGGGAGGTCTGGAGGTCTGTTTTTTCTCTGGGACCTCCAAGTAGGGAGAGCACACACAGCCCAGCAGGGGCCCTCCAGTCTGTAACCCCTTGGGCCACCATATCAGCTTTGGCCAAGGTTCCTGTGCACACCAGTGGCTTCCTGTCTCAAACACCTTCTGCCTCTGGACCCCATGTCTCAGTATCATGCCTATCACCGCACCTCCATCAGTGAAGGCAGGAGCTGGTAAATAAACTCTTGCTTCCTTGACTTTGGCTGGACGGTTCTGAGTGTGCTTTCCAGTCTTTCAGGTGTTCCCAGGACAATGCAGCCCTGTGGCCCACAGCAGTAGGCTGCTCACCCATGCACCTTTGATCAACACTTCCGGTTTCCTTTTTTCAATCCTCTCTCCCCACTCCCAACCCCAGTCTGTGCTTCCTGGAACCATCTCCAAAAGGAATTCACATCCAAAACCTTGTCTTAAGGTCTGTCCTTCAGGGCACCCATGCTAAGACAGCCCCTTTGGAGGTGGTATGTCAATGGGAATTAAGACTTTACAGAAAGGGCCACTGGCAGACCTTCTGCCATATCTCGAAGGATGCACCATGACCACGTACAGCTGGCGTGTGGGTGGGGGTGCCGAGGGGAAGTTTTAAGTCTCTTGTTGGATGACATACAGTCAGATCTATGCCATGGTGGACTCAAGAGGAAAGAAAAAAAAAAACCCTAAAAGCAAATTTGCACATAGACTTAAAAGAACAATCTTGTGCAAACAGGGCCTGTGCCAAAGGTTGTGGAGTTTGTGCCCTGGCTGAAGGAGACAAATAGAAGTGAATTCCTTCCAGCCTTCCCTCTGTTCATGGAGCCATGCACCCACGTGCAAGGTCTACCATTTTAATACTTGCATAAAGTCACTCACACGCAGCCCTGCATGCAAGCATCTCATCTCTAGTGGTTCACACTGAAAAATCAGTGAAGTTTCATTTTCAAAGCCAAAATATCATTGCTAGCCATATATTCTTCATAACAATATTCCACTGATCTTGAACAAAGGCAATTTGAAAGCCCCGGGCTGTTTGCTATCATGGAATTTTCCTCATGTGAAAAAGTAAGCAGCGCTGTTGTATTATTAATGGAGTTTTATCCTTTTTTCCACCAACTTGACAGTTTTAGTATCATGTTGGTACGATTTATTCCACTAAATGATTAGAATACTTCTGTGTCACATTTCTATCTTCCAGTTTAAGACGTTTGTATTCTTGCTGCGTTTGTCTGACATTTAATGAGATTAGGACTTGTTTGCTCTGTGTTGGATGACACTAACCCTCCTGCCAGTGTTCACTGTCCAGTCTTTGTGCTGGGCCAGGCTGCAGGTATTTGAGCAAATGGATGGTTATTCTCAGCAATAAAAATGAGCAAATAATGTGAAAGCACCCATACCTCAAAAAGCAGAAAGCGACCTCTGTTTGACCTTGAGGTCTACGCACTAGAGAGGAAAGTTCCCTAACAGACAAAACAAGCCGCGAGCCAGAGAGAAAGAGAAGAAGATTGCTTACTTTCTGATTACTTTGTTTAAACCAAGCTTCTCTCTGGTTTATAATCCTTTATGGGAGCATATTAAGAGGGGGCAGTTTAAGGTCTGTTTAGATCGGAGAAGAATCATGAAGTAAACAATTAATATTTAGGAACAGGACCCAGAATCTTCCATATGTAGGCCTTTTCTCCTCCCATTTCATGAATAATAGCCTCAGACTGTGGTCTTAGGCTTTTCGTGCATTTATTTTTATTACTGTTGTCATATAGTCACTGGTTACACTGCTTGCGCTATTTCAGACAATCCAAAATTAGGAGAACTCCCTGGAGTAAATATTGTGATCACTTCTGCTGGTATGAGTGATGGAGAGAATACAGGGGTCTCAGTTCCAGGACTGGGGAAGCAAATTCAGGACATATATTTTATTCTGGCAAAGAGCTCTTGGAACTTTGGCTTTGAGGATTTTTAAAAATCAGTTAAAATCCCTTCTTGTCCCGACTAAGACTCCATTATATCCCAACCTAACATCCGGGGCCCAAGTGATTGCTGTCATTTCTGCCCTGAATGGACTGGCAGTGTCCAGCTTCCGGGCTCCGCTTCTGGGGTCCCGCCCCCCAGCTTTTCACAGTGCCTGGGCCTCCTACTCAGTCCCCAAGAGGCCTCCCCAGCCTGCCTCAACACCTTCTCTTCCTCCTCCAGACTTCCTGGCAACCCACTGCTTGGCTCCTCCCAACATTCTGTTAATTGTCTTTTCCAAGTTCCTATTTTCCAGGTAGATTGTAATTTCTTAAGGCAGAAAGGATCAGTTGCCACCATTTTTTCCTGTATTTTTAGTAACCGAGCTCCAGTTGTTCAGGGTGGCTATCAACCACATAAGAATTTTATTTTCCAGCCTCTCTTGCCAAGTATGGTAATGTGACTAAATTCTGATAAGCGAGATATCAGAAGAAATGTTTTCTGGAACTTACAGGAAGATTGCATAAGGGGAGACGATTCGATCTGAAGGCCGGGCCTTTGCCTTCTCCTCCTTCCATCTTCCTGCTGCCTGGGTAAAGAGCGGGTGGCTAGAACTAGGAAAGCCATCTTGAGCCTTGGTGTGATCGTCAGGATGGGAGCCATTGGCAAACGATACCGGAGCAGAGAGATAGGAGGGGCATAGCATCCAACGACTCTTCCATCCTGGGGTTGTCTCCTCTAGACTTATTTTCTGTAAGAGAAGAAATGTTTTATGTGTGATCCCTTGTCATTTCATTCAGTCAAACCCACTTGTTTTCTGCCACAGCATTTTAAGGGCAGATCAGCATTTTAATCATTGCATCTCCCATCGTGCCTGACACAAGACATGATAAACCCTAAACAGCGATTTGTTCCGGCTTGAAAACCTTTTCCTTCTGACCCATAACAGTTCAAATCCTGACTAATTAGAGAATTGCTCTCGTTAAAATCATGCCCATTGGTACCATTCTCAATCTGCAAAAGTTGTGAGTGCTTTCAGTTTTTGGAAGTCTTGAAGAAGTGCCACGAGCTCTCGTTGTCATGGTTGACTTCCAAAGAGTTCAGAAGTTTCCTCTGTTACCCAGACCAGGAACTGCCAGGGAACTGCTGCTTATGGTCACGGCCGCCCATAGCACCAGCACAGGAGAATTTCAGGGCTGCAGTCAAACCTCTCATCTGCCACGTGCCTCATATCTGCCCCTACCCCACTTCCGCAGCCTCGCTTCTAGAGGAAAAATAAGTTTCAGACTCTCCTCTGCATTCCCTGTCTTTTATGAACATCTTTGGTAGGCAAAATCTGTCGTGTGATCTGCTAGGGATGGATTTGGAGAAATGTAACCCCCAAGCCTCCACGTAATAGATCAGTCAAGATGCGTTTGTTCCTAATACTAAAAATTACCAAACTCAATTCGGCTCGCATTAAAAGGAAATGTATTGGTTTTCATCACTAAAATTACAGAGCTAGGGAAGGTTTAAGACTGATCCAGGGGCATGAGGTTGGCCTAGAGGTTAAGACACATGCATCCCAAATCAGAGTGCTGGTTCGAGTCCCAGCTGCTCCACTTCCAGTCCCATTTCCTGTTAATATGCCTGGGGAAAGCAGCAGAAGATGATCAAAATGCATGGGCCCCTGCCATGCATGTGGGAGACCCAGATGGAATTCCTGGTTCCTGGCTTCAGCCTGGCCTAGAGCCAGCTGTTGTGGCCATTTGGGCAGTAAACCAGCAGATGGAAGATCTCTGCCTCTCTACCTCTCTTCACTCTGCCTTTCAAATCAATTTTTAAATATATAAATAAGTTGATTCAGTACTCCTAGCTCTGTGTCCCTGTATTTATCTTGCTGTGAACTTACTTATGGGCTGGCTACATCCTCAGTTTGGCACCAGGATGGCTAGCACTCAGGTAATCGCTTCTCAGCCTTTTGGCTAAGATCAAGTGTAGCACTCAGGTATTTTCATGTCTCCACCTCCTGGAAGAGCTGATCTCCAGTCCCCAGACTGCTTGCTAACAACCTAGCCATCTGTTTCTCAAACTATTCCCAATCAAGTGCAAAATTCTACATGTACAATCATTCACCCGCAAGCCAAAAATTCAAAAAACTGAAAACAGAAAGTTTTTTTCCTTAAGTTTGATACAAACACAATTTGCAGCCACAAACTAACCTGGACTGTTGTAAGACTATTTGTAGTATGAACAGTCTTCAAAGAGTTCATGGGAAATGTGTATTTTGCAAAGATCTATGCATGGATTAAAAAAATTTGCAACAAAATGAATTTATCTTCTAATACCATTTTTCCACAAACTTTTTTTTTTTTTTTGAAAGGCAGAGTTATAGGGGATGGTGAAGAGAGATTTCCATCTACTGGTTCAGTCCCCAGATGGCTACAACAGCCAGGGCTGGGCCAGGCTGAAGCCACGAGCCAGGAGATTCTTCCAAGTCTCCCATATGCTTGAAAGGGGCCTAAGCACTTGGGCCATCTTCCACTGCTTTCCCAGGCACATTAGCAGGGAGCTGGGTTAGAAGTGAAGCAGTAGGGACTTGAACCAGTGTCCACACAGGATGCCAACACTGCAGGAGGCAGCTTAACCCACTATGTCACAATGCTGGCCCCTACATTTTTTCTTAGAAGCTTGTACAGCAGCCATACTTTTAAAAGGACTTATTTATTCATTTGAAAGGCAGATGAACAGAGAGGAAAAGACAGAGACAGAGAGAGATCTGCTACCCACTGGTTCACTCCCTAAATGCCCACAACAATCAGTGACAGGCCAGGCCAAAACCAGGGGCCAGGAGCTCCATTCAGGTCTCCTGTGTAGGGGTAGGAACCCAAGTACTTGTGCCTGCTGCCTCACAGGCCCATTGATAGGAAGCTGGATAGGAAGTGTGGAATAGCCAGGACTTGAACCAGCGCGCCGATGGGGGTGCGGGTATCCCAAGCAAGTGTTTAACCCTTTGCACCACAGTGTCTACCCCAGTATTTCCAATTACTAAAGCCAGTTAATCAATTGAAAAATCTGGCTTGCACCTCACATATCTGTCATCTTTATGTGTGATGAGAACATTTAAAATCTACCATCTTAGCAGTTTTCAAGTATATAAAACATCATTGTTAACTAGTCACCATGAATTCTAGCTTAATTTTATCAGCGGTTTTTAGCTTTAGCATTTTTGGTTACAGTTCCCTTGAGAACGTGATAAACACAAGTAACATGGCTTTTACCTTTCATTTTTAGATTTTTTTTAATCTGCCACCATTCTTCTTGCTTTAGGGGAATCCTTCGTCAAGTGACTCTTGGTGGTGCCAGGTCCTGCCTCCTACAGCATAGGGCAGGTGGGATCCTAGGACCCACCACCCTGACCCCATATCCCCAGCACCCAGGAGCTGCCTGTCAGACCCTCCTGCTTAGGAATCTTACCCTGCTGTAGGGAAGGCTACCAAGACAAAGGAACAGTCAAGATTGTCCATGCTGGTAGCATACTCTTGAGGTTGGTGGCGGCAACACCAAGGATCTTGTGGGTGTCCCCGCAACCACACTCCCTCCAGGCAACACAGTCATGCACTGGGTAAGGATAGTTTGGTCAAATCGAGCCACATAAACAATTGTGGTTGCATAAGATTACAAAGGAGCTAAATGATTCCTGTCACCTCATGATATCACAGGCAGCATGACATCATAGTGCAGTGCATGACTCACACGTTTGTGGGGAGACTGCTGGGAACTAAGCCGCCACGCTGCCAGTTATGTAAGAGTGCACCAATACAAAGTATGTACTATACATAATATCTGATTATGATACTAAATAACTAGGGTACTGGTTTGTGTATTTACTCTGCTGAATTTTTATTGTTATTTTATAGTTTACTTCTCATTTTTAAAAAAAAGCATTTAATATAACAATTAAGATGCCTCTGGAGATACTCTCCCTTATCAGAGTGCCTGAGTTCGAGCGCCAGCTCTGCTTCCGATCCAGCTTCCTGCTGATGTGCGCCCTGGGAGGCAGCAGCTGGTGGCTCAACTATTTGGGTCCCTGTCACCCACATGAGAAATTCAGATTGAGTTCCAGGCACCTGGTTTCAGCCTGGTTCAGCCCTGGCTATTGTGGGCATTTGGGAAGTGAACCAGCAGCTAGAAGATCTCTGAGTCTGTCTCTCTGTCTGTTTCCCTGTCTTTCAAAAAAAAAAAAAAACCATGAGTTAATTAATTTTTTTAAAAATGTAATCATGTTTAAAAGTTTGCTATGAAACAGTGTGCTGTATTATACCACCAGCAGCCCCACACACCCTGGGTTAGTGTGAGTACACTCTGCGATGTTTGCACAGTGACAAAACTGCCCGACAATATAGAGCTGCGTGCCTCTGTGGTGGTCGTGTTGGCTGCTCCTTGTCCTAACCTGCTTTTGCAGCCTTGCTGCCACTCCTGATGCTTTTTCAAAACGCAATCTTTCTCTAAGTTAGCCAGCATTGGTCCCTATGTACCTAGTATCGACTAGACTTCATGGATTCCATTTCAGATTTTTCGCTCAGAAAAATGTGCATCTCTACACAAATGGGCACCAGTTTTCACAGACTCATGGATCTCCCTAAGGCCATACACTGACCACCACAAGAACATGGGCCACAGATTATGAACCTCTGTAATGACATTGTTTTTGAGAGTGTGAAGTAATAGTGACTTTTTTTCTGCCTTTTTAGCTATATTTTCCACAAAGAATACACACTACTTTCATAATCTGAGAAAATAAATTATGAATTTTTTAAAAAAGCTTATTGTATAAAGGGCTGATATTGTGACACAGCAGATAAACCTGCAGCCTGCAATGCCCAGCACACTCTTTGGGAGCTGACTCGTGTCCCAGCCACTCCACTTCTGATCCAGCCCTTGTGAATGAGCCTGGGAAAGCAGTAGAAGATGCCTCAAGTGCTTGGGCCTCTGCCATCCATGTGGGAGACCCAGATGAAGCTCCTGGCTCCTGACTTTATTCAGGCCTGGCCCTGGCTATTGAGACCATTTGAGAAGTGAACCATTGGACAGAAGATCTCTCTCTCTCTCTCTTTTACCCTGTCTCCTTCTCTCTGTAAATTTTGCCTTTCAAATAAATAAATAAATCTTAGGGGGAGAACAAAAGCTTATTCCAAAGCCTTAAGACATTGTTCCCACACTCTTGGAAGAGAAGCATTAAGCCAACACCCATAAATAACATGTAAGTGCAGTCTCTTGTGGCCATCTGGAGAATGAACCAGTGAATGGGAGCTCTCTCTCTCTCTCTCTGTGTGTGTGTGTGTGTGTGTGTGTGTGTGTCTGTGTGTGTCTGTGTGTGCCTCTTGAAAGAAAGAAATAGAAAGAAAAAGGAGAGAGAGAGAGGTTGCCAGTGGAGCCGGCACTGTGGCATAGAAGATTAAAGACCTGCCCTGCAGCACAAGCATCCCACATGAGTGCCAGCTCAAGTCCCGGCTGCTCCAGTTCAGATCCAGCTCTTTGCTATGGCCTGGGAAAGCAGTAGAAGATGGCCAAAGTCCCTGGACCCCTGCTCCTGCGAAGGAGACCTGGAGGAAGCTCCTGGCTCCTGGCTTCGGATCAGCTCAGCTCTGGCCATTGCAGTCATTTGGGGAGTGAACCAGCGGATAGACCTCTCCCTCTCTGCCTCTGCCTCTCTCTGTAACTCTGTCTTTCAAATAAATAAAATAAATATTTAAAAAAGGGGGGTGGAGAGAGAGAGGAAGGAAGAAAAAAAAGAATGGAAGGAAGGAAGGAAAGAAATGTTGACCCAATTATCCCCAGGGACCTGTAAGTTGGACCTTGAACAAATCATTTCACTTTCCTTGACACCCCTCTGCCTGTAATGTTGTCACACAACAGTGTCTGTCCTCCCGCACAAATGTGGCTGAGATGAACGAGATTGCCATTTCTAAATGTTCTTCAAGGTCCTTCCACGGAAAAGCACTTTGAAGGCAATACACATGATTATTGCCCATTATTATTTCTTAGAACACTGATGGCAACCAGCCTTGAATAAAATCTAATGGAAAAAGGAATATCTTTTCCTATGCCTTTCTTTTGAATATAATAATTCTATAGGAACAAATGGAGAAACGACACTGTTCCCAAACTGTGTAGACTACGCGGCAAATCATAAGCTTTGTCATTTTCAGGAAAAATGAGTTTAAATTCAAGTTTGTATTTTTTTCTCTCCATTTGTTTTTTCCACACTCTGTGAAACTTTTGTACCTTGAGGGAAAACAAGAAAGAAAACTCTCAAATTTCTGCTCTTCAAACCTAAATATGTAAAAACTCAGGACTACACAAAGGCCTTAGAAGAGTATATGATGCTGACATTATGTTTTCAATTGATGACTTGAAAAACAATTCAGGACAACTTTCAGTGCCTAAAGGTCTCTAGGAATCAGGAAATCCATTACTTTCCCAGGTAATCTTGTCCAGCATTTTCAAGCTCCCTTTCATCTTTGAGAGTATCTCCATCTGCAGTCCCATCAAGCCCTATTTAGGGAGTACTGGGGTGGGTATTTGGCACAATGGTTATGACAACACTTGGGACTCTCACACTCCATAATAGAGTGCCTGAGTTCAAGTCCCAGCTTTCAGCTAATACATACTTTGGGAGGCAGAAGGTAATGGCCCAGGTAGTTGGTTCCCTGCTACACACATGGGAAACCTGGACTGAGTTTCCTGGTTCCCAACTTTAGCCTCTGCCAACCCATGGCCATGTAGTCATTTGATGAATGAGCCAGAGATGAGAGATTTCTCGCTCTTGCTCGCTCTCTCTCTCTCTCTCTCTCCCCCTTTCCCTCTCCCTTTCTCTCTCTCTCTCTCTGCCTTTTAAATAAATAAATTTTTTAAGAATTGAAAAGAAATCTAGACGGTTCTCCTAGAATCTCATCACCAACACATGGTATCTTTTACTAGAAGGCTGATTACTCAAAGAGAAATGGCAGGCATTACAGGAGACTCCACCTGTTCCATTTCTGACTTGCTATATTTTTTGTTGAATGTAATCAGGCACATCTATATACAAAACATACAAGTGGTAGAGGTTTTAAAAATGAAATCTAGAGCTAACTGGACAAAGAGGTGTTTATGTCTTAAACAGGGAGGCTTCACTTCACTGGCCAGGACTGAGTCTACCCTTATAGAGAGTGATGATTTTTTTTTTTTTTTGCAGACAGAACATATTCCCAAAATGAGAAAAGTTTTTATGATAAATTGGGCTGAGATGTAATCTATCTAAAATCTTTGGAAATTTAGTGATAAGCCAATACATTTCCTTACAATTCAAGCCAAATTAAATTATGATTATTTTTGCTATTGGGGGAAAAGAAGGCCTTCTAACTGTCCTATCTCATATTCCTAAATATGCCTGCACCTCTGTTTCTTGGTTTATCAACATTGGGTGCTATCTAAAAACCTGTCCCATGATGGATGAACATTCAGATGTCCTTCACGTCCCCTTTTAGCTCCTCTTGGTCACCTTTAAGGCTATAAATACCACTCCAACACCTTTATTTTTTGTTCTATCAACTACCCTTTATTGCGCTTTGTAAAATGAATACATTATCTCCACAAGCAGTCCACGCAACAATTCTGCACTTCACTTTGTACCTTCTGTCATCCAGACTTTTGCTTGGTCAAAATTGATAACATTTGGAGGAGGATGCTGCAGCACAGTGGGTTAAGCTGCTGCTTGGGACACCTGCATTGGGTGTCTTACACAGTAGGAATTTGTTTCTTATTGCTCTGGAGGCTAAGAAGTACAAGGTCAAGGTGCCAGCAAATTTGGTTCTTGGTGGGGGCCTTCTTTCTGATTTGCACGGTGCTGTATTCTCACTGTGTCCTCACAGAGAAGAGAGAAAGCCTCTTCCTTTAGCTCTTCCTGTCCTTAGAAAACCACTAATTCCATGAGGGCTCCACTCTTATGACCTCATCTGAACCCAGTTACCTCTCAAAGGCTCTTCCTTCTAATAATGTCACTGTGGAGGTTCTGGATTCACCATATGAATTTGGGGGAACACAAACATGCAGTGTATAGCTCTACGACACCATGTACATGGCAGAAGCAGTAATCACTAGGGTTACATTTCCTTCCTGCCTGCCTTTTGTTTTTCCTGGATTTTCTACTTGCCTTTATTTTTGTTCTGTACTTATATAAATAATGCAGGACACTTCCCTATATCGCTATTTATATTTTCTCCATAGTTATCTTTTTAAATACTTTTCCATTTGCATGTATCTTTGTGTACATATAGAGTTTTACTTGGTGATTTTTTTTAGAAATAGTTTTTCTTAATGTTTATTTATTTATTTGAAAGGGAGAGAGAGAGAGAGAGGGAGATCTTCCATCTCCTGATTTACTACCCAAATGTTTGCATTACCAGGGCTAGGCCACACCAAAACCAGTAGCTTAGAACTCCATCTGGGTCCCCCATGTGGGTGGCGGGAACCCAGGGACTTGGGTCATTCTCTGCTCCCTCCCAGGATATGCATTAGCAGAAAGCTGTATCAGAAGCAAAATAGCCAGGACTTGAACCAGGCACTCCAATATGGAATGTGAGCATTTCAGGCTGCCCCATAACACCCACCTCTGGTTTTGTTTTACCTAAGTGTTATAATACTGTACATATGATTCATTCAGTTGATTTTTTTCACTTTACAATATGTCTTGGAGACTTTTCTATATCAGAAAAATATACCTACACTTATTTACTCTCATTTAACTACTATCAAGTATTTGGCATGACTGTATCACAGGTTTGTTCATTTTGAAATCCATATGTTTTTTCTTCATAATACATATTTTCATTCACTTTTTGAATACCCTTCATCTGTATGAATTTCAAAAAAGCTGCACACCAAAATAAAATTACCTTTTAATTCCATTTTCTAAAATGTTTTGAAGTCCCCTCATATTTGATATGAATATTTTATTCTGGCCTCTTGTTTTTTCTTTTACTTTGGATTTGGTATGCTTTATAAGAATAAAGTCTTGGCCGGTGCTGCGGTTCACTTGGCTAATCCTCCACCTGTGACGCTGGCACCCCGCGTTCTAGTCCCGGTTGAGGTGCCGGATTCTGTCCCGGTTGCTCCTCTTCCTGTCCAGCTCTCTGTTGTGGCCCTGGAATGCAGTGGAGGATGGCCCAAGTGCTTGGGCCCTGCACCCACATGGGAGACCAAGAGGAAGCACCTGGCTCCTGGCTCCGATTGGCGCAGCGTGCCGGCCGTAGCACACCAGCGGTGGTGGCCATTTGGGGGGTGAACCAGCGGAAAAGGAAGACCTTTCTCTCTTTCTCTCTCCCTCTCACTCACTGTCTAACTCTGCCTGTCAAAAAAATAAATAAATAAAGTCTTTATATTTTTGACAGAATAAATCAGAATTACGTTTGAAGAATATAAACAAAATCTTACAAAATTTGGTGACTGAAATTTAATAACTTAGTAAATTCCAAACCGCATAAACTCAAACTAAATATTACCTAGATATATCATATCCAACTATTGAAAACCAAAAGTAAAGAACACATTTGAAAAACACCCAGAGAAAATAATAAATGATACATTATATGTAGAGAAGCACTGATTCAAATGACTGGTAAGTTCTCATTAAGTATATAAAGAAAAGAAATTAGTGGAACAATATATTTAACATGCTGCCAAGGACTGTAAAACTTATCACCTGTACAACAGTAAAAATAATCTATGATTTTCTAAATTGTTTGCATTGGCATCTTATCCATGTGCAGCCAAGCTTCTGACTTGTAACTGTATTTAGATAAACCTCCACAACTGGAATGTTTTGTTTGTTGGTTTGTTTGAAAGGCAGAGTTTCACAGAGAGAGGAAGAGACACAGAGAGAGAGAACCTCCAACCCCTGGTTCATTCCTCAAATGGCTGCAATGGCCAGGGCTGGGTCAGGCTGAAGCCAGGAGCCTGGAACTCTATCTGGGTCTCCCATGCGGGTGACAGGGCATAAGCACTTGGGCCATCCCCCACTACCTTCCCAGGCACATTAGCAGGGAGCTGGGTCAGACAGAATTAGAGCAGCCAGGAACCAAACCTATGAAGTCTTTATTTTTAACTAATCAAGTTTATCAATTTTTCCTGTAAAGCTTGTTATATGCTAGAGTGTAAGTACATCTTATTTTAGAAGGCCTTCCCTACTCCATGGTCAATTATGCTCTCCTCTGTGATTGTTGGGTGTGTGTGTGTGTGTATGTGTGTGTGTGTTTGCTTTAGAGGCTCTTTCTTTTCAGTGGTTATAAATACTTTTCTGTATTCTCATTGGATGATTTTATAGCTTTGGAGTTCTGTAAAGATCCCTTTAATCCATCTGGAATTTGGTTTTGCAAATGGAATCTAGTTGTGATTTAGCTTTACTTGCCTTGATTTTACAGCACTTACTTAAAAATTTATTATACTAAATATTTAAGTAACAAAATAATACTAATTAAATTTATGATAAATACTATTTATTCAAATACTATTGAATTTTGTACTGTACTAACTAGTATTAGTTCTCATATGTAGACAGATTTGTTTCTACAGTTTTCCTGCTACCTTCATTGACCTATTTATCTCTTTTTATGTCAAAATCATGCAGTTTTAATTGTTTTAGTGCTATAGATTTTTATATTTGATAAGGCAAGTTCTGATAACTTTTTTTAAGTGATATAGTTATACTGAATATCATTCTTGCTGCAAAACAAGTAAGAATTAATGCTATATAACATTGATTTATTTTCAATTTAAAAATGATATTTTAGGGGCTGGCACTGTGGCACAGCAGGTTAAGCCACAGCCTGTATCCATAAGAGTGCAGGTTCAAGTTCCTGCTGCTCCTCTTCCAATCCAGCTCCCTGCTAATGTGCCTGGAAAAGCAGCAGAAGATGGTCCAAGTGTTTGGGCCATTGCTACCCACTTGGGAGATCTGGATGGAATTTCTGGCTCCTGGCTCTGGCCTGGCCCAGCCCTGGCTGTTGCAGTCATTTGGGAAGTGAACCAGCACATGGAAGATCTCTCTCTCCTCTCTTTGTAACTCTGCCTTTTAAACAAATAAATAAATCTTTTTAAAAATAATATATTTTTAATGAGTTGATAAGAAAGTCACAAAAAAATACGTAAGTCAAATGAGTGAGAGGAGAAATCCAGTTGGAATTACAGCTGCTTTGTGATAAACCTTTTATGATCTTAAGCTTCCATTTTCACTCTTGCAAGCATAGAAGTCTTTCTAAGGTGAGGAAAATGGGTAGGAGACCTATGCTCAGACACAAGATGCCAGACAAAGAGGTAGAAAAACCCAGTCTGCAGAAAAGTATAGTAAGCAAACTTGCCACTTCCACCTTGGTGGGTAGAAGGTGAAATAAAAATATCACCTGAAAATGCAGAACCACAAGCTAGTCTTCATGTTGGTTTGTGACCTGAATTCACACAGCCTATATTTTCTGAGAAACCTCAATCTGATAATTTATTTTTAAATGATTCTATAGTGAATATAACATTGATACCAAAACCTGACAAAGATTGCACAAAGAAAGAAAACGACAGACCAACCTCACTTATAAATGTTAATGTAAGAACCAGCATTGTGACACACAGGTTAAGCCAATGCTTGCAACGCTTGCATCCCATATCAGAGTGTTGGTTCAAGTCCTGGTTTCTCTGCTTCCAATTCAGCTTCCTGCTAATATGCCTGGGAAGGCAGAAGAGGATGGGCCAAAGGTTTGGGCCCCTGCCACTCATGTTACCACCCATGTGGGAGACCAGGATGGAGTTCCTGGCTCCTGGCTTTTACCTGGCCCAGCCCCAGTCATTGCAACTATTTGGGGAATGAAACAGGGGATGGAAAATTTCTCCCTCTTCTCCTCCTCTTTCTCTCCGTCTCTCTCTCTGTCACACTGCCTGTTAAATAAGTAAATAAATAAACCTTTAAAAATATATCAAGGCAAAAACTTCAAAAATGTTAGCAAGCAGAATCAAGGGGCACATTTAAAATAATAACAAAGCAATGTTTGTCCTATGAAGGAAAGGTGGTTCAATTTTGGGAATGTCTATATATTAAATCTGAAGAAAAATGCTATGAGCTCAACTTACAGTAATAAGGATTTGGATAAAAGTAAAAACCATCTCATGACCTTAAAAACAACCCTCATACAACATAAATAGATGATAACTTCCCTAACACATATTTATTAATCTAGAAGCCAGAATTAATCTTTTCCTTAAAAAAGATTCATTTTATTTATTTGAAAGGCAGGATTACAGAAAAGAGTGGGAACAGAGAAAGGAGGAGAGGGAGGAGGGGGGTAGGGAGAGGGAGATGGAGAGGGAGAGAGAGAGAGAAATATCTTCCATCCACTGGTTCACTCCCCCAAATGGCTGCAATGGCTGGGGATAGGCCAGTCTGAAGCCAGGAGCCAGGAACTCCATCCTGGTCTCCCACATGGGTGGTAACATGAGTGGCAGGGGCCCAAACCTTTGGCCCATCCTCTTCTGCCTTCCCAGGCATATTAGCAGGAAGCTGAATTGGAAGTAGAGAAACCAGAACTTGAACCAACACTCTGATATGGGACACAAGTATTGCAAGCAGTGGCTTAACTCACTGCCCCTTAACTCACTGCCCCATAGCACCAGCCTCCTTATTTTCAAATGATATCTATATTTAAGAGAATAAACTAAAAAAAAATCACTACAGGTAATAAAAAAAAAGCCAGTAAATTAGAGAATGAAATTCATTTATAATACTGACTGACCTTCTTATGTAAATTCCAGTTCAAGAATAAAGTAGACAAAAAGATCACATTTGGAAGAGCAAAAACAACAACAGAGATAAACTAGGGGCCGGTGCTATGGCATAATGGATAAAGCCGCTGCCTGCAGTGCCGGCATCCCATATGGGTGCCGGTTCTAGACCCAGCTGTTCCACTTCCCATCCCACTCTCTACTATGGCCTGGGAAAGCAGTAGAAGATGGCCCCTATCCTTGGACAGCCGCACCCACGTGGGAGACCCGGAAGAGGCTTCTGTCTCTTGGCTTCAGACTGGCTCAGTTCCGGCCATTGTGGCCATCTGGGGAGTGAACCAGCTGATAGAAGACTTTCTCTCTCTCTCTCTCTCTCTTTCTGCCTCTGCCTCTCTGTAACTCTGCATTTCAAATAAACAAATCTTTAAAAAGAGAGAGAGAAACTACTCAAGAATAAACTTAATAAGAAACATATAACATCTCTATAAGGAAAGTTTCAAAACACAACTGTGGGGTACAAAAGTTGAACTGAAAGACTGAAAGAGTCAATCTTCCTGTTCTCTCCAAGTCAATTTATAAGTTTAACTTCACCTTAATAAAGATACCAATGTTTTTCCTGGAAATAGATCATTTGTTTTCTTTTTTTTTAAAAAAAAGATTTATTTATTTTTATTTGAAAGTCAGAGTTACACAGAGAGAGGAGAGGCAGAGAGAGAGAGAGAAAGGTCTTCCATCTACTGGTTCACTCCCCAGCTGGCCGCAACAGCCAGAGCTGTGCTGATCCAAACTCAGGATCCAGGAGCTTCTTCTGGGTCTCCCATGTGGGTGCAGGGGCCTAAGGACTTGGGCCATCTTCCACTGCTTCCCCAGGCCATAGCAGAGAGCTGGATTGGAAGTGGAGCAGCCGGGTCTCGAACCAGCGCCCATATAGGATGCAGGCAATTCAGGCCAGGGCATTAACCCACTGTGCCACAGCACCAGCCCCATCATTTGTTTTCTAAATTGATTTATAAAAAGTTAGCAATAGTATCCAGAAAAACTATGAAAATGAAGAGCAACATGGTGGAGTTACCGTAATCAAATATTAAAACACATAGAAGGTTGCAGTGGGGGCCTAGCAGTCATAGAACACACATCCTTCCCTGCACACACTTAGTGCACAGGCACTGCACTTGCTGAGTGCAGACTCTGCTCACCGCACTCAGACCCTACATCCCCGGCAGGCACCGTGATCACAGCCCTCACCGCACACACTCTGTGCTTTCTGCAAGCACTCATGCATTGTGCTCCCTGTAGCCGCTGCAGTCCCTGCTCACTGTATGCCCTGCAACCACGGTAGTCACAGCTGGCACTATGCACACTGGACACTGCACTCTTTGCACATAACACACCGTACACACTAAGCATGGTATGATGAGCCTACTTCACACTTCACATGCCCTGGGCAGCACCACTTTCCAAAATTAAGAGTATGTACTCCTGGGCCAGCACTGTGGCATAGCAGATAAAGCCACGGCCTGCAGTGCCGGCATCCAATATGGGTGCCAGTTCAAATCCCGGCTGCTCAACTTCCATTCCAGCTCTCTGCTATGGCCTGGGAAAGCAGTAGAGGATGGCCCCAAGCCCTTGGGCCCCTGCACCATGTGGGCGACATGGAAAAGGCTCATGGCTCCTGGCTTTGGATTGACTCAGCTCCAGCCATTGTGGTCATCTAGGGCGTGAACCAGCAGGTGGAAGACCTCTTCCATCTCTCTCTCTGCCTCTCTATAGCTCTGCCTTTCAAATAAATAAATAGATCTTTGAAGAAAAAAAGTTCTCTGGGTTAAAAAAAAGAGTATGTTCTCCAACATAATGGGATAAGATCAAATGTACTTTTCATTAATGTGAACTCCACATGTTGCACTCACAACAGTTCTGTGTTTACTCCATCCACTGCCTGCACTTGCTCACTGCACACTGCATCCATCACACATACTGCAAGTAACTGCACTCACTGTGTGCACTGCAAGCGCTGTGTACTGATTGCTCTACAAGCACTGTAGTCACTGTGTACACGGAACACTCTACCTTCTTTGCACATAACCCACTGCACTTGAGTGTAGTCTGTGCAGTGGTTTGCATGCAGTGAGAGTAGTGGTTGCAGTGAGCACAGTGCGTGCAGTGCAATGAAGCATGATGAGCACACTTCGCATGTCACGTCCAGATGCGGATGAGCCTGTATCTGGCTTTCGGAGTGTGGGAGACTCTTTCTTCTGGGTGTCAGCAGCCTCCTCTTGGACCCACTGTCTTGGAGCAGAAACCTCTGCATGACACAAATTAGGAAGTGTAGAGATGTAGAATGGTTAAGATCCCCCTTCCAGAGTATATCGGGTTGGATAGTGTTATCCCCGAAATGTATGTTCACCACAGCCTTACTTGGAGATAGTGTCCTAACAGATGTAATCAAGCTAAGATGAAATCATACTGGATTAGGACTGGCTCTAGTTCCATTATAACTGATGTCCTTATAAAAAGAAGGAAATTTGAGACACAAACACGTGGGGGCGAAGGCCATGTGAAGACAGAGATTAGAATGTGTCTATAAGCCAAATAACACCAATGTGCCAGCAACCACCAGAACTAGGAAAGGTAAGGCTCTTTCCCAGGGCCTTGAGAGACAGCATACCCTGTGGCATTTTTAATTTTACTTCAAGCCTGCAAAACTATGAGAAAATAAATTATGTTGTGTAAGCCACCAGTAGCCTTAAGAAACCAATAAACTAAGTAACCCTACCAATCACTCTTGGCTCACTCTCCCACCCATTTCCATATTTCTAATCTAACTTTAAGATTCTCAAGTCCATGAGAATCCTGTAGATGACAAGTTGACCCCCTCCAACCTCCTTCAATCAAGAAAAAGAAATTACTACAAGAAAGACTTTTTTTAAAATGATATTTATTTATTTGAGAGGCAGAGCTACAGACAGAGAAAGCAAAAGACAGAGAGAGAGGTCTTCCATCCACTGGTTCACTCCCCAAATGGCTGCAACGGCCAGAGCAGGGCTGATCTGAAGCCAGAAGCCAGGAGCTTCTTCCACATCTCCCACGAGGTTGCAGGGATTCAAGGACTCGCAGCTATCCCAGTCCATCAGCAGGGAGCTGGATCGGAGTGGAGCAGCATGGGATGCTGGCGCCACAGGTGGATGTTCAGCCCACTATGCCACAGCACTGCTATGGACAGACTTCCTGCTTAATGCCTACTATGGTTTATGTAGGACATTACCCCCAAACTCATGCAGACAGTTAAGTCCCAAAGTCATGGACTGATGATAGTAGGAGGTGGATATTTGATCCAATTTTGACATTTAGCAGGCCGTCTTAAGGGGGGTCCTAGGTCATGGGAGGCCTGCCCTTGGAAAGCAGCTCTCACATTAGGTTTGGTTATAAAATGCCTAAATCAGGCCTAGTGGTTCTCTCTACTTCCTAGCTTACCATGTATCCTTCCTCTTATTTTTCTTTTACCTTTATTTTATTTATTTGAAAGGCAGAATTACAGAGAGGGGAACAAGCAGAGAGAGAGATTATCTTCCATCCTCTGGTTCACTCCCCAAATGTGATGGCTATAGCCGGGCCAGACCAAAGCCAGGAGCCCAGAGCTTCTTCCAGAACTCCCACAAGGACGCAAGGGCCCAAGGACTGCCATACCCTGCCATTGCCCATCCTCCAATGACACCAGATGGCTGAACCAACAGAGGCAGCTCAATCTTGAATTACAAGGCTCAAAATTGTGAGGTTTCCTTCATAAGTAGCTTGTCTTAGATATTTTGTTGACTACCAGAAAGCTGACAGGCCGGCGCCGTGGCTTAACAGGCTAATCCTCCGCCTTGCGGCGCCGGCACACCGGGTTCTAGTCCCGGTTAGAGCGCTGGATTCTGTCCCGGTTGCCCCTCTTCCAGGCCAGCTCTCTGCTATGGCCCAGGAGTGCAGTGGAGGATGGCCCAAGTGCTTGGGCCCTGCACCCCATGGGAGACCAGGAGGAAGCACCTGGCTCCTGCCATCGGATGAGCGCGGTGCGCTGGCCGAAGCGTGCCGGCAGTGGCAGCCATTGGAGGGTGAACCAATGGCAAAGGAAGACCTTTCTCTTTGTCTCTCTCTCTCTCTCTCTCTCTCACTGTCCACTCTGCCTGTCCAAAAAAAAAAAAAAGCTGACTAATGCAATGTCCTTGCTGTAGAAACTCAAAATTCTGCCCTACATATTAGATCACAATGATGCAGCTTTTCAAGTCTTGGTTTACTAACTAGAAAATGAGGATGATAGTATCACCTGCCCTAGTGTTACTCTGATGATCAAGAGAGATAATGCTGGTAAAGCCTCTTGCACAGGGCCTAACTCAGAGCTGGGGTTTTATACTTTTCTTTATGCAAAGTGCCTCACAGATAACATCAGTAACTCTGGTATACATCAAAAATGATACATGTCATCTCAACTTTGGGGCCAATAACTCTAATTCTATGACTATATCTCAAGAAAACAACACTAACTACAGAATCTTGTTTATGCTTGAAAAACATTCATCACAGTGATCCTGGCAACAATGGGTAAATGATTATGTAAATCTGCCTTTCCCAGCACTTGGATATTGGATGCTTCTAAAATGTTCATAGAAAATGGAGTTAAAATATGTTTATTTTGGTTAAAAAAATAGAAATCTATCCATATGAGGGGCTTTTCAAAAGGCTCACAAAAATGTTTTATAAAAAAAAAACTACACACAAATTTCAAAAATTTTTGCACCAAAATAAATTTATATTTTAAACCTATTTTTCCATGAACTTTTTGAAGTACTCTCATATTTATTACTATGCAAGTCTCCTTTTTTTTTTTTTTTTTGACAGGCAGAGTTAGACAGAGAGACACAGAAAGAAAGGTCTTCCTTCCGTTGGTTCACTTCCCAAATGGCCACTATAGCCGGTGCATTGTGGCCGGTGTGCTGCGCTGATCCGAAGCCAGGAGCCAGGTGCTTCCTCCTAGTCTCCCATGTAGGTGCAGGGCCCAAGCACTTGGGCCATCCTCTACTGCCTTCCCAGGTCACAGCAGAGAGCTGGACTGGAAGAGGAGCAACTGGGACAGAATCCGGTGCCCCAACCAGGATTAGAACCCGGTGTGCCGGCGCCGCAGGTGGAGTATTAGCCAAGTGAGCCACGGCGCCGGCCATATGCAAGTCTCTTTTATCAACTCATGTACAATCTTATAAAATGCTGTGGCATTTGAAAATATCAGTTTGTAATTTTACATTCCTTGGGGCCGGCGCTGTGGCATAGCAAGTAAAGCCGCCACCTGTAGTGCCGACATGTCATATGAGTGCCAGTTTGAGTCCTGGCTGCTGTGCTTCCAATCCGGCTCTCTGCTATGGCCTGGGAAAGCAGTGGAAGATGGCCCAAGGCCTTGGGCCCCTGCACCCATGTGGGAGACCTGGAAGAAGCTCCTGGCTCCTGGCTTTAGATTGTTGAAGCTCTGGCTATTGCGTCCCTCTCTGTCTCTCCTTCTTTCTCTGTGTAACCCTTTCAAATAAATAAATTTTAAAAAATTGCATTCCTTTTATTTAGGAAACACATGTATTACTTATCATTCACCAGGCACCATTCAAAATGCCACAAAATATTTAAAATATTAAATTTATAAATATTAACTCATCAATGTTTTAAAATTTACAAAATATTTTAAATAAAATAATATTAAATTATCTGAAAAATTAATTTAATATAACCTTCAATAATTCTATGTCATGACAAAATTTAGTTTCCTATTTAACATGTGACACATGCTTTATTAATACTAATATTAATAAAATTTATTAATAGTGTATTGAAATTGATACATAATCAAAAGCATAATTTGTGATAAACAAATGAAGGGGTTTATTGTGTTTAGTGTAGAGGCCAATCTCCATTTAATATAGACTGAAAGTAACTACTGGTATGGCATTAAAATGGACATAAAACTGTTTCCATTGCCCAAGGTTTAGAATTCTTGCATTTTGTTTTTTTAAAATTCATATTTTGTTTCAAAATGAAGAAATGAGAAAAATTTTAGACTGCCCTTTGCAAAAATATGTTTGGGAATGGAAATTGGGTGTGGATAATCATTATCCCCATGGAACGACTCGTTCTTCCCTTCCTCTTAACAAATTTTAACATGTCGAGACAGGTTTTGATGTTTCCTAAAACATTACAAAATGAATACACACACACATATCTAGTAAGAACTATTTCACCATGTTGTAAACCGTCATCATTATCTAGCTTGAGAATATTCTCTTCAACATTTTACTTTTTGAAGTAACAACACAGGCCATTGCTATCTTTGACAGCGTGAGTCCCCTGGCGTGATGTTTACGGATCCTCCAGAGAATCTCTAGCACCTAGGGGACCTCTCCCCAGACATGGAATGTTTTGCAGCCATTAAGCAAGATGCCCAGGAAGATGAAGTCTCATATGAAAAATGTTTATGATCAATGCCACAGGGGAACACAAGCTACTTGGTTCCAGGTATGCTACAGAAATTAAAGGAAGAACATTGAAACTAGTAGAAACACAATGTGCTGGATGGCAGAACTATGGTATATTTTAATAAAAATAACTCGCTGGGTGGTAGGCTTAGCAGGTATACTTCAACAAGAACATGCTGAATGGCAGCACTAGGGGCATATGTTTTCCTCTCCTCAACTTTGCAGAGATCTGTAGGGTGCTTGAGGTTCTTTCCTGGCTGAAATGACTATCTCTGACCTTTAGCCACCTTCTGCTCAAGTCAGCTTTGACTCAGGCCATCACAAAAGGACATGCTGACCCTCATGTACTCCACAGAGAGAAAGCTTGTTAAATGATTGGAAAATTACACAGGAACCTCTTTCTACCATTCACGTGGAAAAGGTAACTGCCATTGGCTTGCCTGCTGGAGGACAGCTCCTTTTAATGAGGTCCTTTTTGTACTTCATTAACCCACCTTGGATGGTCTTTAATTAGACCGAATTCTACTCATTACATACTTCTTAAGACTAAAGCACAGTGAATTCATATAATGGGCCAGACCAACTATTACAAGGTATTGGGAAGGATGTTGGCTTGGGAGTTTGGGAGGATTTTATTCTAACTTTAGTTGTCTAGCCTTGGGCAAGAATCCCTCCTTGAGCCTTTTCTTCCTTATCTGCACAATGGAGAAGAGACTGCTGACTTGTGTGGAACTCAGAGTAAAAGACAATCTGCTTTCTACAAGATTTCTGTATTTCTCCTAAGCAGGGATACTTAGAAAGGTATCTGACCATTGAAAATAAGAAAGGTATAGGAGAGAGAGAGAACTGGAGGGGGAGTCTTGAGAGACCTAAATTCTACTCCCAGCTCTGCCACTGGCCACTAGAGATCCTGAATTAGTCATTTCCTTTGTTCCTTTGTTCCTCTGTGAAACGAGGTGATGTGTCTCAGGCCCACTCCAACTACACGTTCTACTAATATGTGATCCTGTATCAGAGGCTGAGGGTTGTCTGTCAGCCTCCACCCAAGTCAGCAGTCTCATCTAAAGGGACTTCTTGGTTGTTCAACAGACCCAACAAAATGTTGACTTTTTAATCTTTTAATTCATTATCATGTCATCCAGGAAGTAAATCAGAAGAGAAAATCCAGATGAACATTCCCATTTAAGCCAGTTTCTTGAGACTGATATTTTAACAAACAATAAACTGATGAATCATAAGATGGCCTTGGGAAATATTAGACACTTAAATCTTCTCAACATTTTTCAGGAAATAGGCTGTAAATGGGGGAAGGAAAAAATGTAAATGTGTTCAAGATGGGGAAATGTCTTAAATAAAAATAACTGCATTTTACTTTTAAATTTTAAAAATCTCCTGAAAGAGTACTTGGGATGGGTACAAACATACTGTTAGTGTTGTGTTTTTTTTTTTTTTTCTCCTTAGATCCCACAGCTAGTTCTTCATTTGCTAAACAAAGCATTCTGGAGAATTTGCATCCTGGCTGTAGACCCAGGCAAGGAGGGCTGTTGCGATGGGTGACTTTTCCAGTCACGCTCTCAGTTTCTCAGTTTTCCTGATGGTTACATTCTGCCATGAAACCAAACACCATCACCAGGGCAAGCTGTGGGATCCAAGAATGAAGGTGGCAAAGCGTGTCTTCTGGCTCGACATCTGAATCTTCCTTTGTATGTGCCAGCTTTCAAAGGCTACAACTACATGCCTATTACAAGCTATTTATGAAAGAAGGTTTCTTTTAGCTCACGGTTCTGGGGGTTCACCATCCAAGATGGAGCAGCCCCTTTGGTCTGGTACCCTGCAAGGCCAGAGGATGGCAGAAGACTTGTGAAGAGGGGATCATGAGAGATGGAGAAGGTGCTCACTTGTGTCTGTGTGGGCTCTCTTTAAGATAGCCACTGTGACTCAATCACAGGCTCCACCCCAACACCTAATCCAATCCCATCCCTTCCTGAGGCCCCCAGCTTCAGTTGTCATCACTGGATTAAATTTCTACCACTAATCCGTTGACCATTAACACACGACTTTGGGCACCAAGCTTTAACACATGGGCCTTTGCAGGTCACCCTCTCAGTGGCTCTCAAAAGGTGCTCAACATAACTTTATTCCTTCCCCCACCTCCTTTTTTCAATCCTTCTGCCACTTCCTTTTGAATGTGAGATTCAAAAACCTTTCCCGGGACATATTTTCTAATTCTACTGTTCTTAGCTGTGATTGAGTGTATCCTACAGTGAGTTATATAGCTCCAGAGTTGCTGCGCTTTTATAGGAGTCAAAGGCTCAAACAGGTGGAGTAAATTTTCTCACCAGGATTATAGTCCCTGTGTTGAGGCAGTGTTGGGGTGTGAGAGGAACAGGTATTTATAGGGTTTATCAACCGTGGTTATATGGCAGATTGCTGCAACTACTCTGGCTAGCTAAAACAAATGATCCCTCAACAAGGAAAATAGGTACTTACCAGATTGTTTGAAGGGTTGTAAGAACAGCTAGGAAAGCTTCCAAGAATGACTCCCCAGAGCAAGATGGCAGAAGTGACCCTAAGGGAAGCTGGTCCTTCTGTCCCCACTTGGAATCAGAAGCTCTAGGATCACGTTTCTCCTGACACCCACAAAGCTGAGAACCAGACACTGAGATGCTTGCCACTGCTGTCACAGAGGAAATTAGCTCATCTCTCCATGTGTGCATCCCAGCGGAAATGACAGAAAACAGTGAAAGTTATGGCCTCTACATTATTCCTGCCTTCCAAGTGCCCAGGTGTGTTTTCCTGATGGACTCAGAACTCTGGTGCTAAAGGGGTGTGAGAAACAAGCAGTCCTTCTCTTTCCAACTGAAGCATTTAACAAGGTGCACTATAAGGGAGTTGGAAGGGCACTGAGTGGGCCTCGCTGTAATACTTGACACAGAGGAGAGAGGGAAAGCAACTTCATCTCCCCTGCGGTCCCTGAGGCTCATTCTCATATGCCAGTGCCAACTGTGAACACTGTCATGTGTATAAGAAGAATCAAGGCAGAACATAAGGCCCTATGGGTGGAGAGGACTCAAAGTATAGACCATTTCTGGCTTCCCAGAGCTTACATTGTCTCATCCGAGAAATAGAAACATAAAAGACCAACACAATTTTATATATCGTGCCTTTGAAAACAAAGGCACTAGAGAATGAAAATTTACATTTTTAAAAATCCTGTCTCAGGGTCGGTGCTTTGGCATAGTGTGCTAAGCCTCTGCCTGCTGTGCTGGTATCCTACATAGGCACCAGTTTTAGTCCTGGCTGTTCCTCTTCTGATCCAGCTCCCTGCTAATGGCCTGGGAAAGCAGTGAAGGGTGGCCCAAGTCTTTGGGCCCCTATACCCACATGGGAGAATCCAGAAAAAGCTCCTTGCTCCTGGCTTTGAATAGGCTCAGCTGCAGATGTTTTGGCCATTTCGGGAGTGAACAGGTGAATGGAAGACCTTTCTCTGTCTCTCCCTCTTTCTGCAAGTAACACTACTTCTCAAATAAATAAAATCTAAAAATAAAAAAAAGGCTGTCTTAGATGATATTAGATCCAATTCACAATATCTACTGAGGGCTGAATGAGTGCCAAGCAGGAACTCCATGCAGCCATACACACTTTCTCACTGACTCTTCATAACACAGGAATTCAGAATTCCAGAAGTACGAGATGGACAGAAATATAGATATCTTACTATATAAAGTATATCTTACTATATAAAGTATATCTTACTAGCAATATCATATAAAACAGTATAAACTGAGTGTGTGTGGAACCAACTCATTGATCTTCACTTGAGAAAGTAAGGGTTGAAGGAAAAGTATAGTTATTTAGGGAGGATGTCAGAGTTCCCAAGCTGGAAATGTGTGTGGAAATTTAAATATATGTCTAGCCCATGAAACTAGTTTTTAATTTAATAGTGTTGCAAAAGAATGTATCTGTCCTTGAGGTTCTGCCTAGTGGGTGTTGGGAGATGAGATGTGTGTGTTGGGGTAGGAGAGATTCTGTTTCAGGGGACACCGACGAGAAAAAAGATATTCTTTCATTAAAGAGTGAGCAGGAGGCCGGCACCGTGGCTCAACAGGCTAATCCTCTGCCTTGCGGCGCTGGCACATCGGGTTCTAGTCCTGGTCGGGGCACCGGATTCTGTCCTGGTTGCCCCTCTTCCAGGCC
Organism: Sylvilagus floridanus; assembly: GCA_949820135.1. Lineage (NCBI taxonomy): Eukaryota > Metazoa > Chordata > Mammalia > Lagomorpha > Leporidae > Sylvilagus > Sylvilagus floridanus. Next base: position 122,365,238 of record OX463227.1, on the reverse strand, counting down.
AGCTCTCTGCTGTGGCCTGGGAGTGCAGTGGAGGATGGCCCAAGTGCTTGGGCCCTGCACCCATATGGGAGACCAGGAGAAACACCTGGCTCCTGCCTTCGGATCAGCGCGGTGCGCCGGCCGCAGCGGCCATTGGAGGGTGAACCAATGTTAAAAGGAAGACCTTTCTCTCTCTTACTGTCCACTCTGCCTGTAAAAAAGTTAAAAAAAAAAAAAAAGAGTGAGCAGGAAAGCACTAACTCCCAGGCATGACAAGACACAAAGCCCAAGGCATGGAGGAGCTGATGGTCAGTGCTCTCTTACTAGAAGACAGAGTTGCTCTCTTGAGCAGCCAGTCTTAGGCCATGTCCTTGGTCAAGTAATGAGACAAAAGCATTTTTCAGAACCCTCTTGAGAAAATCAAAAGTCTTTTGGCCATGAAACAGGTAAGGATTTTATATTCTTAGGCAGATTTAATCTAAAATGGGTAGAAGAAGACTTCCTGGTTTTAAGAGGAAAATCGTGGCGCTGTGGTGCAGCGGGTTAACGCCCTAGCCTGAAGCATCAGCATCCCATATGGGCACCAGTTTGAGACCTGGCTGCTCCACTTGCAATCCAGCTCTCTGCTATGGTCTGGGAAAGCAGTAGAAGATAGCCCAAGTCCTTGGGCCCCTGTACCTATGTGGGAGACCTGGAAGAAGCTCCTGGCTCCTGGCTCCGCATCGGCGCAGCTCCGGCCATTGCAGCCAATTGGGGAGTGAACCATCAGACAGAAGACCTCTCTCTTTTTTTCTCTCTCTCTCTGCCTCTCCTCTCTCTCTGTAACTCTTTCAAGTAAATAAATAAATCTTAAAAAAAAAAAAAAAAGGGAAGATCGTGCCACCGGATGGCATGTACTATTTTCTTTTTTGTCATTTCTTTGATTATTATATTAATAGTAGTAAGCTCATTGTGTCTATTGAGATGCTCCCCTTACAATGGGGTTGTGACCCCAGAAACCCATATTAGTCGAATATTGTAAATTCAAAACATGCTCAATACACTCAGCCTACTGAACATCACAGCCAAGCAACACAGGCTGTTCAGTGTTGACTGTTTCCCCTCTTGAGTGCATGGCTTGCCACATCTCACTCGCCTGGGAAAATACCAAAATTCAAAAATCATGAGTCACAGACCATCATTTTAAATATTTTAAAATTTTACTTGAAAAGCAGAGAGACACAGACAGACAGAGCTTCCATTCGCTGATTCACTCCCCAAATACTGGCTAGCCCAGGCTGAAGCTGGAAGCCAGATACACAATCCAGGTTTCCCCCATGGGTGGCAGGAACCCAAAGGGCCCAAGCATTTAGGCCATCTTCTGCTGCTTTCCCAGGCACATCAGCAGGGAGCTGGATCAGAAGTGGAGCAGCAGGGACTCGAACCCTCACTCATATGGGATGCTGGTGTTGCAGGCGGTGGTTTGACCTGCTACACCACAACACCAGCCCCAAGATTTTTTCTATTATGTTGACTTTTGAGGAGGTGCCAAATTTTCTGTTTCTTGGGTATGTCAGCTCTTTCTTGGTAGAGCCTCATCAGCCGCAGAGCACCAGGAGTGAGCCTGAAGTCTGCCAAATCCCAGTTATTGACTCCATGTAGCAAGGGAGGGCACCCCAGGGGGAACTATGGATTTTGCTCCAAAGAGGATGGGCAGGAGCTTCCTTATAAAGTTCAAACCCCCAGAAGGATTCTAAGGGAAGTGGTTATCCACTCTGGACTGGTTGCTGTAACTGAGGGCTGGATACAATGAGGAGAAGTGAGGATGAGCTAAGGACTGGGTGCTTAGCAACCAGCAAAACGGCCTGAGGGTTGGTTGGAAAGCAGCAGTCACTCAAAGGGGCAGGACGGGGGAGGGTCTTCATAGCGTTACACAGCTGCTGCCTTGAGAACTCTGCAGCTGGCTTTATGATTCCGGTGTGCCCTTCTGGGGTGAGTTGACAGGGCTGCTTTTTTTTTTTTTCTTTCTTTCTTTTTTTTCAATCCAAACTGATTTTTCACTCACAAGTCCCAGACAGGGCTTGACTCTCACCAGCATGGAAGGATATATTTGTAATTTTTGATTGTGAACTTCTCCCAGCAGTAACTTTTCTTCTTGTGGGAGTTCCTGATGCTCCGGGGAAGTAACATTTTCTCCATGGAGAAGACCCATATGTTTGCTTCTAGAGAATGCCACGGGTGTCTGGGGCCCCTACTCCTTGGACCTGGTATAGGCCCACAGCTCAGATTTCTCAAGGATGACATTTTCCCCTTCATTTCCATGAACTTAGACAAATAATGAATTTCCTAACCAATTCCCAAATCCTGTGTAGCTTTTCTCTCCCTATTTAAGGGGAAAGAGTTCTTCAAGGCCTTAGATTTTATGCAGAGTCACCAAATATCACTTTTCTCTTCCTGTCCCCTTATAGGAATTAGCCCCGGCTCTAACTCCAGATCCCAGTTCTTCCAAGCTCCCATGAGATCTGTGTGGGTAACTCCTCCACCTCGGATGATTCTTTGTGTTCCCAACACTAAATTTATTTGGATTATATTTTATTCAGCACCTTCTCTGTATTTGTGATAGAACTAGGCCATCTTCACATTTGCTTGGTTACGTGGTCCTAATGACAGCATCTCAGTGGTGGGACAAATCTGGATTTAAATTCAAGAGTCTAAGTTTGTCTTTTCTATGACTTTGGTAAAGTCTCTTAAGCCTCCTTTTCCTATCTATAAAAGGAGAATAGTAATGCATAACCATTAAATGAAGTAGGTAGAAAATGTATAAAAAGATGGCCTGTAGGGTAGGTATTGGTATAGTATTTAAGATTCCCATGTCTCATATCAGAGTGCCTGGGTTCAATTTCTGGCTCTTGCTCTTCATTCTAGCTTCCTGCCAACGCAGATCCTTGGAAGTAGCAGCTGATGACTCCAGATGGAGTTTCAGCTCCTGGCTTCCCTAGGTCATTGTGGCCATTTAGGGTGTGAGCCAGAGGATGAAAAATCTCTCTCTCTCTCTTTCTCTCTGCAACTCTTTCAAATGAATCTTAAAAAAAAAAAAAAAAAAAAAAAACCAGAAAATCTGGCAGATATTATAAATAATGATTAGATTTTAAGTGATTAAATATGATGATGATGGTGAAAAATAGCTAGCACAGGGGCCGTTTCGGTGGTGCACTAGGTTAATCCTCCGCCTGCAGCATCCCATATGGGCACCAGGTTCTAGTCCCGGTTGCTCCTCTTCCAGTCCAGCTCTCTGCTGTGGCCTGGGAAGGCAGTGGAGGATGGCCCAAGTGCTTGGGCGCCTGCACCCGTGTGGGAGACCAGGAAGGAGCATCTGGCTCCTGGCTTCAGATCAGCATAGTTCTGGCTGTGGCAGCAATTTGGGGGGTGAACCAACAGAAGGAAGACCTTTCTCTCTGTCTCTCTCCCTCACTGTTTAACTCTATCTGTCAAATAAATAAATAGAAAAATAGCTCGCACATAATATTGTTCTAAGGGCTTTCCAAAATATTAACTCATTCAACCTTCACAAAATCCCTGTGAAGTAGGTACTGTTGATTTCCCCCCTTTACAGATGAGATGTTAGGAAACTTGTCCATGATCAATCAGCTGTTAGAGTGGCAGAGTTGAGATATAAACCCCAAAAATCCAGTTCCAAAACACTTGTACTAATCACTATAAACTCAAAACAATAGGACGCTGCTAAATAACAGGCAGATTTGAAGAAGGAGCCAAATCATACTTCTACAAATGAAGAACAGAGTCATTCATTCGTTCAGCAAATTTCTGTTGAATCCCTATTATATGCTAGACATACATAGGCTCTGGGAGTACTACAACGAACAAACTAGACAAAAATTCTTGTGCTGATGGAGTTTGCATTTTGATGAAAATGTATATAATAAATATATAGCATTTTAGGTAGACATAAATGCTAAAGAGAGGAAATAAAGTAGGGAAGCAAGTGTGAAACGTCAAGGGGGAGAGGCTGAAATTTCAGATAGGGTGTCTGAAAAAGTAATTTTTATTCACTTTCTAAAGTGAGAGAACAAATTAAATGGGTGTGGAGGGAAAAGGAACCGGCAGAGAGAAGGGCCTGGGGAAGACATGTCTAATGGTATTAAGTAACAGCATGGAGCCGGCGTGGCTGCTCAATAGGCTAATCCTCCGCCTTGCAGCGCTGGCACACCGGGTTCTAGTCCCGGTCGGGGCGCCAGATTCTGTCCTGGTTGCCCCTCTTCCAGGCCAGCTCTCTGCTGTGGCCAGGGAGTGCAGTGGAGGATGGCCCAAGTGCTTGGGCCCTGCACCCCATGGGAGACCAGGATAAGCACCTGGCTCCTGGCTTCGGATTAGCGCAGTGCGCCGGCAGCAGTGCACTAGCTGCAGGGGCCATTGGAGGGTGAACCAATGGCAAAAGGAAGACCTTTCTCTCTGTCTCTCTCTCTCTCTCACTGTCCACTCTGCCTGTCAAAAATAAAAAGTAACAGCAAGGAGGCTAACTTGCTTCATAGATGAGATCTATGAGAGAGAGAGACAGACAGTGAGAACAAGAGCGAGAGCGAGAGAGAGAGAGAGAGATGAATTCAGGAGGTAACGGGGAGGGGGTGGGGGGAGGGTCGTTGGATCATGCAGGGGTCTTCAGGTCACAACAAGGATTTTGGTTTTACTTCAAGTAACAAAGGAACCGCTGGTGGCTTCTGAGCACAGGGAAGTGGACATCTAACAGCAGCCATGTTGAAAACAGAATGTGAGTTTAGCTGTCAGGAGACTATTGCAATAATCCAGGCAAGAAATGATGGTGACTTGGACCAGCAATGAGAATTGTAAACAGTAGTCCAATTCTGGATTTAATGTTAGGTCAAACCCATGGTTTTGTAGTATTTTCAGCGTGAGACAAAGGAGGAGTTACCATCTGTAGTAGCAGAAGTGCCATCCAATGCAAGAGGAAAAACTGCAGGGTTTGGGAATTGTGATCCGGTGACTGGTCTCTAAATTCCCCAGTGGAGATGTCTCACAGCCAGCTGGGTACATGGGCCAGGGTTGTGCAGGAGAGGGCTGAGCTAGGGATATAAACTTGGGAGTGATCAGCACATCTATGGTGTTTGAAGTCACAAGACTCATGACTTCATCTGGAAAGTGGTTTAGATTGTGAAAAAGAGAAGTCCAAGGACAGAGCCCTGGGGACTTCATCACTGAGACGCAGGGAAGATGAAGAGGAACAGCAAATGAGACTGAAACACAGCAACCAGAAATACAGGAAGAAAACCCACTGAGTGTAATGGTGTCTTCCAAGCCAAATGAAGGAAGTTATCATGTTGTAAAAGTCAATAGATGGGTTAAAGGGAAAATTATATCCAGATGAAGACAAAATTAGCCAATCCAAAGACAGGATAACTAAAAAAGTGATGAAGATAAATAAAGGACAGAATGAAGAGACTCAACATGCATCCAAGGAGTGTCTCTAAAGAAAAAAATGGATAATGTGGAAATGTGATGTTTAGAGAGAACTGTGTGAGAGCTTTCTATAATCAAAATTAGAAAGACAGGAGAGTCACGGGTTGGGCTCTTTGGGAAGAAGACCAAGGCAGAGATGAGCACGCAGCTATCTTATCTGGCATCGGCACTGGTGGAAGGGATGGAGGCAGGCCCCAGCAGAAGGAGAAGGCGAGCTGTGAAGCAGTCATGACAAAGACATCAGCCAACCTCAGAGGAAGAATGATTAAACATTCTGACTTGCCCAGGATGTGGCAATTACAATACTAAAACCAGAACAGTCCCTCCCAACCGGGGATGTATATGTGTTGACTTACCATGGAGAACTCTGAAGCTAAGATGGAACTTCAGAATTGTCCTACGAGCAGGCAAGAGGACTAGCTCTCAGTCCTGCTCCATCAAACAGACTGTGCTTGGGCAAGAGTGTGACCTTGTGGCCCAAGCACTGCTGTTCCCCTGAGGGCAGTTCCTGGAGAGGGCTCACCCCTGAGCCCTACTCCCAAGAGCAGTTCCAGCTTCCAGTATGTGGAGGATTAGCTCCTTCAGACCTAAAGAGGGGTTTGGGAAGTGCAGGGCAGGTTCTTCCATAATGAGTCTTCTTTATTGAAGTGGCAAAATAAGTCATGAACAGAACACATCAATACAAATGCACACCTAGACACGCAATCACACCAGCAGAGCAATGCACACAGTGAGGAGATAAATCCAACTAAATTAGAAACACAGACTGTCTACAGAAGAATGGTAATTACTGAGAGCAAACTTCTCATCAGCAATAATAAATGCCAGAAGAAAATGAGCCAATATCCTCAAGGTACTGAAGGAAACTGGAATTCCACATTCAGCTAAATCATGTTTCTTGAGGGAGCACAAAATCAGCTACATTTTTCAGAGTTCACTTCTTACTGATGTTCACTGAAAGATCTCCTGAGGATATTGAAGATAGGAGTGGGATACAGAAGCACTTGCGACCCATTAGTAGGTTGGTAATCTAAAATCCCGCAAACATGGACTATTAGAAATTACTAATGTGTGAGGGTATCTCAAGACAAGATGGGGGCCAGCGCCACGGCTCAATAGGCTAATCCTCCGCCTGCAGCGCTGGCACACCAGGTTCTAGTTCTGGTTGGGGCACCGGATTCTGTCTTGGTTGCTGCTCTTCCAGGCCAGCTCTCTGCTGTGGCCAGGGAGTGTGGTAGAGGATGGCCCAAGTCCTTGGGCCCTGCACCCCATGGGAGACCAGGATAAGCACCTGGCTCCTGGCTTTGGATCAATGCAGCGCGCCAGCCGCGGCAGCCATTGGAGGGTGAACCAACGGCAAAGGAAGACCTTTCTCTCTGTCTCTCTCACTGTCCACTCTGCCTGTCAGAAAAAAAAAAAAAAAAAAAAAAAGACAAGATGGGAATGCATTTTAGAAAAAACTAACACAAAATATGGGGTGGAGGGAAAGGAATTAAGTCTTTATAAGACCTTGTATTTTTTAGGAGGATAGTGATAACAAATATTTGCATACATTGTTAGTCAAGAATGCATATTAGGGTGTTGTGGTGCAGTGGGTTAAGTCATCACCTGCTACACTGTCATCTCATATAGAGCGTCAGTTTAAGTCCTATCTCCTCAACTTCCAAACCAATTCACTGCTAATGTGCCTAGAAAAGCAATGGGGGCTGGCGCCACGACTCACTTGGCTAATCCTCCGCTTTGCAGCGCCGGCACACCGGGTTCTAGTCCCAGTCGGTGCACCGGATTCTGTCCCAGTTGCCCCTCTTCCAGGTCAGCTCTCTGCTGTGGCCCGGGAGTGCAGTGGAGGATGGCGCAAGTACTTGGGCCCTGCACCCCATGGGAGACCAGGATAAGTACCTGGCTCCTGGCTTCGGATCAGCACCGTGCACCAGTCGCAGCGCGCCGGCTGTGGCGGCCATTGGAAAGTGAACCAACGGGAAAAGGAAGACCTTTCTCTCTGTCTCTCTCTCTCTCACTGTCCACTCTGCCTGTCAAAAAAAGAAAAAAGAAAAAAAGAAAAGCAATGAGAAATGGCCCAAGAACTTGGGCCCCTGGCATCCAGATGGAGTTTCCAGCTCCTGTCTTTGCCTGGCCCAGTCCAGGCTATTGCAGTCATTTGAGGAGTGAACCAGCAGATGAAGATCTCTTTCTCTCTGTCTCTCCCTCTCTCTGTCACTCTGCCTTTCAAATAAATATAATAAGCCTTAAAAAAAAACCATGTTAAAATTTGAAGTGTAATTCCTAAGAGAGTAAAAATAAAATACATAACTTATAAACCAGTAGAAATAAAAGGGAGGGGAACAACACAATCTCACTAACACAATAGAAAGAAGTAAAAGAAAAAAAAAAAGCTTGGTAAAGAAAAAGCACAAAAAAAAAAAAACACCAAGGGAATTAAATCTAAATAGATCACTAATCCCAATACATTAAAAAGATTAAACCCATCTGTTAAAAGACAAAGATTCTTGGACTGAACCCTAAAACAAAACCCAATGGTTAGATTCTTCTTAAAGAGACAAAGCCGAAACATCATGATACAAGTAGGGAGAGAAGAATGGACAACAGGCAATTAGGTATGGAGGGAAAGCTGGTGTAGCAATATCACTACAGGTAAAAGTAGATACTATGACAAAAAGCATTGCTAGAAATCGAGTAGACCTTAGCTTCCAGCTAAAATGGAATAGCAGGGATTGGATTTATTCTTTCACTTGAAGCGACTAAAAAATTGGAGAAAATATTTGCAGCAGTCATTTTTAACACTTCGAACTCCAGGCAGCAAGTGAGAGTGATCCCTAAGAAGGAGAAACAAATGAGATGAGCCCAATGACTGTTCCAGTTTTGTGCCTGGAGAGAGTTTCCAGGCAGCACAGGGAGGGGGACTGTAGGCTGATTCTTGGTCTGGCTGAGTTGAGAGAGAGCTGGGAGTCTGAGAAAGCCAAAACCCCTGGAGTTTGCACCCAGCACTGGCGAGGAGAGAGCTGCACACAGGAGACACAACTGCGGGGGACTTCTCTGAAGTCTTCAGCAAGAACTCCTGGTCAGCACAGAAGTGTGAGGCAACTGCCCAAGGATAGGGAAAGAATGACCCAAATGCAGCAGGTGGAACAATACAGGCAGATGATACATGGCTAGGAATAGCTGTACTCCCATCAGACAGAGTGGAAGGGCTCATACTCCATGGGACATAGAGTAATCAAAAGGGTATTCTCTTAAAAGTTGAGAAAGATCAGTGCAGATGGCTACTCAGGTCCCATGTAACAAAGTTTAAAAATAAAATCTAAAAACCTATTTAAAGGATCACACTGCTTCCAAGGAATTTAACTATGTTCCAGAACAAAGCCCAAGAATACCTGGGGGCAGGTATTGACACAGCGGTCAAGCCTTCCCTATCAACACCCACATCCCATATCAGATTGGCTGAGTTCAAGCCTCAGCTCCACCCTCCATTTCAGCTTCCTGCTACTGAGTGCCCTAGGAGGCAGAAGATAAAGCTAAACTACTTTAGTCCCTGTCACTCACATGGGAGGCCCATTCTGAGTTCCCAACTCTTGCCTTTGGCCTGGTCCAACAATGGCTATTGCAGACATTTAAGAAGGAAAACAGCAGATAGGAGATCTCTCTCTATCTATCTCTCTCTTCCTTTTAAAATTTATAGAAAAGAATATTCACAAAAATACAGAACATCCATCTTCTAACAATGTAAAATATACCATGCCTGCATCCAATTAAAACTTAACAGGCATGCAAAGAAATGGAAAATTATAACACATTGTTCCCTTTATATAAATATAAAATTTTTAAGAGCTCACAGCCTAAAAAAAGAAAATTATAACACATAAGGATAAAAATCACTTTATAGAAATGTATTCAGAAATAAGACAGATGACACAATCATTAGATAAGAGCATTAAAATTTATTATAACTTTTGTGACTATATTATAATATTGTAAGTATAATCTTATGCTCAAGAAGGTAGAGGAATGATGGAGTCTGTTAAGTAGAGACATGGGAAATACAAAAAAGACCCAATTTAACCTCTAGAGTTGAAAGCTATGATTTCTGAGCTGAAATTTCACTGGATGGAAAGAACAGCAGATTAGACCCTGCAGGAGATAAAAGAACTCATCAGAAAGTTACAACAATCCTGAACTACTTTGCACCTCACAAGAGAACTGCGAAGTGCATTAGGCAGACATTGACAGATGGAGAGAATTTGGTAATTTTACAACTATAATGAGAGATTGTAATTCTGTTTTATCAAAATTTAAAGACAAAAAGCAAAAATTTAAGTAATAAACAAATAGACATATAAACTAAAAATACAAATTCCAAATCATTACAAATGGGCATTAAAGTTCATATAGACCCATGTATTCAGACTTTTATAATTTACCATGGGCTACTTGAGGGAAGGAACTGTGTTCTGTCCAGGACTGAATCCTCAGAGTCCAGCATGCAGCATGCTGTTTTAGATAGTAAATATGAATAATTTTAATTGTAAATTTAGTAGCAAAAGCATTAGTATGTCTACAGAAGTCTTAAATGCACAATTAACAATCTTGAATTGATGAATCTATATAGAACTGTACCCAACAGAAAATACAGTGTGCATTTTTATTTCAAAAACATGTGAAACAACGATAAAGTTAACCATAGTTGTACAGTAACCATTAAACAATAAAAAAAAACCCTTGCTATCATGCTGTGTAGGACTGTCCAGCTACAGCTTATGGTTTTTTACTATGTAAGTAGTGAATTCACACTTTTAATGGTTCTTAGAAGGATAGTTACAATGATTGTTCTGCTTAGGAGGATGTTGAAGAAGGGCAATACTTCTCTCCTCCCACTCTTTGTATTGATAAGCTGATATCATTTCATAATCAAAGAATAAATTTGAGTCTTGATAATGTGGCAAAACAGCAGGAAGACATATGGGTCTCTAAACACAGGGTGTTCCAAGAGGGAATTCAACACAATCTCACAATGTAAGAATATGAGAATTCAGGCCAAGTCTCAGTATTGACCTTCACCTGACCGATAAGAGGAGGATAAGAATATTAACTGTAAAGTTACACTGCATTAACTGCATAATAGATGGAGATTCTATTCTCATGTCGTATGTTTCTATAATCTCCCTCTTCAAAAAGCCCATTCAAGTATTGCTCTAGTTAGATATCTGGATTGACTTAGTCTTCTGTGATAATAAGCAGGAGTCGAGTGAGGGCTCAAAGAGGATAAAAAAATCAGTCTTATGGAATATTGCTCACTTTCTTGATAATAGTTTTATTGATATATAATTTATATATCACACAATTCACCCATTTAAAATGTACAGTTCAATATTTTTAGAATATTCACAGTTTGAAGTCATCAATTCAATCAATTTAAGAATATTTTCATTACACTAAACAGAAATTCTGTACCATTGGCCATCACTTTCCATTGTCCCAACCGTAGGTATCCATTAATCTACTTTCTGTTTCTGTAGGTTTGTCCATTCTAGATATTTCATACATATAGAATCACACAACATATGGTTTTTGTGACTGGCTTCTTAACATTGTCAAGGTTCATCCATGTTGTAACAGGTATCAGTACTACATCCCTTTTTATTGCCAAATAATATCCTATTGTATAGATAATGCTACATGTTATTTATCCATTCATCACTTGACAGACACATTTGAATTGTTTCTATTTTTTGGCTATTAAGAATATTACTGCAGGGCAGGCAATTTTCCTAGTGATTAAGATGCCTGCATCCCATATCAGAATACCTGGATTTGATTCCTGGCTCTTGCTCCTGAATCCAACCTCCTATCAATGCAGGCCATGGGCTGTAGTGGTGACAACTCAAGTAATAGTTCCCTGCCACCCACACAGGAGGCCCGTATTGAGTTCCTGCCAGGTTCCAGCCTTGGCCCAGCCCCAGCCATTGTGGGCATTTGAGGAGTGTACCAGCAGATGAGAGCTCTGTGTGTGTGCATGTGTGTGTGTGCAGAGTGTGTGTGTGTGTGTGTGTGTGTGTGTGTGTACCTCTGTCTCTCTGTCTCTTAAACTCAAAAAACAAAATTAGTGTTGCATGAATACTCTTGAACAAATTTTTATGAGTATAGATTTTCATTTCTCTATTCCAGGTCATATGGTAAGCCTATTTTTAACATTTTCAGGAACCGCTAGACTGACTGTATACCAAAGTAACTGCATCATTTTTATTTTCCTTTGGAAGTGTATAAGGATTCCAGTTTCTCCACAACCTTATCAACTTGTTACTATCTACCCTTTGTTGTCACAGCCATCTGCATTATGGCCTGAATGTTGCTGTAATGAGGCTTACTGCTGATTGGGTGTTCTGTAAGATAAACTAATAGTTTTAATCTCTTTATTGTAATATGCATTTTACTAACCTTGTTTACCCATAAAAGCATTCAGGTTTGGTAAACAGAAAAGTGTTTAGTTGTATGTTACTCTATAACAGACACTCCTACAGTTTAGGGACTTAAACAACCATTTCATTATCTCTCACTATTCTATAGGTTGCCTAGGCTCAGCTGGGTGGTTCTTCTGCTGTATGTGATGTTAGCTGGGGCTGTAGCTACCTGGCAGCAGGACTTGCACAGGAACATCCAACAAATCTCACTTACATGCTTGGTGCCATGACAGAGATGGCTGGAAGGCTGAACTCAAATGGAATGCCTGGGCAGCTCACATTCTTTCTCTCTACACATGGTCATCAGGCCTATCTTTTCATCAGGGCTTTCAAGGAACATAGTTGGACTTCACATATGGCAGCATAGGGCTCACAGAAGGCGGAACTTTGAGACCTTTCTAAGGCCTGGACCTAGAACTTTCATAAGCATTACTTCTACAATGTTTTATTCATTAAAGGGAATCTGGACCAGTTTAAATTCCACTTGAGGGGCTGGTGCTGTGGCACAGTGGGTTAACACTCTGGCCTGAAGCGCCGGCATCCCATATGGGTACCAGTTCTAGTCCTGGCTGCTCCTCTTCGATCCAGCTCTCTGCTATGGCCTGGGAAAGCAGTAGAAGATGGCCCAAGTCCTTGGGCCTCTGAACCCATGTGGGAGACCCAGAAGACGCTTCTGGCTCCTGGCTTCAGGTTGGTGCAGTTCCAGCTGTTGCAGCCAACTGGGGAGTGAGCCAACAGATGAAAGACCTCTCTCTTCCTCTCCTTCTACCTCTCCTTCTCTCTCTGTGTAACTCTGACTTTCAAGTAAATAAATAAATCTTTTTAAAAACTTCTACTTGGGACTACACAAAGGTATAAGTCCTAGGAGGCATGGATTATAGAGGGCTACCTTCACAGACTAGCTACTACAAAAATAACAGTTTACTCAGACAATAATAACAATTTTTCTAATTCACTAAATATTAAATACTTTCCATTTGGGTGGCACTTAGGGCATAGATCACTGATAGTTTTTTGAGAAACAAGAAAGAACTTAAGCTCACAAAAAAAAAGTCAGTACTCTAAGAAAAAATCCTCCCCACATCTCCAGATTTCCTGCTCTCTAAAGTATAAAAGAGATGCAGAAAAATATCATTATTACAAAATAAGAGAAAGAAAAAAATCAATGAATACAAATTTTGCTATATATGGAAATGTATTAGACTATTCTAATTTTTAAAGCATGAGTTCCTCTAGCACTTTTAGAAGGTTGTCTTAGCCATTCTATGTTAGGGTTTTTTTCCATGTGCATGCTTGTATTTTCTAACAAAAGTCAGTTTCTGCACATACACCCCAAAACCAGGATATCTGAGGAGGGAGAGAAACACAGGTCAGCATGCTGCAGAAATCTTGGGCCCTATTTCTAGACAGCATGCCTGTATTAGTCAACTTTATATCACCATCTTGAACTAACTGAGGAAGCTTCACTTTATAATGAAAAAGGTTAGTTTTGGCTCAGTTTTGGAGGTTCACAGTCCAAGATCAAGCAGGCCCCATTTGTTCAGCCATTAGTGATGACCATTTTGCTGGCAGATTCCAGGGGCACAGAACATCACATAGTAAGAGATAGGGAGTGTGCATATCTGTGTTTATGTGGTTTCTTACAGAGCTACCAGGATTTAATCATGGTAGAGGGGCTCCAACCTAATGACTAATACAATCTAATCACTTCCTGAAAACCTTACCTCCTAACAGCATAATTGGATTGAGTTTCTACCCTTTGAGTAGCATTGACAGAAGACTTCATAGACTAAAGTACTGCATGAATTCAGAAACAAAATCATATTCAAACTACAGCAATACCAGAAGACATTCGGCATTTTACAATATTTGGAAGTACTTTGCTAGAATTCAATCCTAATTCTAAGGCAAATTGAGGCTTCATATTTCAAAAGCATTCATTAAGTCTAACAACTTCTGGTTTTAGGAGGCTCCCATCCCTAGAGGGGTTTGGACAGAGCTAGGACACCTTTGGAGGATGCTGCAGTTCAGATCTGGAGAAGCTGAAAAAGTCCTAATATATTTCAGCAATTATTATTTTAAACCCATCCAATGTAGATAAGAACACTGCATGCTAGTACAATGTCCAGGTTCTGAAGACAGACAGATCTGGGTTTAACAATCTGGTTTCATCATTCTTATGGACTGAAGATTTGTGTCCTCTCCCAAATTCCTGTGTTGAAATCTTAACCCCCAATGGGACAGTATTAGGGGGTGGAGGTTTGGGAAGGTAATTAACTAATAAGGATAGAGCCTTCGTGAATGAGGTTGGTGCCCTTTAAATGAAGCCCGAGAAATCTCTCTTGCCCTCTTTCTGCCATGTGAAGGCATAAGGAAAAGAGGATAGCCTGTAATCCAGAAAAGGGCCCTCATTTAGAACCCCACCAGGCTGGCACCCCAATCTCAGACTTCCAGCCTCCAAAACTATGAGGAACAAATTTCTGCTGTTTAAGCACACTTATGTATGGTAATCCACTATAGCAGCCCAAACTGACCAGGACAGAGTTTAGCAGCTTTGTGACCTTGGTCAAGTTACTTGACCTTCTTCAGCCTGTTTGCTCCTCTGTAAGATGGGGATAGTAATGCATAGGATACTTAAGCAGGCAAGGTACAGTTGAACCCAAATACTTCAGCCTTGGAATCCGGGTCTTCACCTTAGGGATAATGGATTCTGAGAATCAAACAGAAGCTTTGGATCCTCCACTCTCCTCCACATAATGTACATGTAACTAAAACTGCTACATGTTCATGGAGTTCAGAGACTCACGGTTGCCCATCTACGGTCCTCCTAAGAGAGTTACCAACCCTTGCTCCAGACTAAGCACACCACCAGGAGGCCACATCAGCAAGGCAGCACTCCTCCTCCTCGTGGAAGTCACAGCCGCTCTGAAGGCAGACATTCACTCCATCTTCTGCATCTGAGGTCTGGAAGAGCAAGATTCTGAGGCTGAGCTGGATCTGCAGAGACTTTCTTTATTGTGAGATTTAAGGAAGGTCGTGGGGATAGGGGTGGAGTGTTCAGCCCAGCAGTTAAAACACCAGTTAGGATACCACATCCCATCAGAGTACCTGGGTTCAACTCCCAGCTCTGCCTCCTGACTCCAGCTTTCTGCTAAGGCAGACCCCAGGAGGCAGTAGTGATGGCAACATATGACCTATTAGCTTAAACATTTTATTCATCTTTCTATAATCTAAACTTTTAACTTTTCTGAGACTTTTGCTAAGGAAAACCCAATTTTATTTTTTCCAGAATTTTCTCTGGATCTTCACTCTATAGAAGACAAGAATCACCAGAAGACATGAATCGCTGAAAAGTCCATCGTGGAGGCCAAGTCTGACATTAAAAAAGGAAGAAGGGTGTTTGTTCTTTTCATGCTTGATGTATTTCACTCACAGTTCATCTGATGTCAGTTCATCCATGTTGCCACAATCGGCTGAATTTGATCCTTTCTGTGGCTGAATAGGATTTCATTGTGCTTATTTACCACATTTTCTTTATCCATTTATCCATCAGTGGACACTTAGGTAGATTCCATGTCTTTGCTATTATCACTAGTGCTGTAATAATGGGAGTGCAGGTATCTCTTCAACATACTGATTTCAGTTCCTGTGTTATAAATACCCAGTAGAGGAATGCCTGGATCATATGATAGTTCTGTTTTTAATTTTTTAATCAATCTCTCTCTGTAGTATTTTCCATAATGGATGTACTGATTTACATTCTTTTTTTTTTCTTTTTTTTTTATTTTTTGACAGGCAGAGTGGACAGTGAGAGAGAGAGACAGAGAGAAAGGTCTTCCTTTGCCGTTGGTTCACCCTCCAATGGCCGCCGGTCGGCGCGCTGCGGCCGGCGCACCGCGCTCGTCCGATGGCAGGAGCCAGGAGCTAGGTGCTTTTCCTGGTCTCCCCATGGGGTGCAGGGCCCAAGCACCTGGGCCATCCTCCACTGCACTCCCGGGCCACAGCAGAGGGCTGGCCTGGAAGAGGGGCAACCGGGACAGAATCCGGTGCCCCGACCGGGACTAGAACCCGGTGTGCCGGCGCCGCAAGGCGGAGGATTAGCCTGTTGAGCCACGGCGCCGGCCCTGATTTACATTCTTAACAATACAATGTGTATAAGGATCAAATATCTCACTATACACCTTTAATATATACAATTATTATGTGTTAAAACAAAGTAAAACTTAAAATCAATTTGGCATAAAAAATAAAACTGGCACTATAGAATTTTTTAAGAAAGGAAGATGGGACTTAGCTTCTACTTTTCCATATCTCACTGAAGTCCTGCCCCAGAATATTACTGAAAGCTTACCAACCCTGAAAGAATTTGATGGTGCAGTCACTGGAAACTCTGAACTCTGAGTCACCATGGGGTGAGAAGACCTGATCCTTTGGCAGATGAGGAAAATACCGGGTTAACCCACTCCAGGACGGTAGTAACTCCTGTAAGTCCATCCCCTCCCATCGCTGGCTCAGCAAGGTCTCTTCACGGGCGAAGAAACACTAATGATATCTTTTGAGCACATCATTATTTTTGGTTATTGATTTTATCAAAAAACTCGTGGATAACATCGATTACACCTGAATAAGGAGTTTTTATATCCTTACATTGTTGTACACATCTTCTCTTTGGTTGTTTCAAGCCATAGCTTAAGTTTTAATAATTCAGTAATGAATCTTGTTTAATCTGTCTTAATCCTCTTGCCTAATTCTTTTACATTAAAGGATTAAATACAGAAAAGAAGATGTGGCCAAACCATGACTCATGTTTCTGTCAATGCAGAGCCCCAAAGGCAGATGGACAAGAAGAAACGTTGCAGAGGTGAGTGAAACACACAAATCTCAACTCAGAGCCAAAGCATCTGAGCTGCAGTCCAGTTACTCTAACTTCCCCTTCTTTCACAGCAGAAAAAATAGTCTTAAAGGTTTGCAAATGTTATTCACTGCTGTATCTACTGTAGGATTTTCTACGAGGCTGACTTTACTAACTTACCGTCACAGGCTATTTGCTTTGAGCTGTTTTGCTAATAGTGGGATGGGCCACACTGAGTCATCCGCAAGCTAGCCCAGTCCCCTGAGAACCCTGGAGAGTCATCGGCTTGACGACTGACCGGGATTAGCAACGTGGGGACTGTGCCTGTGAGGTGGGGCCTGGCGCAGATGAACTGTGTACTTTTGGGGCCCAAGGCAATATCAGGCTGAGGAAACTGTAGGGAGAGGCTGAGATTCGGGCAGGTTGAATGGAGCCTGATCAGGTCCATCTATAGAACCCGGAAATGGTGCCCTGGTCACACAGAGCCCTGGATTCTCACTCATGCACTTCCTGTTTCTGCCTAAGCTGGCGTAGTATATGGTGATGGGGCAGGGCAGGAAGGGTCCCTGTTTTAGGACCACTTGTGGTTTGTGCCCTGTGAATGAGACCCGGAAGGGTCCCGTTCCTTACAGTCACCAGCCCTATGGTGGGGAGGAGATGTGAATAGCAGCTTCCTGTCCACCCAGTCCATGCTCTGCAGGCCCTTATTGTTCCTCTGGGCAAGAGGCTGTGCTTTCTCTATCAAAAGAAAGCAAAAGACAAACCAAGTGAGGGGACAGGTTGAAATACTGTGACCTCTGGATGCTCCGCACCAGCAGAGGCAAGTGTGGACGGTTACAGGGAGCTCATAGGAGTGGATAAGCTGATGCAGAAGTGTGCGTCTTTGTCCACATACCCATCTCTCTGCTCAGCTTCCTCAACTACTTCCCCCCACTCCACCTCCCAGGCAGACCTAGCTTTCTGAATTCACATGGATTCCCAGGAGGGGTTGGCAGCACAGCCATGTGTTGGGCCATTCAGCACAGGCTCTGTACCAGGAAGGAGGATGGTACAGAGGGTGAGTCTGAGACGGGAGCCAATTTCAAGCTTGTTGACACCACATCTTCCAATCTAGCTTTGTCATGAAGCCAACATTTTAATCTCAAAAAAATATAAGCAGTAAAATAAAAATAATTTCTAAAAGGATCCTAAGAACCACAAATGGAGGAAGAGACATCCTCTTCTGTTGCCCCACCCTGCATCTAGAATAACTTTCAGTTCCATCTGCCAGTTTTCAGGCCTGTGCTGCCAGGGGCTCAGGACTTGGAGGGAGAATTCCCTAGGGTATTTCTGATGCAACCTTTAGCAACAGCCGTGGTCCTGCCCGTGTGTGGATGCAGATGGACAGGGGCCAGCACAAAGAAAAGCACACTGCACACCTTCCAGAACAGTGAATACAAAAATTCTTTTAAATTAAAAAAATTTTTATGTGAGAGACAGAGAGAAAGAAAGCTCCTATCTGTTGTCTTATTTCCCAAATGCTTGGCCCACCAAAGCCAGGAGCCAGGAACTCAATCCAAATCTCTCAAATGGGGTGTAGAAAACCAATCATATAAGCTATCACCACTGCCTCCTGGGTCTTTATTTATTTGAAAGTCAGAATTACACACAGAGAGAAGGAGAAGCAGAGAGAGAGAGAGAGAGAGAGAGAGAGAGAGAGAGAGAGATCTTCTAGCCACTGGTTCACTTCCCACTTGGCCGCAATGGCCGAAGCTGCACCGCTCCAAAGCCAGGAGCCAGGAGCCAGGAGCTTCTTTCAAGTCTCACATAGGTGCAGGAGCCCAAGGACTTGGGCCATCTTCTACTGCTTTCCCAGGTCATAGTAGAGAGTTGGATTGGAAGTGGAGCAGACAGGACTTGAACTGGCACCCATATGTGATGCCAGCACTGTAGGCGGTGGCTTTACCCACAATGCCATAGTGCCAGCCCGGGGTGTGGGCATCTTAACTATGCCAAATGCTTGCCCCAATATATAAATTCTTGACACCAATTGTGTCAAGATATCTGTGTCAGATACCAACAAGGGCACTAAGATGACAAAAATTAGAGAAAACCTATTGTTTTTTGTATAATGTCACAATTATGTACATAACTATTAGACAACATGCTACATTTAGAAGAGATGTAACACAATGGGTTGTATGCACATAGAGGAGGGGGTGTTTGGTTCTACACAAAGAAAGGAGGGCTTCACAGAGAACATAGATAGATATAGATACAGATACAGGTGTAGGTATACAGATAATGCTTTGGTGCAAGAAATACAGTACACAGTTACAGTGGCCTAAGTGAGTAGTTAGTATCTCACGTATAAGACATATGGGGGGAAGACAGTCCAGGGTTGATCTGGATGCCATTAGGAACAAGCTTAGGTTTGAGCCCTCACTCTACTTAAATGCAGCTTCCTGTTAGTGCGCAACCTGGGAGGCAGCAGGAAATGTCTCAGATAGTTGAGCCCCTGCCACCCACATGGGACCCTGAGATAGAGCTCCAGGCTCCTGGCTTTGGCCTTGCCCAGCCATGGGTATTGCATCATTTGGGGAGTAAACCAGTGGATGGAATATCTCTCTGTGTCTCTGTCTCTGTTTCTGCCAGTTTGCCTTTCAAATAACAAATAAAAACTTTGGAAAAAACAAACCAGACTCTTTTCATCCTGGGCTTGGGGGAAAAAGACATTTTACATTAAATCTTCTTACTTTAAATCACTTTACTTTAAATCTTCTCTGTTGTGGATTTAATGAGCATTTCATTCCTCTATTCATCATTTCTGATCCAGCATTTCTGCATTTCTCTGGTAGATAAAAAGCATTTCAGGGTTTTTCTAAATTTTAATATCTTACTCAGGCCAAATACATTTTCTTTACTTGTGCTATACACATAAAGCAATATCTTCCAGTGCTGCAGTCGTGGTGCCCTCTGATTGTCTCAAGAGCTGGTGTGTGTGCCTGTATAAACACACTTTCAGAGATCGGCGGGAGCAGCGAAGGGGGCAGCAGGGATCCCGCGGGCTGCCGACGGGGAGTGCGTGGACGACCCGTGTGGAACGAACCTGGAGCCCCACGCTTCAACCCAGGGGAAACTGGACAGTTGGGTCAGACCAAAGGATAATTTGGTGGAAATTTGAACACATTGGTGCGGGATGCAGAGGTGAGAGAGCGCATTCGCCCGGTCCCGCGGCGCCGGCCACCCCTCCCCCCATCCCGCCCTGGGACGGACACGGGGACGTGCACGGCTGAGCGGGAGAGAAATGAGAAGGGGAACAGGGCGTGGGACACCCCGCGGGAAGAGAGCGCTACGGGGGGGAATCTAGAAGTCTAAATAAGACGGGACCCCACGACACCTCCACCCCCCCCATATCGGAGCGGCAGAAGGCGGGAAGCGGCCATCTTTTTTGTTTACATTCGGACCTGAAGAGCGCCAACATCTTGAACTGGCTGCTCGCGGCGGCTGTCGGAGCGGCAGAGGGCGGGAAGCGGCCATCTCCTTTTTTGTTTACACTCGGACCTAGGGAGCGCCAGCATCTTGCACGGCTGCTCGCAGCAGCTGTCGGAGCTGCAGAGGGCGGGAAGCGGCCGTCTTTTTTTGTTTACATTCGGACCTAAGGAGCGCCAACATCTTGAACTGGCTGCTCGCGGCGGCTGTCGGAGCGGCAGAGGGCGGGAAGCGGCCGTCTCTTTTTTTGTTTACACTCGGACCTAGGGAGCGCCAGCATCTTGCACGGCTGCTCGCAGCGGCGCGCGGCGGCGCGCGGCGGTGGGGGCGAGCGGCGGCGGGGGCGCGCGGCGGCAGCGCGCAGTGGAGACGTGCGGCGGCGGGGACGTGCGGCGACAGTGCGCGGCGGCGGCGAGCAGCGGCACGCTGCTGCCACCTAGCGCTAACCGAGAGTGGTGCATCCATACACGATAAATCCAGGGGAGGAAAAAAAAAAAAAAAAAATTTTTCCTGAAAAGCGCCTGCGACGCTATACACATAGAAGCTAGAGATTAGAAGCTAACTATCATCAACTCTGCACAACTGGATGGTATTACTTCCCCCCGGAGAAAAGAACAAAAAATAATAAAAATTAATAAATAAATGGAGATCTATCACAACTAACCCTGAAGAAACAAGCAGAATCCTCAGGCTACACCCATCCCAAACCTCCAAGGCCCCACCAACAGCAGGCAGCCCGCTTAACAAAGCCATAGTATATCAAGAAAAAAAAAAAATCACAGTAAGGGAAGAAGAATTAAAAGAATCCCTCCAAAATGCGAAACAACAAACACAGAAGTCAAGGAAACAAGATTAATGAACACCTAATGATACCTCCAAATGAACAAAACACCCGAAGTCAAGAATATGAAGATGATGAGATAGAGGAAATGCAAGATATGGATTTCAAAAAATTTATGATAAGATCATTTAGAAGTCTTCAAAAGCAAATTCTTGAACTACAGAAATCCTTACTGGACAAGATAGAAAATCTCTCCCGGGAAAATGAAACTTTAAGGAAGAACCAGAATACGATGCAGGAATTAGTAGAACAGGAAAGTATAATAGTGAAGAGAAACCAATCAGAACTGAAGAACTCCATAGATCAAGTGACTAACACTTTGGAATCCCTTAGAAACAGAGTCAGCGAAACAGAAGAGAGAATATCGGACTTAGAGGACAGAGCACAGGAAAATATACAGTCAAACCAAAGAAAAGAAGAGGAAATTAGAAATCTAAAAAACATTGTTGGAAATCTACAGGATACTATTAAAAAAACTAACATTAGAGTTCTAGGAATCCCTGAAGGCATGGAGAGAGAGAAAGGATTAGAAGGCATTTTTAGAGAGATACTAGCAGAGAACTTTCCAGGTTTGGAGAAGGACAGAGAAATCCTAGTACAGGAAGCCCATAGAACCCCTAATAGGCATGACCAAAAGAGAACCTCACCACGACATGTTGTAATAAAATTCACCACAGTGAAACAAAAAGAAAAGATCCTAAAATGCGCAAGAGAGAAACGTCAGATTACTTTCAGAGGATCTCCAATTAGGCTCACAGCTGACTTCTCATCAGAAACCCTGCAAGCTAGGAGAGAATGGCGAGACATAGCCCAGGTACTAAGAGAGAAAAACTGTCAGCCCAGAATATTATATCCTGCAAAGCTCTCATTTGTGATTGAGGGTGAACTAAAGACCTTTCACAGCAAACAGAAACTGAAAGAATTTGTAGCCACCCGTCCAGCCTTACAAAGGATCCTGAAAGATGTACTACACACAGAAACACAGAAACACGGTCAACAATCTGAAAGAAGCTAAAGGAAGGAAACCTCACAGCAAAAGACCACAGGAAACTCAAAGTATATATAAGAAACTATCTTTGGCAAATGGCAGGGCAAAATGACTACTTATCAATAGTCACATTGAACGTGAATGGTTTGAATTGCCCAGTCAAAAGACACCGTTTAGAAGACTGGGTCAGGAAACAAAACCCATCTATTTGCTGCTTACAAGAAACTCATCTTTCTAGCAAAGATCCATACAAACTGAAAGTGAAAGGTTGGAAAAAGATATACCACGTCAGCAGAAACGAAAAAAAAGCGGGCGTAGCCATCTTAATATCAGATAACATAAATTTTACCACAAAATCTATTAGGAGAGACAAAGAGGGACACTATATAATGATTAAGGGATCCATTCAACAGGAAGATATAACAATTATCAATGTATATGCACCTAACTACAAGGCGCCGGTTTACTTGAAAAATTTGCTAAGGGACTTAAAGGGAGACTTAGACCCCAATACAATAGTACTGGGGGACTTCAATACTCCACTCTCAGAGATAGACAGATCACCAAGACAGAGGATCAACAAGGATACAGTAGATTTAAATGACACCATAGCCCAAATGGACCTAACAGATATTTACAGAACTTTCCATCCTACAGAGAAACAATATACATTCTTCTCAGCAGTACATGGAACCTTCTCTAGGATTGACCACATACTAGGCCATAAAGCAAGTCTCAGCAAATTCAAAAGAATTAGAATCATACGATGCAACTTCTCAGACCATAAAGGAATGAAGTTGGAAATTAGCAACTCAGGAATCCCTAAAACACATGTAAAATCATGGAGACTGAACAACATGCTCCTGAACGAACAATGGGTCATAGAAGAAATTAAAAGAGAAATCAAAAATTTCCTGGAAGTAAATGAGGATAACAGCACATCATACCAAAATTTGTGGGATACAGCAAAAGCAGTATTAAGAGGAAAGTTTATAGCAATAGGTGCCTACATCAAGAAACTGGAAAGACATCAAATAGATGAGCTCACAGTACATCTCAAAGATCTAGAAAACCAACAGCAAACCAAACCCAAAGCTAGTAGGAGAAAAGAAATAATTAAAACCAGAGAAGAAATCAACAGGATTGAATCCAAAAAAACATTACAAAAAATCAGCCAAACGAGGAGCTGGTTTTTTGAAAAAATAAACAAGATTGACACCCCACTGGCTCAGCTAACAAAAAAAAGAAGAGAAAAGACGCAAATCAGTAAAATCACAGATGAAAAAGGAAACATAACAACAGACATCACAGAAATCAAAAGAATCATCAGAAATTACTACAAGGACTTGTATGCCAGTAAACAGGGAAACCTATCAGAAATGGATAGATTCCTGGACACATACAACCTACCTAAACTGAACCAGGAAGACATCGAAAACCTAAACAGACCCATAACTGAAATAGAAATTGAAACAGTAATAAAGGCCCTCCCAACAAAGAAAAGCCCAGGACCAGATGGATTCACTGCTGAATTCTACCAGACATTCAAAGAGCAACTAACTCCAATCCTTTTCAAACTATTCAGAACAATCGAAAAAGAGGGAATCCTCCCAAATTCCTTCTACGAAGCCAGCATCACCTTAATTCCTAAGCCAGAAAAAGATGCAGCATTGAAAGAGAATTACAGACCAATATCCCTGATGAACATAGATGCAAAAATCCTCAATAAAATCTTGGCCAATAGAATCCAACAACACATCAGAAAGATCATCCACCCAGACCAAGTGGGATTTATCCCTGGGATGCAGGGATGGTTCAATGTGCGCAAAACAATCAACGTGATACACCACATTAACAGACAGCAGAAGAAAAACCACATGATCATCTCACTAGACGCAGAGAAAGCATTTGACAAAATACAACACCCTTTCATGATGAAAACCCTAAGCAAACTGGGTATAGAAGGCACATTCCTCAATATAATCAAAGCAATTTATGAAAAACCTACAGCCAGTATCCTACTGAATGGGGAAAAGCTGGAAGCATTCCCACTGAGATCGGGCACCAGACAGGGATGCCCACTCTCACCACTGTTATTCAACATAGTGCTGGAAGTCTTAGCCAGAGCTATTAGGCAGGAAAAAGAAATCAAAGGGATACAAATAGGGAAAGAAGAACTCAAACTATCCCTCTTTGCAGACGATATGATACTTTATTTAGGGGATCCAAAGAACTCTACTAAAAGACTATTGGAACTGATAGAAGAGTTTGGCAAAGTAGCAGGATATAAAATCAATGCACAAAAATCAACAGCCTTTGTATACACAAGCAATGTTACGGCTGAGGAAGAAATTCTAAGATCAACCCCATTCACAATAGCTTCAAAAACAATCAAATACCTTGGAATAAACCTAACTAAGGATGTTAAAGATCTCTATGATCAAAATTACAAAACCTTAAAGAAAGAAATAGAAGAGGATACCAAAAAATGGAAAAATCTTCCATGCTCATGGATTGGAAGAATCAATATCATCAAAATGTCCATTCTCCCAAAGGCAATTTACAGGTTCAATGCAATACCAATCAAGATACCAAAGACATTCTTCTCAGATCTGGAAAAAATGATGCTGAAATTCATATGGAGGAATAAGAGACCTCGAATAGCGAAAGCAATCTTGTACAACAAAAACAAAGCTGGAGGAATCACAATACCAGATTTCAGGACATACTACAAGGCAGTTGTTATCAAAACAGCATGGTACTGGTACAGAAACAGATGGATAGACCAATGGAACAGAATAGAAACACCTGAAATCAATCCGAACATCTACAGCCAACTTATTTTTGATCAAGGATCCAAAACCAACCCCTGGAGCAAAGACAGTCTATTTAATAAATGGTGCTGGGAAAACTGGATTTCCACATGCAGAAACATGAAGCAAGATCCCTACCTTACACCTTACACAAAAATTCACTCAACATGGATTAAAAACCTAAACCTACGACCCGACACCATCAAATTATTAGAGAGCATAGGAGAAACCCTGCAAGATATAGGTACTGGCAAAGACTTCTTGGAAAATACCCCAAAGGCACAGGCACTCAAAACAAAAATTAACTACTGGGACTGCATCAAATTGAGAAGTTTCTGTACTGCAAAAGAAACAGTCAGGAAAGTGAATAGGAAACCGACAGAATGGGAAAAAATATTTGGAAACTACGCAACAGATAAAGGGCTGATAACCAGAATATACAAAGAAATCAAGAAACGCCACAACATCAAAACAAACAACCCACTTAAGAGATGGGCCAAGGACCTCAATAGACATCTCTCCAAAGAGGAAATCCAAATGGCCAACAGACACATGAGAAAATGTTCAAGATCACTTGCAATCAGGGAAATGCAAATCAAGACCACAATGAGGTTTCACCTCACCCCAGTGAGAATGGCTCACATTCAGAAATCTACCAATAATAGATGCTGGAGAGGATGTGGGGAAAAAGGGACACTCACCCACTGTTGGTGGGAATGCAAACTGGTTAAACCACTATGGAAGTCAGTCTGGAGATTCCTCAGAAACATGAATATAACCCTACCATACAACCCAACCATCCCACTCCTTGGAATTTACCCAAAAGAAATCAAACTGGCAAACGAAAAAGCCATCTGCACACTAATGTTTATTGCAGCCCAATTCACAATAGCTAAGACCTGGAACCAACCTAAATGCCCATCAATAGTAGACTGGATCAGGAAATTATGGGATATGTACTCTATAGAATACTATACAGCAGTCAAAAACAATGAAATCCTGTCATTTGCGACAAAATGGAGGAATCTGGAGAACATCATGCTGAGTGAACTAAGCCAGTCCCAAAGAGACAAGTACCATCTGTTTTCCCTGATCGGCGACGACTAATTCAACACCAAAAGGGAAACCTGTTGAAATGAAATGAACACTATGAGAAAATAAGACTTGATCAGCTCTTGTCTGGACTGTTGATGTACAATGTAAATCTTTACCCATCTTAGTATCTCTCTTTGATGCTCGTTTTAGTGATAGTACTAATGGTTGAACTCTGCAACTAACACACAGTTAGCCTTGGGTGTTTAAAGTTTAACTGAAAAGTCAACTTTGAGAGAGGGAAAAAGAAAGGGAAGATAGGTACAATTTGAGACAAACTCAATTGGACTTGCACCAAATGATGGAGTTAGAAACACACCAGGGGATCCCAATAAAACCCCATCAAGATGGCATATACCAATGCCATCTCAACGGCCCAAGTAAACAATTTCAGTTCACAACCGATCACACTGAAAGGGCCAAGAGTCAAAGGGAATATACAAACAAGACTAGTTTCTACCAACATAAACAGATAGGACCAGAAAGGGAGAGGACGATCCAGCATGGGAAGCAGAGTCACAGAAGACTCATAAAATGACAGAAGTCCTAAATAACACTCTGGCCTCAGAATCAGCCCTTAGGGCACTCAGATCTGGCTCAAGAGCCCATGAGATTATTATAGGCATGGAAAGCCAAGACACTCTGAAAAAGGAAAAAAAGAAGACCTAAAGGGAAGACCTCAGCGAGCGAGATCCCAGTGGAAGGAACGGGGCTACCAAGGAAGAAGGCACCTTTCTCCAAAGGGAGGAAGGGACCTCCACTTTGACTGTGACCCTGTCGGAATAGAAGCAAAATCGGCGAACCCTAAAGGCTTCCATAGCCTCAGCAACTCATGACTAGAGCCTAGGGAGATTCCTGACGCCATAAATAAGAGTGTCAAATTGTTAAATCAACACCAGGAGTCACTGTGTACCTATATCCCATGTGGGATCTGTCCTTAACATGTTATCTAATGTGAGGTAACGCTGTAACTAGTGCCGAAACAGTATTTTTACACTTTGTGTTTCTGTTTAGATGCAAACTGATGAAAATTCCTACTTAATACATACTGAACCGACCTACTCTATATAAAGATAATCGAAAAGGGAAAAAAAAAAAAAAAAAAAAAAGAAAAACTCAGTGTTACATTGGAAACTGCATCAAAAAAAAATTTATCAGTCTCAAATATATATATATATATATATTTCATGTAGGATCTCTGTCTTTAATGTGCTATACAAAGTGACTCAATGCTAAAATGAGAACTCAAAGACTATATTTCACTTTGTGTTACTATATGAGGGCAAAGGGACGAATTCATAACTTAACACATACTAAATTGATCACATGTATACAAAAAGAATTGAAAACGAATCTGGATGTGAACAAAAGGGTGGAGGGGGCGGGCAAGGGGGGAGGGTTGTGGGGGGAGAGGGAAAATATGGGGGGAAACCCATTGTAATCCATAAATCATACCTTGGAAATTTATATCCTAAATAAAAGTTAAAAAAAAAAAAAAAAAAAAAAAAAAAAAAAAAAAGAATAAACTTTATAAAATAAAAAAAAAAAAAAAAAAAAAAAAAAAAAAAACACACTTTCAGATCCAGGAATAATTTCTCTTCTGCTCTAATAAAAATGACAAACTAGGTCAATTTCATTTGTCCTTGAAGTGTTTTAGAAAGAAAAGGCAAGGTGCAATTTTTTTAAAGATTTATTTACTATGAAAGGCAGAGTTACAGAAAGGGAGACACAGAGACAGAGAGACAGAGACAGAGAGAGAGATCTTCAGTCCGCTGGTTTACTCCCTAAATGGCCAGTGATAGAGGCTGGGCCAGGCCAAAACCAGGAGCCAGGAGCTTCATCCGGGTCTCCTACATGGAGGCAGGGGCCCAATCACTTGGGCCATCTTCTACTGCTTTCCCAGGCCATAGCAGAGAGCCGGATCAGAGCAAACTGGTGCCCATATGGGATGCCGGCATCACAGGTGGAGGCTTACCCCTTTATACCACAATGCCAGTCCCATGGTTGCAATTTTTAAGCACTGTATTTATCTATTTGATTACCCAAGAGTAACATACAAAGCATAACTTGGCATAGTAGCTAAGACATTGGGATGACAACATCCCATATCAGAGGGCCTATATTTGAGTCCAGACTACACTTCTGATCCAACTTCCTGATAATGGGCACCCTGAGAGGCAGCAGATGGTTCTCATTTAGGTGGGCTTCTACCACCACATGCCTCTACCACCAGATTGAGTTCCAGGCTCCTGGCTTCAGCCTGTCCCAGCTCCAGCAATTGCAGGCAATTGGGACTATGAACCAGCAGATAAGTATCTCTCTTTCTCTCTGTGTCTCTAAGCCTCTCTCTCTCTCTCTCTCTCTCTCTCTCTCTCTAAAATGGAAAACAGAAAAAAATCTATAGTTAATAAATAAGGTTGCATAAGTTGGAGGTGTGAATACAAAACAGAAATGAAAACTCCCCATGATCCTACATGTTCTGAATACAAAAATTAAAAATCCAAGCAACAACATTAACTTTTTTCTAAGTATATTGTGTTTTAAAAAGATGTTATAATAGGGCTGGTGCTTTGGCGTGGTGGATAAAGCCACCACCTATAGTACTGGTATACCATATGGGCACTGGTTCGAGTCCCAGCTGCTCCACTTCCAATCCAGCTCCCTGCTAATGCACCTGGAAAAGCAGCAGAAGATGGCCCAAGTCCTTGGGCCCCTGCACCCATGTGGGAGACCTAGAAGCTCCAGGCTCCTGACTTCAGATTGGCCCAGCTCCAGCTGTTGCAGCCATTTGGGGAGTGAACCAGTGGATGTAAGACCTCTCTTGTCTCTCTGCCTCTGTTTCTCTGTAACTCTACCTTTCAAATAAATAAATAAATATATTTTTTAAAAATGTTCTAATGTACACCTGCTTTATAACTTCTTTCACTTAACAATTCATCATGACTATTTTAAATATTTAATTAAATATTCCTAAAAACATAATTCTTAAAGGCACCATACTATGTGTGGTATGTTTTCATGGGCCAGCCACTATCCTAATCTCACTACAAATATTCCTGCCCTCCCAACACCTCCACCATTTCCAGCCTGCTCTGTGCAAGAGGAGGCTGCCCTGGAGAGACTGCACTGATGAGTTCCTATCCCCCTCTCACTGCCTTGGGTTGGGTCAGTGATGAGTTGTGGTAAGTTGGATCCTCACTCCCAGCTGTCCAGGCTCCTCTGTCCCTACTTAGAACTTGCCATGTGAGTACACGACATGGAAGTGTCTGCTTTATTTCTGTCACCTAGGCTTGGCATGAGCCAGGAGCCCTGGAATGGATTTGCTGGTTTAGTTTGGCCTCTTAGCCTCTGTTCCCAAGATGAGAGGCCCTTGGAGCAGACCTGAACCCCACCCAAAGCCTGAAGCAGGGCTGCTTCAGTCAGCCTGGAAGGGAAGGAAATAAGGGGTTGTCGCTGGCATACAGAGATGTGGGGACTGTTTGAGTGTACAGCTACTGCATCCATGACAGGCTCACTACAGACGGCTCTGAGGGGCTGGGGAGCAAGGTCGACAGGGCTGTGGCATTCTCTCCCAGAGGCACATGGCTTCCTCTTCCTACCTGTACAAGCTCATCTCTCCCCTTACCCTCCCCCCACTAGGTGCCAGTAACACTCAGCTGCTCCCTGCAACTCCTGCACTGTCCTAGACGACTTGCCCACATCCTGCTTTACCTCTGTGAAGAGAGTCTCCATCAAAGGCCCTTCCCATCACTCAACTTGTGGGTATCATCCACTTCCTGCCTGGACTCTGCCTGAGGAAAAGTTCTCATAACAGTACCGTAGGTGCTCTTATCTCCATTTCCTACCCAGAAAACTGAGTTTAGAAAGATCCCTTCGGCCAGCGCCATGGCTCAACAGGCTAATCCTCCGCCTTGCGGCGCCGGCACACCTGGTTCTAGTCCCGGTTGGGGCACCGGATTCTGTCCCGGTTGCCCCTCTTCCAGGCCAGCCCTCTGCTGTGGCCCGGGAGTGCAGTGGAGGATGGCCCAAGTGCTTGGGCCCTGCACCCCATGGGAGACCAGGAAAAAGCACCTAGCACCTGGCTCCTGCCATAGGATGAGCGCAATGTGCCGGCCGCAGCGCGCCGGCCGCGGCAGCCATTGGAGGGTGAACCAACGGCAAAGGAAGACCTTTCTCTCTGTCTCTCTCTCTCACTGTCCACTCTGTCAAAAAAAAAAAAAAAAAAAAGATCCCTTATGTCAGGTCACACAATTTGTCTGTGGCAGAGCTGAGGTTTGAACCCAGGCAGATGTGATTTGCAATCATTCACTGCGCTTCCATCTAAAGGGTCTGTTTTAATTTGTTTTCCTTCTCTCCATTATTGGAAATTTAGATGGTGTTTATGTTGGTGATCACATTTTCTTTCTATTATAAATTCTGCTCTGATGAGCAATCTCTGTATAAATATTTGGTCATATTCAGGGTTAAGAAAATTCTAAACATGAAATAATTGGATTAAAGAGTATGACCCTCTCTGTTCTTCAACTCTTTCTTTCTTTTTAAAAAATGTTTCTTTTGGGGGTTGATGCTGTGGCACAGTGGGTTAAACTGCCACTGGCATCCCATATAGGAGCACTGTTGGAGCACTGGCTACTCTGCTTCCAATCAAGCTTCCACTACCTGGGAATGTAGGATAATGGCTCACATACTTGAGCCCCTGCCACACACGTGAGAGACTGGGATTGAGCTCCTGGATCCTGGCTATGGCCTGTACCAGACCTGGCTGTCATGGGCATTCAGGCAGTGAACTAGAGGATGGAAGGTCTCTCTCTCTTTCCTTCTCTCCCTCCTCTCTTCTCTCTGTTGCTCTGCCTTTCAAATAAATAAGTAAATAAAATACCTAATAAAAATATTCTTTGGTGGATGGCATTGTGGCACGGAGGGTTGAACCACTGCTTGCAACACTGGTATCCCATATTGGAATGCCAGTTCAAGTCCCAGTTGCTCTGATTCTGATCCAGCCCTCTGTTAATGCACCTAGGAAGGCCACAGAAGATGACTCAAGCTCTTGGACCACTACCACCCATGTGGGAGACCTAGCTGGAGTTTCTGGCTCTCAGCTTCTATTTGACCCAGCCCCAGCTATTTTTTTTTTTGTTTTCTTTTTCTTTTTTTTTTAATTTTATTTAATGAACGTAAATTTCCAAAGTACAGCTTATGGATTACAATAGCTTCCCCCTCCCCATAACTTCCTTCCCACCCACAACACTCCCCTCTCTCGCTCCCTCTCCCCTGCCATTCACATCAAGATTAATTTTCAATTATCAATTTAGCATATATTAAGTAAAGATTTCAACAGTTTGCACCCACACAGAAACACAAAGTGTAAAATACTATTTGAGTACTAGTTGTAGCATGAATTAAACTCCTAAGAATAACTGTGTATTAATTACAGAGTTCAACCAATAGTTTTAAGTAGAACATAAAAAATACTAAAAGGGTAAAGTATTAAGTTTTTTTTTCTTTTTTTTTGTTTGTTATATGTTTTTTTTTATTTAATAAATGTGAATTTACAAAGTGCAACTTTTGTATTGTTGTGCTAGCCCCAGCTATTGCAGCCATTTAGGGAGTGGACCAGTGGATGGAACATCTCTCTCTGTCTCTGTCTCTCTGTGTGTATGTGTCATTCTGTCTTTCAAATAAATAAATCTTTTAAAAATAAAATAAAAGTGATTAAGTTCAATGAACACAGCCCAGGCATTACAGAACTATGTATCACAGGATTTGAACATTCCTGTAATTCCATACACTCAGAAAAACATGGATGGGGATGGTGTTAAGCTGCCTGCTCTAATACCACAACCCATACTGATGTTGGTTTGTGTCCTGGCTGTTCCACTTCTGATCCAGCTTCCTGCTAATGGCCTGGGTAAAGCAGTGGGCCCAAAGATGGATAAAGCTCCTGGCTTCTGGCTTCTGTCTGGCTCAGCCTTGACTATTGTGACACTTGGGGAGGGAACCAGCAGGGGCCCAAGCACTTGGGCCATCATCTGCTCCTTTTCTCAAGCCATTAGCCAGGATCTGGGTCAGAAGTGGAGCAACCTGGACATGAACCAGTGCCCTTAAGCACTGGTGGCGTAGCAGTCAGTGGCTTCACTGGATATACCAGAGCACCAGCCCCTTTAATATTTATTTACATTAAAAGACAGAGAGAGAAAGAGATGGGGGGGGGATCTTCCATATGCTGGTTCACTCCCCAAGTAGCCACCATGGACAGGACTGGGTCAGGCCAAAGCCAGGAGCCAGGAACTCCATCTGGGTCACCCACATCAGTGGCAGGGGACCAAGTACATGGGTCATCTTCTGCTGCTTTACCAGGTACATTAGCAAGGAGCTGGATTAAAAGAGGAGTAGCTGGGACTCAAACCAGTGCTCCAATATGGCATGGCAGCATAGAAAACAGTGGCTTAACCCACTGTGTCACAGCACAGGTCCTCCTTGTGTCCTCTGCATCTTTCTATTTTTTCTTAAGATTTATTTATTTATTTTATTTGAAAAGCAAAGTTACAGAATGGGGCATGGGGAGACAGAGAAAGAGATCTTCCATTGGTTGGTTTACTCCCCAAAAGGCCATAGGGATTGGGGCTGGGACAGGTGGGAGCCAGGAACCTGAAACTCCATCTTGGTCTCCCACATAGGTAGCAGGGTCCCAAGCACTTGGCTACCATCTGCTGCTTTCCAAGGTGCTTTAGCAGGGAGCTGGATTGAAGTGGAGCTGCTGTATGGGAGGCCAGCATTGCAGGTGGCAGCATTAGTCACTATGCCACAACACCGGTCCCTGTAAGATTTATTTTATTGGGGGCCAGCACTGTGGCATAGTAGGTTAAGTCTCTACTTGCAGCACCAGCTTCCCATCTGGGCACAGGTTCCTTTCCCGGCTGCTCCTCTTCCAATCCAACTCTGTTTATGGCCTAGAAAAGCAGTGGAAGATGGCCCAAGTGCTTGGGCCCCTGCACCAACATGAGAGAGCCAGAGGAGGCTCCTGGCTCTTGGCTGCAGATCGGTCCAGCTCCGGCTGTTATGGCCATTTGGGGAGTGAACTAGCAGATGGAAGACCTCTCTCAGCCTCTCCCTCTGTCTATCACTCTGCCTCTCAAATAAATTAATTAATTTTTAAAAATATTTATTTTGGGGCCGATGCTGTGGTGTAGCAGGTAAAGCCACCACCTGCGGTGCCGGTATCCCATATGGGCGCCAGTTTGAGACTTGGCTGCTCCACTTCCAATCCAGCTCTCTGCTATGGCCTGAGAAAGCAGCAGAGGATGACTCAAGTCCTTGGGCCCCTGCATCCGCATGGGAGACCCAGAGGAAGCTCAAGGCTCCTGGCTTCAGATCGGTGCAGCTCCAGCCATTGCAGCCATGTAAACCAGTAGATGGAAGACCTCTCTCTCTCTTTCTCTCTCTCTCCCTCTCTGTCACTCTGCCTTTCAAATAAATAAATAAATAAATAAATTGAAAAAGGCATGCAGATAGTAAAGGAATAAATAAAACTATCTTTATAAAAAATATTTATTTTGTTTGCATTGAAAGGCAGAGTGACAGAGAGGGAGACACACATACACACACACACACACACACACAGAGAGAGAGAGAGAGAGGGAGGAAGGGAAGGAAGGAGGGAAAGAGAGAGAGAGAGAGAGATGAGAGAGAGAGAGAGAGCGATCTTCCATCTGCTGGTTTACTCACCAAATAGCTAACATGGCCAGGACTGTGCCAGACACTCCATTACAGAAAGCAGGTGTCCCAAGCAGCATCTTGACCACTGTACCAAACATGCACCCCAGTATCTTTTCTTAACGATTTGTAAGAAGTCTTTTAAGTTGTATATCATATACCCAGCAAAGATTTTTCTCACACTGTCACTTTTATTGTACCTTTACAAATGCAATTTTTAGGTAGCCAAATTTAATCTGTTTTTACCCTTATCTTGTCTGCCTTTTGTGCTATATTTAGAAAGTTTTTATTCATCAGAAGGTCACATAAACATTCACAAGTTCTTCTGATTCTTTTGTAGTTTCATTTTTTTTATATTCAAAGGTGCAAACCACCTAAAATTTGTTTTGATATTTGGGGAGAGGAAAAGATCTATTTTTATTTGAATTCAAATAATCCTTTGACATCATTTACTGCATAAACTATTTGTATTTGTTTTATTGATCAGTGAATTCTATGTCAACATTTCACTGCTCAAGTACTTAGTTTAATAATGCTAAAAAATGCATAATCCCTGTAGTACAATTTCCCCTCTTCCTAATTGTTCTTTCTCAAAAATTACATGAACTTTTCTTGAGTGGTCAGTCCAACAAATTAACTTTAGGGTCATTTTGTCACTTCTCAAGAAAAATCTTACTGGAATTTTGCTTAAAATTTTGTTCAATTTATGAACTAATGTGGGGGAATTACCTTTGCCACATTTAATGATTCCATTTAGAAAGGTGATAGCCTATGTTCCATTTATGTTAAGTCTTCTGGATCTCTAAGAAAAACCACATTTTGTGGTTTTCTTTACAAAGCTCTTGTGTAATTATGTAAAGTGTTGAAAGACATGTGGACTTAAAGCTCCATGCAGATAATCTCAGATTCTTGGGAGCTCCAAATAGGAGTCAAAAGACCTAGATCGTAGTTCTGACTAGTCACATAATACCTGGAAAAATCCACAAAACTCTCCCCTACCTGTTTTCTTAACAGGATTAAGATTCCCTGCCTTTTTCTCTTTTGTAGTTTGCCTGAGGGTCATACAATCCCTACGGTAGAGAGAGAGTCCTGTTAATGCCAGGGGTTCTTGCTTTGTTAAGATATAGCCAAAAGTGGTCACCTGCCCAGCAGGGATCTGATCATATAAAGTAATCCAACCAATCAAGAAATAATTAGTGAGTACTCATAAAGTGCCCCCACTCTCTTCTCCAGAGGTAGAACACTCAGTGCTAGAACCTGGAGAGTCCAGGGCCAAGTAGGACACATTGGCCATCTTAGCTGTCAGGTCTCCCTTCTCCAAAAATCCTGATTCCAAGTTTCTATACATAAGAGAGAACAAATCTGTACACATGAGGTGTTTCCAGCTGAAGAGTGGAGACAGAGTGAATGATTATGAAGTGATGAAGGAAGGTGTGTGGAATTGTACTGTGAGAACTCCTGGTGCAAGTGAGCTTGCAAAACAGGAAGTTTGGCTTGACCTAGACACTCACTGGAGGTAGCTGTTCTAGACTTCAGAACCAGAAGCAGGGCAAGTGTTGTGGCTCAGGGAGCTAAGCTGCCACCTGCAATGCCAACATCCCATATCAGAGTATTGCTCAAATGTTTGGCTGCTCTACCTCTGATATAGCTCCTTGCTAATACACCTAAGAAGGCAGCAGAGGATAGTCCAAGTGTTTGGGCCCCTGCCATCCACACAGGAGATCCAGATGGTGTTCTGGGCTCCTGGCTTCATCCTGGATCAGTCCCAGTCATTGGGGCCATTTGGAGAGTAAACAAGTGGACGGAAGATCTCTCTCTCTCTGCCTTTCAAATAAATAGTTGAAAAAAAAGAAGAACCAGAAGGGTGTGTATGGGATGGGATTCTGGGTGGGAATGAGCAGGAGGTGGAAATCAGGGTGCTGTTGCAAGGAAGAGATAATTCAACCCCTGGCCCAGTGCACCACAGGTCCTCAATGAACACAACTTCAACTGACCAAAATGCATCTAGTAACACAGAACTGGGATATGCATGAATCATTTATTTAGCATCCCACCCTCTGATGGTCATAAAAGTGACATTCAGAAACAGGGTAAACCAGCTGAGAGACTCTCTCCTGAAACACTACATGAAATCATGTGAACATTACAAAACCAGCACAGTCCTCTCTGCCCCTCAGCTGCTGGAGTTCTAGAGCTAAATTTAGAGCTCAGGACAATCTAAAGAACCAGTTCCCATTTACTCCTTCCACTTCCTTTAATCGGGCATTGTTCTTTCATATCCTGAAATATTTCAACTCGCATTGCTTTATGAAATGTTACTACCCAAAAGTTGCATTATGGAAAAAATTAAAAAGAAAAATGCAAAGATGAAAGTTAAAATTCCTGAGATTGTTCCTAAAAATAGCTACTGTTAATATTTCAGTGTTTCCTCCCACACACACATACTTGCTCACTATTGCTCTCTGGATATTGCACTGAATATGTTTTCTAGCTTGATTTTTTTTGTCTAATTTGTTTGAAAGAGACACACAGAGAGAGATAGAGAGTTCCCAATCTGCTGGTTCACTCCTCAGATGCCTGCAAAAGTCCAGGCTGGGCCCAATTAAAGCCCAGATCAGGAACTCAATCCAGAGCTCCCTCATAGATAGGAAGGATTTAATTACTTGAGCCATCATCTGCTGCCTCCCAGAGTGCATATGAACAGGAAGATAGAAGCCAGAGTGAAACTAGGAACCAGAGTTGTTGCATTAGAGGTTAAGTTGCCACCTGAAATGCTAGCATCTTATAAAAGTGTCAGTTTGCGTCCTGGCTTCTCCACTTCCAATCCAACTCCCTACTAATGCACCTGGGAAGCAGAGGAAGATGGCCCAAATGTTTGGGCCCTTCATCCATGTGAGAGACCCAGATGAAGCTCCTGGCTCCTGGCCTCAGCTTGGCCCAGCCCTGACTGTTGAGGCCATTTGAGGAGTGAGCAAGTGGATGAAAGATTCTCTCTGAATCACCCTCTCTCTCTGCAACTGTGCCTTTCAAATACATAAAATAATTTAAAAAAAAAAAAAAAGAGTGGAGCTAGATCTTAAAGCCAGGCATTCTGATATGGAATTCCGTATCCCAAATGGTGCCTTAACCATTAGGCCAAACACTTGCCCCTGAGGTGAGGATTTAAATGAGATAATATGCATAAGCATTTAGCAGAATCTGACCTAGAGTGAGCTCTCAATAAATATTATCAACAATTATATTTGCAATTGCTTTCTCAAGAAATATTGTATTAACTTTCATCCCTGGGGGCAAAGTCAAGTTCTTTGGGGGAGCTTATAGGACTGAACTCTCAAATACAAATTTAAAAGTAGCAATACATTCTGGTCTTTTGTCCACCAGGATGACAGTGCCAGTTTACTTCTGCTGTAAGCAATGTCCTCAGAGACGCGGCTTCTCCTTCTGCAAGCATCTTATCCAGTCCCTCTAGTGGCCAGGAGGGTGAATGCCTCATAGCTAACTCACAAAAGAAAAAGAAAGCAACCACACTTCCTTTTTTGTAAAGGAACTTCATAGTGATCCAAGTTACATCCCCCAAGATCATTATTGCTCTCTGTGTCCTACAAGCTGCAGTTTTCTCTCCAAGACAGAGAGGGAAAGTGTGCAGATCTAGTGGAGGCAGTGGTTCTCAGTCTTGGCTGAACTGTGAAATCCTGAAATCGAGATTGTACAGAGGCTCTCATCTCAATAGACAGGGGTGCAATTGAGCACCAGGAGTTTCAAAAGCTCACCAGGAGACAGGCTGAGGCTGAGAACCACTAGACTAAAGGAAATGCCCTCAGCCCCATTTTGACCTCTTTCCCATCCAGTCCTTGATCAGACAGGCTGGAGAGCAGTTACGTCCTCTCACTGCTTCCT
Organism: Sylvilagus floridanus; assembly: GCA_949820135.1. Classification (NCBI taxonomy): domain Eukaryota; kingdom Metazoa; phylum Chordata; class Mammalia; order Lagomorpha; family Leporidae; genus Sylvilagus; species Sylvilagus floridanus. The sequence goes on along the minus strand of OX463227.1, from coordinate 122,327,647 downwards.
CTGACCTGAGGAGGGTTTTAAGGAAAATAAATAAGCAGCCTGAGGGCCAGGGATTTGGATGCCACTTGGAATGCTGACATCCCATATCTGACAGTATGGGTGTGAGTTCCAGCTCCACTCTTGATCCCAGCTTCTAGCTTCCTAATGCTGCACAGCATGGAAGGCAGCATGTGATGGCATGTGATGGCAGCAAGTACATGTGTCCCTGTGACCTACATGGGAGACCTGGATGGAGTTCCGGGCTCCTGGCTTCAGCTTGACCTAACCCCAAGCTTGTTGTGGGCATTTGAGGAGTGAATCAGCAATGAAGATGTCTCTCTCGCTCTTTCTCACTTACTCACTTGCTCTTGCTCCACATTTCAAATAAAAATAAAGTTTTTTAAAGAACTTAAAACAGCCTGGGGCAGTTGCTGTGGCACAGCTTGCATTCCATATCAGAGGCCACCACCTCTGCTTCCAGTTCAGCTTCCTGCTAACATGCCTGGCAACCAGAAGATGATGGTTCAAGTGCCTGAGTTCTTACTACTCATATGGGTGATCTGGATGCAACCCGGCTGTTGTAGGCATTTGGGGAGTAAACCAGCAGATGAAAGATATCTCTATCTCTATCTCTCGTTCTCTCCCTCCTTCTATGCGTGTGTATGTGTGTGTGTGTGTGTGTGTGTGTGTATATATGTTGTTCTGCCTTTCAAATAAACAAAATAAATAAGTAAAAAAGAAATTTACAAAACCCAGGGTTAATAATTCCTGTGGGACTGCTATCTTCCAGTTATCTCTAGCCATCTGGAAATAAAATTGGTCACCAGTATAAGTGACGTGGGTAATTCTAAATTTTCTAGGACTAGACACATTAAACAAAGGTAAGCAGAACTAGGTGGGGGCCAGTGCTGTGGCATAGAGGGTAAACCTGTGGCGCTGGCATCCCATATGGGCGCCAGTTCAAGTTCCAGCTGCTCCACTTCTGATCCAGTTTCCTGTTAATGCGCCAGGAAATCAGGAGAAGATGGCCCAAGTATTGGGCCACTGCACCGGCATGGGAGACCCAGAAGAAGCTCCTGGCTCCTGGCTTCAGCCTGGCCCAGCTCTGGCCATTGCAGCCATTTGGGGCTGAACCAGTGGATAGCAGACGGAAGATCTCCCTCTGTCTCTCCCTCTCTGTGTAATTCTGCCTTTCAGATAAAACTAAATAATTCAAAAAAAGAAGAAATAGGAGAAATACATTTTTTAAATATTTTAGTTCAATCAAATATATACAGAATAATATCATTTCACTGTTTAATATAAAACATTAGAAGTTATTTATAATCTTTTTCATATTGTCTTTGATATCCGCTATGTATCATATGCTTACAATTCCCAGAATCAGTGAAATACCTACCTTTTAAATTTGTTATATTTTTAGTTTTTTATTTTATTTATTTGAGAGGCAGAGAGAGCACTTCCTCCCAGTAGTCCACCCATCAGATGACTGGACCTAAATGAGGAGAAAGCTGGGAGCCCAGAACTCAATCCAGGCCTCCCACATGAGTGACAGGAACTCAACCACTTGACCCATTACCTGTTACCTGCTGCCTCCCAAGGTGTGCATTAGCAGGAAGCTGGAATAGAGAACGGAGCCATGACTCAAACCCAGACACTCTGATGTGGGATGCAAGCATCCCAAGCAGTGTCTTAACCACTACACCAGATGTGTAACCCTACACAAACTTCTTAAACAATTAATAAATAAAATTAAAAATATAGAAAATCAGAACTTCAGAACCGCCGGATTCCCACCAGCCACATGATAATCACAGCAGCTGTTTCCATTCCTGGCTTCAGCAGCAGCAGCTGGAAGTCTGAAGAGTCTCCCTACCCCAAAGATTCCGTCTGGGTGACACCTGGCTATTGAGATTAATTGTTCACATTCCCCATGTGAATTCTAATGAGCATCAAGATGAGAACCAGAGTCCTCAGTCTAGGAATATCACATTTACAGTGCATACCAGTTATGTGAAGATCTTGGAATAGGTTTGGGATGGGGTTCCCAACTCTACATTTTTTAAAATTTGTTAAAAGATATGGAATGCTCCACGAATTTGCATGTCATCTTTGCACAAGGGTGGCGCCGGCCCTGCTAGCCATCCTTTAAACATCCCAGACTCTTAGCTGTGGACAAGTGTCTGTATATACATTTTTCCCTCTACAAATTAATCCTACTATAGTCTTGTTGTACAATCTGCTTTTAGAATTATTTATTTATCTATTTAAGAGGCATATAGAGACACACACAAAGAGCAAGCTCCCATCTGCTGGTTCACTCCTCAACTCTCTACTGGGGGCCAAAGTTAGAACTCAAAACCAGAGCCAGGAACTCAATACAAATGCACTGTGGGTGGCAGGAACCCGATAATTTGAGCCATCATTGCCTCCTCCCAGGGTCTGCATTAACAGGAAGATGGAGTCAGGAGCCAGAGTCAAGTACCAAAGCCAGGCGCTCTGATGTGGGGCATGACGTCCTAACCTGCCTGCTAACCACTAGACCAATCATAAGTCTTGACAACCTGGTTTTTTTTTTTTTTTAATTCAATTATCTATGTAACCATCTTTGTATGTTCAAAAAAATGCTCTTCTACAGAAAGAGCTTTGTACACAAGAGATTGCATTTTAAGGATGTATCACTAGCAGGGCAATTGGGAAGGTGGGGATTGTAGGTGGCATGTCACACAGTCTGGGAAGTGCAAACCTCACCAAGATCAAGGATGGTGCTTCCCAAGCAATCCCAATGTACTGTCCCTCTCTTCTCTTCCTTCACATAGAGAACAACTAATTTAATAAGTTCCCACTTGGGGGACCTTAAATTTCTGTCATCACAAACAAAGCAAAATAGCTTTTCTGAGAAAAATAAAGCACACTAATCTCATGAGGAAGATGTTATTCTCCTTTTTGTATAGGTAAGTGGCTCCTAAAAATCTGCATTTTTTAAAAGCATGCCATGAAACTACTCATCATCTGCTTTGTGAATCATTGAAATTCCAATTCAACCATTTATACTAGTCGAAGGATAATGGTGTTTCCTGGATAGAGTCAAATGCAGAGTGTTAGGCACTCACAGCCCCTGCAATATATCTGTGCGGAGGGGCAAGGCCTGGACAGAGCCTCATGTCTACTCTGCCCATCCTTAAATGGGTTGGGGGGTAGAAATTCGATGAGAGAGTGGACAGAGAAGCCCCAAGGAGCAGCCCATGAGGGACTACGCTGTGAAAACTTGTGCTCATTGGAGAGGAGGTGGTGCCAGGAGGCAGCAGAAGCCACTGAGACCCAGGGCTCCTGATAGCAGAAGTGTGGAGAGAAACCATGAATGTGGCAGAAAAGAGAAGTTAGAAGCAGGCTGGTAGTGACAAAAGGGTGCAAAGCAGGGGTCGGCATACAGCTGATTAGAACAGCAATGGGATTCACACTCCATCTCTCTGAATTCAGAGTTTCTGCTCTTGGTCACTTGAGCTATAGTGACTCATCAATTGTGACAGTTAAAAGGAAGTATAGATATGATCCAAGTACAAGCTCCTTTTGAAGTAGGAAGGCAACTTCCAAACCTCTCCATTTCATAGAGTCACAGTCGCCCCTCAGGGTGAAGTCAAGTTTCCAGAGGCAGCAACTGCCATTTGCAGACACAGCCAGAAGTTCCTCATTTATCATATATTGAACTCTTTCTAGAATCCTCCACTTCAGCATTTCCCCAGGCAGTAGATAAACTGTGAAAAGCCATCAATTTAGTCTTGAATTAGACAGCCAGATGAAGCTAGTACAATGAATCAAGCACCATCTTCACCCGAGAAAAAGGACCCGCCAGTCACTAAAACACACGCTGCTTTGCTGTGTGTCTGCAGGAGGCAACCCCAGGCCTTGCTCCGGGAGTACAGAGAAGGCCTCGGGTATTTCCTCCGGAGTGGCTTCCACCAACACTGCAGTGCAGGCTACAGAACTGTGGGCCCAAGGCTGAAGGCTTCATAAAAAGAAGGAGCAGAAATTCCCTTTACTTTGTCCAATTTTATCAAGCCTGCTTTGTGGTTGGCTAAAGAAAAACATGGTCTATTTAACTAAATTCTTGTCCAAACATCACAATTAACTTCCTCCTCCTCCTTTTCCTTTTCCTTCTCCTCCTTTTCCGGCTCCCTGAAGCTTCTAGAAAGTAAATTTTACATCTTTCACTCAGTATTACTTCTGTGCCTGCTGAGGCTACAAGCTTACAGAACTGGCAAGGAGGGTACAAGGAGGAAGGCATCACCCCACAACCTGGGATTCACTCTGAAGGAGGGTAGAGGACCAATCTGTCTATTCCTGGACACTATAATTCTTTATCTTTCTAATTTTTTACCTTTTGAGAAGTTTTTTTTTATTATTATTTTATCTTTTTGAAAGGCATGGTGACAGACAGACAGGGAGAGACAGAGATCTTCCATTCACTGGTACACAACCCATGTGTCCCATGATCACAACTGTTGGGGCTAGGCCAGGCAAAAGCCAGGAGCCAGGAATTCCATCTGGGTCTCCCATATGGGTGGCAGGGGCCAAAGTACTTGAACCATCTTCTGCTGCCTTCCCAGGCACATTAGCAGGGAGCTGGATCAGAAAGGGAGCAGCCGGACTCAAACCAGTGTTCTGATATGGGATGCTGGTGTCACAAGTGGCGCCTTTAACCCACTGTGCCACCATGCTGGCCCTTACAGACTCTTTTCCCACAACGTCAGTAGGACATTAATACCAAACATGAAAAATACATTGAAAAAAAAAACTACAGACAAATTTCACTCATGAATGTAGACTTTATATTTAAACTGTTACTTACTCATTTTCATTTTATTGGAAAGGCAGAGAGATAGAGAAAGACAGACAGACAGAAAGACAGAGATCTTCCATACATTGGTTCACTTATTGGGCCAGGCTAAAGCTAGGAGCCAGAAACTCAATGTGGGGCTCCAAGGTGGTAGCAGGGACCTAACTGCTGTGTCCCAGAGGGCCCCTTAGAGGGAAGCTGGAATCAGAGGCATAGCCAGGATTCAAACCCAGGCACTGTGATTATAGACTGTGGGTGTCCCAAGTGGCATCTTAACTGTTGTGTCAAACATCCCCCAACTATAGATTTAAAAAATCTGTAGTGGACAAAAAGTTGTTTGTAAAAGTTCAACCTTCATGGCCGGTGCCGTGGCTCAACAGGCTAATCCTCCACCTTGCGGCGCTGGCACACCGGGTTCTAGTCCCGGTCGGGGCACCGATTCTGTCCCGGTTGCCCCTCTTCCAGGCCAGCCCTCTGCTGTGGCCCAGGAGTGCAGTGGAGGATGGCCCAAGTGCTTGGGCCCTGCACCCCATGGGGAGACCAGGAAAAGCACCTGGCTCCTGGCTCCTGCCACCGGACAAGCGCGGTGCGCCGGCCGCAGCGCGCCAGCCGCGGCGGCCATTGGAGGGTGAACCAACAGCAAGAGGAAGGCCTTTCTCTCTGTCTCTTTCTCTCACTGTCCACTCTGCCTGTAAAAAAAAAAAAAAAAAAAAAAAAAAAAAAAGTTCAACCTTCACTTTTGACAAACGTACTAATAAAATAGAAGGATATTTCCTTAACATAATAAATGCAAGCAAACCAAAACCAACATAATGCTTAATGGTAAAATACCCAAAAAATCTCTGTTAACCCAGGTAAAACACAAGAACGCCCACATCACCACTACTATTACATGCTGTCCTGAAGGTATAAGCCTAAGCAATTAGAGAAGAGAAAGAAATTGGAAGTATAAAAATTAAAAAAGGAAAAGAAATTTTTTTATTTGCAGATATTATGATTGTATAGTTTGGAAATTTAAGAGTAAGAAAATGCAGTACAGTACCTACCTGCAAATTAAACACACAAAAATGAAAAGCTGTATTAGTGAATAACTCAGATCCAAGAAAATAGAATGTTAAGGTGCCAAAGGTAATAAAGCAATTTATACTACGGAAATTCCCAAAGGCTCAGAAAGTGGTGGAACCACTTTACTTTGAAAAAGGATGAATCTAAGAAAATTGGGTGGAATTCTATGGATAAGAAGTTAGAGGCCAGCACCGCAGCTCACTTGGCTAATCCTCCACCTGCACTGCCAGCACACCAGGTTCTAGTTCCAGTCGGGGCGCCGGATTCTGTCCTGGTTGCCCCTCTTCCAGTCTACCTCTCTGCAGTAGCCCGGGAGTGCAGTGGAGGATGGCCCAACTGCTTGGGCCCTGTACCTGAATGGCAGACCAGGGGAGGTACCTGGCTCCTGGCTTCAGATCAGCATGGTGCACCCGCCATGGCGGCCATTGGAGGGTGAACCAATGGTAAAGGAAGACCTCTCTCTCTGTCTCTCTATTACTGTCCACTCTGCCTGTCAAAAAAGAAGAAGAAGAAGAAGAAGAAGAAGAAGAAGAAGAAGAAGAAGAAGAAGAAGAAGAAGTTGTTAGAGCCCTCTCAGTACTGTGGCACAGTGGGTTAAACCATGGTCTGCAGTGCCGGCATCCCACATGGTCACTGGCTGCTTCACTTTCAATCCAGCTCCCTGCTAATGCACCTGGGAAGGCAGTGGAAGATGGCGCAAGTCCCTGGGCCCTGTACCCATGAGGGAGACCTGGAGGAGGCTCCTGGCTTTAGCCCAGTCTCAGTCTCAGTCTTTGTTGCCACTGAGGAGGGACCCAGCAGATGGAAGATCTCTGTCTCTCTCTGTAACTCTGCCTTTCAAATAAATAAATAAACCTTTTTTAAAAATATTAAAATAAAAAGAAGTTAGAGCCCTCGATTTTATCCTCCAGATAGAGTCCAGCATGGGTGAGGGTAGAAGGTGGGCCTTGTGTCCTGCCTGCAGGATGCTTGGCACGCTTGGTGCAGAGACACCAGATGGAAACAAGATTAAGTGCTATGGGCAGAAACTCTTGCCTTCTGCTGATCCCAGAACACCAGTAGCCTGGCTTTCATCCTTCCAGAGGAACAGCAGAAAAGACTGATCTGGGGACCCTGACCAGCTCACAAGGAAAGGTGTAAAGATACAGACATCAGGAATTCTCCCAATGAAACTAACTATCCCAAACATTCTATAAGCCCCTCTCTACTGTCAAAACTTACAATCAGCTTGCAAAAGGGCAAACAACCAAAGGTCATCAGGAATTTGAAACATAAAAAAAATTTTTTTAATACAAACAGAAAGAAGAAACTTGGAAACTCTGAGATACACAATTATACAAGGAGAAGAAAACTAAAATAAAATAAAAACTATTGCTAATATAGATATTGGTCAGGATTCTCCAGAGAAATGGGCCAATCAAACTGATTTGTGTGTATGTGTATGGAAAGAGAGAAAAAGAGAGAGAGAGAGTAATATAAGAAATTGGGTTCATATAATTATGAAAGTTGAGAAGTCTCTGGATCTGCAGTCTGAGGGCCTTAAAAACTGGGGAAGCTGGTGGAATAAGTCCTAGTTCAAGAACAAAGCAAAAGAAGACCAATGCTCCAGCTCAAAGATCATTACATAGAGACAGAAAATTGTCTCCTGTTGAGCTTTGTTCTACTCAGACTTCGTTCTACCTATAAACCTTCAACAGGTTGGACGATGCTCACCCACACCAATAAAGACAAGTGGCTTTACTTAGTCCATGGATTCAAATGTTAATCTCACCAAGAAACATTATCACTGTTGTAAACTCAATAACGTTGCACCAAATATCAGAGCATCCTATGGCCCAGTCAAGTTGACACATAAAATTAGCCATCACAATACACCTAGAAAAATCAAAAGCTATTGTGATGTTGTATCCATGAAATAAGAACAGAATGCTACAAAGGGAAAATATTCAGAAAGAAAAGAATGAAAAAGAGCTCTTAGAAATTAAAGGCATGATTATCAGAGATTTTCTTGAAATCTATGAAAGGATTGGAAGATGGCATTGGGAGAATCTCCTAGCATGAAAAATACAGACAACAAGGTGGAAAATAGGAAACAAATGCCTATTCCAGGCAGTCCAACATCCAAACTATAGAAATTCCAGAGAAGACAAACGGTAAACACAGAGAAGGAAATCATTAAAGAAATAATTCAAGAAAACTGCCAATTTCCAAAAAGGGTCCAACACAAAGAATTGAAAATAGACACAGAAAGTCATATCCTTGTGAAATTTCCAAATAGAAAAAATGATTAGAGGAAAACAAAAGACCTATATTAAAATTTAGGGATAAGCCCAGCACCACAGCTCACTTGGCTAATCCTCTCCCTGCAGCACCGGCACTCCAGGTTCTAGTCCCTGTTGGGGCGCCAGATTCTGTTCCAGTTGCCCCTCTTCCAGTCCAGCTCTCTGCTGTGGCCCAGGAGTGCAGTGGAGGATGGCCCAAGTACTTGGACCCTGCACCCATATGGGAGACCAGGAGAAAGCACCTGGCTCCTGACTTCAGATCAGTGTGGCGCACCGACCATAACAACCATTTGGGGAGTGAACCAACGGAAGGAAGACTTTTCTCTCTCTCTCTCTGTCTAACTCTGCCTGTCAAAAAAAAATTAGGGATAAAAATGGCTTTTGGTGGGGCACTGCTGTGGTGTAGTAGGCTAACGCCTCCACCTGTGGCACCAGCATCCCATATGGACGTTGGTTCATGTCCTGGCTGCTCTTCTTCTGGTCCAGCTCTTCGCTATAGCCTGGGAAATCAGTAGAAGATGGCTTAAGTGCCTGGTCCCCTGTACCTGCATGGGAGACCCAGATTAAGCTCTTGGCTCCTGGCTTCAGATCAGTTCAACTCTGTCCATTGCAGCCACTTGGAGAGTGAATCAGCGGATGGAAGACTTTTCTCTCTGTCTCTCCTTCTCTCTGTCTGCAACTCTACCTCTCAAATAAATAAATAAGATCTTTTTAAAAATGGCTTTTTGGAGCCAGCCTTGTGGTGTGGCAGGTTAAGCCATTGTGTGCAACACTGACATACTACATAAGCACCAATTCAAGTCTTGGCTGCTCCACTTCCAATCCAACTCCCTGTTAATGCACCTGGACAAGCAGCAGAGGATAGCCCAGTGGTTGGGCCCCTGATATCCACAGGAGAGATCTGGAAGGAACTCCAGGCTCCTGACACTTTGGCCTGGCCCAGCCCTAACTGTTGTGGTCATTTGAGAAGTGAACCAGCAAATGGAAACCATCCCCCTCAGCCCTTCCTCTTTCTCTCTGTCTCTCCCTCTCTCTCTGCAACCCTGCCTTTCAAATAAACAAATAAATCCTTTTTAAAAGCAGTTTCTGATTTCTCAACAGGAAGCTAAAAAGCATTAGAATAATGTCTTAAAAACTAGAGTAAAATGATTTCAACCTAACATGCCATGTCCAGCCATTTTTCAAATATTAGAGAAAAAGAAAGACATTTTTGTATGCAAACAAATTGATTTCCCATGCATCCCTCTTTATGAAGCTGTTAAGGGTTTGCTTTGCCAAAACATGATAGTAAACAAAAGCAGAAGAGGAGGAGGAGGAAGTAGAAGGAGGGGATGGAGGAGGAGGGGGAGGAGAAGAAGAGGAAGAGAGAAAAACAGTAACATCTAGAAAGTGAAGCTCTATCACAGTTGACAGGCTAAGGGAATCCTGGGACAAAAGACAAAGGGATTCAAATGCCTACCTGTCATGGAGAGCAGTAAGCTGGGATATTTTTCAGGAATATAAAAGTTACAAAATAATTAATCTTCAGAAGATATTTATAAACTGGCAAAGACGTTTAGGTTATAGATGACAATGACATTAAGAAGGGAAAAAAAAAAATAAATGTGTGCCTAGCGCTGTGGTGCAGAGGATTAAGCCACAGCTCACAATGAAGGGTCCAGGCTCAGCTACTCTGTTCCTTCCTGTTAAGGAGCCCAAGGAAAGCAACAGAAGATGGCCTCAAGTACTTGAGCCCCTGCCACCCATGTGAGAGGCTAGAATGGAATTCCAGGCTTCTGGCTCCTGGCTTCAGCCTGGCCCAACCCTGGCTATTATAGCCATTTGTGAAGAAAACCAGCAGATTAAAGAACTCTTCCTCTCCCTCTGTCTCTCCCTCTCTCTCTCTATCACTCTGCCTTTCAAATAAATAAATAAATAGGATTTTTTTAAAAAGGAAAAGCAACTGGGAAAAATGTATGTATTATGAAAATTACTAATTTATTGTATTTTTTTTAAACAGGCAGAGTTAGACAGTGAGAGAGAGAGAGACAGAGAGAAAGGTTTTCCTTCCATTGGTTCACTCCCCAAATGGCAGCTAAGGCCGATGCGCTGTGCCGATCCAAAGCCAGGAGCCAGGCACTTCCTCCTGGTCTCCCATACAGGTGCAGGGCCCAAGCACTTGGGCCATCCTCCACTGCACTTCCAGGCCACAGCAGAGAGCTGGACTGGAAGAAGAGCAACCGGGACAGAACCAGCGCCCCAACCGGGACTAGAACCTGGAGTGCCAGTGCTGCAGGCAGAGGATTAGCCTAGTGAGCCATGACACTGGCAATTTATTGTATTTTTTAATTTATTTTTTATTTATTCGAAAGCCAGAGAGAGAGAGAGAGAGAGAAAGAGAGAGAGAGAGAAAGAACTCTTCCATCCATTGGTTCATTCCCCAAATGGCTGCAATGGCTCAGGACTGGGCCAGATGGAAGCCAGGAGCTAGGAGCCTCCTCCAGGTCTTCTACATGGGTGCAGGGGCACAAGCACTTGGGCCTCTGCCACTGCTTTCCCAGGCATATCAGCAGGGAGCTGGATCAGAAGTAGAGTAGCTGGGTCTCAAACCAGTGCCCATATGGGATGTGGCATTGCATTTGGTGGCTCTACCCACTATGCCACAATGCCAACCCCCAAAATTACTAATTTCTAGGAAAACAATACTAAAATGTATTACAAATCTACCTTACTTGAACCACTGGTACTTGTTCAAGAGCTTACAGACAAGATTAAAGTGTTCAGAAAAGTCCATATACAGATGAAACTTTTAAATGTGACATAGATGGTATTTCAAATCAGGTGGGGAAGCACAGGTTTTCAAAAAATCATGTTGCCTAGTAATTTGGGGGAAGAAAAATGTCTCTTTTACTCTTTATTCACAAAATGAATCCTAGATGGGTTTAAAGGAAGGAAGTCAATGCATAAAAGTACTCAAAGAAAACAACATAGCTAACAGCATAAACTTACTGTGAGAAAGATCTTTCTATATGAAACGCAGTATCAATGGAATGCATACTTACTTTAGTGGTTAACATGCCCACATCCAGGGCCAGCGTTGTGGCATAGCAGGTAAAAACACTGTCTGCAACGCCAGCATCCTATATGGATGCTGGTTCAAGTCCTGGCTGTCCCACTTCCAACCCAGCTCTCTGCTAATGTGCCTGGGAAGTCAGTGGAAAATGGTCCAAGTCCTTGGGCCCTTGTACTCTTGTGAGAGATCTGGAGGAAGCTCCTGGCTCCTGTCTTTGGACTGGCCCAGTTCTGGCCACTGTGGCTATTTGAAGAGTGAATCAACAAAGGGAAGATCTCTGTGTCTCACCCTCTCTCTCTGTAATTCTACATTTCAAATAAATCTTAAAAAAAAAAAAAAAAAAAAAAGATGTCCATGCCCAGAGTGCCTGGGTTCTATTCCCAGGAATGTGTGTTCCCAGCTCCAGCTCCTAACTCCAAATGCCCACCACTTCCCTCCTTAGAGGACAGCAGGTGATGGCCCAAGCAGTTTTGTCCCTGACACTCACATGTGAGACCTGGACTCTGATTCCAGCAGGCATCTGGGGAGTGACAGTGGATGGGATCTCTCTTTGTCTCTCGCAGCCTCTCAAATAAATGAAAATATTGACAACTTTGACTAAATAAAAACATCATTAAATAATCAAAAGGCAAACAACAAACTGGGGATAACGTATCCAATATCTAGAGAGTTATTCTCCTTAATATAAAGAGCATTTACAAATCAACAACAAAAAGACCAACAATTCACTTGAAAAATGACACTAGGAAACTTATTCATAGAAGAACATAGAAATATAGCAAACACAGATAACATTGTAAACACAGAGAAAGATCAAAGCTGCTTAACTTTGCTTATAATTAAGAAATAAAATTGGGCCGGCGCTGTGGCCCACCGGGTTAACGCCCTGGCCTGAAGCACCAGCATCCCATATGGGCTCTGGTTCGAGACCCAGCTACTCCTCTTCCGATCCAGCTCTCTGCTGTGTCCTGGAAAAGCAGTAGAAGATGGCCCAAGTCTTTGGGCCCCTGCACCCACATGGGAGACCCATTAGAAGCTCCTGGCTCCTGGCTTCGGATTGGCACAGCTCCGGCTGTTGCGGCCATCTAGGGAGTGAACCATTGGATGGAAGACCTCTCTCTCTCTCTCTCTCTCTCTCCTCTCTGTGTCACTCTTTCAAATAAATAAATAAATCTTTAAAAATAAAATAAAATAAAATGAACAAAAATGAACTACTATTTTATGTGTAAAATTAGCAACTATTTAAAAAGTGCTATAATTTTCAATATTGGCAAGCCTATAAGGAAACAATTATTCTCACATACTTTTAGTGGGAGTGTAAATTGATACATGCTTTAGAAGAGGAAGTTGGCTATATTCATCAAAACTTAAAATGCACATAATCATTTGGACCAGCAGTTCCACTCCTAGAAATTTATACTGTAGATACACTCATGTATGTTTCCAAAACCCTAGGGACAAAGCTTGCTGTGTTAGAGGGATCCCTTCAGGATTGACTCCTGCTGTGTAGCAGGGTTCAGAATAAATTTCACATGGTGTGTGTTATGGATTAAAAAGCAGGCATTAATAGAGAAAGATCAGGACCAATAAGGGAAGGCTTGTGATTCCATCAGCCTGTTAGCTCCTAGACAGGCATGCTGGGACCAAGCAATCTACTGGGTATGCAGTGTGGGCCTGTGTCCCATGGGAGGGACCTCAGAGCTCCTTCTAGGGCAAGCACGCAAACAAACTTATCAGTGCAGCTCAGGCATGGACACTGTGCCATCTGAATAGGTGCCAGCCAGAACCCGGACTTATGACACGGCAAATGAGACACTCATGCTTGGTACAGAATGTGGTACAGAATTTAAATGAGCATTAAAAAGCTCAAGAATCAAGGTAGACTATATCTCAATAAATACATTTAAGTAAAAATTAATGTAAAATCCAATATGACTCAGCATGGCACTGCTACTGACCCTACATCTACTTAAAAGTTTGATATTTGTTCATTATGGATTTTTTGCATCAATAAAGTTTTTTTAAGATTTATTTTATTATTTGAAAGGCAGAGTTACACAGAGAGAGGGAGAGACAGAGAAAGAGAGAAACAGAGACAGAAAGAGGAAGAGAGATCTTTCATCCTCAAATTGCTGTTATGACCAACGTTAGGCCAGACCGAAGCCAGGAGCCTGGAACTTCATCCTGGTCTCCCATGTGGGAGGCAAGGGCTCAGGTACTTGGGCCATCATCTTCTGCCTTCCCAGGCACATTAGCTGGATCAGAAGTGGAACATCTGGGATTTGAACAGGTGCTCATATGGGATGCTGGTGTCACAAACGGTAGCTTAACCTGCTGCGCTACGATGGCCCCACCGATAAAAACATTTTAAATACTGCATTTAAATATTACCTTGGAGGGTTGGCACTGTGATGCAGCAGGCTAAGTCACTGCTTGTGACAGCTGCATCCCATGTCAGAGTGCTGGTTCAAGTCCCAGCTCCTCTGCTTTCAATTCAACTTCCTGTTAATGTTCCTTGGAGGCAGCAAATGACCGCCCTAGAGCTTTGACCCCTGCTACCCACATGGAAGACCTGGATGGAGTTCTGGGCCACTGGTTTGGCCTGGCCCAATCCTGGCTGTTGCAGGCATTTTGGGGGTGAACCAATGAATGGAAGATTCTGTCTTTCTCTCTGTCTCTATCTCTATCTCTATCTCTATCTCTATCTCTATCTCTCACTCTCACTCCCTGTGTCTGTCTGTCTGTCTCTCTCCCTTTCTCTCTCTCCCTCTTTCAAGTAGATGAAAATAAATTTAAAATAAATATCTTAAAGATTGATTGATTGATTTGAAAGTGAGTCAGAAAGAGAGAGAGAGAGAGAGAGAGAGAGAGAATCTTCCATCTACTGGTTCGGTTCACTCCCCAGATAGCTGCAATGGCCAGGGCTGGCAGACCAAAACCAGAAGCCTGGAGCTTCTTCTAGGTCTTCCACATGGGTGGCAGGGGTCCAAACATTTGGGCTGTCCTCTGCTGCTTTCCCAGGCACAATAGCAGGGAGCTGGATCAGAAGTGGAGTGGCCGGGGTATGAACTGGGCATCAACTATATAGGATGCTAGTATTGTAAGTGACAGCTTTACTCTCTATGCCACAATTCCAGCCCCTAAAAGTAAACATTTAAAATATTTTCTTGCATACTGAGATTTTTGGGATCCTCTAAAATTTTGTACCCGGGCACCTTAAATCTGGGCTCTTTTGCCATTGCTTATCACGCTGACCAGGAATGCCAGCTGCCAGCACTGGGTAGGGGAGTGCTAGTTCTGCTGCCAGGGAGTTCAGGTGCGGCCCTGCCCACGGGGAGGGAAAACCTCTGCATCCTGGCTGGTCGTGGTCCAGACTATGCAGAGGGAGCACTTGCAGGCCTCCACTGCACTACACAGATGTTCACTGCAGCAAGATGCAGATATAAAAGTGTTGAAAATAACCTGAATGAGCATCAGTTGAAACTAAATTTTTTAACAGAGGAACTCTATATCTGAGAAAGAGAATAAACAACATTTAAAAGGTGAAATAAGGTATGGAAAAACTCCTATAGTATGTCTTCACTTGAGTTTTAAAGACATGATATTAATGATAACCTCTTTTTGAGATTTATTTATTTGAAAGGCAGAGTTATAGAGAGAGCTGGAGAGACAGAAAGAGGGAGATCTTCCATCTGCTGGTTCACTTCCCAATAGTCCAGCCACTTTCTGCTGCTTTCTCAGGCACATTGGCAGGAAGCTGGATGGGAAGGGGAAGACTAGAACTAGTGCCCATATGGGATGTTTGTGTTGCAGGCAGTAGCTTAACCCACTGCACCACCACGGTGGATCTAATAGTCATTACTGATAACAGATAATCATTAGTAATAGATAACAATTATTTAGTGTCTCCTATGTGCAAGACTCACTTAACCCCATTAGCACTCTGTCAGACAACACGTTTTAAAAAAAAAAAGAGTTTTATTTATTTCCCATGTTATTTATTTATTTATTTTACTTAAAAGAGAGAGTGAGATCTCCCATCTGTTGGTTCACTCCTTAAATGCCAGGCCAAAGCCAGATGGGGCCAAGCCAAAGCTAAGAGTCTAGAACTCAAACCAGGTCTCCCACATGGGTGACAGGGATCCAAGAATGTGAGCCATCACCTGCTGCCTGCCAGGTGCACATTAGCAGGAAGCTGAATCAGAAGCGAAGGAACCAGGACTTGAACCAGGCACTCTTATGTGGGATGTAGACAGTCTAAGCAGCATGTTAACTGCTGTACCAATTACCCATCCCTGTTCTATTTTTAGTGGACAAATAATAATCATATATAGTTATGGGGTACAATATGATGTTTTGACACCCATATAAGGTGTGGAATGATCAGATCAGGTGAGTTAGCATGTCCATCAGCCCAAATAGTTATCATTTCTTTGTGGAGAGAACATTTAAAAACCTCTCTTCTAGTTATTTTGAAATATACATACTATTAACTACACAGTCCCCATGTTATGCAACAAGTCACTCATTCCTCCTATCTAACTGAAACTTGGTATCTGTTGACCAATTTCTCCCATTTCCCTGTTTACCCCCACCCCAACCTCCGGTAACATCCCCTCCACTCTACTTCATGATTTGAGTTTTTTATATTTCACATACAAGAAAGATCATATAGTATTTGTTTCTCTGGGCTTGGGTCCTCTAGGTTCATCTCTTTTGTCACAAATGACGAAATTTTCTGGGTTTTTTCCCTCAAGATTTATTTGTTTGTTTGTTTGTTTGTTTGTTTTAAAGGCAAAGTAACACAGAGGGAGGGAGAAAGGGAGGGAGAGTGGGAGAGGAAGAGGGTGGGGGTGAGGGAGAGAGAAATAGAGACAGAGAGACAGAGACAAAGAAAGAATTTTCTATCCATTGGTTCGCTCCCCAAATGGTTGCAACAGCTAGGTCTGGACCAGACCAAAGCCAGGAGTCAGGAACTCCATTGAGGTCTCTCGCATAGGTAGCAGGGACCTAAGTACTTGAACTTCATCTGCTGCTTCCCAGTCCCATTAGTAGGGAGCTGGACTGGATGTGGAGTAGCCAGAACTCAAACGTGCACTCTAATATCAGATGCTGGCATCCCAAGTTGTGGCTTAACCATCTGTACCACAGGGCCAGCCCTAATTTCCCATTTTCTTTAAAGACTGAATTAAAAAATATTATGTGTATATACCACATTTTAAAAACTCATCTGGCTAATCCTGCGGCGCCGGCATCCCATATGGGTGTCAATTCTAGTCCCAGTTGCTCCTTTTCCAGTCCAGCTCTCTGCTGCAGCCTGGGAAAGCAGTAAAAGATGGCCCAAGTGCTTGGGCCCCTGAACCCACATGGGAGACCCGGAAGAAGCACGTGGCTCCTGGCTTCGGATTGGCATAGCTCCTGTCTGTAACTCTACCTGTCAAATAAATAAATAAAATCTTTTTTTTTTTTTTTTGACAGGCAGAGTGGACAGTGACAGAGAGAGACAGAGAGAAAGGTCTTCCTTTGCCGTTGGTTCACCCTCCAATGGCCGCTGCGGCCGGCGTGCTGCGGCCGGCGCACCATGCTGACCCAAAGCCAGGAGCCAGGTGCTTCCTCCTAGTCTCCCATGGGGTGCAGGGCCCAAGCACTTGGGCCATCCTCTACTGCACTCCCTGGCCACAGCAGAGAGCTGGCCTGGAAGAGGAGCAACCGGGACAGAATCCGGCGCCCCAACCGGGACTAGAACCTGGTGTGCCGGTGCCGCAGGCAGAGGATTAGCCTATTGAGCTGCAGCGCCAGCCAATAAATAAAATCTTAAAAAAAAAAAAAAAAACTTATCTGTTGGGGTCGGTGCTGTCTGTGGCATAGAGGGTAAAGCTGCCGCCTGTGGCACCAGCATCCACATTCAAGTCCAGGCTGCTCCACTTCCCACCCAGCTCCCTGCTAATGCACCTGGGAAAGCAGCAGAAGATGGCCCAAGTCCTTGAGCCATTGCACATGCAAAGAAGACCCAGAAGAAACTCCTGGTTCCTGGCTTTGGACCAGCACAGCTCCAGCCATTGTAGCCATCTGGGGAGTGAACCAGTGGATGGAAGATTTCTCTGTCTCTCCTCTCTCTGCAATTCTTTCAAATAAATAAATAAATCTTAACAACAACAAAAAAACTCATCTGTGATTGACACTTGGGTTATTTTCCTAACTTGGCCGCTGTGAATAAACGCTGCCGTGAACGTGGGGGTGCACACAGGTTTCGATTCCTCTGGCTATATATACAGTAATGGAATTGCTGGACTAAGTTACAATACCACCAACAGCCTTCAGAGTTCTCTCTTCTCCACAGGTGGATACTATTGTTATTCTCATTGCATGTATAAGGAAACTAAGACCCAGAGAGGCTAGTTAACTCTTCCTAGGCCACAAAGCCAGCAACTGGAGGAGCCAGAAGGTGAACACAATATAACTATCTATCTATATTCATGGATAGTTTATGCAGACACATACCCAATACTCTGTTTTAAATTTTTGTTTATTTTATTTAAAAGGTAAAAAGGGAGATCTTCCGTCTGCAGGTTCACTCCTGAAATGTCCACAACAACCAGGGCTGGGCCAAGCCTAAGTTAGGAGCTCTATCTGGCCTCCCATGGGTGGCACCTGAGCCGTCATCTGCTGCCTCCCAGGATATAAGCAGGTTCTCCCATATGGGATGGGGTTGTCCCTAGCAGGAACTTAAGCCACTGTACCAAAAGTCAGCCCTGTCCAAAACTCTTTGTAGCGATTTATCTCTATGGGGTAGTACTGAGAGTCTAAGGTCTTTCAGATTAAAATTTGTTTTAATATTAGTGTTGCCAGATAAAAGACCAACTGTCTACTTAAATTTGAATTTCAAAAAAGAACAAATGAATTTTTAGTAGAAGTACATCCTAAGCAATATTGGGGACGTACTTATAATGAAAACAATGACTTGTTACGTCTCTGAAATTCAAATGTAACTGGCTGTCTTATAGCAGTATTTGCTAAATCAGACAACTGTCCTTGTAGCCAGCTTTCATTTGGCAATTCCCTTGGTTCTGCCACACTGAGACAGCAATTGTCCTGCAACGTGCTATACACTGATTTGGCATGATTTTACTAGGTGACCAAATTCAGATATTGAAGTTAATCTATACCATGAGACACATCATTTGGGGCTAATTCAGAAACAGCTATACCTGAACTTCTGTCTTCTCTGGATTTTTTCCACTTAAAATGGACGGACACAGAAATTCCAGAGCCTTCCAACACAGTCTGACTCTCTCTCTACAGGAACTCACTCTGGACCCAGCAAAGGCTTTGGTTCAAGCCCTCTTCTACTCGGCCAGCAGGCCCAAATACGGACAGCAGTCCATACCTGGGCACTGGGTCATTACAAGGGAATCAGAATGTGTACAGGGTCTGAATCTCCCGCTGCCTGGGGAGTCTTACAGACAGGCTCCCCTCATGGATCAGAACACGAAGTGTGGGGCCGGCACTTCAATGTGATGCGTGGGGCTGCTGCTTGCAGTGCTGGCATCCCATTTGGGCATTGGTTCAAGTCCCAGCTGCTCCACTTCCTTTCTAGCTCTCTGCTGTGGCCTGGGAAAGCAGTGGAGGATGCTTTGAGTCCCTGCACCAGCGTGGGAGACCCGGGGGAGGCTCCAGGCTTCGGATTGCACAGCTCCTGCCCCTGGGGAATGAACCAGCGGATGGAAGACCTCTCTCTCTCTTTCTCTTTCTCTCTGCCTCCCTGTAACTCTGCCTTTCAAATAAATAAATAAATAAATCTAAAAGAAGAGAGAGAGAGAGAACGAACACTAGGTGTGTCTCTTTAACCAATGGCAGCTGGAGCCTTTGGGGGATTCCTCGGGAGAAGGCAAGGACTTGACCTCTGGCTCTGGTCCTCAGGAGCCAGACCACTGTGCTCCCTATGAATGTCGGTTATCAGCTGCTTAAGGAGCCTCGAGTATTTCTGAGTCCCCAACTGTGCAACGGGAATCCGTCACGCTCCAGCAAACGCAAGCTCCATTGTGAAGGAAGAGGAACTCCCGGGATAGCAAAGCGCAGCCCCACGCACGTGGGCCCCGCCTCCCCGCGCTGCGGAGACCAGCCCTGGGCACGCGCGCCCCCTGCAGGCTCGATGCGTCATTGCCGAGCAAGTCCTGTCTTGTGACTCCATAGCTGCGGGATTTGAGGGTCCTCAGCCACCATCACTTCTAAAACCGCCATGGGGGGTAGTCTTCTCACGAGCCCCACTGCACCGAGGAGGGGATATTTCGGCAGATGAATCAGGGGCCTCACTCCAGTGGGCAGAATTAAAGGTAGTCTCTGCGACTTAAACCTGTGCTCTAGACATGAAACATTTCTCCCGTGTATACAAGTTCGTGGGCTGTGGTCAATGTTTAGTCCACTGGTTGGGCTACTGGCAATCAACCTGCGTTCCTGATTCAGCTGCTAGTTCCTGACGTGGATACCATCAGTTCCCTGGTAAGGAATGCGTGGAACAAAGCAGTAGACAATCTGACGGGATGAGGGAGGCAGGCAAGTAGACATATGAACAGAGCAACCTAGGAGGAGTGGACACTGCCTGCACACTGGCAGAGTCCAAGGTCTCTCACAGCCAGCATGCTGCTTGCAGCGGCCCTGGGAGGCTGGCTTTGCCCTGTCCACTGTTGTGCCTCTAGGGAAGCGCCCCACCCATTACTGAAAGGTGGAGTATATCTCACTGTGGCCCAGTTCACCCCAGCCAAAATCTGTCTTCACAACTAAAGCTTAGTTCAGTAAAGGCAACCGTTATGGGATCAACTCCTAGGACACGGTGCAGAATACAGCATCCCTGATTCTTTAGCAGCTGATTTGGAAACAATTTCACAGCCACGGTGATTCAGGAATGGGTTTATAATTCAAGTATAAAAAAGTCCTTTCAACTTGCCCATCTCCCCCCAAGCAGCAGGTCAAAAAAAGGATGGAGGAATTGACCCCTCATTTTATAGCTTGGGAATGTGTGTGAGGAAGACTTCAAGTCCATCACAAGCCATTTACTCTCATTTAATTGCTCCCCATCGTGTAACTCCACGGAGGCAGGGCCAAATGATGAGCAAAAGTAATGGGGCTCAGTACCAGTCCTCTAATAAATGGGCCAACAACCACCCCCCCACACACTATATCTGGTGATGTCGCCTGAGAAGGGATCTGATACATAAACTAAGGCATTTTGAACTTTGCTTTGATAAAGCACAAGTGAAGAACTGGGGCAAAGAGTGGAAAAAGAATTATGAATTGGTAAAAATAACAAGTAAATATATGAGTATAAAGTGAAATTTCCCTCCACGTCAGTGACCAATCTGATGATAATTTACTGAGTAAACTGGAACAGGAACTTTATGATTTCATAATTCACCAGAAAGGTGAAAGTAAAAATGAAAACACCTTTCAAAAAAAGGGTATGTAAATTATAAACTACCTGGTAATCAGATCATGAAGAGGCGAGGGTGGGAGGCCCAGGAAATAGTAAATATGTTCACAAACACCAATTCAGTGTCCTCCAATCACATTATGAAATATTTGGGCAAATTTTCCTTTTCTGGTTGGTGTAGCTGTGTCACATTATTCTCTCCAGTGGGAAGCAGTACAACCCACAAAAGGTGTCTCTTCATGCACCAGGTGTAGACAGACTGAACACAGAAGAACCGGGGAACGTGTGGATACGGGATGGACATAGTCAGTGTACTCTAATTAGGTACACTTAGTGATACAATAGTTGTAGACCATATGGGTCTAAGTTCAACGATAGAAGAGTGCAACTGTTATATCCAATGATGAAAGTATAAATGAATGGGGAATCCCAACAATAATTGGTGTGAATAAATAGCCTAAATGAATGGCCATGAATCATTTTTTAAAAACTGCACTTGTGCCCTTCTATCAGAAAAATAACAACAAAAAAAAATCCACAAAGGGACACATACATCACTTTTAGGCTACAGTAAATTTGTTCACTGACTTAACCTGAGAGCCTGGGAATTCTGTTCCTGCATGATCTTACAGTGCCATACTGGACTGTTCCTTTAACAGTGGGGAAAGATCGGAAAACTCTACCATCCAGGCAAACGATTAAGTATCTTCCTGGAAATCTAACTGGACTAAAAGAAAAGACCTAAAGATACTGGTTTCTGTAACACCAAAGGTTTTTCGGTGAAACATTCCAGGCAGGTCATCCTACATCAATTTCACAATTAATGAGTCCTACCCATGATCTCAGAGCATCCCTTCAGGTCTTCAGTCTCACATCTATAAAAATGAGCCAAGAGCTGCAGAGTACAGCCTCTCACATGAAAAACAAGAGACCAAACCTAACAGAAATAAGAAATCTGGATAAAACAAAAACTCTGCAGGAGGGGAGTACATTTCAACAGCAACAAAAAACAAAACAAGAAACTGCGCCTGTATTTGAAATCCTAAGACAAGATACTGAAACCATAAAAAAAAAAATAAGAAGAAGAACAAGAGGGTTGAGGGGAAAAACTGGGATCTTAGAAATTAAAACTGGGCCGGCGCCGTGGCTCAACAGGCTAATCCTCCGCCTTGCGGCGCCGGCACACCAGGTTCTAGTCCCGGTCGGGGCGCCGGATTCTGTCCCGGTTGCCCCTCTTCCAGGCCAGCCCTCTGCTGTGGCCCAGGAGTGCAGTGGAGGATGGCCCAGGTGCTTGGGCCCTGCACCCCATGGGGAGACCAGGAAAAGCACCTAGCACCTGGCTCCTGCCATCGGACGAACGCGGTGCACCGGCCGCAGCGCGCCATCCGCGGCGGCCATTGGAGGGTGAACCAACGGCAAAAGGAAGACCTTTCTCTCTGTCTCTCTCTCTCACTGTCCACTCTGCCTGTAAAAAAAAAAAAAAGAAAAGAAAAAAAAAAGAAAAAAAGAAATTAAAACTGAAAAGAAGAAATGAAAATTCATTGCGGCCGGTGCCGCAGCTCAATATGCTAATCCTCCACCTGCGGCGCCAGCACCCCAGGTTCTAGTCCCGGTTGGGGCGCCAGATTCTGTCCCAGTGGCTCCTCTTCCAGTCCAGCTCTCTGCTGTGGCCCAGGAAGGCAGTGGAGGATGGCCCAAGTCCTTGGGCCCTGCACTCCAATGGGAGATCAGGAGGAAGCACCTGGCTCCTGGCTTCGGATCGGCGCAGTGCACCGGCCTTAGCGGCCATTTTGGGGGGTGAACCAATGGAAGGAAGACCTTTCTCTCTGTCTCTCTCTTACTGTCTAACTCTGCCTGTCAAAAAAGAAAAAAAAGAAAAAAAAGGCCGGCGCCATGGCTCAACAGGCTAATCCTCTGCCTTGCGGCACCGGCACACCAGGTTCTGTCCCGGTCGGGGCACCGGATTCTGTCCTGGTTGCCCCTCTTCCAGGCCAGCCCTCTGCTGTGGCCCGGGAGTGCAGTGGAGGATGGCCCAGGTGCTTGGGCCCTGCACCCCATGGGAGACCAGGAAAAGCACCTAGCACCTGGCTCCTGCCATCGGATGAACACGGTGCACCGGTCGCAGCACGCCGGCTGCGGCGGCCATTGGAAGGTGAACCAACGGCAAAGGAAGACCTTTCTCTCTGTCTCTCTCTCTCACTGTCCACTCTGCCTGTCAAAAAAAAAAAAAGAAAGAAAGAAAGAAAGAAAACTCATTGCAAGAATTGAAAAAAAACTCCCAGAAAGAAAACAAAGACTAAGAAATAGAGAAAATAGAAATAGACCAAGAAATAGAGAAAAGATGGGGAAAAAAATAGAAGATTAACTCAGGAGTTTCAAGAAGAGAGAAAAAACATAAACAAGAGAGAACATTATTTGAAATTTTTAAATTATTATTTATTTATTTTCATGTTATTTGAAAGGGGCGAGAGGAAGAAGAGGAGAGAGAGAGCCAGAATGTTCTCATCCACTTGTTAACTCCCTGAATGCTTGCAAGAGTTGGGCTGGGCCAGACCAAACCCAGGAGCCGACAATTTAGTCTTTAGCGTCCATGTGAGTGTCAGGGACCCAAGTACTTTGCCATTACCTGCTGCCTCTTGGGATTCCCATCACCAGGAAGCTCTTAACCACTACACCAAATACCACTCCTCCCCAAATTTTTAAAATATTAATTCTTTTTTTTTTTGACAGAGAGAGTGGACAGTGAGAGAGAAAGAGAAAAAGGTCTTCCTTTGCCGTTGGTTCACCCTCCAATGGCCGCCGCAGCTGGCGCGCTGCCCCCAGTGCACCGCGCTGACCTAAAGGCAGGAACCAGGTGCTTCTCCTGGTCTCCCATGGGGTGCAGGGCCCAAGCACTTGGGCCATCCTCCACTGCACTCCCGGGCCACAGCAGAGAGCTGGCCTGGAAGAGGGGCAACTGGGACAGAATCCGGCGCCCCGACCGGGACTAGAACCTGGTGTGCCGGTGCCGCAGGCGAAGGATTAGCCTATTGAGCCGCGTTGCTGGCCTAAAATATTAATTCTTTAAAACTTCCCAAACATTGAAGACTCAGGTTTTCAGATTAAAAGGGCCCACATAGTGCCCAGCACCAATAGGTGGAAATTAACCCACAACCAGTCATATTATGAAACTTCAGAACTCTAGGGATTATAAGATCTTTTAGCCTTCCAGAGATAGAAAACAAGTCACAAATAAAGGATCAGGGATCAGAATGGCTTAGATTTCTTAATAATGACATTGGAACTCAGAAGACAATAGAGAAATGATTTCAAAATTCAGGAGGAAAATTCTTGACAACCTAGAATTCAACAGTCAGGCAGACTACCACTCAGTTGGGAGAGTAGAATAATTGCATAATTGCAAGGTGACAAAAATGATTTTCCAGAATGGGTGAGCAGTGGAGATGGTACCTTGAATACTTGTATTCTATATCGCAGTGCCTGGCTTCAAGTTCCAGATCTACTCTGGATTCCAAGTCCCTCTTAATGCAGACCCTGGGAAGCAATAGGTGATGGCTCATGTCGTTGGGTCCCTGACACTCACCTGGGAGACCTGCATTGACTTCCCACTTGCCAGCTTCAGCCTGGCCTAGCCACAGCCATTGAGGGCATTTGGGAAGAAAACTAGCAATGAAAGATCCATCTGTCTGTCTCTCTGTCTCTCTTTGTCTCTCTCTGCCACTCAAAAAAAAAAAAAAAAAAAAAAAAAAAAAAAAAAAACCTTGGAAAACATCAATTTGGGGATTAAGTCTCCAACACATTCAAACCACTGCAATCCCTCTAACAACTGTTTATTAATACCTAATATTTTTCAGATACTGTTCTAAGGACACAGATACATGCATGAAAACATAGGGTCCCTGCCTTCATGGAACTCATATTTTAGCTATTGAGGAAACGCAATCCAGCTCTATTATCTGAACCCTCCCCATTCTCAACACAAATGTCCAGAATGATTGGTGCAAACATAATATAATTTTCTTGAAGATTTACTTATTTATTTGAAAGGTAGAGATACATAGAGAAGAAGAGAGACACAGAGAGATCTTCCATCCTCTGGTTCACTCCCCCAAATGGCCGCAACAGCCAGGGCTAGGCCAGGCCAAAGCCAGAAGCCAGGAGCTTCTTCCAGGTCTCCCAGGTGGATGCAGGGGCCCAAGGACTTGGGCTATCTTCTGCTGCTTTCCCAGGCACATTCGCAGGGAACTGGATCAAAAGTGAAGCAGCTGGGACTTGAACCAGCATTCATATGTGAAGCCAGCATTGCAGGCAAAGGCTTAACCTTCTATGCCACAGCACTGGCCCCAACACAATCTTTCTGTAAGATTTATTTTATTGATTTAAAAAGCAGAGTTACAGAGAGAGGGGGAGAAAGACAAAGAAAGAAGGAGAGATCTTCCATTTGCTGTTTCACTCCTCAAATGCCTGCAACAGCCAGAGCCGGGCCAGGCAGGGGTCAGGAGCCAGGAACTCCATCCAGGTCTCCCACAAGGATGCCAGCATCACAGGCAGCAGCTTAACCCCTGTGTCACAATGCTAGCCCTAACAAACAGAATCTTAAATGCATACTTTAAAGGGTGAGTCATCCAGTGCCATTTGATTCCGGAGCCTTTGAGTCTTCTGTGTCTGGAAGGTTATAGAATTCTGTCTCTGCTCCTGGTGTCCTAGAACTGCCCAGTGATTTGCCACTAAAATCCATTGCACTGGCTGTGGAAGGTGTCTCCTGCTGCAGAAACTCACATCCTTCTTTTGTTCTTGGAAATCCTTTTAAAATTTATCTTTAATAATAATTTCTCTCCATCTATTTTGTTAGTTCTTTCTTGAATTCTTATTGTTCAGCCTTTTCACATTTTCAATTTCTAAAAGCACTTTTTTGTTCCTTTTTTAAAAAAGATTTTATTTATTTTTAAAGAGTTACAGAGAAAAAGAGGGATAGAGAGAGGGAAGGAAGAATGGGGAGGGAGAGAGATATCTTCCATCTGCTGATTCCCTCCACAGATGGCTGCAACAGCCAGCATAAGGCCAGGCCAAAGCCACGAGCCAGGAGCAGGGGCCCAAGGACTTAGGCCATCTTCTGCTGCCTTTCCAGACACATAAGCAGGGAGCGAGATGGGAAGCGGAGCAGCTAGGATACAAACGGGTACCCAGATGGGATGCCGGCATCATAGGCAGCAGCTTTACTTTCTATGCCATAACGCCAGCCCCCAATTTTTTGTTCTTAGCCCCTTTTTCCCCCCTAGCCCCTTGTTCTTTCATGAATACAATATCTTCCCTTATCACCCCAGGAATAACATTTCTAAAAGTTCTTTCCAACTTTCAGACTCGTTTATTCCTTTTTCATTTTTGTTTTAGTCTCTTTCTCTTATAGATGTTGCTCAAGTATCTATACATAACTGCCCATCTACTCCTATTTAGGAACAGTTCACTAAAATATAACCAGAAGCTTTATGCATGGGTGTGGTGACCTGCCTGCACCATTTTGTTGTGACCTCACCCCTCTGAGAGATTCTCTTTCTTTTGGTCTGATAAGCCTCTCCTTTTGCTGAGCTGGAAGACTCCCAAACTCCTGCCTGGGCCGGGGGTGGGGGTGAGGGTGGGGCTAAGCCTGGCCACTAAGGTTCTCACAGTCAAGGGAAGACAGGCTGGGATGTCTTTATCCAATATGAATACTTTGAATCAACTCCCTTGTATGCAACAGAAGGTCCCTGTCCTTGCTGTGCCTGGTTTTTCCCAGTCTAAAGGCTGCTAAACCTCTAATCTCCAGCCAGGGTGGAAGACGAGGACATCTCTATCTACACTTTCAAACAATAATCTACATTGCTATCTACACTTTCAAACAATAATCTTGCTTTTAGCATCATCTTCATTTACTTTGAGAGTTACATTCTAGCTCTTTTATGATTCTACCTGGGAATTAGCAGGAGTCTGAGTTTCTCTATTGCTGGCTTAGGCTTCCACATTCTCTGATTGCTAAGTCACTTCTCATCCATCTGTTTTCCACCATACAAAATTTCAGAGCTGTCATCCCTTCTTCTCTGCCTTTTTTTCCCCCTTTACTATCATGAAGTATTAAATCTGCCTTGTTTAATTGGAAGTTGAGGGTTCAATGCCCACATAGGCACAGAAGATATGATCTTGAGTCAAAGAAACACTGAGATTGAAACCTATAACCTCACATGAAGCCAGGGCTTTCAAGGTACCATTATACAAGTGAAAGGGTGGAATAGGAAAAAACCACTGACTGGCAAAGGAAAATGGCAAGGAAGGTTCTTATGTTTACCCTGAGTAAGAAAACGAAACTTTCTTTTAAGAATTGATAGGGGTAATGACATTGAATTGAATTGATGCTACTAGGGAATCACCAAGCCAAGAAACTGATGTAAAACTTGGTTCTGTGTATATGATTCTCCTTGGGTGCCTGGTTCTTAGTTTATATGATGCTTTTAAAATTCCTGACCTTCTAGAAGCACTGGAAAACACCTAAGAAGGTACATGATATGCACACACAATATTCCCACAGCTGGTGCTTAGCAAAGATGATCTCCAATTTCACAATTACAAAGCACAAAGGAAACAATTCTTTAAATGAGGGGCAACAGACACAAAAAATAAGATTATAGAGTCTCAAGATCTTTATAAATGCCACAAGTTGATGAACAGTACTGAGTAAGCATATTTTAAGTCTTAAAGCTATAAAGGAAAAATGTAGAACCATAAATAATAAGACATTATAAAATAATCCAAATCTTTGAAAAGAAAATAAATATAATTTCCAGAAATGAGGATTGAAGTTATTCAAGGCAAAAACACAATATATAATTCAATATCAGATTAGACACACCTGAAGAGAGAACATATAGATGAGAAGCTACAACTAGAATGAAGTTCAGTTAAAAGCATAGAAAAATGACAAACTAATAGTCATGAAGACTGGAAAGCATAGTCAAACACAGAAGCTGTGAAAGGAGGGAACAGATTTAAAGGTAATATTTGAAGAAATAATAGCTTTGAAGAATTACTTGACCGTATGTCGTAGTCTATCAAGCAAATGTTATCAAACACTAAAGAAATCTATATCAAACAGACCATGTGCTATGCCCAGAAAACAATCAAATGAGCCCAGGGAGAAGCACTCTGGCTGCCAATGGGAACAAGAGGACAGGGATTGTGGGCAACCAGCAGACTCAGTCGTTCCCCTAGATATTAGTTTCTAAATCACTGACTGTGGCTCCATGACAGAAGCTGAAACATATGCCTGTTCCTGAAGTGAATTTGGTTTGGGAACTGAAACATCTGAATGTCACCCATTATTATAATTAAATTATTGGCCAATCCAACACGACACTCTACATTTAATGGAATATTGTGAAGGAGGAGGCCTGCCTAGAGTAATTGCAAAGGGAACCACGGAAAGACACACTGAGATGAAGAATTTGTTCTTAGTATGCCAGTTCAGTTGACTCTGAGTCATCTGGTCTACCCTGAAATAATGTCATAGGTGGAGTGAGTGATGGTGGTCACACTGCTACACAGGGTTATGAAACCAAACAGTGCTTTCTTGATGGCAGGCAAAACATCTTGGAGACTTTGGAGTTGCTAGAATATTAAACTGTGATTCACTTTTTCAAAAACCTTGGCTGGTACACATTATTACATGTCTCCTGACCAAATGAACCCCGTGTCCTACAATGAGAAGTCAGGTAAGTGGTCACTGGGCTGTTTGATGTACGAATTGCATGCACTGATGTCTTAGTTTATACCTTTCCACCAGAAAGAACTAGCTGGGAAGATCAGGGAAGGCAAAATCTGACAAATGATGTTTGTTACAAGGATGTTAAATTTGAGGGATTATCACTGACCTCCTTTTGAAGAAATTCAGCAGAATCCTTAGATAGCAGACTTGGCTGTGGAAGAGTAAAGAATAAATCTTGAGAGAAGAGGCGAGGATGAGGAGAGCCAGGAAAGTTGCAGGATTCCAGCCCTGTAGTGAGTGAGCAGAACCGAAGGAAGATCCCGTTACAGGAGCCAGAACGAGCCTTTGAAGCCAGAGAAGAGAGACTGGAGCAGAGGGAAGCTGAGCTTTGTGTCTGTGAGGGACTAGCAGAGGGCAAACTGGCTGCAGCAGAATGTCCGGCTGAAGGAACAGAAGCTTCTCCTTCTGGTGTGTGATGCAGAACTTCTTGATCCTCCATCCTCAATACTTTTTTTCAGTGGGGAAAGTAAAGAGGACACCATGAGCGGTAAGAATTCTGAGAGCCTCTTCACCCCCAAATCCAAATGCAAGAACCTGAAGAAAAGTCTTCATGCTGCCCAGCTGCAGGTTCAAATCCTGTAAGATATCAAGGGATAAAATAATCAACTATAAAGCAGACAGATCTTGGGCACGTGTTAGCCTCGCAGGGAGACACAGCTGTGCCCAGTACTTAATACTGTCAATCTTTAAAGATTGATATTCAACTACAGTAGCTTTATACACTTGATTCCATGAGCTATGCCTTTTTTTATAGTAATCATGATATTTTGGAATTATTTATTTGAAAGGCAGAGTGACAGAGAGGGAGAGAAAGTAGAAGACAGGTATCTTCCATCCAGTGGTTCAATCCCCAAGTAGCCACAACTATATCTGGGCCAGGTTAAAGTCAAGAGCCAGGAATTCCATCCTTGTCTAACACTTGGGATCCAAAAAACCATATTTTTTTAAAAGATTTATTTTTATTTATTTGAAAGGCAGAGTTACAGAGAGAGCTAGAGACAGAGAGAGAGGTCTTCCATCCACTGGTTCACTCCCCAAATGGCTACAACAGCTGGAGCTGAGCAGATCCGAAGTCCGGAGCCAGGAGTTTCTTCTGGATCTCCCACGTGGATCCAGGGGCCCAAGGACTTGGGCCATATTCTACTGCTTTCCCAGGCCATGACAGAGAGCTGGATGAGAAGTGGAGCAGCCAGGACTAAGAACTGGAACCCATATGGGATGCCGGCACTTCAGGCTGGGGCTTTAACCTACTGTACCACAGTGCCGGCCCCTAGAAAACCATATTTTATCAAGTTCTAATGTATGCTTAAGTTTGCAAACCACTGCCTTAGGTGAACATACTGGAAAAAAGAGAAAGGTTAGTAACTTGAAACCCTACTAAATAATGTAAAAAAGAACATTAATATCAACCCAAAAGCAATGGGAGGAAGAAAATAATAATGCTAAAAGTGAAAATTCCTTTACAATCTATTTTAATGGCTTTAATTCCATGCTAGGACATTCCCTCAAAAAATACTCTTAGCTTCTAGATGTGACAATCTCAGCTTTCCTCCAAGTTTACTCAAATTAAAGAGTGGAGCAGGGGCCAGTGCTGTGGCATAGCGGGTAAAGCCATCTGCAGTGCCAGCATCCCATATGGGTGCTGGTTCGAGTCACAGCTGCTCCACTTCTCAACCAGTTCCATGCTAATGCATCTCTGGGAAAGGAGTAGAAGATGCCCCAAATGCTTGGGCCCTTGCACCCACATGGGAGACCTAGAAGAAGCTCCTGGCTCCTGGCTTCAAATCGGCACAGCCCTGGCCATTGCAGCCATTGGGGAGTGAACCAACAGAGGGAAAACCTCTCTCTTTCTCTGCTCTCTCTGTAACTCTTTCAAATAAACAAAAATAAATAAATGAATAAATAAGTCTTTAAAGACAACAACGTGTACCAAACTTGGTCTGGGACTTTTTTTTCCCTGGATGTAATGCTCACCCTACTTCTGAGAATAAATTAGCATACCTGATAAAATGTGTAAGCATTTTTCTGATACACTCTGAAGAGGCTGAGCGCCCAGTCACCCAACTGTCAATCAAGCCTACCTTTAACCAAACAGAATTTTATTTTGTATCAAATCTAACAATTATTATCTACTCCTATAAACTGGCCTTCCTAAGAGCAAAACTTGGAATTCGCTTGACAGGCTCCTTTACCTAGATTTGCAATAAATTCTAATACGTGGTCCTAACTGAATTGCTTGAAAACTTTAAAACAAGTATGAAAACGTTCAAACACCAGGGTAGTTTTCACCTGAGGTACTAGCATAAGGGATGAAGGGATGATGGATGACAGAGCCATATAACTACAGGAATAAAACTAATTCATTCATTTTTGTGACAAACATTTGAGAGCCCGCCGTAGGCCAGACTTTGACAAGTATTTGAAAGCTACCACATGCCACGCAGTGTTCTCGGAGCTGCAGAACCACCAACGAACAAACCAGACTCTGTGCCTCAGACTACAGTTCCCACAAGATCTTACCCTTCTGCCTCGCTCTGGAGGGCGCGTCTTTTCGCTAGTCACTTCCCATGATTCTAATCGCGCAGAAAAGCCCCGCTCCCTTGTCTGCCACTCACTCAGGCTCCCTTCGGAAGATGGACTACAACTCCCATAGTGCCCTGGCGGAGTGCCCTATAAGTGCCACCACCCTCCTGGCTGTGTGGGGCGACTACAGTACCCAGAGTGCCCTGCTTTCCCTCCTGGGTGTTATTGCCCCCTTCCCGGTGCGGGACGCGGCGGTGGCCAGCGCGGGTGCCAGGCCTGGGGTTTTCTGTGTCCTTTCCAGGGTCAGGGACGAGGCAGTGACTTGACTCCTGGGCGCTGAGCCCGGAAGGCAGCGCAGGAGGCCGCCGTCCCACCTGTCTGGTTCTCGTCACCCTTCGCTGTCTCCTGCTCCACCTGCGGCCGCCTGGACGGCTCCGGGTCTGACCGCTTGAGGCAGAGGTGGCAGTGGCGCCTGAAGGGGCTGAGGCAAGGCTGCGGCCCTCAGGGCGGCGGTAGCGCTGGGGGGGAGGAGGAGAAGGAGGAGGAGGAGAGAAGATGGCGTCGGAGCTGGAGCCCGAGGTGCAGGCCATCGACCGCAGTTTGCTGGAATGTTCCGCCGAGGAGATCGCGGGGGTGAGTGCCCGGACCCGGGCGGGAGTGTCCAGCCGGCGCAGGCCGCGCCTGGGGCGGGGAGGAACGGTTCCTGGGAATCCGGGAGCGGCCCGCACTGAGAGGGGTGACAACTGCGCCGGCCCCGTCCTGTGGGGTTCTAGCCCGAGAAGGGCGCCGGTCTTGCTTTAGTAGCCCTCAGGGCTGTGCAGTGCACTAGCCGCCTTTGCGCGTCTCCTCTGCCCAGGCGAGCCCGCAGCTCCTCCACTATTCCTCCATCCCCTCACGTTCCTCTAAGTCCCCAATACATGGGTCGTTGCATGTCGGCTCGTGAAAGACGGGAGGGAAGGGGACGCCTCGGAGTGTTTGTAGTGTGATCGTCCAGCTTCCTGTTCCCGGGATAAGCAGAGCAGTGCCTCCGCCACCGACGTGCATGCCGCCCTCCCCGTACCCCCTTGTTTCTGCCGCGGCGCCCGCACCAAGGAAGCAGCCAGCGCCGTCCCCGCACTACCCCCACTAGTGCCTTTTTCACTTTCCAATTGACCCGGTTTGGTTCGTGGCCGGCGTTGATGCATATGTGTGCAAAGTCGTGTCTTGACAGTTTACCGAGCTGGAGGTGAAATAATTTTCCTGGGAGTTGGATGGAGAACAAACGTTATATAACTTTGAGAGAGCAGCTTTTGTCAACAAATACAAACTAATAATGTGAGCACGGGGCGCGCCGTGGTTGGTAGCTGCAGTAGTGCCCCAAACTTAAACCATGTAAGCTCAGTATTGTACAAAAACTGTAGTATGAATGAACTAGAATAAGTAGCAGAGTTATAAAATGATTAATAAGCAAGAAGGCATCTTCCCCCAAAAAGTACAAGGAACACCCATTAGAACAGGTTGTCCCGAATGATTATGAATGGACCAAAACAACTTGGGCCCCACCTCTAAGGCCTCCAGTATAAAAAACTCCTAGCAGCCATGAAGTCAGCAGTCTGAAGATTAGGGCACAGTTTGGGGGTAGACACTGTTGGCAGGGCGAGAAGTTACTTTGAGTGAATTGCTGAGGACTAAAGTTCAGATGGAAATAAATGACAAGGGTAGAGGTGAAAAGTTTAAGGAGATAAATTGTGGCATGGGAAGTCTTTCTTGGGTTTTTTAAACTGACTTGTTTAGTCTAAGTCTGTTTTCATTTACTTTCACTTAACATTGCACAACTAAGAATTGTCAACTCCCATCTGCCTTTGATTTATAAGAGAAAATGAAAGTAGTGAACAGTGAAATAATAATGACAGCTAGGCACTATTTATGCTTCTTCTATTGATACATGGTTGTTTACCTTAAATCTCAAGGTAGGTTTGGTCCCTCTGCCCCAACTAAATTTTGCGTCTATTAGCCCAGTGATACAGGCTACATCCTCCATTATTCCTATTGAAGTGCAAGCTACAAGTGATTAGAGCTTCTCCTGAGGAAATCAGTTATAAAACCCGTCTGGAGGCCAAGCTTCTAGCTCTTGC
The DNA here is from genome assembly GCA_949820135.1 of Sylvilagus floridanus. Taxonomy (NCBI): domain Eukaryota; kingdom Metazoa; phylum Chordata; class Mammalia; order Lagomorpha; family Leporidae; genus Sylvilagus; species Sylvilagus floridanus. Next base: position 122,294,576 of record OX463227.1, on the reverse strand, counting down.
TCAGTGAAATCCTCAAGCAAGAGACAGTAGGGAAAGAAGGTCAAGAGGAATGCAGCAAAACCTCAGTTTGGCTTCATTTGAGCTGAACATCACAGTCTGAGCTAATTTTATTTAACTCTGTTCACTTTTAAATGGCTTCTGAACAGTTAGATTTCTGAAAAGTTCAGTCTGAAGGCCAACAACACTTCCTCAACTAAAAAAGATGCAAACTAGTGTGTGTAATGTAAAGATGGCCTTAATACGTGAGGGGTCTGTACTTAAATTCCGTATGTGTTTACTTAACACACCAAACACTTCAAAAACTGTTGTTCCGGTTTAGCCTCTAGAACAGTCCTTTATCAGAAATTAAGATCAGTTAATAAAGTTGCCAGATTGAAAGTGAATTTTGTGGGGCCAGCGCTGTAGCACTGTGGGTTAATGCTCTGGCCTGAAGTGCCAGCATCGCATCCCATATGGGCATCCGTTCTAGTCCCAGCTGCTCCACTTCCGATCCAGCTCTCTGCTATGGCCTGGAACAACAGTAGAAGATGGCCCAAGTCTTTGGGCCCCTGCACCCACCTGGGAGACCTGGAAGAAGCTCCTGGCTCCTGGCTTCAGATCAGCACAGCTCTGGCCATTGCAGCCATCTGGGGAGTGAACCAGCAGATGGAAGACCTCTCTCTGTAATTCTCTCTTTCAAATAAATAAAATAAATCTTAAAAAAAAAAAAGACATAAAAAGAAAGGGAATTTTGGAGAAGGTGAACAAGTAGAGAACACAGTCGTTGCAGCCCTCAGACTCTCTACCCCTGGGAATTGATTCTACCATTATGACTTTCCGAATACTGCTTGACTTTAATTATATTTCATATCACATATTGATTATATTATATACCCGTGGGTGGTTAGGATTTTTTTTTTTTAAGATTTTATTTATTTTATTTGAGAGGTAGAGTTTCAGACAGAGAGAGAGGTCTTCCATCCGCTGGGTCACTCCCCAGATGGCTGCAAGGGCCGGAGCTGGGCTGATCGGAGCCAGGCGCTTCCTTCCAGTCTCCCAAGCAACTACAGGGGCCCAAGGACTTGGGCCATTTTTCTACTGCTTTCCCAGGCTATAGCAGAACGCTGGATTGGAAGTGGAGCAGCCAGGACACAAACCTGCACCCATCTGGATGCCAGCCGCAGGCAGAGGCTCAGCCTACTACTCAACAGCACTGGCCCCCAGTGATTAGGATTTAAGAAGCACATATACTGTACTGTTTTTCCCCAACTATGTAAAAGATACAAATACATTGAAAAAGTTTTATGTAGAGTTTTATGTCTCTATTACAGTTATTTTTACTTTTTTTAAAGTTTTATTGACATATAATTCACAGTGGTTTTTAGTATACTCAGAGTTGTGCAGCCATTACCTCAATCAATTTTATAATATTTTAGTCATTGCAGAAAAGAAATCCTATATATATTATCAGTTATCCCCCCCCCCGACTTTTTGAATCCTGAACTCCCAAACTCTTAAGTAACTTTTAATTATTTTCTGTCTCCATAATTTGATTATTCTGGACATTTCATATAGAGTCATCCAATTTTTGTCTTTTGTGACAAAAATTTTGTGGCTCCTCTCTCTTAGCAAAATATCATCCGTGTTGTGGCATATTTTAGTGCTTCATTCCTTTTTATTGCCAAATGCTATTCCATTTTACTGATAGACCACATTTTATTTATCCATTCATCAGTTACTAAATATTTAGATTGTTTATTCTTTTGGATATTATAAATATTGCTGCTGTGAACATTCATGTGTAATTTTTTATGTGGACATTTTTGTTTCTTTTGGATACATGTCAAGGAGTGGAATTACTGGGTTATATGTTAACAACTCTTATGGAACTGTCAGACTATTTTCCAGAGCAGCTGTCTCATTTTACATTCCCACAGTGTTCTAGTTTCTCCATGTCCTTAGCAACGCTCATCCATGTTTTCCGTTACAGCTATGACATTGGATGTGAAGTGCTTTTTCACTATGGTTTTGATTTTCATTTTTCTCAAGACTCATGATACTGAACATCTTCTCATGAGCTAACTAGCCATTTGCGTATCTTCTTTGCCAATTTTTTGATTAGTTTTTTTGGTCTTTTATTATTCAGTTTCAATATTATTTGTATTTGTAGTGCTCTCCTTCGTTTGCAAACTTCTTACTTTGTTTAAACTTTTTCTTAAGATAGTCCCAGAAAACTATTTTATGAGTAACTTACCTGTTGCTTAACCTTGTTTGAAAGCAAAACCAAATATGGTTTAAAAAATTCAATTTTAATTCTCTATATAATGATAATTAGATACTGTAATAAAAGATTAACCTCTAGGGATTCTTTCATTTTTGTATATTTTGTAAGTGCTCTCCATCTCAAGGCTTAAATTCAGCATTCAATGAAAGGAAAGCTCCTGGAAACATTGTCATAACATGTTTACTTTAATAGAATGAGTTGACAGTTTCTTTACTTCCCTTTTGGGGGACTTATAAGATTGTGAATCTTTATTGCTGTCTTGTACACATTGATGTGACAGCTACAAATGTCTGAAATGAGGACAAATTAAAAAAGCACCAAAGTAGAAATCTTGTGGTTTTTGTTGAAGAGATAGTTGCAATTAGCATATGTTAGCAAGAACTCATATGAAAAGCTACAGATTTTATTCTTTTGAGAAATGTGAGAGCCATTATTTTTCTAGGCAGTCATAAATTTTTCTTCTTTCTATATTGAGTTTATAAATCCAAGCAGATTACAGTGCCTAAAACAGAGCCCAAATCTGTTAGGTGGTTTGGAATTTTTCACAAAATAGTAGTAAACTTCTTAAAGATGGGGAACATATACCAGCCCTTCCTGAACCAGATTTTTGTCTTGCTAATAATATATAGTAATATACAATAAAGTGGTATTTAGAATGAAGTAGTTCTTTTACAAATAATGTATTCCATATAAGGTAGTTTTTTTTTTTTTCTTAACCAGAAACGGATATTAGCTGATGAGTTTTGTATGAAGAAATCTATGGACAGATTTGACCTTTGTTGGAGCCTTAAGACTACGTTATTTCTTTTAGATTCTCCTTGGATTAAAATTCTGCAAAAGCCAAGTTTTAGGAAACATGAAAAACAAAAGTATAATAAAAACAAAAATTAATTTTAAAATAAAACTTTTCTATGTGTTATAAATGAAAACTGAAGCACTTAAACTTTCTAGGATTGTGGAGGTGAATTCTTTTGGGCATACTGCTTAATTTTTCATTCTTATTTTGGTTTGCCACAATGAGAGAAAAATTGAATATTTATCCTTAAATGTGACCAACAAAAAGTATCTTTTGGGGCTGGCGCTGTGGTGTAGTGGGTAAAGCTGTGACCTGTAGTGCCAGCATTCCACTTGGGTGCCAGTTCGAGTCCCAGCTGCCCCACTTCCAATCCAACTCTCTGCTATGGCCTGGGAAAGCAGTAAAAGATGGCCCAAGTCCTTGGGCCCCTGCACCCACGTAGGAGATCCTGAAGAAGCTCCTGGCTTCAGATCGGCACAGCTCTAGCCATTATGGCCAATTGGGGGATGAACCAGCAGATGGAAGACCTCTCTCTCTCTCTGCCTCTCCTTCTCTCTCTGTGTAACTCTGACTTTCAAATAAATAAATAAATCTTTTTTTAAAAGTATCTTTTAACTCAAAGAATAAGATTCTAATTTGTTGATGACTCTGTCTTCTACTTTTTAAAAACTTACTTTTATATTTACTAAACTTTAATATGTGTGCATATAAAATTTTTATTTAGAGCTACTCTCTAAAGGGAGAAAAATCCTTAAAATCTATAGGATTGTCTCCCCAGAAAGCTGGAGTATTTATGTATTTATTTACTTGAGAGGCAGATGGAAAGAAAGAGCTCCCCTACCTGCTGACTCACTCCTCAAATGCCAGCAATAACCAAGGCTGACCTGGGCCAAAGTCAGGAGGTGGGAACTCAATCTGTGTCTCCCACGTGGATGGCAGGAACTCAGTTTCTTCTGGAGCCATCACTGCTGTCTCCCTGGGTCCTCGTTAGCAGGAAGCTGGAGTCAGATATCTTATCCAAGCACTCCAGTATGAGATGTGGGCATTTTAACCAGTTTCTTAGCTGCTAGGCCAAATCCTGCCCCTTGCTGTTTTAAGAGTCATTTGTTCTTTTTCCTGTTTACATAAAACAGATACAACAGACTCAGTAATATTTGGAAATACAGTTTTACCTTAGAAAAACTCTTCCAAGCTTCAATGGAAGGGAGGGAGGAGAGGGGAGGGAATCTTCCATTGGGGATGGCGCTGTGGCTCAGCAGGTTAAAGCCCTGGCTTGCAGTGCTATCCCATATGGGTGCCAGTTTGAGTCACAGCTGCTCCACTTCCTAACCAGCTCCCTGCTAATGCACCTGGGAAAGCAACAGAGGATGGCCCAACTTCTTGGGCCACTGCACTCACATAGGAGACCTGGCTCCTGCCTTCAGCTGGCCTAGCCCCAGTTGTTACAAGCATTTGGGAAGTGAACCAGTGGATAGAAGTCCTCTCTCTCTGTCTCTTACCTCTCTCTGTAACTTCTGAATTTCAAATAAATAAAATAAATCTTAGAAAGAAAAACTCTTTGACCATTTCAATTATAAGCTTCCATTCAGCACTTTAACTTATGAACATTTTTACATTTTTAGTAAAAATTCTCTGAAAATATGAAATTGCCTAGAAAGTTAATACAGACCACTTCATGAATATTTAAAATCTATCTTGTTTTTAAAAGGAAGGCAGTAAGCTGAAGATTGTACACATAACAAAGTGAAGCCCTTACCCTGACACCCATGTGAGACCTAGATGGCTCCTGGCTTCAGCCTGGCCCAGCCCTAGCCATTGCAGCCATTTGTGGAGTGAACCAGCACACTGCCTTTCAAACAAATAAAATAAATCTTTTTTACAAAACCGAGGCCATTAAATTGACTTCTTAGGATGTTAGACATCACTTGAACATACTCCCTTACAAGGTTGTAAATGGGACGTAGGTTGTAATCCATGAATAAATATTGGATCTAGGAGTTACGTCAGCATTTCAGTTAGCTGCATTTTAGTAGAAGTAAGTCATTTTACTCATACTTTGTTTAAATTTTTTTTTTAATTTAAAGATTTGTTTATTTGAAAGGTAGAGTTACTGAGGGAGAGAGAGACAGGGAGATCTTCCATCTGCCGATTCACTTCCCAAATGGCTACAACAGCCGGGGATGGGTCAGGCTGAAGCCAGGAGCTAACTACTTCACCTGGGTTTCCCGCGGGGGTGACAGGGGCCCAAGTCCTTGAACCATCATCTGCTGCTTTCCCAGGCAGATTGACAGGGAGCTGGATTGGAAGCGGATTGGGACTCAAACTGGTACTCATGCTTAACCCACTGCACCACAGTGCTGGCCCTTATTTCATGTTTTCTGATTTAAAATTTTTACTCAGCTTAGAACCAGAATGATGTCTAACTATACAAAGCATTGTGGAGAACAAATAAACATATGGGCAGAGTTGGCAGAGGAGACAGGGATAAATGACAAAATAAGTGGAAAGACAGAAATAGGGAAGGAAAGGAAGTGGTTTCAAGGCTGCCTTCTCTAGGGTTTATTTAGTTTCATTTTTAGAAACTGGTCTCTGAGCCTTGCTGCATGTCCAGAGCCATATAGAACATCATGTAGACTGTAAATGTTATGTGACAGTAGTATAAACAAATACGTAGTTGTGCATAGAAGAGATTGTATTAAATACTCACTGAGACCAGGTTCTATTTTAGCCATGGGGGTAGGGGATGAGGAGTAGGTTAAGAAGGAATCCTCCAGAAAGTAAGGCATAAACTGAGACCTGAAGAGTGAATAGCAAATGGCTTTGTAAAGCAGAGAAAAAGCGAGTAGTCATTTAGGTCAGAAAGAGCAGCTCGGGGAGTCTGATGAAGACAAGGAGCTTGTAAACCTTGCCAGGGAACTTGACTTGATGTTAAATATGTAATGGGAACCTGAAGGACATGGTCTTAAGAGCATTTTGCAAAAACCACTCTGGTAGTGAAGTTGGGAAATATATTGCAGAGGAGAAGGCCAATTAGTTTAGACTAGATAGTGGAATGTAGTGATTCCAAGAAAGAAATAGCTGGATGAGAGACATTCAGGAAGCCTACTAGACAAGACATGATTGCTTGGATGTTGGAAGAAGAAGAAAAATTTTGAAGTCTTCTGGTTTGGATACCTTTTTGATAAAATAGAGAAATGGAGAGAACAACAGACTTTGAAGGGGGACAGAGATCACAAGTTCAAGTTTGGATATATGAAAAGCTAATGGAAATTACGTAGTATGAAACTATGCCAATTAACGATAAAACTACTACTCAAAGAGTACTTTGTGTATCTGTGTGGGTGCAAACTGTTGAAATCTTTAGTTAGTGTATACCAAGTTGATCTTCTGTATATAAAGATAATTGAAAATGAATCTTGATGAAGAATGGGATGGGAGAGGGAGTAGGAGATGGGATGGTTGCGGGTGGGAGGGAGGTTATGGGGGGAAAAGCCGCTATAATCCAAAAGTTGTACTTTTGAAATTTATATTAATTAAATAAAAGTTAAAAAAAAAGAAAGAAAGAAAGAAAGAAACTATGCAGGGGCCTGCACTGTGGCCTAGCGGATAAAGTCGCCACCTGCTGCACCGGCATCCCTTATGGGTGCCAGTTCGAGTCCAGCTGTTCCACTCCAGTCTAGCTCTCTGCTGTGGCCTGGGAAAGCAGTAGAAGATGGCCCAAGCCCTTGGGCCCCTGCACCCACGTGGGAGACCCAGAAGAAGCTACTGGCTCCTGGCTTCGGATAGGCGTAACTCTGGCAGTTGTGACCAATGGGGGAGTGAACCAGCGAATGGAAGACTTCTCGCTCGCTCTCTGCTTCTCCTCTCTCTAACTCTGACTTTCAAATGAATAAATTAAAAAAAAAAAAAGTGCATGAATTTCAAAATTGTTTTGCACCAAAAAATTTTTTATTTTGATTCTGTTCTTCCATTATTTTATTTGTTCTTTTCTTTTCTTTTCTTTTCTTTTTTTTTTGAAAGAGCAGTCATTTATGGGTTTACTCCCCAAATGTCTGTAGTGCCAGAGGCAGGCCAGGGGAAGCCAGAAGCCTGGAACACAATCCAGCTCTCCATTTCCTTAAACCATCACTGTGCCTCTCAGGGTCTACATTAGAAGGAAGTTGCAAATCCAGGAAGCAGTCCAACATGAGGCATTGCTAGGCTAAGCTCTGGTTCCCTCCCTGAATTTTTTTTTAAAGATTATTTATTTATTTAAAGATTTATTTATTTGAAAGGCAGAGTTACAAAGAGGCAGAGGTAGAGAAAGAGGTCCTCCATCTGCTGGTTCACTCCCCAAATGGTCACAATGGCTGGAGCTGCACCAATCCAAAGCCAGGAGTCAGGAGCTTCTTCTGGGACTCCCACACGGGTGCAGGCGCCCAAGCATCTGGGCCATCTTCTGCTGCTTTCTCAGGCCATAGTAGAGAGCTGGATCGGAAGTGGAGCAGCTGGCTCGTGAACCAGCACCCATATGGATTGCCAGCACTGTAGACAACAGCTTTACCCACTACACCACAACACCGGCCCCTATTTTTTATTTATTTTTATTTATTTATTTATTTTATTTATTTAAAAGGCAGAATGACAGAAATGGGGCAGGGGGATCTATCTTCCATCCACCAAGGCTGGACCATGCTGAAGGCAGGAGCCAGAAACTCAAGATGTCAAGACGGGTCTCCCACACAAGTGGAGGGGCGCAAATATTTGGGTCATCTCCCAGTGCCTTCTCAGGCACGTTAGCAGGGAGCTGAATTGGAAGTGGGGCAGACAGGACTGAAACTGACATTCCAATATGAAAGTTTAACCATAGCACCGGCCCTCTGAATTTTTTGGAATACCCTCATTGAATTGATGTCCATGAGGTCTCTTAAACATAATTGTAACAGAGAGTTTTGGGAGACAAAGAAGAGTAGTTTTTCATTGTTATTAGTGGGAAGAGCAAAGGGGAAAGGGCTTATGGAGAGAGGTCAGTTATAAAGAGGGCATAATTGATAAAACAAAGTTTTTTATGGCTTCACATTCATAAGAGACATGTAAGCCTAGAGAGAAATAAAATTAGTGTATTGGCTATTTACATTCACTGCATGGTCTTCCCACGGACAAACTGACAGGAGGCTCTGTATCGCAGTGGGAGATACATTCGAGCAAAATGTTAGACAGGAAGTCATCCATCTTCTGTGATGATTTCAGATGAGCGCTGTGGTCACTCTCCTGTATTACCTATAGAAGCCGGCTTCAAAGGTCATTTTGAAAAGGGGCCTTGTTTCGTTTTTAACTGCTGGTAGCTTTATAATACAACTTTAATATACTTGGCATTTTAATGGATTGAATTTCTGAGATATAGGGTGAGTATAATAAGTATTCTTTTGTCATTATTTTATATGTAAAATCACATACGTTAGGTTTGTTCAAATTAGCAGTTCATTAACATTGTTTAAAATTATCTTTTCTGTTTTCTTTTTTTAAAGAAATGGCTGCAAGCTACCGACCTCACTAGAGAAGTGTACCAGCATTTAGCCCACTATGTACCCCAAATCTACTGCAGAGGTCCCAACCCTTTTCCACAGAAAGAAGACATGCTGGCACAGCATGTCTTGTTGGGACCAATGGAATGGTATCTTTGTGGTGAAGATCCTACATTTGGATTTCCAAAACTAGAACAAGCAAATAAACCTTCTCATCTTTGTGGTCGTGTTTTTAAAGTAGGAGAGCCTACGTACTCTTGCAGGTAAGATATTTTAATTTTCTTTCTAAATGGATTTTTGTTTTTGCATGACTTCTTTATTCTGAAACCTTAACATTTTATTTTAACATTATAAAATACAGTGTATATTTTAAATTTCATACCACAGATATATACTGTTTAATAAATCATTATGAAAAGAACATAATTATTTTCCAGGTCAAAAAATAGATTGTCGTCAGCATTCCAGAAGTTCACTGTGTGCACTGTGTTAATGCTTCCTCTCCTATCAACTGTGATCTTGACACTTAACAAAAATCTCTTCCTTGCTTTACTTGGTATTGCCCCAAATTTGGGCAGTTGGAGCCCCGTCACACAAGCTTGGCTGTCCTTCCCAGCACGCCTTTGTTAGTTTTGAGTGCTTTTTTCCTTTCTGAGACAAGAAGTTCACAGCTTACTTTGTACTAACTCTGACCCATATGTAGAATCATCCATTTCTCCAAAAATTTTCCTTTCATTGGAATGGTGGTTAGAGATCAAGGTCTGGAGTATGCATTTGGTGTAGTGGTTAAGATACCGCTTGGAATACCCATATCCCATATCAGGATACTGAGTTCAAATCCTGGCTCCCTTTCCAACTGCAGTTTCCTGCTAATGTGCACCCTTGGAAGCAGCAGGTGATGGCTCAAGTACTTGGGTGCCTGTCCAAGTGTGACTATGCCCCCATTCTGTAAGACTATCTTAAACACCCATGCACACAGTGGAGACCTGGATTGAGGTTCTGCGTCTGTTGTGCACTTGTTCCACTTCTCTGGTGTCCTGACTCACAGATTGTCGCTGTTTTATCTGCCGTAAATATTGATTCAGTTTCAGCTCAGTGGGACCTTCCTGTGTACTCAGACTAGTTTGCTTTGCTGGAGATCCAGGTAGAAAATTACCCCCTCACTGAGAGTCAGATCCATCCTAGGGCTCACCTTGTAAATTTCCCATCTCTAGTTATTACCCTCTTGTACTACCTGTTGCTCAGTGCCCTTGTGTATTTCTTCTGCTTTTAGGTTTATCTACAGTGGAAAGGCTAATTCAGAACCAGTTACCTCATCATAGCCAAAAGTGCAAGTTCCAAATTCATTTTAACCAGTGAATGTTGCTTGTGTTTGTTGAGCACCAGATTTAACTTTTTTTTTTTTTAAGATTTATTTTATTTATTTGAAAGGTAGAGTTAGAGTCAGAGAGAGAGAGATCTTCCATCTGCTGCTGGTTCACTCCCCAGATGGCTGCAACAGCTAGGTCTGGAGTAGGCCTAAGCCAGGAGCCAGGAGTATCATCTGGGTCTCCCAAGTGGGTGCAGAGGTTCAAGCTCTTGGGCCGTCCTCTGCTGCTTTTCCTTTGTGCATTATATGCCAGCATTGCAGGTGGCAGCTTAACCTGCTATGTCACAACCCCAGCCCCCAGATTTAATGCTAATCATTTTGTATGTAATCATATTTAATCCTCTGTAACCTCGGAGATAGTATCTTTGAGGAAACTGAGGTTATGTGACTTACCTGCAGTCATAAAATCTGAAGCCAGGCCTCTGACTCTGAAGTCCATGTTCTTTACTTTTTCTATTGTTTTATTCTCAAATATTGGCTTATAAGAGTTTTTCACTCTTAGTAAAATGAAGAAAAATGCACTGTTTCTTGCAACTATACACATTTAAATTCTGAAATGTCCTTTGTTGTTAAATTATTATAAGCAATGATGACAGTGAACTAGGTAATATTGTTCCAATTTTTAGCATTCTTGGCAAAGTAAATGAGCAGCTTTTTCTGTGGTTTTTCTGCTAGTCACTGCAGCTCAGAATTCTGCTATATACTACCACTGTTATTCCTAAGCAGAAAACCAAGTAAAGTTACAATACTCTTTTGTACCACAAAGTATATGCAGAGACTATTAAATACAATTCATATCAGGTCTGTAACTAATACAATACCTAAAAGATAATCTATAGAAGTGAAATTGACACTTTGCGGTGCGATGACTTTGAACAGCCCTTTACGCAACTGTTGAGGAACAGTTTTTTGGTTTTTTTTATATACTATTTGTTAAACTCTGTACTTAGTGAGGGTTAATATTATGTGTATAAAGTTAATTGAAAATAGATCTTAGTAAAAAATAAGAATGGGAATAGGAGAGGGTGAGAGTATGTGTGGAAGGGAAGATAGGATGGGAAGAATCACTGTGTTCCTAAATTTGTATTTATGAAATGCATGAAGTTTGTATACCTTAAATAAAAGGTTTCTAGGGGGAAAAAAAGAATTCAAGAGTCCTAGAAGCAACAAAGGACAAAAAAAGGAAAGAGCTGTTGGTGACTCATAAATCACAGATCAGACTTTGAATCCTTTTGTTAGGCTGGGCTGTGGACTACTATTTCCCAATCACAAGTGTTTGGTACATACAGTGAGGAAAAATAGATTTAAAAGGTAAGTTTATTTTGGTGCAAAAAAATTCTGAAGTCATATACACAAGGAATCAAAAGTTCATGGAAAATTCACGTTATGCAGAAATTGCATAAATTTCAAAAGATTTTTTGCACCAAATCAAACTCATGTTTTAATTCCATTTTTCATTAACTTCTTGAAGTCCCCTTGTATTAGATGCTCTGCAAATATTTGTTAAGCAAATGTCTGTTATATTACTCAAAGAATGGGATTTTCATTTTTTAAATTATTCTTCAGCTTATATATCTATATATTATTTGTGAATTTGTTTTATTTGAAAGTCAGAGAGAAAGAGACAGATGGAGACCTTCATCTGCTGGTTTGCTCTCCAAATGTCCACATTAGCCAGGATTTGGCCAAGCTGAAACTGGGAGCCTGGAACTCAATCTGGGGCTCCAATGTCGATGAAGTGGACCCAAGACCTTGAGCCATTAGTTGCTGCCTCCCAGGAGACACATTAGCAAGAAATTAGATCAGAAGCAGAGGCAGGACTTGAACTCCAGCACCCTGATATGGCAAGCGGGTGTCCCAAGTGGCATCTTAACTGTTGCAACAAACACTCACCCCCAGGGGACTTGAATATGTTTTTGTCATTCCACTTTAGTTGACTTGCTTGAGTATTCTTATTAGTTGCACATTGCCATACTGGTCCAGTGACAGCTCTATATTTACAGTTATAAACCAATTACTTTCTATTATGTTGTTTGTTTATTATGTTTGCTATGTACAGGAAACCCTTTCCATTCTAGATTTTACAACTTCAGATATTCACTCTTGCATCCAGCCAGTTCATTAATAGGGCAGATAATGCTGTGGGTACTCAGGATGTTAATCTCTTATAAATTTATTGTCTTTTCATTTGTTCTTTGGTACCCTTTTACTTATATTTTTTAAAGATTTATTTATTTATTTGAAAGGCAGAATTAGAAAGAGAGAGAGGGAGAGACATAGGAGAGATCTTACATAAACTGGTTCACTCTCCAAATGGCCACAACAGCCAGAACTAGTCTGATCCAGAGCCAGGAACCAGGAGCTTCTTCCAGGTCTCCCACATGGGTGCAGGAGCCCAAGCACTTGGGCCATCCTCCGCTGATTCCCAGGAGTATTAGTGGGGAGCTGGATCAGAAGTGGGGCAGCTAGGACCTGAATTGGTGCCCGTATGGGATGACAACACCACAGGCAGCAGCTTTACCCACTGTGCCACAGTACCGACCCTGTTTGGCACCCTTTTAATCAAAGGTGTGTAAAATTCTGGAATTTTGTTAGTCCCAGGAATCTCTTGTGTATCTGTGGGTCCATCCTACAGGAGAAGAGATTGGATGCAGGGAGAACTTAACTGTTTGAGTGTTTTATAGGGGGCCCTTGATTAAACTGATAGTCCTGAGATATTCTAGTGCCAGAAGAGGAAGTAAGGAGAAATTTGTTTTCAGCAGTTACATGGAAATGGCTTTTGGAGTTTGGAGGAGTGGGGTAGAATGGCAGAAAGAGTAATTTATTTATTACATCAATGAAAAGGCTATATCATGATGAGCTATTTGTCTGTATTTGAAGCTTAAATGTGCCTGAAGGATTTGTGCATGAGACTGAGTCAGAGATGATCTCAGTAGATTTTTTCCTATATTATGTGTGGGGCCCCAGGAAGGGTGCAGGGTGGGGTCCAATTTTCTTATGCCAGTCTGGGATTCCTCTAGATACAGATTAGTTTCACTAAACCTGGAGTATATAGATTGATCTATTCTCAATATTCTTTTTATTTAGAAGATGTATATAATCAATAAAAAGAAAGGCACTGGGGCTAGTGCTGTGGCTTAACAGGTTAAGCTGTTGCCTGCAATGCCAGCATCCCATATGGGCGACAGTTTGATTCCCAGCTGTTCCATTTCCAATCCAGCTCTCTGCTATGGCCTGAAAAAGCAGCAGAAGATGGTCCAAGTGCTTGGTGCCCTGCACCCATGTGAGAGACCTGGAAGAAGCTCATGGTTCCTGGCTTTGGTCTGGCCCAGCTCTAGCCATTGTAACCATTTGGGGAAAGAACCAATAAATGGAAGACCTCTCTCTCTCTCTCTCTCTCTCTCTCTAACTCTGCCTTTCAGATAAAATCAATAAATCTTTAAAAAAATAGAAAAAGAAAAGAAAGGCACCTAAAGTAGTGGAAATGCCTTATGGTATGAGGAAAGAATTTTTACTTTCATGACATCAGCCAGAGAGAGATGACAGGGCATATTCACTAAGGACAGAGAATATAAAGAACAACCTTAGCCATTGCTTTTTTTAAACTGGCTTGAAAAAATTAATAAAACATGCATTCGTTATAACATTCAAAAGGTACAAAAGTTTGTGTCTGAAAATATCCTTTCCTTTCTCATCCTGTAAGTTCCCTGTTCAAATAAGGACCAGTGTTAAGTTTTTTTGTGTACCCTTCCAGAATTTCTGTGTATATGCAGTGTTTTGCATATGTTCTTTTTGTTTGTTTGTTTTTGAGAGGCAGGGTGAGAAAGAAACAGATAAGAGATTGTATCCACTGGTTCACTTCCCAAGTGCCCACAATGGCCAAGGCTGGAGCCAGAAGCCAGAGACCTTGATCCAGGTGTCCCACAGGGGTAGCGGGGATCCAATTACTTGAACCATCACCTGCTGCCACCCTGGGTCCCTATTGGCTGGAAGCTGTAAATTGCTTTTGTTTTGTTTTGTTTGTTTGTTTGTTTGTTTTGACAGGCAGAGTGGACAGTGAGAGAGAGAGACAGAGAGAAAGGTCTTCCTTTTGCCATTGGTTCACCCTCCAATGGCCGCCGCTGGCGCATCGCGCTGATCCAATGGCAGGAGCCAGGTGCTTATCCTTGTCTCCCATGGGGTGCAGGACCCAAGCACTTGGGCCATCCTCCACTGCACTCCCGGGCCACAGCAGAGAGCTGGCCTGGAAGAGGGGCAACTGGGACAGAATCTGGTGCCCTGACCAGGACTAGAACCCGGTGTGCTGGCACTGCAAGGCGGAGGATTAGCCTGTTGAGCCGAAGCGCCAGCCTGGAAGCTGTAAATTACAAGCCAGAGTGAGCCAGGAATTGAACCCAGGCACTCCACTGTAGGGCACAAACACCTTAACCACTAGGCCAAACATCTACCTCATTTTTATTTTGTTAATGTTTGTTTTGTCTATTTCATGATCTGTGTATTTTATAAATTTTAGAATTAGCTTTCACATTTTTATTTTTAAGAAAAGTAAAGATTACAGTTAGGATTACATCCAGTCTATCAGTTTGGAGAGAAGTGACATTTTACAACATTGAGTTTTCAAATCTATTGTATCTTAAATCTCTCTATGAAGGTTTTCTTTAATCTGTTTTAACTATGTTTTACTGCTTTTTTGTATAGAAGTTATATGCCCATTTTGTTATGTTTATTCTCAAATGTTTTATTGTGGTATTGCAAATTGAATTTTTTCTTATTTTTACTTAATTTTACATTTATTTTCTGTTTGTGTGTGTGTGTATGTGTGTGTGTGTGTAAATATACCTGGTTTCTGATATTGAATTTGTTCTCTGACCTTACCAAATTTATTTATTGGTTCTAGTAGAATTTTGTTCCTTAGATCTTAATATAATCAATTCCTCTGTGAATGGAGACAATTTTCCTTCCTTTATGGTCTTTTGGCCATTTACTTCTGTTTTGTACTTTATACTGTGGTGAAAGTGCATTATACTCAATTTTAGGGGGAAAGCCTCAGTCTTTCTCTATTAATTGAAACGTGTGGTATAGTTTTCTCATATATATGCTTTATCTCATTGAAGATGTCCCCTTCTTTAAAAAAAATGCTTTTGTTTATTCGAAAAGCAGAGTTACAGAGAGGGAGATAGAGATCTTCCATCTGCTGGTTCACTCCCCAAACAGCCACTGAGGCCAGGGCTGGGCCCGGCCAAAGCCAAGAGCTAGGAACTCCATCTGGGTCTCTCACATGGGTGCAGGGTCCTAACCGCTTGGGCCATCTTCTGTTTCCTGGCACATTAGCAGAGAGCTGGATCAGAAGTACAGCAGTCGGGGCCGGCGCCATGGCTCAACGGGCTAATCCTCCGCCTTGCGGCGCCGGCACACCGGGTTCTAGTCCCGGTCGGGGCCCCGGATTCTGTCCCGGTTGCCCCTCTTCCAGGCCAGCTCTCTGCTGTGGCCAGGGAGTGCAGTGGAGGATGGCCCAAGTGCTTGGGCCCTGCGCCCCATGGGAGACCAGGAAAAGCACTTGGCACCTGGCTCCTGCCATCAGATGAGCGCGGTGCACAGGCCACAGCGTGCCAGCCGCCACAGCCATTGGAGGGTGAACCAACGGCAAAGGAAGACCTTTCTCTCTGTCTCTCTCTCTCACTGTCCACTCTGCCTGTCAAAAAAAAAAAAAAGGAAGTAGAGCAGTCGGGACATGAACCAAAGCCCATATAGGATGCCGGCATCACAGGCAGCAGCTTAACCACTGTACCACAATGCCAGCCCTGAGAGTATTCCCTTGTATTCCTAGATTGCGTAGTTTTTGCATTGTTTTGTTTTTTTTGGATGTTTATCATAAATTGTCATTGAATATTATCAAGTGTTTTTGCTCCATCTATTGAAGTAATTGTAATTTTTATTTCATTAGTATGGTTGACTGCATTGATTGATATATTTCCTTTGGAAAAAACCCTATTTGAATGTCATATATTATGACTTTTATATATTATTCAGTTCAATTTGTTAATGTTTTGTTAAGGATTTCAAACTTTATCTTCCATAAAATATGCCAATTTGTCACTATCTTGTAACAACTTTGTTGACTGGTTTTGGCCCAGGGAAGGAAAGGAGGAGGGAGAGAGGGAAGGGGAGGGGCAGGAGAAGAGAAGGAGAGGAAGAGTCATTGAATATTATAATAGAATTATGTTAGCCTTAGAAATTAGACTGAGAAATATTCCCTAATCTTACATTTTCTGAAAAATTTGTGATAAACTGGTATATTTCCCCCTTGAATATTTGAGAAAATTTACTAGTAAGGTAAACCATCAGGGCCTATGGTTTTCTTTTAAGGAAATTTTTGATAAAAATGTGATGCTTATTAGGGTTATTTAGAGCTGTGTTTCATCTTGTCAGTTTTGGCACTGTATTTTTCGAAGAATATATGTCATATAATACCAAATTTATTGACATCAAATTGTGCATAGTATTTCCTTGTACTTTGATGTCTGGGTTATCTATAGTGATGTTTCATCTCTGATATTAATTTTCCTTTAAAATAACCAGTTTTGGGCTTAGTTAATTTTGTCTTTTATTTGCTTTATTTTATTGATTTTTTTGCCCTTATTATTATTCATTCTTCTATTTACTGTGTATTTAATGTGCTTATGTTTTCTTCACCAAAGAGTTCTTTAGAAGTTCGTTGTTTAAATATTTGGGGCTTTCTTAGATAAAAGCTGATTTTTAATGCAATTATATTTTCTGTTCAGTTTCAGACTTAAAATTTACTGCAACTTGTTTTGGCTTTAACAATATAGTATATCTTAATTATATGCTTTTGAAAAGATCATATTTTTCTAGTTCTTGGATATAATTTTTGATATGGCTATAATTATTGATATATTTATTGATTTAGATTTACCATTTGCTGTTCATTTTGTTTATTTGGTGGGTTTTTTTTTTTTCTTCTCTATTTAATTTTATGCCTTTTGGGTTAATCAGGATTTTAGCATTTCATTTTGATTCCTCTCTTGGCATTTTTTTAGTGATTACTCCAGAAATTATAACATTCTTCAGCTTGTCAGAGTAATGTAAAATACTTTTTTTTCTTTTAATTCATATTTATTTTATACTGAGTTTATTCCTGAGCCGTAAGTTTTTGCTTCTTTAATTTCTTCTGGGATGTCTTTTTCTTCTGTGCCACCTCCTCTTCTGGCTTAGGAACAATCTTTTCCTTCTTAGTGAGGATCATCTCGATGTGGCACGGGGAGCTCATGTATGTGTTGATCCGGCCATGGGCTCTGTAGGTCTGGCGGCGCATCTTGGGGGCCCTTGTTCACCTGGATGTGCTCAGTGACCAGAGAATCCACATCCAAACCCTTCAGCTCAGCAGTACTCTCTGCATCTTTAAGCATGTGCAGCAGAAACTCGGCACTTTTTTTGGGCCAACGACCCTGGGTCCAACCCCACTGCTTGGCCTGAGCACATCTGCCAACTCCACCATTGTACTGACATGGCACACATTGCTTCTTTAATGTGACATCTTTCAGGTATTTGGTGGCTTTTCTGAAATGCATACCCTTGATGGCCTGGGCAGTTTCTCGGGTGTTCTTAAAGTGAACATGAAGATTTGAGCCTCTTGATTTGCATGATTTTGTGGGGTTTTCTGGATCAAGTGAGTAGCGAACCATTTTCGCAGGTCACCTAAGGCAGCTTACAGGAAAAAGAAGCCGTAAAATACTTGAATCTTGCATTTTTAGTTGGGTTCATTCCTCTCATCCTGTTTCTTATCCTATATATTAATTATAAATCTTACAGTATAGTGTAACAATTTTTGATTGTCGACCTGTGATTATTAAACTTTTTCTATAAATGTCCAAATAAAATATATTAGACTTTTTAGGCCAAATGTAATCTTTGTTGCATATTGTCTTCTTTTCTATAATTATTTAAAAATTTAAAATCCATTCTTAGCTTGCAGATTGTACCAAAAGAGGCTGTGGGCTATAGTTTTGCCCAGTCTTCATGTGAATACTAATTATAATGTGGTGCTGGTTCCTTCAAGCCTATTTTTTTTTTTTAATTAGGTAGAGTTATAGGCAGTGAAAGAGAGACAGAGAGAAAGGTCTTCCTTCCGTTGGTTCACCCCCTAAGTGGCTGCTACAGCCGGCGCTGCACTGACCCAAAGCCAGGAGCCGGGTGCTTCTTCCTGGTCTCCCATGGGGTGCAGGACCCAAACACCTGGGCCATCCTCCACTGCCTTCCCGGGCCACAGCAGAGAGCTGGACTGGAAGAGCAGCAACTGGGACTAGTACCCGGCACCCCAACCGGGACTAGAACCTGGTGTGCCGGTGCTGCAGGCGGAGGATTAGCCAAGTGAGCCACGGCACTGGCCTCAAGCCTACTTTTTAATTCTCTCAGTTTGTGTTTATCTGAACATACTTTTATTTTGCATTCACTTTGGGCTTTTTTTTGTGTGTGGAGAAAACATAATTTTTCCCTATACTTGTGTGTAATAGTGTTGACAACAGATGTGTGAATTTTTTCATACCAAGCAGTTCTCCAACTTCTCAGATACCTAGTGGATATCCTACAATGTAATTCAGTCTGACTGTCTACCTGGTGTTAGTGTCAGACCCCATAGGCTAAGGGCTCAGTCTCACAGGACTACCCCCAATGCATAGTAACCCAGGGTGGGGGACATCCAGCCTGGGGCTATATGAGGTCTTGGTCTGACCCTGCCAAGGCAACTGCACGTGAGACTCAAAATTCAATACGTCTGCATCAGGCTAATTTTTTAAGCTGATGATTTTGTTTGGCCTGCAAATGATGTTTATAAATATTCACGTAACCCTTGGCTGAAAAAAAGGTTCCCCCTCCTGCACTAAACTAAAGTAACAAGGTGTCACCTGTGCTGCTACTTTTTTTAAGAATTTATGATCATGAAATTGTTTACTACTTATTCATTTTGAATAAATGGTCATCAAAAAGGCAGACAAGGGGCCGGCGCTGTGGCGTAGTGGGTAAAGCCGCTGCCTACAGTGCCGGCATCCCGTATGGGCACTGGTTTAAGTCCCGGCTGCTCCACTTCCAATGCAGCTCTCTGCTATGGCCTGGGAAAGCAGTAGAGGATGGCCCAACTGCTTGGACGCCTGCACCTGCATGGCTGACCCAAAAGTAGCCCCTGGCTCCTGGCTTCAGATCGGCACAGCTCCTGCTGTTGCGGCCAATTGAGTGAACCAATGGATGGAAGATCTCTCTCCCTCTCTCTCTCTCTCTCTGCCTCTCCTTCTCTCTGTGTGTAACTCTGACTTTCAAATAAATAAATCTTTAAAAAAAAAAAAGGCAGACAGTGGCAAGTATTGACAAGGAGTAGACAAACTTAGCCCTTCATACATTTAATGTGACTGTGAAAATGGTACATCTGCCTTGATAAACAGTCTGACACTTTCTCAAAATATTAACCATCGAATTACCTTACAACCTGGGAGTTCTGCTCCTAGGTATATGCCCCAAAGAATTGAAAACAAGTATTCAAACAAAACACTTGTGAAAGTTCATAATATAATTATTCATAATTGCCAAAAGTTGGAAATAACCCAGGTGTCCATGAACTGAGGAATCAATAAACATTATCCAGACTGGGGAATATTATTCAGCCATAATAAGGAAGTACTGATTCAGACTACAACGTGAATGAACCTTGAGAACATAGTGCTAAGTGAAAGGAGCAATTACAAAAAATCATTTTTTGTTTTACATCATTTTGTAAAATATCCAGCATATTTGTAGAGATGGAAAGTAGATTAATGGTTTCTAGGGAATTTATGCTAGTGGTACAGAGTACCTTCAAGGTGATGAAAATGTTCTTTTTTAAAAAAATATATTGATTTATTTGAAAGAGTTACAGAGAGAGGGAGAGACAGAAAGATTTTCCATCCACTGGTTCATTCTCCAAATGGCCATAACATCCAGGGCTGAGCCAGGCTAGAGTCAGGAACCAGGACTACTTTCTCAGGCACTTTAGCAGGAAGCTGGATTGGAAGTGGAGCAGCCAAGACTCAAACCAGCACCCCTATGGGATGGTAGCCCTGCAGATGGCAGGTTAACCTGCTGTGCTGCAGCACTGGCCTCAGTGAAAATATTCTGGAATTAGATAGTGGTGATTATTTTAGAACCTTTTGACTATACAAAGAACGACTAAGTATACACTTTGAAAGGATGACTTTTATAGTTACAAATTAAATCTCAATTTTTTAAAAAAGTATTATGTGTATTTGTCATTAAAGGAAACCTCAGTTAATTCTAAAGGCTCACAGTCAAACAGACTACACTGTATTGTAATAGTTATACACTGTACTTAATGCAGTAAAATTATACATGAATTGCAAAAGCACAGATTAAATGAAACTTTGTTTGGAAACTAATATTGCTAAATAACCTTTGGGTAAAAGGAAATCATTAAAGAAATTCAGGGACGGGGGGCGGCACCGTGGTGCAGTAGGTTAATTTCATTTTTTTCCACATTTCTGAGCTGCCCTCATGTGTTAATTTAATTGTATCAAAATAGGAAGTTCTGTTTAAGAAAGAACGCTACATGCAAAATTAAATGCATGGATGACAAATTCAGACACAAAATTTCCAATGTTTAATATTGACAAGCAATTAATATCCTCTAGTTTCTATGAGGAATTCCTCCAAGTAAACGAGATAAGGATAGCAATTCCATTAAAATGTGCAAAAAAGATATATGTAGGCAATTAATAGGAAAGGAAACTCTGAGGCGTAGTAGCTAAGCCTCTGCCTGTGGCACCGGCATCCCATAGGGGTACCAGTTCGGGTCCTGGCCACTCCTCTTCCAATCCAGCTCTCTGCTATGGCATGGGGAAGCACTGGAAGATGATCCAAGTGCTTGGTCCCCTGCACCCACATGGGAGATGCAAAGGAAGTTTCTGGCTCCTGGCTTTGGATCGGCCCAGCTCCAGCTATTGCAGCCATTTGGGGAGTGAACCAACATATGGAAGACCTTTCTCGCTGCCTCCCCACCACCCCAGTAACTCTGCCTCTCAAAGAAATAAAAATAAAATCTTAAAAGGAGGCCGGTGCCATGGCTCAATAGGCTAATCCTCTACCTGCAGCGTCAGCACCCTGGGGTCTAGTCCCAGTCTGTCCCAGTTGCTCCTCTTCCAGTCCAGTTATCTGCTGTGGCCCGGGAGTACAGTGGAGGATGGCCCAAGTCCTTGGGCTCTGCACCCACATGGGAGACCAGGAGAAGCATCTGGCTCCTGGCTTCAGATCAGCGCGGTGCGCCAGCTGCAGCGGCCATTGGGGGTGAACCAACGGGAAAAGGAAGACCTTTCTCTCTCTCTCTCTCTCTCACTGTCCACTCTGCCTGTCCAAAAAAAAAAAAAATAATCTTAAAAGGAAACCTTGAAACAACAAGCATACGAATGGTTACTCAAGTGTATTAGCTGTCAGAAAAATGCAAATTAAAACAGCAGTAAGATTATTTCATGGCTGGCACCTCGGCTCAACAGGCTAATCCTCCGCCTTGCGGCACCAGCACACCAGGTTCTAGTCCCGGTCGGGGCACCAGATTCTGTCCCGGTTGCCCCTCTTCCAGGCCAGCTCTCTGCTGTGGCCAGGGAGTGCAGTGGAGGATGGCCCAAGTGCTTAGGCCCTGCACCCCATGGGAGACTAGGATAAGCACCTGGCTCCTGCCATTGGACCAGCGTGGCGCGGTGCGCCGGCCGCGGTGGCCATTGGAGGGTGAACCAACGGTAAAAGGAAGACCTTTCTTTCTGTCTCTCTCTCTCTCACTGTCTACTCTACCTGTCAAAAAAAAAAAGAAAAGATTATTTCATATGTATTAGGCTGGCAAGCATTAGGAAGCTGTATAATAGCAAATACCAGTGAGGATGCAGGCCCGTGAAAGCCTCTGTGCATTGCTGGGGAGTCATGTAGCCTCCCTGGACAGAATGAGGACCTTATATGTATATGGCTCCATCAAAGAAGGAGGTACCTTTCTCTGAAGGGAGGAGAGAACTTCCACTTTGACTAGGGCCTTGTTTAAATAAGATCCAAGTTGGTGAACTCAAGGGGCTTCCATAGCCTTGGAAGCTCATGACAAGAACCTCAGGTGATTACTGACGTCAGAAATAAGAGTGTCAATTGTTAAATCAACAACAGGAGTCACTGTGCACCTACTCCCCATATAGGATCTCTGTCCTTAGTGATTTGTACTATGTGAATTAACGGTAAAGGTACAACTCAAACAGTACTCTATACTTTGTGTGTCTGAGTGGGTGCAGTCTGTTGAAATTTTTACTTAGTATATACTAAGTTGATCTTCTGTATATAAAGATAATTGAAAATGAATCTTGATGAAGAATGGGATGGAGAGGGAGTGGCTAATGGGATGGTTGTGGGTGGAAGGAGGTTATGGGGGGAAAAGCCACTATAATTCAAAAGTTGTACTTTGGAAATTTATATTTATTAAATAAAAGTTGAAAAAAAAATATGTATATGGCCCTGCATTTCTACTCTTGATTTTATATTCAAAGGAAGTCTCAAACAGATTAAGAGAACATTTACAAGGAAGTTTACAGCAGCATTATTTGTGCTAGATTGACACTGGGGATAATCCAAGCATCCAGTGCTAGGACTTTAGAGAAAATATTGTGGATACAACATTCAATATAGAGCTCTTCCCACATGAGATATATTAGCGGTATTCCCTGCATACAAGCAATAATCCAGCAAATACCAGTGTCCTGCAATTCTGTTCAGTTCTGATACTATCTACCTGAATATGGTATCAGCTCCCACAGGTTAGGGGCTCTGTTCCGCAAAACTGTTCCCCAAGTTCAGATGACAGTGACCAGAGCATTGTCATTTCTGACCATCCACCTATAAATCATAGATTCCCATGGCTGCCCACTCAGGTGTGATCAATTTTTTATTCATAAAACTCAGAGAACACTTAAATTTACCCATTTATTGTAAAGGGTATTACACGGTGTACAGATGAATAGCCAGATAGAAGAATAGAGCAAGGTGTGTGGGAAGGGGCGTGGGACTTTTGCCCTCTCTTGGCATGCCTCCTTCCAGGAATCTCCATGTGTTGAACTGTGTGAAACTGTCTGAACCCAGTTTTATTGGATTTTTATGGAAACTTCATTATATAGGCATACTTGAGTGCATCATTGGCCATTGCTGGTCAGCCAAACACGCACGTGGGGGAAAGTGGAAGGCCTGAAAGTTTCAAACCTTTTATCACATGGTTTATTCCTCTAGCAACCAACCAATGGCTGTCCAGGAGCCCCTAGCTGGCAGTCACTTCAGTAGAACAATAGGCTCTTTCATCACCCAGGAAATTTCAGGGGATTATCTAAATTATCTGTTATCTGGAACTGGGGTCAAATATCAAATATTAGCAAAAGAGTCTCCTATCATCTATATCTATAAGGGTCTTAGAAACCAAGGGTAGGATAAGTGGCAGGGATATATATATATATATATTTCTTATTTTATTCTCCTCATCTCATTTCTTGGAATTATAAAGATTAAATTAAACTTCGTAGGGGCCGGCACTGTGGCATAGTAGTAGATTAAGCCTCCACCTATGGTACCAGCATCCCATATAAGCACCAATTCACATCCTGGGTGCTCTTCTTCAAGTCCAGCTCTCTGCTATGGCCTGGGAAAGCAGTAGAAGATCGCCCAAGTGCTTAGGCCCCTGCACCGATGTGGGAAATCCAGAAGAAGCTCCCGGCTCCTGGCTTCACATCAGCCCAGTTCTGGCCATTGCAGCTGTTTGGGGGAGTGAGCCAGCAGATGGAAGACCTCTCTCTCTCTCTCTCTGTCTCTCCCTCTCTCTATTTGTAATTCTGCCCCTTAATAAATAAATCTTTAAAAAAAAAAAAAAAAAGATGTACTCTGTAAATGTTTCTTATTGGCAGTGTGTTAAAAGCAAATGTGGGGCCGGCTCCATGGCTCACTTGGTTAACCCTCCACCTGCAGCACTGGCATCCCATATGGGCACCAGGTTCTAGTCCCCGTTGCTCCTCTTGCAGTCTAGCTCTCTGCTGTGGCCCAGGAGGGCAGTGGAGGGTGGCCCAGGTGTTTGGGCCCCTGCCCCTCATGGGAGACCAGGAAGAAGCACCTGGCTCCTGGCTTCAGATCAGTGCAGCGCCGGCCGTGGTGGCCATTTGGAGAGTGGACCAACAGAGAGGAAGACCTTTCTCTCTGTCTCTCTTACTGTCTATAGCTCTAGTTGTCAAGTTAACAAAAACAAATGTGACAACTCAGGATACTGCTGCCAACTCATGCACCTTGTGGCTGTTTGAATAGCAACGTAATGAGGAGATCCATGGCAGTCTATATTCTGCACATGTAGAAGGTCTGATTTTTTTCTTCTAGTTAAATGTAAATAGAAATATAAGTTCTAATGTTTTCTTGTACTGCAGTTGACTTCTTACTTGTCTGATGGTGCATATAGATCACTGTGGAAGCCTTTGGTCTCAAAGGGAGGAAATTGTCTGAAATCCCAAGATATGAATATTAAAAAAATGTACATTTGAATCTATTCCACATACTTCTGTATCTTAATATATAATGTGATTTCCTCAAGTGTTTGGGAAAATTTATCACTAAATTACTACTTGGTTGCATTTTAGTATGATACGCTTTGTCTTTTTATTTTTAAAATTTATTTTTATTTATTTTGAAAGACAGAGTTACAGAGAGAGTCTTCCATCCGCTGGTTTACTCCCCAAATGGCTGCAACGGCCAGTGCTGGGCCAGGCCAAAGCAGGAGCTTCATCTAGGTTTCCCATATGGGTGCAAAGTCCCAAGCTCTTGGACTGTTCATTGCTTTTCCAGGTGCATTAGCAGGGTGCTAGATAGGGAGTGGAGTAGCTGGGACTCGAACCAGTGGCCATATGGGATACTGGCACTGCAGGTGTTGGCTTAACCCAGTATGCCACAGCACTGGCCTCAAAAGACATGCTTTGAAAGAATCCCTCATAATATCCAGTATGAGAAGCAAGTTTTTGTTTTGTTTTGTTTGTTTGTTTTTAATTTGACAGGCAGAGAGAGAGAGAGAGAGAGAGAGAGGTCTTCCTTCCGTTGGTTCACTACCCAAATGGCCGCCACAGTGCTTCCTCCTGATCTCCCATGCAGGGCAGGGGCCCAAGCACTTGGGCCATCCTCCACTGCCTTCCCAGGCCACAGCAGAGAGCTGGACTGAAGAGGAGCAGCCGGACTAGAACCCAGCACCCATATGGGAGGCTGGCGCCGCAGGTGGTGGATTAACCAAGTGAGCCACGGCGCCGGCCCCAAGAAGCAAATTCTTAAACTTATTGGTCAGGGATCTGACAGGTCATTGGGGATGATATTTCCTTTCTTAAAATACTAAGAAACTGGGGCTGGTCCTGTGGCATGGTGGGTAAAGTCACCACTTGCAACGCCAGCATCCCATATGGGTACCAGTTCAAGTCCTGGCTGCTCCACTTCTGATTCGGCTCTCTGCTGTGACCTGGGAAAGCAGTAGAAGATGGCCCAAGTCCTTGGGCCCCTGCACACATGTGGAAGAAGAAGCTTCTGGCTCCTGGCTTTGGACTGGCCCAGCTCCTGCCATTGTGGCCATTTGGGGAGTGACCCAGCAGATGGAATACCTCTGTCTCCCTCTGCCTCTCTCTAACTCTGCCTTTCAAATAAATAAATAAATCTTTAAAAATAATACTAAAGCACTTCACTATTTTGACTCTTCTAGGATAGCTTCCAACTAAAAATATTCCGTTGTGGAATTAATAGCTGTTTTATGATGCTTTTTTTTTTTTATTTTACAGAGACTGTGCAGTTGATCCAACTTGTGTTTTATGCATGGAGTGCTTTTTGGGAAGTATTCACAGAGACCATCGATACAGGGTCAGTATTGTCCAAATAATCATACCTAGGATTGAATTGTATACCAGATACTTTTTCTTTCTTCTTAAAACCCAATGATTTACTACTAAAGTGGGGGGAGGGGAATAGCAGTGTGTTATTTAAAAACTGCCATACATTATAGGAATGAATTTTGTGTCTACACTTTTTGGAACACATGCTTCCAAAAAGACAATGCAGATATCAGCTCTTCTATATTGGTTTTCAGTTAGTTTGATTTTTTTTTCCTATTTTTAGATATTTTTAAGGAGTCCATCTGCTGCAGTGTAGGAGAGGACCCAAAAACAGTGCATAAGACCTTCTAATTTTATTACTTTTTCACTGCTGTAATACAATAAATACTTTTCTGAAAATCAAGTATGTTTCTTTGTAAGTCAGGCAAGTTATTGTTAAGCCTCTCTTTGTTCCTCTGCTGGAAAGATTCAAAGGTTAGAGAACTGTCATTAGATTGAACTTTTCACCTTACTCATAAAATAGAATGGTAGAGGAGGAATATCTCAGTCTTATTCTTAATTCAGAACCCTGCTGATCGGGACTTTTCCTCCTGTTTTTATTCGTTCTACCAAAGGGTTGATAATAATTAACAAAAATGGCCATAAAATCGGGCTCCTTATATTCTGGTATGTTCTTTTTATTCTTGTAAGACACTTCAGATTTCCTTTCAGCTGTACCATCTGTGTTTGGTATTTGTCACAGTACATAAACTATAAGGGTGGGTTGTAATTTTCCAAGTGACTCTCTACCTGTGATTCTTGCAGTGTATCTTTGTGTACCTGTAAATAACTCACTTGTAGGGTTAGGATAATTCAATTGTGATCTACAATACTCAGATATTTACTGTGGGCAGAATGTTATAGAGCTCATTTTAAAATTTACTACATCTAACACCCATTCCTGAACTCTCCCTCACAGTATTTTAAGAAAAGCAGAAATTCTGGTTTGCCAGTTATTACCAACAGGTTCCATCTTGCCAGATTTCTTGAATCATTGCCCTGTCTTAAGAAAGAGTGAATAATTCTTGAACCCTGCAGGTGGTGAAAAGGTTATGATCAGTCAGTCCACTTTTGTACTTCCTGAGTCCTTTTAATGAGTAGCTTTTTTTTAAAGATGTATTTATTTATTTGCAAGTCAGCATTACACGGAGCGGGGTGGGGGGTGTCTTCCATCCGCTGGTTCACTCCCCAGATGGCTGCAACAGCCCGGAGCTGAGCCAGGAGCAGGGTGCTGGGGCCCAAAGATTTGGGCCATCTTCCACTGCTTTCCCAGGCCACAGGAGGGAGCTGGATCGGAAGTGGAGCAGCTGGGACTTGAACCAGCACCCACGTGGGATGCCTGCACTGCAGGCGGCGGCGTTGTCCACTATGCCACAGTGCCGGCCCCAACAAGTAGCTTTTTAGAGAAAAAAAATAAACTATTTCTGTAGTCTTTCTTGGTCACTTTCTCTAAGACAGTTACACCACTCTTACTAGACTCTTCTATGGGACAACAGCTGTATGGATTTTTATAACCTGTAAATATGATTTCATCACAGTCTGGTCACAGAGAGAACATTATACCAAGGTAGCCAAAACCCAGCAGGAAAACCTTCATGATCCTCCTAATTCTCCCGATTAAGGAAGTCATATAGGCAGAACATCCTCTTTGAAATATCTGCAGTTTACTCAATGCTGCTAAACAGTTTATTTTGTTTTAAACTCACCTAGAATAGCTTATCGGCTTATTTAAAATAAACTGAAACATTGAGAAATTTGATGTTTAATTTTATCCACTTCAGCAACATTATTTCCTTACTTGATTATTTATTATCTGATAGACCTCAGTGAGTATTTACTGACAAGATACTTACAGTTTTTTTTGTTTTTTTCCCAAGATGACAACATCAGGAGGTGGAGGCTTCTGTGACTGTGGTGATACTGAAGCTTGGAAAGAGGGTCCTTACTGCCAAAAACATGACCTTAACACCTCTGAAACTGAGGAAGAAGAGGTAAAAACATTCCTACAAAGTGCTCTCAGGAAAAATTGTTTCAACCATGAGTTCTCAATATTTCCAGAAATAGGAATTAGTTTACAATGTGAACAAAGGATGTGAAAATAGTCCTTCTCTGTTAAGAGTGAATGGGTGGACATTGAAGTCCTTCACATTCTGTGGGTGCCGTACCATTGCTAGTAGTACACATTTGAAATTCTGTTTACATTTGCTTTGTTGACTTTATCTTCATGCATTCACGGAATGGCAGAATAAAACTACCAAAGTTTGCCATTTAATTCCTGTGTAAGGGTTCAGTTAAAAGAAATGAAGTCTACAAGTATCAAACTCTAAAATATTTAAGGATAGCATTATGTTTAGCGTACCTGGTCCCACTCAATAAATTCATACCTATTTTTAGACTTTCTCTTTTTTTTCAAGATTTATTTTTATTTATTTGAAAGAGTTACAGAGAAAGGGAAAGACAGAGAGAGAGATACTCCATCCCACTGATTCACTCCCTAAATGACTGCAATAGCCAAGGCTGGGCCAGACCAAAGCCAGGAGCCAGGAACTTCTTCTGGGTTTCCCACATGGGTGAAGGGACCCAAGGACTTGGACCATCTTCTGCTGTTTTCTGTGGTACATTAGCAGGGAGCTGGATTGGAAATGGAGTAGCCGGGACTTGAACTAGCACCCATATGGGATGCAGGTGTCCCAGGCAGTAGTTTTACCTACTATACACTGGCCCCTATTTTTAGGCTTTCTACAGTATATGCTCAAGATGGAAGAGAGTTATATATTTCAAATGTAGTTTTTTAGTCTGTCCTAGAATTATTTTTATAGAGCATAATTTTTTTTGTTGATGTTATACTTCATCCTCCATCTTAGAAAAAACTGGGGAAATTTTGATATTACTCTCCTCTTAGGGATATTATTCAAGAATGTCTCAGATTTTCTCAACCCTGGGCATTTGTGAGGGCATACCTCTTCATTGTATAGGCTGAGGGTCAGCCAACTATAACCCCACAGTCTAAATCTTGTCTGCAAGCTGTTTCTGTCTGGTGTCACTACCACAAGTTAAGAGTGTTGTTTTCTGTTTTTAAATACTTAGAAAAAAATCAACAGAGTAGTTTTGCTTTGCTTTGTTTTGTTTTTTTGAGAGACAGAGCAGCCTTCCATCCACTGGTTTTGGTTTACTCCTCTTGACTGCAGTTTATTTTCCTCTTACCTGCTTTGTACATTTATTTTTAAAATATCACTCTATTATAGGAGTCATATTCTTAAGTGACTGTAATTCTTTTTGGAATGAAATTTACTTAAGCAGCAAATATCAACTAAATGAACAACCTTGGTGAAGGTTTTGTAATATGAAATTTTCAATTATAAATACTGTTCCCATTCCATTCGAATGCAGATCAGCGATTATTAACAGTTAGGTATTATGCTTAGTAATTTATATGGCATAATGTACCTCACTTAATTCTCAAAACAGCCTCAATTGGTAGATACTACTGTTACCAATATTTAACAGATGTAGAAGATTGAGTCTCAGAACGATTAACAGCCTTGCCCAGGGGCTGGCGTTGTGTCATAGCCAGTAAAGCTAGTGCTTTCAATGCCAGCATCCCATACAGGTGCTTGTTCAAGTCCCAGCTACTGCACTTCCCATCCAGCTTTCCGGGAAATGCAGCAGAAGATGGCCCAAATACTTGGGCCCCTGCCACCCACATGGGAGACCCAGATGGAGCTCCAGGCTCCTGGCTTCAACCTGGCCCACCTCTGGCCATTGCCACCATTTGTGGGATGAGCCAGTTGAACCAATAGGTGGAAGATCTCTTTCTCCCTCATCTCTCCTTAGCTCTTTCTGTCACTTTGCTTTTCAATCTTTAAAAAAAAAAATCCCAATAACAGATAAAAATGCTATTATTAATAGACATGTGTTTTATAAGTCGATATGTATATTATGTAACACTTCTTAGAAAATCAGTTCATGAGGAGCCGGTGCTGTGGCATAGCAAGTAAAGCCGCTGCATACAATGCCAGCATCCCATATGGATGCTGGTTTGAGTTCCAGCTGCTCTACTTCTAATCCAGCTTTCTGCTGTGACCTGGGAAAGCAGAAGATGACCAAGTGCTTGGGCCCCTGCACCCACATAGGAGACCCAGAAGAAGCTCCCTGCTCCTGGCTTTGGATAAGCCCACCTCCAGCTGTTGGAGCCATTTGGGGAGTAAACCAGCTGATGGGAGATTGATCTCTCTCTCTCTTTACCTCTGTCTCTAGAACTCCGCCTTTCAAATAAATAAATTTTTTTAAAAAAAGAAAAGAAAATCAGTTCATGATATAAGTGAAGTTGTTTGGATGAGTGTTCAGACTCTAGCTTATTTCCACAGTTGTGACTGGGCAGTGGAGAAAATCCTCATGCATACTTTATTTGCGAATGACAGCATTAAAGTCAATTGTAAAACATGCTTACATTTTTAAAATTCCGGTATTATAGGAATATATCCCATAAAAAAATTAAAAGTTCTTCATGACTCCCACTCTCCTCTGAAGTAACTGCTGATAACAAAACTTTTTAACACAATACCTTGAGTTCTTCTAGCTTGAAAAGACAGTAAACCAAAGCTAACCTCTCAACAAATGTTTGTGTTCTGTAATGTAAATGTAATCAAATAACTGAAATTAGTAGTCATAGCTAATAACACAACATAGCATAAGATCTCATTTATTTACTCATTCCAAATCATTTATGCTGTGATGTGAATACATTGCCTTAATCTTTCCTTGCATAAGCTTGCACAAATCTAGTATCTCTTCATTGCAGAAATAATTCTTTATAATCTATGTCACATTTTTAACAAAGATTTATTTATTTACTTGAAAGTCAAGTTATAGAGAGAGAGGGAGAGACAGAGAGAGAGAGAGATCTTGCATCCACTGACTCAATCCCTAGGTGGTTGCAACGGAATAGCTGGGCTAGGCCAAAACTAGGAGCCAGGAGCTTTCAGGTCTCCCACAAGGGTAGCAGGGGACCAAGCGTTTGGACCATCTTCCACTGCTTTTCCCAGGCCATGAGAATCGAGCTAGATCGAAAGTGGAGCAGCCGGAGCAGGAAAATTTGCTCACATGGGATACCAGCGATGCAGATGATGACTTTACCCACTATGCCACGATGCCAGCCGTCACATTTTTCAGGAAATTAAAATATGCATACAGACATGTCAGGAGAATAGAAGAATCTACATTCCTGGACCTGCCCCAACAGGGCTAATAAAGCAGCAAAATTATGAGTTCTTGATCTCAAAATACACATTCCACAGTGCATTTTCCTATTGCTATTTGAAAATATAGTTAAACATATGTTGTTTTTATTTATTTATTTATTTAACAGGCAGGGATAGATAGACCAATCAAGCTGCCATCCACTGGTTCACTTCCCAGTTGCCTACGATGGCCAGGCTGAAGCCAGGAAACCAATCTAGGTCTCTCACATGGGTGACAGGGATCCAACAAACTTGAGTCATTACCACTGCCTCCCAGGGTCTGCATTAGTAGATAATTAGAACTGGGAGCAGAGCCAAGACTCGAACCCAGCACTCCAATATGCAGTTTAAGTGTACAATTGTCATCTTAACCGCTAGGCCAAGTACCCATCCCAATCCTATATTTTTAAGGTGACATGTAATTCAAATGGGAAGCATTTCTGCAGGACCTGGGTTTTTTTAGAGTCCAGACACTACTGAGAATGAGTAGAAACCTCAAAAGCTGGTAATTTTTTCTGTCCAGGACTGTTAGATTTTTCATAAATGCTAGCATTGGTTTCTGACAGATGGTCTTTGTGCCCTTCTCCCCTCATCCCTGGTCTGGTCTCTTGTTCCATATAGCCCTCACCCAACTACCAGCCCCACAAACTAGGGACCAGCTTCTTCCTGTCTGTCTCTCCCCAGATCCCTTCACATGAGTAGAGAAGAAGAGGCAACTGGGAAGGCCCTGCCACCATAGACCTTACTCCTTCCAAAGGCCTCTTTCCCCAAGACGTTTGTTAAAATCAAACTTGAGCAAAACTGAAAGTCTACTATTTAAAAAATTATTTATTAGTACTGTTTATTGTAATTCTTTAATCCATAAAAGTGTTTTACTGGGATAACTATCAGAAGTGGAGTAATGGGGCTGGCGCTGTGGCGCAGCAGGTTAAAGCCCTGGCCTGAAGCACAGGCATCCCATATGGGTGCTGGTTCTAATCCTAGCTGCTCCACTTCTGATCCAGCTCTCTGCTATGGCCTGGGAAAGCAGTAGCAGATGGCCCAAGTCCTTGGGCCCCCGCACCAGCATAGGAGACCCGGAAGAAGCTCCTGGCTCCTGGCTTCGAATTGACACAGCTCCAGCCATTGCAGCCAACTGGGGAGTGAACCAGCAGATGGAAGACCTCTCTCTCTGTCTCTACCTCTCTAACTCTGTCTTTTAAATAAATAAAATGAATCTTTAAAAAAAAAAGTGGAGTAATATGACCAAAAAAGATCTGTTCTGGAATGGGTGAGGTTCATGGTAGCAATACCTACACCTGAGCCAATCTGAAGCCAGAAGCCAGGAGCTTCACCCTCATCTGCCACATAAGTGCAGCCCAAGCACTTTGACCATCATCTTCTGTTGCCTTCCCAGACACATTAGCAGGGAGCTGGGTGGGAAGTGGAGCTTGAACCTGCGCCCATATGAGATGCTGGCATTGTAGGCAGTGACTTAACCCTCTACCCGACAGTGCCGCTCCCCATCCCCTTCTTTTTTATTCTACCTTCTCCAGTTATTTTCTGTCACTTCTACCAGGTGTATCTTTAGTGGCAGTGCAAAAAATATTCTGTTCCATGAATATTTTCAAGAATATTCTGATGCCCACCCCATGATGGTGAAACATTGCTTTTCTACTTTTTTAAAATATCTATTATTTATAATATATATAATATATATATTTAAAATATATATTATTTATTTCAGAGTCAGAGTTACAAAGAGAAAGACACAGAGAAAGAGAGAGATCTTCCATCCACTGGTTCACTCCCCAAATGGCTGCAACAGCCAGGGCTGGGCCAGGCCAAAGCTAGGAATCAGGAGCTACTTCCAGGTCTCCCATGTGGGTACAAGAGCTCAAGCACTTGGGCTGCTTTGACTGCTTTCTCAGATGTATTAACAAGAAGCTGGATTGGAAGTGGAGCAGCTGGAACTCAAACTGACACCCATATGGGATGCCAGGATTGCAGATGGCAGCTCAACGCACTGTGCCACAGTGCGGGCCACGAAGCATTGCTTTTTCTAATTGATAAATTAATAATATGCTATTTACCCATTAAGCTAAATAAAGTGTTTAGATTTAAGATAAAATATTGATTAAAGATTATATAAAATGCCTCACCAACCTTTACTGAAAGGATATCATGGTAAACACAATATATGTTTAAAGTAACATTCACTGTTGATTTTTTTTTTAAGAAGTAATCCAAGACTCGAAGGCAGAATTGGATATTAGTGGTTCTTAACTTGGGTATTTCCCCACCTCCCACAGCTGATCATTTGGCAAGGTCTGGAAATAATTTTCATTTTCATGACTGGGGTTAGGAATGCTATTATAGGACAGGATCCTGCAGTCCATCAGACAGCCCCCATAACAAAGAATTCCTTCTGTTGGCTCACTCTCCAAATGGCCACAACAGCTGGATCTGCACCGATCCAAAGCCAGGAGCCTGGTGCCTCTTCCCAGTCTCCCACCCAGGTGCAGGGGCCCAAGAACTTGGGCCATCCTTCGCTGATTTCCCAGGCCATAGCAGAGAGCTGAATTAGAAGAGGAGCAGCCAGGACTAGAACCGGCGCCCATATGGGATGCCGGCGCCGCAGGCAGAGGATTAACCTATTGCACCATGGCATTCACTGTTAATTCTAACATTTGAAATACCTTGTTTAAATGCATGTGCATCTTACCTGCTGAAAGAAAACAGTGAATGATTCTTAAAACATCAAGAGGCAGTTTTCATCTTTAAAATTGGAAAAATCAGGGGGCTAGCACTGTGGTTGTATCAGGTAAAAGCCTCTGCCTGCCTGCAGTGTTGGCATCTAATATGGGCGTAGCTTTGAGTCCCAGCTCCTCCACTTCTGATCCGGCTCTCTGCTATGGCCTGGGATAGCAGTAGAAGATGGCCCAAGTCCTTGGGCCCCTGCACCCACATAGGAGACCCAGAAGAAGTTCCTGGTTCCTGGCTTCAGATCAGTCTAGCTCTGGCCATTACAGCCATTTGGGGAGTGATCCAGTGGATGGAAGACTTTCTCTCTCTCTCTCTCTCTCTCTCTCTCTCTCTGTCTCTGTCTCTGTCTCTTTCTCTCTAACTGACTTTCAAATAAACAAACACTTAAAAAATAAAGCAAGCCCACTTTTTAAAAAAATAAATAAAATTGGAAAAATCAAGTGCCCCTTTACACCCAAAAAACTGAATATTACTTGTCCACCCTTAAATAACATTTTTTGTTTAATCTGGAAATTGGGGTTAGCATGATATAAAGCTATAAAGGTGGTATTAGAGTTCCAAGAATACCATACCAAAATGTTTAGATTAATTCTTCAGGTATTAGAGGGTGTATATTTCAGTTCAGTTGATTGAATAATTGGAATTATTGTGAACAACACTTTAGGAAGGTTGAATTTGTAGGTTGTAAGGTATAGGACTAAATTCACAGGATTTTGAGTGGTGGAGATGTAATGGAGAAGAAGAGAAATAATTGCATTTAACATTGTTTCATTTTTTTAAATCTGTTCTTTCTTTCAGGATCCTCTTGTGCATTTGTCAGAAGATGTGATAGCAAGAACTTACAACATTTTTGCAATTATGTTTCGCTATGCAGTAGAGATATTAACCTGGGAAAAAGAAAATGAATTACCAGCAGAGTTAGAGTTGGAGTGAGTATAATCCATTTATTCTTGGTGTATGAGGAACTGCTAAATTTTAACTTTCATACAGCTAGAATAGGACATAATTTTTATTTTTAAAGGTTTGTTTATTTTTGAGCAAAGGGAGAACTCTTCTGTCTGCTGGTACTGATTTATTCCCCAAATGCCTATAACAGCTGGGCCAGGCCAGGCAGAAGCCAGGAGCCAGGAACTCCAGCTGGGTCACCCTCATGGGTGGAAGACACCCAAGTACTTTGGCCATCGACTGCTGCCTTCCTAGGTGTATTAGCAGAAAACTGGTTTGGAAGCAGGCAGCCAGAACTCAAGTCGGCACTCCTTATGGAATATGGACACCCCGTAGCAGAGTGCCTGGGTTTGAGTCCCTGCCCCACGTCTGACCCAGCTTCATGCTGACGCACATGCTGGGAAGCAGAAGGTCCTGACTCAGGTATTAGGTCCCTGCCACCCACACGGAGACCTGGACAGAGTTACTGGCTCCTGGCTAGCCTGGCCGAGTCCCAGCTATTGGTGGGCATTTAGGGAATGAACCAGCTAATGGAACTTGTGTGTGTGTGTGTGTGTGTGTTTGTCACTCTTTCACATAAATGAAAATTAATAATAACCAGCTTTTTAAAAAATGCATTTTTAAGTCCGGTTTTAACCTAACAGTAACCTTAATTTTACAGTTTTTAAGTATGTGTAATCAGGGTTGGCACTGTGGTATAGTGTGGTGCCGGCATCCCATATGGGTGCTGATTCAAGTCCCAGTTGCTCCACTTCCAATCCAGCTCCCTAGTAATGTGCCTGGGAAAGCAGTTGAAGATGGCCCAACTGATTGGGCTCCTGCACCCTGGAAGAAGCTCCTGACTCCTGGCTCCTGGCTTTGGATCAGCTCAGCTCCTGCCATTGCAGCCTCTTGGCAATATTAGCATTTGGGACCAGATTAATTCTTTGTTATGGGAGCTGTCTGATGGATTGCAGGATCCTGTCCTATAATAGCATTCCTAACCCCAGTCATGAAGATGAAAATTATTTCCAGACCCTGCCAAATGATCAGCTGTGGGAGGTGGGGAAATACCCAAGTTGAGAACCACTAATATCCAATTCTGCCTTCGAGTCTTGGATTACTTCTGCAGCAGTTCTGTAAACTTGCAGTGCTATTACACCATGCTGTAGCATCCTGCTGTTCTTGATGAAGCAAGTTCTGGAGTTATATATTCAATGTCTGTTTTCTCCCAACAGACTGCAATGTCATAGAACACAGAGACCACAAGTGACTTTCCCAATATATGCCCAGTACCTAGCA
Organism: Sylvilagus floridanus; assembly: GCA_949820135.1. NCBI lineage: Eukaryota > Metazoa > Chordata > Mammalia > Lagomorpha > Leporidae > Sylvilagus > Sylvilagus floridanus. Next base: position 122,258,480 of record OX463227.1, on the reverse strand, counting down.
CTGACATAAATCAGCAATATGCAAATAGATAATGCAACTTATCACTACTGTCTTATTCCACAGAGAGCAGAGTGACACCTACTATTGCATGCTGTTTAATGATGAGGTTCATACCTATGAGCAAGTTATTTATACTCTTCAGAAAGCTGTTAACTGTACACAGAAGGAAGCCATTGGTTTTGCAACTACAGTAGATCGAGATGTAAGTAATTTTATCATACTGATGCCACATAAGAAACTGAACTTTTGCTCCAGATAAGTTACTCCAGAAGATTGAGTTAACATTTTTTAAAAATTGTGCTCAAATATTGGCCCAACTGTGTATTGTATATAACTGTAAACCATTGCCAGATAGAAAGTTTAAGATGAAACATTGATTTACTTATCCTCATGCTATGCAGTGATTTAAAACATTGTTATGAAAGTGGGAATTATAGAAACCCAGATTAGATGTTGCTTTGTTCAAGGACATATACCTACTAATGCTTGAAACAATTAGGAAAATTTTAATTTACTTTTTGTTGATGAATAGGATGAATTTATAAATATTAAAAATCAGCGAGGCCAGTGATGTGGTGCATCGGGTTAAAGCCCTAGCCTGCAGCGCTGGCATCCCATTTGGGTACTAGTTCAAGTCTCGGCTGCTCCACTTCTGATACAGCTCCCTGATAATGTGCCTGGGAAGGTAGTGAAAGATGGCCCAAGTGCTTGAACCCCTGCACCCATATGGGATACCAGGAAGAAGCTCCTGGCTCCTGGCTTTGGATCAGCTCATCTCTGGTTGTTGCGGCCTTCTGGGGAATGAATTAACAGATAGAAGACAACACTGTCTCTCTCTTTGACTCTACCTCTCTCTCTAACTCTTTCAAGTAAAGTAAATCTTTAAAAAAAAAAAAAGTGGGCAGGCACATTGCTGTTTGGAACACCACATCTCACACCTATGCCTAGTGTTCTAGCTTCCTGCTAATTCGCACCCTAGGAGGCAGCAGGTGATGACTCAAGTAGTTCATTCCCTGCTACCCACATGGGAGACCCACACTAAGTTCCAGACTCTGGCATCAGCCTGGCCCAACTCTAGCTATTGTGAGCATATGGTAAGTGAACCAGCAGATGGAACATCTATTTGTGTCCCTCTGCCTTTCACATAAATAAAATAAATAAATTACTTAATTTTTAAAAAAGATTTATTTATGTGAAAGGCAAAGTTATAGAGACAGACAGACACACACACACACAGAGAGAGAAAGAGAGAGAGAAAGAGGGTGGTCTTCCATCCACAGTTTGCTTCCCAAATGGCCACAACAGCTGGAGTTGGGCCTATCCAAAGCCAGGAGCCGGGAGCTCCTTCCAGGTTTCTCATGTGGGTGCAGGAGCCCAAGGACTTTGGCCATCTTCTACTGCTTTCCCAGGCAGACAGCTGGATTGGAAATGGAGCAGCCAGCACTAGAACTGGCATCTGTACGGATGCCAGCCCTGCAGGTGGCAGCTTTACCCACTACACCACAGCAACAGCCCCTACTTAATTAGTTTTTTAAAAATTACTAGAGTTTTTATATGCTAAAGTATGTTTCTTTCCTGGTTAATATATTTAAAATAATGTATTTAAAATAATGTATTTACTGGTTACTATAAATATTTTTCTTTGCAGGGGCGTAGATCTGTTCGATATGGAGATTTCCAATATTGTGAGCAAGCAAAATCAGTTATTGTGGTAAGTGATTTTGACATACTGTATTATTATTTATTTCTCATTTAAAATTAACTCCATGTTTTGCCATTTATAAATGTTTTTTCTGCTTTCATGAATGTAAAGCTAATATTAATCAAAATCATGTTGAAAGGTAATGTTTCTTGAGCATTGTGTTATTGCTTTATCTGGATTTAAGATTTATGTTTGTTATCTTCCTATTTTTGCATCAGAAAAATCTTCGAAGTTTTTTTTTGTTTTGTTTTTAATTAATTGAGTTTAATTCACCTCTAGCACCAAGGTTAGAATCCAGAGATAGTTGTTTCTTGGTATATGATAACAAGATATATTCCCTATCCAAATATAATTTAGTATATTATTTTCTTATAAAAAAGTGCTCCCCACGTTACTAGATTTATTTTTGAAAATTAGAATTTGTTTTTACTCCATAAAACTGTATTTCATCAAATGTTCTTTTTTAAAAAGTATATATTATAAAATATTTTAAACATACAGGTAAAAATAGATATAATACAGTAAACACCTATATACTTAAATTTACCATATTTTCTTCATCTTTTAAATAAAAAAAAAAGAGGTTCTTGTATCTACTCTTCCTAATTATACTAACCTTCTTTCCCTATAGATAACTACTCCCACTACTTCAATTGATTCACTTTTTTCATTCTTACTTTATCCTTCATATATAAATCTATGTAAACAGTATATGCATTGATTTGGAGGCCATTAAACATTATATAATAATATTCTACTGAATATGTTGTATTGCAATTTGCCTGTTCACGTCAATGTTGTTTTCAGAATTATCTGTGTTGATACATATTGCTGTAGTTCATTCATTTTTCTAACCACTATACAGTATTCCACTGAACAGTTTAAGGTGCTTCCAGGTTTTTTTGCTATGACAAATAATTCCTGCTGTGAATATTCTTTGGTCTCTTTAGTTGCTTACATGCAAAAGTCTCTCTAGGGTATATTCTAAGAAATGAAATCTCTTGAGTTATGAGGGAGAGTATGAACATTTTTCAGCTTTACCAGATTTTGCCTGGCCTCCAAAACAGTAGTTCCAGTATTGATTCCTGCCAGCAGTGTGGGAGCCTTCCTGCTTCTGCACAACTTTGTCAGAGCTGTATGTTGTCAAATTTTAAAAACGTTGCCAATCTGATGTGTATGAAGAGGTATCCTGTCACTTAAATTTTCTTTTCCTTGATTTCTAAGTATTTTATTGTTTATTTAAGTTTTCTGCGAACTTTCTATTCAAATCCTTTTCCCATCTTTTCTGTTCTTTTCTCATATTTTGTCTTTTTCTTTCTCATTTATTTGCGATGCCTCTCATTGAGTAAAATCTTTAAATTTTAATGTAATGGAATATCTTTTTCTTTATGATTTTTATGTTCTAAGAAATTCTTCCTTGCTGCCTGAACTTAGTGAATTTAATTCTGCAACAAAAACTGTAGTGTGGTCATATTCTAAATATTCCCATTCTTGGGAAGTACATACTGAAATACCTAGAGATAAAGAGCTGTGATGCATATAACTTCAGTGGGTCTTTTCTTTTTTAGTGTCTCTGTGTGTGTGTGCATGTGTGTGTATCTGTGGAAAAAGACAATGCACACATGATAAGGCAGTTGGGATAAATGTTTGCAGCTGATGAATCTGGGTGAGGGAAAGGGCATGAGTATTCTTTCTTTCTTTCTTTCTTTTTTTTTTTTTTTTTTGACAGGCAGAGTGGACAGTGAGAGAGAGAGACAGAGAGAAAGGTCTTCCTTTGCCGTTGGTTCACCCTCCAATGGCTGCCGCAGCCGGCGCACTACAGCCAGCACATCGCGCTGATCCAAAGGCAGGAGCCAGGTGCTTCTCCTGGTCTCCCATGGGGTGCAGGGCCTAAGGACTTGGGCCATCCTCCACTGCACTCCCTGGCCACAGCAGATAGCTGGCCTGGAAGAGGGGCAACCGGGACAGAATGCGGCGCCCCGACCGGGACTAGAACCCGGTGTGCCGGCACTGCAAGGTGGAGGATTAGCCTAGTGAGCCGCGTCGCCGGCCATGAGTATTCTTTCTACCATTTTTATGCTTATTGTAAGTTGAAATTATTTCCAAGTAAAAAATCAAAAAGTATTCATCAGATACCTAATCCTGAATTATTATAACTCTGATGTTCAAATACATTCTTAAATTAAGTGGGACCAGTAATAATTCTGGACTGCTGTTTTTCAAAAGAATGAGAATGTAAGATTCAGAGACAGTGTTGTTTCCTTGATTTTGTTTATGTATTCTTCTATATTTTTAGTTTGATGTCTTTTTATGTATTCAACTATATCTTCAATTTTTTCCTTTCTTTGAAAAGTTCTTATTTATAATCTCTTGTGGCTGCATAGGAATGGACAGAGAGATTAATGTTACGGAAGAAAGAGTTCAGAAATAGATACTCATATGAGGAAAATCAATCAACTACAATAGACAGTGCTTCTTAGCCAAGACTGGAAGAACCCCAAGAGTTTAAAAAAAAAATTGTGCACACTTTGGCTATATGAAATTACCTAGTAAAATATTTCATAAACGAAGTCAGGAGGCAAATCATAGATTTGAAAAAACTTTTCTAACACAAAGGATGGGTATTTAACATTAAAACAGAGAGTTCCTATAAATTGTCAAGTAAAGAATAAAAACTAGAATAGAAAAATGGGCAAAATACATGAAAAAATGGATCATACCTGAGAAAAGTATGTAGTCAATATATATTGGAAAAATCTTGAACTCACTAATTGCCAGTTAAAAAAAAAAAGATTTCATACCCATCAGAAGAAGAAAGAGCGGTAAAATCTCATGTTTGCAGGCCTGCACCATGGCTCAACAGGCTAATCCTCCGCCTTGCAGCGCCGGCATACCGGGTTCTCGTCCTGGTCGGGGCGCCGGATTCTGTCCCAGTTGCCCCTCTTCCAGGCCAGCTCTCTGCTATGGCCCAGGAGTGCAGTGGAGGATAGCCCAAGTGCTTGGGCCCTGCACCCCATGGAAGACCAGGAGAAACACCTGGCTCCTGCCTTTGGATCAGCATGGTGCGCCGGCCGCAGCGCAGCGGCCATTGGAGGGTGAACCAACGGCAAAAGGAAGACCTTTCTCTCTGTCTCTCTCACTGTCCACTCTCAAAAAAAAAAAAATGTTTGCAGAAATGCAAAGAATAGGAATATACATGTAATAATAAATTGCTACAGCATATTTAGAAAACAATCTAGTAATGGATGTTAAAGTTTTACCTCTCCTAGAAAAATTTTTCAAAGATTTATTTATTTGTTTGAAAGGCAGAGTGATAGGGAGGGAAAGACAGAAAAAGGAGATCTTCTATCCGCTGGTTCACTCCCCAAATGCCCACAACAGCCAGGATGAGACCAGGCCAAAGTCAGGAGCCCAGAACTCCATCTACGTCTCCCACATGGCTGGCACAGACCCAAGTACTTGGGCCAGCATCCTCCTCCTTCCAAGATGAACATTAGCAGGAAGCTAGATTGGGAACACAGTGAAGCTAGAATTCAAACTGGCAGTCCAGTATGGGATGCAGCATTGGAAATAGCAACTTAACCTGCTGTACCATGACACCTGTCCCTCTTCTCGGAACTTATCCCATAGAAATACAAGTACCACAGGCCAGCATTGTGGCATAGCAGGTAAAGCTGCCACCTGCAGTGCCAGCATCCCATATGAGTGTTGGTTCGAGTCCCAGCTGTTCCACTTCCAATCCAACTCCTTGCTAATGCACTAAGGAAAGCAGCAGAAGATGGCCCGAGTACCTGGGCCCCTGTACCCACATGGGAAATCCAGCTGAAGCTCTGGCTCCTGGCTTTGCCCTGGCCCAGCCCTGGCTATTGCAGCTATTTGGGGAATGAACCTGAGGATAGTAGATTCATTCTCTCTCTCTCTCTCTCTCCCTCCCTCCCTCCCTCGCTCCCTTTCAAATAAATAAATAAATACTTAAAATACAAGCCCTTGTAAATGTGTGTACAAGATGTTCAGTACTGCTTTTTTTATAGTCACAGAAGACTGGAAACAACTTGAATGAATGTCCTTTTCCAGAGGATGTTTCAATAAATTCATACCACAGAATATTATGCAATAATTAACAAAAATAATAATAAATTAATTAAAGATAAGAGGCTTAAAAGAATATATAGTATCCTATTTTTGTAAATCAAACTAATAAAATAAAAATTTTTATGAATGTGTACATAAGTAATATATATATATGGAGAAAATCTGCAGAGATGTACCTACCATGTTAATATAGGTAATGGAGATGAGATGAAGCAGGGGATGAGAAGAGAATCCAAGCAAAAAACAAAAAGGGGTGAGATATTCGGAAACAGTATTGATAGATTTGAATAGACTTTTCTCTAAAGAAGATACACAAATGGCCAAAAGGCCAATAAGCAAATGAAAAGTTGTTCAACCTCACCAGTCACTAGGGAAATGCAAATCAAAACCATAGTGAGGTACCTGCTTGTGCCCATTAGGATGGCTACTATTAAAACACCGTGATGGGGCCGGCGCAGCGGCTCAATAGGCTAATCCTCCACCTAGCAGCGCCGGCACACCAGGTTCTAGTCCCGGTCGGGGTGCCACATTCTGTCCCGGTTGCCCCTCTTCCAGGCCAGCTCTCTGCTGTGGCCAGGGAGTGCAGTGGAGGATAGCCCAAGTCCTTAGGCCCTGCACCCCATGGGAGACCAGGAGAAACACCTGGCTCCTGGCTTCGGATCAGCATGATACGGCCATTGGAGGATGAACCAACGACAAAAGGAAGACCTTTCTCTCTGTCTCTCTCTCTCTTACTGTCCACTCTGCCTGTCAAAAAAAAAAAAAAATACAGTGACAATAATGTGTTGGCAATAAGAAATTGAAACCTGGCTGGCGCCGCGGCTCAACAGGCTAATCCTCCGCCTTGCAGTGCCGGCACACCGGGTTCTAGCTGGTCGGGGCGCCGGATTCTGTCCCGGTTGCCCCTCTTCCAGGCCAGCTCTCTGCTATGGCCAGGGAGTGCAGTGGAGGATGGCCCAAGTGCTTGGGCCCTGCACCCCATGGGAGACCAGGAAAAGCACCTGGCACCTGGCTCCTGCCATCGGATGAGTGCGGTGCGCCGGCCGCAGCGCGCCGGCTGCAGCCGCCATTGGAGGGTGAACCAACGGCAAAGGAAGACCTTTCTCTCTGTCTCTCTCTCTCACTGTCCACTCTGCCTGTAAAAAAAAAAAAAAAAAAGAAATTGAAACCTTTGTGCACTACTGGTGGAAATGTAAAGTGTGGCTACTGGAAGAAACAGTATGGTAGTACTTCAAAAACTTAAAAATAGAATTAGCATATGGTCTAGCAATTTTGTTTTTGGGTGTATACACAAAAGCATTGAAAATAGAGTCTCAGCTATTTATAAACCCTCATTCAAGCACCATTATTCACAGTTGCCAAAAGGTAGAAGCAACCCAGTTTTCTGTTGATGGGTGAATGGTGAAACAAAATGTGTTACAGACATACAATAGAATGTTGTCTAGCATCTAAAGAAAGGAAATTCTGATGCTTACTATGACATGGATGAAGCTTAAGGACATTATGCGAAGTGAAATAAGCCAGAAACAGAGTGATAAATACTGTGTGATTTCACTTAGGTGAGGTGCCAATGTGGTCCGATTCATAGAGACAGAAAAGTAGGCTTGGTCTCAGGCTGCTGGTAGGTGGGAGGAGAAAGGCATTATTACACAACTGTAATACGAGTTTCAATTTTGCAATATGTAGATTTTTTTACAACAGTGTGAATATACTTAACAGCACTGAACTATATATTTGAAAATATTTAAGATGATAAATTTCACATTAGGTTTATTTTACCATGATTTTTTTAGAAAGTGTCGATAACATGATCACATCATGCAATGAATTAAGTGTGTGACTGTATTAAGAAATTAGTTTAAAGACATAAAGCAAGTTTAAGCATTTAAATCATTCATAATTGGTAGGGCAGGTTTAAATATAAGACCAAAGAAGCCAGCCCCGTGGCTCAACAGGCTAATCCTCCGCCTTGCAGCGCCGGCACACCGGGTTCTAGTCCCGGTCGGGGCGCCGGATTCTGTCCTGGTTGCCCCTCTTCCAGGCCAGCTCTCTGCTATGGCCCAGGAGTGCAGTGGAGGATGGCCCAAGTGCTTGCGCCCTGCACCCCACGGGAGACCAGGAAAAGCACCTGGCACCTGGCTCCTGCTATCGGATGAGTGCGGTGCGCCGGCCGCAGCGCGCCGGCTGCAGCCGCCATTGGAGGGTGAACCAACGGCAAAAGGAAGACCTTTCTGTCTCTCTCACTGTCCACTCTGCCTGTCAAAAAAAAGAAATATATATATATATATATATATGACCAAAGATTCAGATTATTCATAAGCTGAACCTTCTTACATTTTCTTTTTTTAAGATTCCTTCTAGAAAATTATGATCTGAATCAAGTAGGCAAATGAGGCAATGTTTTTCTTACACATATACGTGAAAACTTCGTGATAACAATGGTCATGTTATTTACTTGATATTAACTTCTTTGTGCCTATAAAGTACCCATTTTTAAGTTGTTGTTTTTTTCATTCTGCCATTTCTTTTTAAGAGAAATACCAGTAGACAGACAAAACCACTCAAAGTGCAAGTTATGCATTCGTCTATTGTCGCACATCAAAATTTTGGTTTGAAGCTTTTGTCTTGGCTGGGAAATGTTATTGGATATTCAGGTAGGTTCGTAAAAGTTATGCTAATTGATGTTAAAATGAACTCATATGCCCTTGGTAAACTGTTTGGAAAATTATATTAAGTAGAATGATTGATTTCACATTTTAAAATGCCATCTCAGAACATCTTTATGTTCAAATTTTACCAAATTTGTTACCACAGGACTTTTTTTTAAAAGCACAAAAGGAATCCTTTTTTCAACTAAATCTAGGAAATATTGAGCTCAATAATTATAAACCATTTTAAAGTGCTAATATAATGAAAATCTCACAAACTTGATGAAAGAACTTTTTTTAATGGAGCATTCTGATGGAACTTTTCCACTGAATAAGCTAGAAAATTACTCTGAATAAAACATGTGATTTGCAATTTAAATAATATCGTACTATGTTGATATCCTTGTTTGGTTCCTACAACTTTGGGCTACCAATAATTTGCAATTCTAAAAATTTACAATTTGGAAGTTGCTGGATTTTGTTTTGTTTTTCCATAGTCTACAAATTAGGAAATTATCCTTTATATTATAGTAACAGAAATAAGAATTTTCATGTCCAAAGCCAAAAATGCAAGCTTAGTGTACGAATCTAAAGGGTAAAATAAGGATAGAAGTAAGCTGTCCTACTGTTCTTCAGCAAGATTGTGGGTAAATGACATTCTATTATTCAATACAAAGAAAATTCCAAAAATTTTTGTATTAAAAGACTACTAGAAAGAGCTTTGCCATAGAACTGACAATTAAAAATATGGAGGTATGGAAGTATAGGAATGAATTTTTAAGTGTCTTTTTAATTTTTTTTCTTAGTGTCATATTCTTTAGTTTTGGTATTTTACATTGGGTACCTACTTGCCAAGTACTGAGCAAGTGTTAATGAGTAGTATCAGGACAAATTTTCTACTGAAAATTTTCTTTGAAAAATGTATCATCAATAATGTAGATACTTACATTTAATACTGACGAGATTTTCTCTTTAGCCTTTTAAATGATTCCTTTTTGGCAGTTTTTATAATTAAGCTTAAAAATTGCTCCACTTTTTTCTGATTATTTTGTATGCTTAAAGACTAAAAACAGTGATTTAAATGATAAAATGTAGAATAAAAAACTGTTGAAGCTCGGGTATTTCTCATGTTTATGCGCATATATGAAGAACTTTTCTATAGTTGAGCATTTAGAAGAGGTAAGAACCATCTTCAGCACCTTTCATGCTCAGGTTTTTGCTTAATGAATAAAGAACATCTTGCATAGCATTAATAAAATGCACTGATAAATATTATAATACAGAAATCAGGCATTCTTTTAAATGTTAGTAAATTTTACGTTGTACTTGCCTTTAGTTTCAATGGAATATATAACAGTTTTACTATAATCTGGCTTAATTAGCTTGAAGAACAATATTTCAGGGATTTGTTTATACCATAGGATGTCATTACTTTTCTGATAGACATATTTTGATTTTGTGGTGATAAAAGTTGGTATATAATGTGAGAGTTGGAGTTTTTCTTCTTTTTGTCAAAGCATTAACTAAATGTTTACTTTTCCTGGATAAATTTGACCTTTAATAAAACATATAAAATTTGTAGATTCATTTGAGTGTCTCCTGAAACCTCATTTTATTTTTAATATTTGAAGTTCCTATCTCATGACTACTTTCCCTCCTTTTTAAAGATGGCCTGCGTCGAATTTTATGTCAAGTTGGATTACAAGAAGGGCCAGATGGTGAAAGCTCTTCTCTGGTGGATAGATTGATGCTCAGTGATTCCAAACTGTGGAAAGGTGAATCTCTTAACTACTTTTAAGGTAGAGAGAGAGCCTATTTAAGTAATTGAGATTTTAAAATTTTTTTCATTTGGGAAGATGTTTAATACATACATTTATGCTGGCCGGCACCACGGCTCAATAGGCTAATCCTCCACCTGCCGCGCCGGCACACCAGGTTCTAGTCCCGGTCGGGGTGCCAGAATCTGTCCGAGTTGCCCCTCTTCCAGCCCAGCTCTCTGCTGTGGCCCGGGAGTACAGTGGAGGATAGCCCAGGTCCTTGGGCCCTGCACCCGCATGGGAGACCAGGAGAAGCACCTGGCTCCTGACTTCAGATCAGCACGATATGCCAGCTGCAGCGTGCCGGCCATGGTGGCCATTGTGGGGTGAACCAACGGCAAAAGGAAGATCTTTCTCTCTCTCTCTCTCTCTCTCTCTCTCTCTCTCTCTCACTGTCCACTCTGCCTGTCAAAAAAAAATACATTTATGCTTTTGAAAATTAGCATTGCAGATATAGTCTAAAGAAGATTTTTGGGGCCCATGTTCCAAATTAAATAGGCTTTCTATTTTTCATAGAAAATTATATTTAGAAAACATGATTTAAAAAAAAAAAGATTTATTTATTTTATTGAAAGGCAGAGTTAAAGATCCTCCATCCACTGTTTCATTTCTATCCACTGTTTCATTCCCCAGATGGCTGCAGCAGCCAGGGCTGGGCCGGACTGAAGCCAGGAGCTTTATCCAGATCTCCCACATGGGTGCAGGTGCCAAAGCACTTGGGCCACCTTCCGTTGGTTTCTCAGGTGTATTAACAGGGAGCTGGATTGGAAGTGGAGCAGCTGGTACTTGAACCAGCATCCATATGGGATACCAGCGTTGTGGCAGTGGCTTAACCCACTATACCACAGTGCCAGTCCCTAGAAAACCTGATTTTATGATTAAGCAGATTGGAGATATTTTGTGCTAACTCTGGAAATGTAATTTTTTTGGTTTGTTTAGTATAGCCTCATCTTACCACCTGTTCTTTTCCTGAAAGGTGCTAGGAGTGTGTATCATCAGTTGTTCATGAGCAGTCTATTGATGGATTTGAAATACAAGAAACTATTTGCAATTCGATTTGCAAAAGTAAGTGGTTCCTCAGTTTGGGGGTTTAACAAAGTCAGTCATATATGGAGTACCTGTAGCCTGTGATTGTATATAGACTTCAAAAAATTAGTTTCTGATGGTAATATGTCAATGTACCGATATTAAATTCTGAGAAACTTATAATCTATCTTTTATCAGTAGAACAAAATTATATTAGTGAGACTTTCTTGTAACTTGAATGTCCATCTGTGTAGTGCTGGTGATAAGAGATGATCAGTTTAAAACTTTGCCATTGTGGATGAAGATACTATTCCTTTTAAAGTTCATATACAAATGATAAGATTAGTTGACACAACACGTAATTATGGATGTGACTTAGGAACCACGAACTCTAGGTTGTGGTGTAGTTTAGGTTCTCCCTTTCAGCAGCATGTGATTAAGCTAACTCTATATTTTTTGTCCTCACTTGAATTAGGAATGCTTAACTGAGGAAGCATATAAGAATCATTTGAAGAGCTCTTTCAAAATAAATTTTTGTGTTCCGTTCTCAAATCCCCTGAAGCAGATTCACCAAAAGTGGAGCCCAAACATGTACTTTGCAGGGGTCATCAAATGATTCTGATAGGCATCCAGGAGGAATCAAAGTCTGGTTTCATCAGAGACAGTGTGGTGCTACTGTGGTTTAGCCTCACCAGCATTCAGTGGCATCCCAGGATGTTAATAGCTGTTATTCCTGGTGTAGGCTGATAATCTGCCATTGTGCTCCAAAAGAATCAATATTCACACAGGATTCCACAGATTCCACAGTGAATCAACACTCATATAGGATTTAATTGGTAGAAATCACCCAGTATCGTTCACATAGCAGTGTTATCTTACTGACTTCCTCCAGCGTTGACTTTTCATTATAACCCTTAGAGCTGTGGTCACTGTGGATTAGAGGTGAATCTCCCCCTTGTTGTTTAGAATTACCAGCAGTTGCAGAAAGATTTTATGGAGGATGATCACGAGCGGGCAGTGTCGGTGACTGCTCTGTCTGTCCAGTTCTTCACCGCACCTACTCTGGTGAGTGTGCTTGACTTTCTTTGTAACTGATAGCTGGCACTCCTTGCCTTTTTTTGCCTTCTTAATAGAACTATGAGCGTTTGCAGAGTGATTATGTGACAGATGACCACGACAGAGAGTTTTCAGTCGCAGACCTCTCGGTTCAGATATTCACGGTTCCTTCACTTGTAAGTACTGAAAGACTAGAAGAACTTTGTTTTCCATTAACAGAAGTAAAGCCTTAAAATAAAAAGGGAACTAAGATCTGTATGTTCCTGAAGATTATTATGCTGATGGGCAGTTAGACTCCAGATACCTTCAATCCCTTTCAACCATACTGGAAGATAGCCCCAAATAACCAAGCAATCTGGGGGAGTAAGTCACTTAATTCAATCCACATAGTACTTCTCATAGTACTTCCGTGAGGGGTTGAACTGCTGAGTTAACATGAAATTGATTTATCCTTGACAGTAGGATCAGCCTGCACACTGTGTGCCATCTCACAGTTTAAGAAGTCTTCTTCCCTTATGGGAAAGGTACAGGCAATCAAATCAGGCGTGGGTGGTTCACTAGCTGCTTCTGAAGGCATCAATATGTTTTAGTGCTATATGGAAATCAGAATTCATACTTAATTTGTTCAACAAATTTATCTAGCACCTGCTATTTATTGGGCACAGTTGTAGGCTTTGATAAATTTGTAGTAATATGGTGGTCCTTGCCCTGATCGAACTCACCATGGGGACAAAACTCACATAGTTAATTAAAATTATCATGCAAACTCTGTGAAGAATTTGGTTTCTTTCAGAGAGAAAATGTGAGGGATCTGACCTTTTCCCATAGTTCAGTGAGGGCTTCTCTAAGGAAGGTATCTCTATGCAGGGAGAACATTAGATGGGAAACAGGGCTAGTCGGTACCCTTAAAGATCCTGGAACATGGTGCAGAATTGTATACATTTAAGGGTGTTTTGTAGCTATTTTAACAAGATGTATTTTCCAGGTTGTTTTTTTTTAACGACTGATTTTCCCTCATATTTCTTTTATGTTAAAAAATATATAATCTAGTACAGTTGAAGTGCTCTGAAGTCTGTTCACCCACTAATAAGCTATTATTATAGGCCAAGTAAAGGATCTGGTTTTTTTTTTTTTAATCTTTTTTTTTAAGATTTATTCATTTATTTGAAAGGCAGAGCCATAGAGACAGAGATCTTCCATCCACTGGTTCACTCCCCAGATGTTCACAATGGCCAAAGCTGGGCTGATCTGAAGCCACGATCCAGGAGCTTCTTCCAGGTCTCCCTTGCAAGTGCAGGGGCCCAAGCATTTGGACCATCTTCCAGTGCTTTCCCAGGCCTTAGTGGAGAGCTGGATCAAAAGTAGAGCGGCTAGGACTCAAACTGATGCCCATATGGGATACTGGAACTTCGGACTGTGGCTTTACCCACAGCACCACAGCACTAGCCCCTGGGTTTTTATTTTAAGAGTATGGGAAGCCATTGATGAGTTTTAGGTAACATTTCATTACATTTGCAGTTTTAAAATATCATGATGTTGGGGCCGGCGCCATGGCTCACTTGGTTAACCCTCCGCCTGTGGCACTGGCATCCCATATGGGTGCCAGGTTCTAGTCCCAGTTGCTCCTCTTCCAGTCCGGCTCTCTTTTGTGGTCCAGGAGGGCAGTGGAGGATGGCCCAAGTGCTTCCCCTCCACCTGCATGGAAGACCAGGAGGAAGTACCTGGCTCCTGGGTTCGGATCGGTGCAGCGCCGGCCGTGGCGGCCATTTGGAGGGTGAATCAATGGAAAGAAGACTTCTCTCTGTCTCTACCTCTCACTGTCTAACTCTATCTGTCAAATAAAAAAATATATATATATATATATATATATATCATGATGTTTGTAATTTGGAGAACAAATTGGAGGAGATTAGAAGTGAGTATGGGCTGATGCCGTGGCTCACTTGGCTAATCCTCCGCCTGCAGCGCCGGCACCCCAGGTTCTAGACCAGGTTGGGGCACCGGGTACTAGTCCCAGTTGCTCCTCTTCCAGTCCAGCTCTCTGCTGTGGCCCGGGAAGGCAGTGGAGGATGGCACAAGTGCTTGGGCCCTACACCTGCATGGGAGACCAGGAGGAATCACCTGGCTCCTGGCTTCGAATGGGTGCAGCGCACCAGCTGTAGTGGCCATTTGGGGGTTGTCTGTCTCTCTCTCTCTCTCACTGTCTAACTCTGCCTGTCCAAAAAAAAAAAAAGTGAGTATGGAGAGCCTAATTAGAAGCCAGTGCCATGATCTAGAAAAGAACTGATGGTCACTTGGACTACACTGCTAACAATGGGTGTAGGAATGTAATGAGAGATATTTTAGGTAGTATAATTTATAGAACTGACCAAGTAGGTTTGCGGTATGTTGAGCTTGGTGATTGGTTGGATGTTGAATTTGAAGGAGACATATAAAGATGATTCCTAGGATACAGAGAATTGTCAGAGAACGAGTAGGACTTATAAAGAGGAAAAATGACTTTTTTTGAAAAAATGATTTTCAGTTGAGTCAAGATTTTGTTTGAAAGGCTGGTGATAAAATCTCATGTGCATTCTAATCTGTTTCCCTCTTCCATTGGTCTTTTTGTCCATTGCCCTGCCAGTACCATACTTGTAGTAACTATTCACAGTCTAATATTCCATTCTGACATCTTAGAGTGCATACCAGGAGAGGAATTGCCCGGATACAGGGTACATATGTGCTCAGATTAAATAGGTTCTACCAGACTCTTCCAGAATGGGTGAGCCAATTCATGGTCTGTTAATAATGTACGAAAGTTATAGATAGTGCTCCATAGTCTCACCAGTTTTGTAAAATTTATCTATTCCAATGGGGGCATAGTGGTTTCTCCTTGTGGTTTTAATTTGCATTTTTCTAGTGATAATGAGGTTGAATCCCTTCTTACATGTTGTTGAATATCCTCCTTTGTGAATGCCTGCTGAAGTTTTCTGCTGATTATCTCTTGGATCTAGGAAAAACAAAGGAAAGACTCTAAGAGCAGTTCCCTTTTGTAAATGTTTAGTGGTAAAAAAAAAAACTGCTAACATGCTTTGCCTTTGGATGGGAGACTTCAGGGGTTAGGAGATTTCCTGTTTTTGCCTGTTGTACTTCGGTCATTTACATTTACTTGCTTTTTCAAAAATACATAGATATATGTATCTATACATAGAAACAAGAATAAATCTCAACTAAGAAAGTTAAGAGGAAACTGAGTTCTAGAACATCTATAACATAAACCTCTGGATCCTAGAATAATTATACCATACCATTATAGGTGTCTAAATGTCTCAGTTAAGGAAAATTTGCAGCCTGATTCAGATCCCCCACCCTGAATTATCTTTGAATAATGAGCCCTGGATCTGTCTTCTAACATTCTGGCATCTTTCTGGCATCTGATATAATTGTTGCTTCATACACGTGGCAGTTGGAGTAAGTAACTGTTATTTAGAAATACCCAGTCATGCGTTCATGATATTATATTGTTGTGTTGGAAAGGTTTAAACTGAGAAAACTAAACAATGTTGGTGACTTTTTTAGCTTCCTAATCAATAGATTTTGATTGTCACACACTCTGGTACACTTCGTTGCAGGCTCGAATGCTCATCACAGAAGAAAACTTGATGACCACTATCATTAAGACTTTCATGGATCATTTGAGACACCGAGATTCCCAGGGCAGGTTTCAGTTTGAACGATATACTGCTCTACAGGCCTTCAAGTTCAGGAGAGTTCAGAGCCTTATTTTAGATCTCAAGTAAGTTTGTGTTTAGTTAGCAAACCAGTTGCTGCCTGTAAAGTGTGATGCTTATCTCTATGCTCATTGCTACTTTTATCTTGTTCAGGTATGTGTTAATTAGCAAACCAACAGAATGGTCAGATGAGCTGAGGCAGAAGTTCCTGGAAGGGTTTGATGCATTTTTGGAATTATTAAAATGTATGCAGGTATGAATAAACTGACATTTTTATTACTTGTTGAACTGAACACCTTTCTGTTTATGCACTTTCTTTCATTTTGGGCACATTTTCAAAAGATCAATTTGGTTGGCTACAGTTAGGACCAAGAAGCTCCTCTTAAATTGGAAGACTCTTAGAAAGATGTAAAGCAAGGCCTGTGCCGCGGCTCAACAGGCTAATCCTCCGCCTGTGGCGCCAGCACACCAGGTTCTAGTCCTGGTTGGGGCGCCAGATTCTGTCCTGGTTGCTCCTCTTCCTGTCCAGCTCTCTGCTGTGGCCTGGGAGTACAGTGGAGGATGGCCCAAGTGCTTGGGCCCTGCATCCGCATGGGAGACCAGGAGAAGCTCCTGGCTTTGGATCAGTGCGGTGCCCCGGCCGCAATGCACCGGCCGCAGTGGCCATTGGGGGGTGAACCAATGGAAAAGGAAGACCTTTCTCTCTCTCTCTCTCTCTCTCTCTCTCTCTCTCTCTCTCTCTCACTGTCCACTCTGCCTGTCAAAAAAAATGAAATAAAATAAAAATAAATAAAAAGAAAGATATAAAGCAGGGGGTGGCGCTGTGGCATAGTAGATTAAGCCTCCACCTGCAGCACCGGCACCCCATATGAGTGCTGGTTTGAGTTCCAACTGCTCCACTTCCAGTCCAGCTCCCTGCTAATGGCCTAGGAAAGCCATGGAGGATGGCCCAAGTGTTTGGGCCCCTACACCCACGTGGGAGACCCAGGGAAGCTCTTGGCTACCTCCAGCCATTGCAGCCATTTGGAGGAGTGAACCAGCATGTGGAAGATCTGTCTCTGCCTCTCTTTGTCTGTAACTCTGCCTATCAAATAAATAAATAAATCTATATATGTAAAAAAGAAAGTTGTAGAGCAAATGAGATCCCAGCAAAGGTTCTACCACCCTCTACTCTTTTGTGCTAGGTAATTCTTGTGGCTACCATTAATGTTCCTTCTGTAGAGGTTGCAAGGTTTTTCTTTAACTGTGCTTACCAAGAATTATACCCAAGACAAATTGAGAAATTATAATTGTTTTATTATTTTTAATGTTATGTTTTTTTCCCTCTCCTTGGTATGATATGGAACTTTTGCCCATTTAATTCTCCTTTTTGGAAGCACCCCCTTATATAAAACAGAATCTAGAAGTAGAAACCAAGGATATATTTAACCAGTTTTAACTGTAAGACAATAAGAGATATCTCTAAAAATCTGAGCATGCGTCCTTTAGTAGCCATCTGGATTTTGTATTTTTTAAAATTGTTTATTTACTTACTCAGAAGACAGAGTAGCAGAGACAGAGAGAGATCTTCCATTCTGCAATTTCATTCCCTAAATGCCTGCAAAAGTCACAGCTGGGCCAGGCCAAGGCCAGGAGCCAGATAATCCATCCCAATTTCTCAAATGGCTGGTAGGAACCCAAGTATTGGGGCCATCATCAACTATCCTCCCAAACATGTTATCAGGAAGCTGGAACAGAAGCAGAATAACTGGAGTCAGACTGCCACTTTAGTATCAGATGCAGGTGTCCCAAGCAGTAGCTTAGCCCACTGTACCACAACACCCACCCCACCACCCGGCTTTCTTGAGAGAAGATAACCAAACTGACTGATCATTTTTAGAAAATCGTGTTCCTAGTTTTTTAAGTAGTGGTTGATGAGTATTTTATTATACTACTACTATTTTTTTTTCTTCATGTATCTATGAACACAGTAGCTACTTTGATCATTTTGAATACTTAAGGTATTCTGTATTCTCTATTATTTAATAACTTCTGACACACCAGGCAATTAGTCAAGTTTCTAAAAAGCGAGATTCTTTTTATATTAAAAGGTGTCGAGGGCTGGGCATTATGGCACAATGGGTTAGCTGATGCTTGGAATACCCAGATCCCTTATTGGATTGCTTGGCAGAGGCCCACCTCTGCCTTCACTTCTGATCCAGCTTTCTGCTAATGCACCTGAGATAAAACAAGGGGTAGCCGACGTACTGAGTTCCTGCCACCTACATCAGGGACCCAGGTGGAGTTCCTGGCTTTGACTTGGCACACCTTGGCAGGTATTTTAGGAATGAATCAGTTGATAGATGATCTTTCTGTCTCTGGCACTTTGACTTTCAAATAAATAAAAGTGGATAAATAAACTTTTAAAAATTGTAGTATCATTAAAAAACATCTGTTGATCTTTTTATTGTTTTACTTTCATTTCCATAAATACAAACTTTTACTTACATTTTGGAGCATAAACATAAAAATTTTATTCTAATATATATATTTGTGTATATATATATATATATTTGTGTGTGTGTGTGTGTGTATATATATATATATATATATTTGCCAGGCAGAGTTAGACAGTGAGAGAGAGAGACAGAGAGAAAGGTCTTCCTTCCATTAGTTCACTCCCCTAATGGCCGCTACGGCCGGCACTGCACCGATCCAAAGCCAGGAGCCAGGTACTTCCTCCCAGTCTCCCATGTGGGTTCAGGAACCCAAGCACTTGGGCCATCCTCCACTACCCTCCTGGGCCACAGCAGAGAGCTGGACTGGAAAAGGAGCAACCGGGACAGAATCCAGCACCCCAACCGGGACTAGAACCCAAAGTGTAGGCACTGCAGGCAGAGGATTAGCCTAGTGAGCCACAGTGCCGGCCTAAAATATATTTATAAATTCAATAATGATTTAAAAGCCTGTTAAATTTATTTTAACAATTTTTCTGGTATATAATAGAGCTAAAAAGCAATTTGAAGAATAATACAACAAAGTTTTAAACTACTTTATTGTCTCAAACAAATATGGAAGATTGCCTGTAAAAAATCCATTTTCTAACTGGATTTTTTATTGTATTTTAGAGATGTCACATACTTGAAGTGTCCTTTTTTAAAAAAAAATTTATTTTTTTTATTTATTTGAAAAACATTGCAGAGAGATAGGTCTTCCACCCTCTGGTTCACTCCCCAAATGACCACAACAGAAGGGGCTAGGCCTATCCAAAGCCAGGAGCCAGAAGCTTCTTCTGGGTCTCCTACAAGGGTACAGGGGTCCAAGTGCACACACCATCTTCTACTGCTTTCCCAGGCCGTAGTAGAGAGATCAGAAGAGAAGCATCCAGGATTCAAACTGGCTGGCACCCATACGGGATGCCGGCACTGAAGGCAGTGGCTTTACCCGCTGCGCCATAGCGCTGACCCCTGAAGTGTCCTTTTAAAATTGTTACCTTCTGGCCGGCGCCGTGGCTCAACAGGCGAATCCTCCGCCTTGCGGCGCCGGCACACCGGGTTCTAGTCCCGGTCGGGGCCCCGGATTCTGTCCCGGTTGCCCCTCTTCCAGGCCAGCCCTCTGCTGTGGCCCAGGAGTGCAGTGGAGGATGGCCCAAGTGCTTGGGCCCTGCACCCCATGGGAGACCAGGAAAAAGCACCTAGCACCTGGCTCCTGCCATCGGATGAGCGCGGTGCGCCGGGTGCAGCGCGCCGACCGTGGCAGCCATTGGAGGGTGAACCAACGGCAAAGGAAGACCTTTCTCTCTGTCTCTCTCTCTCACTGTCCATTCTGCCTGTCAAAAAAAAAAAAAAAAATTTGTTACCTTCTGAGTTTTTCTAATCAGTATATATTCTTTCTACATAATTTCTTAGCTTTCCACTTAAGGGAACAACTATAATTTTTATTCATATAAAATTTTTTCATTACCTTTAAGGGAATGGACCCAATTACACGGCAAGTAGGACAACATATTGAAATGGAGCCGGAGTGGGAAGCAGCCTTCACACTACAAATGAAATTAACACACGTCATCTCAATGATGCAGGACTGGTGCGCTTTAGATGTGAGTTTCTTCTGGGGTGGGGGATGGAAACTGAGGTAGGGGAGTTGGCTAAAAGCACATTCCTGAGTAAATTTTGAAGAGAGCTAGAGAAAATAGTGCTGTTATTTAGCTCATAAAATAGCCTATTTCTTCCTTCCATCTGCAAATTCAGTGAAATTTTAGAAATTAAGATTCTAAAGCCTTAGTTTAAAAAAATTTTTAATAACTTGAAAAATAGATAGGGAAAGAAATAATCCATACTCTACTCTCCTTTCCCTAATGTAACTATCTTCATTTTTTTTCCCCCAATCTCTCCTGGACCTTAAGCAAGTAAAACCATAATTTGCAAACTTATCTAAAAATTAAGTTTTAGTATTGGTATAAAGATTCTTCAGAAAGTACAAGGAAAATTCAAGCTATGAGAAAACTGAATAGATTTCAAAAACTTTTGCACCAAAATTAACTTAACCTTTTACTTATACTTTTCCATGAATTTTTTAAAGTACTCTCATACATTTGTCCTAACATGTCAAATTGTTTTCTCCTTTCTTTGGCAATAAAGTCCAGATAGAACTTAGACAAATTAGGGGATCAAGGAGGGCTTCCATGAGATCAGAACAATGTGCTAAAGTTAACAAAGCCTAGAGAGGGTTGCTGAGAAGACCACTCCATCCTGTTCTGTGAGGTGAGGGCCTGCAGTTGTCCCAGGAGCACAGGGGTCAAGGGTAGAGTGGTGGACAAGGCTACCTGAACATACTGGACCACAGAAAGAAGTTTGGATTTTATTCTAATTAAAATAATCAGTCATTAGGGATTACCAATCAGGAAAGTAGCATGACTTGGTTTCCATGTTTTTAATCTAATTTAGTTTATTCGAGAGAGACAGACAGATACAAGAAGAGAAAGCTCCCGTCTACTGGTTGACTCCTTGGATGCCCATAGCTAGAACTGGGTTGGGCTCAAAGTCCAGAGCTGGAAACTCGATCAAGATCTCCCAGAGAGCCATCACCTGCTGCTGCCCAGGGTGCACATGAGCAAGAAACTGGAATTTGGAGCAGAGCCAGGCCTGGAACCCAGGCTTTTCTGTTTGAGATGTATACATCTCAGCTGCCAGTTTGTCCTCTAGGTCAAGCACCCATCCCCTGATGATGTGTTTTTAAAAGGTATTTTATGAAGAATGAATTGCTAGGGCAAGAGTTGAAGAGCAGAACTGAGCAGAGAGATGATTGGCAGCACATTGGAGTCAGTGGAGATAGAGAAAAGTGGGTAGTTCTGAGAGAAATTTAGAAGATGAAATCGCCAGCTTGATAACATATTGGACAATGGAGAGTAGAGGAAAGGCGCTTCTTGGAAGGACTTCTAGGTTTCCACAGCTTTGTTGAGAGAAATAGTTTTCACCAAGACAGGAAACACTGAGAGACCAAATGTGGAAAGAAGGATTGAGTTTGGTTTTGCCTGTATTATTGTTTCAGTTACTTAGTCATCATTGAATTTAAGATGCTTATTCAGTCCAACCTTGTGAATAACCTGGAGAAAAACCCTCTGTTTTAGGAAAAAGTGTTAATTGAAGCTTACAAGAAATGCTTGGCTGTACTGATGCAGTGTCATGGCGGTTTTACTGACGGAGAACAGCCAATCACACTGAGCATTTGTGGACATTCAGTGGAAACTATCAGATATTGTGTTTCCCAAGAAAAAGTTAGCATTCACCTGCCGGTTTCACGATTACTTGCAGGTAAAACATATCCCCCAAAAGTGTCTTTTAAACTGTTGTTTGTGGTTGATATTTACAAACACCGACTATGTTCCAGGAGTTCTACATGCATTCACTTATTTAATCATCACAAGGACCCATTAAGTAGGTATTCTTATTAAACTTGCTTTGCTGATGGGAAGACTAAAGCATAAAGAGACAGCTTAGTAATATACACTAAGAAAGAATCAGAGTTGGTATTTTGAGGCACTTTGACATCAGAGACCATGTTTGTAACTATTGTACCATATTGCTTCTTCAGACTTAATACAAATGCATGTTTTATTATTCACCTTAATCCAGTTTGAAGTTCTGTATCATTACAGTACATACTATTTGATCACATAAGCAGTTGCTAATAAATTGAAACCACTTTAGATTTTCCTTCCCTCCAAGCTGTTTATTATTCATTTATTGACAATCTTATAAGCAGAAGGTCAAGATAAGTGGCATATTGAGGTGATAGCTTTTTTCAATCTGAAGTAGTTGATTTAAAATCCATTTAGATTTGGTAGAATATGTAAAGCTGCCTTCTTCTAGGGGCCAAAGACCTTGAGTGTGCATTTATCCAGCTCTGCAGAACTGTTCAGTGTAGCTTCTGTGTTCTTGATTCTGGGTATACTTACCCTGCTCACACACTGTAACTACCCTCAGTTCCATTTTACCTCAGAGACTAGAAAGATCTGAAGGTGAATATTTTTGCTCATTGAAGAATATGTAATTCCTCTTAGTTTTGTAGCTCAGTAACTTAATGTGGCATGAAGGTGTATGTTTTATTTTTCCCTAGAAGATATTGTAGAGTAGAGACTGGCATCATTTCTTTCTTAAATGTTTTGTAGATCTCCCTAGCATAACCATCTGATGCTTAATTCTTGAAAGGTTATTAATTATTGATTCAGTTTCCTTAGTAGAGCTAGGCCTAGTCAGGTTAACTGTTTCTCCTTGTAGAGTCTTGGTAGTTTGTGTCTTTTAAGGAGTTGTTCCAGTTCATCAGATTTATGGACCCAAAGTTGTTCATTATATTCCCTCATTGTCCTGTTACTGTGGATAATGGAGTCAGCAGTAATGATCCCTCTTCCATTCTGAGGATGTTTTTCCACAGTTCTGAGCGTTATCAAATTCTCCTGCTGATAGACCCTCCCTGTCCAACAGTTACTTGAATTTGTTTCTGAAGTCAGAGTGATTTAAGCTTGTTTATTGCCCTGAAGCTTAGGAAGCTGTTATTCTTAAACATACAAAAGTCTTTGAAAAGTTCGGAAAAACTGCATATGAATTTCAGAATATTCTTGTATCAAAATTATCTTTTAATTCTACTTTTCCATGAATTTTTTGAAATGGTCTCATATGAATGTCAAGGGAGTACAAAAGACTTAACCTCAAATGAAATAGTGATTGTAAGAAAAACATCTCTTTTTTTTTTAAAGATTTATTTATTTGAAAGTCTGAGTTACACAGAGAGAGAAAAAGAGGTAGAGAGAGAAAGAGAGAGGTCTTCCATCCACTAGTTCACTCGCCAATTTGCCCCACTGGCTGGAACTGTACCGATCCGGAGCCAGGAGTTTCTTCCAGGTTTCCCACGCGGGTGCAGGGGCCCAAGGACTTGGGCCATCTTCCACTGCTTTCCCAGGCTATAGCAGAGAGCTAAATCGGAAGTGGAGCAGCTGGGACTTGAACCGGCATCCATATGGGATGCCGGCACTGCAGGCAGCGGCTTTATCTACTACACCACAGCACCAGCCCCAAATCTTTCTTATTCCTATAATTTGTTCAAGCCCACTTTTGTTTTGAGCATCTGAAAATTGTTGATCCTCAACATAGACAACTGACAGCATGATGTTGTAGGAAAATATCAGACTAGCAGGCAGGAAAGTGAGTTTTGTTTCTGGTTCAGCCACTGACCACTTCTGCCTTTAGAAATCTTATTGTGTGAGGCGAAGAACTGATGTTGATAGTTACCCACAGTGGAAAAAGTCAGAATCTAAGAATGTACTAACTTCTGCACAGGTCTTCAACTCTCTCAGACCAGATCGGTTTAGTGGATATTTTGGAGTATTTATCTCACTCTATTTGATAAACCTTGGACTGATTGCTTATAATCTAGCTAAGTAAATATATACAGAACAGAACATGAATAACTTGGAGTGTAAACAGTAAATGTTGAGAACAGGCTATTAGAATGAGATTAGTAATGGAAAGCCTCTTACCAGGCTGGAGCAGGTGGCTAGTATATATTAAGATTGTAAAAGGCATTCTCTGTCTAGGCAGTAACATAAGCAGGACGCATCCATAAGGAACCAAGGTTGACCTGTAAAAGAGCCCCTTGAGTTAAGGAACTAAAGAGGCTTTGGATCCTAAACTGTAAGTTGTGGGGAACTTAATTTGAAGCTAAGATCAGAGCAGAATCACAGAGCCAGTTTCTCTCTTGAGAGATAGAGAGAGCTCCCATCTTCTGGTTCACTCGCCAAATGTCTGTTACAGCCCACTGGGCCAAAGCTGAGAGCCAAGAACTCAATCCAGGTTTCCTACATAGATGACAGGAACCCAACTGTTGAACCATCGCCACTGCCCCCAGGATCTACATTAGCAAGAAACTGGAATCGTAAGCCAGAGCCAGGAATCAGATGCAGGCAGCCCCATGTGAGACACAAATGTCCTGACCACTGGCATCCTAACCAGTGTCTTAACCCTTGTGTCAGATGCCCTCTTCTGAAATATGACCTTCTTTTAATTAAGAATTTATTTTTATTTATTTGAAAGGCAAAGTAATAGAGGAGCAGGTGAGATTGAGGGGCAACACAAAGAAAGAAAGAGATCTTCCATCTGCAAATACGCAAATGGCCACAACAGCCAGTCTTGTGCCTGGCCGAAGCCAGAAACCTAGAACTCCATCTGGGTCTCCAGATGGGTAGCAGGGTCCCAAGTGGTTAGGCCATCTTCTACTGACTTCCAAGATGTATTAGGAAAGAGCTGGATTGGAACCAGAGCAGCTGGGACTTGAACCAGTGGTTCAATATGGGATGCCAATGTCTCAGGCAGTGACATAACCTTCTGTGCCACAATGCTGGCCCCTTAAAATTGGCATAATATATACATGAATTGTTTTGTACATATAACATTTACTTCTTTTTTTTTTTTTAAGATTTATTCATTTATTTGAAAGTCAGAGTTACACAGAAAGAGGAGAGGAGAGGCAGAGAAGGAGGTCTTCCATCCAATGGTTCACTCCCAAAATGGCCACAACAGCTGGGGCTGCACTGGTCTGAAGCCAGGAGCTTCTTCCGGGTCTCCCACGTCAGTGCAGGGGCCCAAGGACTTGGGCCATCATCTACTGCTTTCCTGGGCCATAGCAGAAAGCTAAACAGGAAGTGGAGCAGTCACATCTCGAACTGGCACCCTTATGGGATGCCAGTGCTTCAGGCCAGAGCATTAACCCACTGTGCCACAGTGCCAGCCCCCTAACATTTACTTCTAAAAGTAGAACTACAGAGAGAGGTAGAGACAGAGAGATCTTCATCTGCTGTTTCACTCCTCAGATGGCTGCAATAGCTGGGTGTGGGCCAGGATTCCATCCTGGTCTGTTTGGGTGGCTTGGGCCCAGATGCTTGGGCCATCTTCCACTGCTTTCCCAGGTGCATTATCAGGAAGCTGGTTTAGAAGCATTATCCAGAACTCAAACTAACTTAACCTGCTGTGCTATGATGCTGGCCCCCATTTTGTATAGGAATTTGTGACCTGATAGATTCTCAATGGAAAAAAAAAAGTTACATATAAAGTTGAGTGAATACTTAGGGTTTTTTTTCCTAAATGTTTTTATTTAGAAATACTTTTGTTTTTTCTTCCATGCAGGTTTACATGTGTTATTAAGCAAAAGTGAAGTAGCATATAAATTTCCAGAGCTCCTACCTCTGGTAAGTAGTACTCATGCCTATTTATTGTATTCATGTATTTTAAATCCCTTTGATACAAACTTTGTTAGGCTGGGTTTCTCTGAGAAACAGAACCAATAAGATACATGTATAGAGAGAGAAATTTTTTTTTTTTGACAGGCAGAGTGGACAGTGAGAGAGAGAGAGACAGAGAGAAAGGTCTTCCTTTGCCGTTGGTTCACCCTCCAATGGCCGCTGTGGCCAGCGCACCACGCTGATCCGATGGCAGGAGCCAGGTGCTTCTCCTGGTCTCCCATAAGGGTGCAGGGCCCAAGCACTTGGGCCATTCTCCACTGCACTCCCTGGCCACAGCAGAGAGCTGGCCTGGAAGAGGGGCAACCGGTACAGAATCAGTGCCTCAACCGGGACTAGAACCCGGTGTGCTGGTGCCGCAAGGCGGAGGATTAGCCTATTGAGCCGCAGCGTCGGCGAGAGAGAGATTTATTTTTGAGGAATTGGCTCCCATGATTACCGGGTGCTCGCAAGTCTGAAATATGCAGGGCAGACCAGCAGCCTGGGGAAAGTCGATGTTGCAGTCTTGAGTACAAAGGCAATCCCAGAGGCTGAATTCCTTCTTGGTACTTGAGTCTTTTCCGTTAAGACCTTCAGCTGAACTAATGGAGCCCACCCACTGTGTGGATGGTCATGTGCTTTACTCAGAGTCTACTGATTTCAGTGTTAATCACATGTTAAGAAATACCCCTGTAGCAGTATCTACTGATGGTGATTATAAACTGGGTACTGAAGTTTAGCGAAGTTGACATGTAAGATTAATCATCCCACAAACATGTCTTAAAATGATTCTAACTTTTTATAAAAATGTCCACCTCTATCAACTAACCTTTAAAGCACTGAGTTTTTATGGAAAATTTTTTATGTGCCTAGAGTGAACTTAGCCCACCCATGTTGATAGAACACCCTCTTAGATGTCTTGTGTTATGTGCCCAAGTACATGCTGGGATGTGGAGAAGAAATGGATTCTCTCTAGTAAACCAGGTATGTGTTTTTAGTTCTATGGGGAGATTCCATTTTGTTGTTTGGCTTCTGTAAAGTTGTAGCTTTCAATGAGCTTGTCTTTGAAAGTTGAGTATCTATATTAAAATTGTTTAAAAATATAAATGTAATGTTAGACCAAAAGTTTTGTTTTGACCAACTTTTATGTATAGTTTGTCAGAAATAATATCCAAAGTAGAAATGAATGACGGTGGTCTTGGTTTTTCTTGGAAATAATTTTTTTTAGAGCATAGTTGGATAGCAAACAAATCCAGATTTCATCTATTTAAATTAAAAAACACAACTGAAGTTGGTGTTTTAATTTTTCAGCCTCTTTAAGGCTTGGGATGGATCTTCCTCCAGCCACATTTTTAATAGCTGAAGTGGTTGTTAACTGTTCGGGAAACCACATCTCATACACACTCTTTCTTACTGGTAGAAACCATGTGCTTTGGGGAAGAAAAAGGAGAGGGAACTGCACCAATAAAAACCCACTTACCCAATTTAATAATTATTTTTTCAGATTTATTACTACCATAATGTGAAATGCAGACGAGAGATGTTTGACAAGGATATAATAATGCTTCAGGTAATAAATTAAAAGCATTGAACTTAAAGATTGTGGGGAGTCTTTTGCTTCTTGTTATTTGCTTGTGACTGCTCCTAAATATGAGTACAATTCTAGCTTAGCCCTCTATTAGGCTCCAGACTCATGTGGCTAACAGCCTGGAGAATATGTCCATCTAGGTTTCCTGGACACATCTCAGATTTAACAAGTTCAAAATAACTCCTCGTATTTCCCCCATACTTTCTTCCTGTCTTAGGTTCTCTACCTTGGTGAATTATTTTACAGTCTACCCAGCTGTTTAAATCAGAGAACTGAAAGCCAACCTTTCTTCATTGTCTTTGACTAATTTTAAGCCCCTTACCCTAATTGTCCAGGCTTGCAGTACTTAACTACATTGAAGTTCCTGGCTTCTGCTGTGTGCCCTTTTTAGTCTTAAACTCTGCATATTTGTTTTTTGGGGTTTTTTTGTTTGTTTGTTTGTTTGTTTGTTTTTTTTTTGACAGGCAGAGTGGACAGTGAGAGAGAGAGACAGACAGAAAGGTCTTCCTTTTGCCGTTGGTTCACCCTCCAATGGCCGCCGCGGCCGGCGCGCTGCGGCCGGCGCACCGCGCTCCTCCGATGGCAGGAGCCAGGAGCCAGGTGCTTTTCCTGGTCTCACCATGGGGTGCAGGGCCCAAGCACCTGGGCCATCCTCCACTGCACTCCCGGGCCACAGCAGAGGGCTGGCCTGGAAGAGGGGCAACCGGGACAGAATCCGGCGCCCCGACCGGGACTAGAACCCGGTGTGCCGGCGCCGCAAGGCGGAGGATTAGCCTGTTGAGCCACGGCGCCGGCTAATGTTTGTTTGTTTTTTGACAGGCAGAGTTAGACAGTGAGAGAGAGAGAGAGAGAGAGAGAGACAGAAAGGTCTTCCTTTTTCTGTTGGTTCACCCCCCAAGTGGCTGCTACGGCCAGCGTGCTGTGCTGATCCGAAGCCAGGAGCCAGGTGCTTCCTCCTGGTCTCATATGCAGTGCAGGATCCAAGCACCTGGGCCATCCTCCACTGCCTTCCTGGGCCACAGCAGAGAGCTGGACTGGAAGAGGAGCAACCAGGACAGAATCGGTGCCCCAACCGGGACTAGAACCTGGTATGCCAGCGCCGCAGGTGGAGGATTAGCCTAGTGAACCGCAATGCCAGCCTGTATATTTGTTTTTTACTCACGGGATTACCCACCCCTTCCTTTTCCATTCACCAAGCTAACTTACTTTGCTGTGTATCTCAGCGTTTAGTGTCACTTTCTCCAGGAGTCTTTACATAATAGCACTGAAACATGGCTGTGCATCCCTCTTGTGACCTCTCATAGCCTGCTACTACTGATTCCTACCACTGCACTCATACCCTGGATTGCTGACCTCTTTACTTTTCATCCTCCAAGCCCCTCAACCCAAGCATAGTAGCTGTATCTTGTTTTTTGTCCCTGTTGCCTGGCACAATACTTGTTACTTTCTAATCCTTCCTATGTTATTGCTGAATGGATTTGGTAATTATCAAAAAATAAAATCAAGAAATGTAAATTTCAAAAAAAAAATTTAAAAAAATAGTTCAAAATAAATTAAAATCTAGGTAGCTTTAGGGTTTATACAAATGGTATTAAAGGAGACCCGGGGGGCCCAGCGCTGAGGCGCAGTAAGTTAATCCTCTGCCTGCAGTGCCAGCATCAGAGCATCAGAACATGGCCCAGGTGTTTGGGTCCCTGCACCCACAGGGGAGACCCAGATGAAACTCCTGGCTCAGACCTGGCCCAATGTTGGCAGTTACAGTCATCTGGGGAGTGAACTAGCAAATGGAAGATTGTCTGTCTGTCTCTATCTCTTTCTCCCCCATCTCTCTGTAACTCTGACTTTGACTTTCAAAATAAATAAATAAAATCTTTAAAAATTAAAATACCTGAAGCTTAACTGATGTTCAAAAAGTGATCGAAGAACCCTAAAATAAAACTTTGAAGCTGAATTAAAAGCATTGAAAAGAAGAGAACTCATAGTCTGTGTTATTTTGATATGTGAGCTTAGGTTTTGTGGGTTTGTTTCTTTGTGTTTTTGTTTTGTTTTACCCGTTTAGAGTCCCGTCCACACTTGTCAGCTGTCAGAATTAGGGACTAAAACTAAATAGGTTTTCATCTTTTATTGGGGTTGGTAACCAAGTAAGCTGTTTGCTGTTGTGCAAATCCAAGTATTTCTCACTAATTGTTTAATGGCCCTTTTAACCTTTCTCTTTTCCCTTTGTCTCCAACAAACAAAAAAGACAGGTGTCTCCATGATGGATCCAAATCATTTCCTGATGATAATGCTCAGTCGCTTTGAACTTTATCAGATTTTCAGTACTCCGGACTATGGGAAAAGATTTAGTTCCGAGATCACTCATAAGGTAAGAACATATTCTGTGAGACCACAACAGATCACTAAAGAAGTATCTTATATTCTTTCTGGATATGTTGATCATCTGAGTTAATGCAAGGTGCATATTCTTATCTCAGAAATCTGTCTCTTCTCTCCCCCATGTTATAGGATGTTGTTCAGCAAAACAATACTCTAATAGAAGAAATGCTATACCTCATTATAATGCTTGTTGGTAAGTTTAGACTGTTTGAGACATTTGTTAATTATGCTGGATTTCATAGTACAAAGTAGTTTAAAATTTCTGAACTATGTTTCTTTTGTTTTGAGAGGCTGTGTACTCAGTTTTAAGGGAAAGGAATTGGAATATCCTTTTTTTCCCTGCTGGTTACTGTAATGTTGAGACTAACAGTATTGTGGTGCTGTGGAAAAAGGAGAACATACAGTTACTAAAGTAGAACAAACTGGAATGCTGTATATATTTTGTGAAAAAAAAGGGGTTAACATTAGCTAGCAAGGAATAGGATATTTAGAAGCTATTAAATGTTACAAGGGCTCTTCAACAATTCTTGGAAAACACATAGGAATAAACATAGATTTCAAAAATTTTTTGTACCAAAATAGTCTTTTAAATTCTTTTTCCACAAACTTTATGAAGCCCTTTCATATATTTTAGCTGTGTTTCTCTCCATAGTTTTGTGGTGCAAAATTGTCTTCTTGACCTGGAATATAATAATTCCAAATTATTGGAGACTTATAGCAAATAGATACAGATTTCATTTCTTATTCCCTGTAATTTTAGTTTCAGTTTCTCATTCCTTGAAATTAATATTTTTAGATATCTTTTATCCCTTGTCTTCTCCCACCACCCCTGCTATTTCAGACCCTCTACAGGAGGAGACCTCCTGGGTCACAGCAGTGAGGAAATTCAGAGCAGGTGGGGGAAGAGAGCTCTCCCTCCTTGCCACTGCCAGGACGAGGGAGTGAGAGTGGTTCCTTGACTTCAGTGACTCCTTTCTCAGCCCTCTGAGCCACCCTTCCAACACAGCAAGCAACGCTGTCTACACGGCCTAAGGCCTGCACTCATCGGTTGAGACGGAGGCTCAGGAGGATGGTCAGGAGCTGCTCTCTCCCTGTTGTTGCCAGATCAGTCGTTGCTTTTCCATTGTGTGGAGAGACTTAGAGAACTCTATCATGCTGCCTGGGGTTTACATGTATCATGTAAGGAAAATAATTCTCTTAATTTGTGTGTGTTTATACTTTTTTATGTTTAACAGGAGAGAGATTCAGTCCTGGAGTTGGACAGGTAGATGCTACAGATGAAATTAAGCGAGAGATTATCCATCAATTGAGCATCAAACCTATGGCTCATAGTGAATTGGTGAAGTCTCTCCCTGAAGATGTGAGTGCCTACATTTATAAAAAGCTTAAAGAAATCTTTCCCTATCTATCACATATCTAGATTTACTTCCGCATACCTTTCTCACAGTTGTAAAAATGATGGTTCTAAGATGTATGTAACTCCAGTAACTTATTTTAATTAGAAAAGAGAAGACTAAACATTAGCAGTCGAAAGCAGAATTGGAATAGAATCTTCTGTGATAAAGCCTTGAAAAAAAAAAGGTGCTGGAAATAAAGTAAGCCTTAGAGCTGGATTTTTGTATTCATTATAAAGGAAGAGTCATTACAGGGTCTTTCGTACAAACTTACCATGGGGATAGATAGCCCTTTATAACCTACCATATTGAGAAAGGTGAGAAATACCTGTTCACCTGTGTTAAGTAATTTTCCTGAAGTTTTTCCTTCCCAGGCATCCAAAGACTCCTTAATAATGAACCATTATCTCATTTTAGTGAATGTAAAATAAAAGTCACAAGGACTTTCATGAATTGCAGCTATTTTTCCTCCCAGGTCCCTAAGTGCATCAATCACCTCTTTTTTCAGCCATGATTCTTTGTAGAAATTTAATACTTATAGTTGATAAAGGATTTTATCTTCATTAAAGCTTTTCAAAACATTCTCCCAAATTTTGAAACATGTATCAGAATCTTTTGACCATATGGCCAGTAGTTGTGGCACAGTACCCTCAATGCTGGCATCCAATGTGAGTGCCAGTTTGAGTCCCAGCTGCTTTACTTCCAATCCAGCTCCTTGCTAATGTACTAGGAAAGCAGCACAAAGATAGCTCAGAGTGCTTGGGCCCCTACTACCCATCTGGGAGACCCAGATGCAACTCTGGGATCCTGGTTTGCAGCCATTTGGGGAGTGAAGCAGCAAATAGACAATCTCTCTTTCCCTCATTCTCTGTAACTCTGCCTTTCAGATAAATATTTAAAAAAAAAAAAAAACACTTTGAACCTTAGCATTTGTTCTTCTGGAAAGTTAATGTGTCTTGTCCTTGTTGCATAGTAATACTTTAATTTTTCTACTTATTCTAAAAACAAATACCTGGCCTGCGCCGAGGCTCAATAGGCTAATCCTCCACCTTGCGGCACCGGCACCCTGGGTTCTAGTCCCGGTCGGGGTGCCGGATTCTGTCCCAGTTGCTCCTCTTCCAGGCCAGCTCTCTGCTGTGGCCCAGGAGTGCAGTGGAGGATGGCCCAAGTGCTTGGGCCCTGCACCTGCATGGGAGACCAGGAGAAGCACCTGGCTCCTGCAATCAGATCAGCGCGATGCGCCAGCCGCAGAGTGCTAGCCACGGCGGCCATTGGAGGCTGAACCAACGACAAAAAGGAAGACCTTTCTCTCTCTCTCTCTCACTGTCCACTCTGCCTGTCAAAAATAAAAAATAAAAAAAAATTTTTTAAAAGAGTTTAAAAAAAAGAAATTAGTGTAACTTTCACAAAATATTACAAATATTTTACATAAAATATTTTTATGTTTTGTATACTTTATGTTCTCTTTTAATTCCTTTTGATAATTTTTTGATTCCATATGGTAGTTGCTTTTTCAAAAAATTATATCGATTTAAATGAATGTCTTCTTAACAAGTAAGTGTACCTAATTGCATATTACTCGTTATGCTTTCTGTGGAATCTACAACTGTCATAATGAAAGTGTATCCACCTCATAGGATTGCTGGGAGGGTTCACTGCACAGTGCCCAGAATGCTAGCAGTTGTCACTATTAACTTGAAGCACATGTGTTTCCTGTACTTTCAGGAGAACAAGGAAACTGGCATGGAGGGTGTAATCGAAGCAGTTGCCCATTTCAAGTGAGTTTACTTCCTATTATTTCATCCTCTGTCTTGTTTGGTTTTTAATTACACTCATCTTTGTTAGAATGTTCCCTGTGGTGGAACTGAGAGTGAAGTTGTTGCTTTCAGAGTGTGAACAAACATTTTCAAGTTATAGTTGAGAATTAGATTGCTCACTGGCGTTTCACTTTATGGTCTACCCCTGCACTCAGCAGCTGAAAAAAAGCATTGTGAGAGTTTCATAGCACTCAAAACAGCTGTTCATAGCGATGGTTCCAAGTAATAGAAATTAGCCTAAGCAATGATCTAATGCACTGCAGGTTATTAAAATTACTCTTTGTTTCCATGTGAATGTGCCACCTAAGTGTGGGGTGGCTTCCGCCTATTCTGGGGGCCTGTGTGATTCCCCAGTCAATAAGCTGCTTTCCCCCGGAAGTTGTTGAGGCATTTTCTCAGCGCTGCTTTTTCCCTTAGCCCCTCCTCAGTGGCTCTATCTTTATCTTTGCTGATTATGAAGACAATTCGTGCTTTTAGAGAGAAGCACAGAAAGCTGTGAAGTAAAAAAGAAATCACCCACAATCCAGCCACTCAGGTGCCTCTGTTGTACTTAGATGTGTGTCTCTCTCAACTTTTTTTGCTAAACTTGTAAGTACTTGTGTGTAAGGGGCTAGAAAGATACATACCTGAGCAAAAATGGGTTCATTTTATATTTACTGTTCTGTAACATTTTAAAATTAAATTTAATGAGTTATTTCTTTATGTTTGTATCTTTGGGGGATTTATTTATTTTTACTTAAAACTTGCCTTATCAGTACATAAAGGCCCACTTCATTCCTTGCTTCAATTCTTTGCAGTCCAGTACTGTACTGCAATATACTTAACCTCTTCCCTAGTGATGAATATTTAACCTCCAGATTTTCTCGCTGTAAACTAGGGTTGAACAGCGTGGTGTTCACATATATCACTGACACATGTTTCTTTCCTTCTATCCTTCCTCTCTTTTTTGAGAGGTAGAAGCAGATAGAGCACCCATCTGTGGTTCACTCCACTCATGTCTACAGTGGCCATGGCAGGACTGGGTTAAAACTCAGAGCCAAAAACTCACTCAGGGTCTCACACGTGGGTGGCAGGGGACCCAGTACTTGAGCCTTCACCACTGCTTCCCAGGGTCTGCATTGGTAGGAAGCTAGGATCAGACCCAGGTACCCTGATATGGAATGTATCTCAACCAAGGTCAAATTCGCACCCCCACTTCAGTATTTTCAAATGTGGAAGTATTTCTTGGATAGATCAAAAGGAAGGCATTTTAATACACCCAAATTACCTTCCAAAAAATATCAGCAATTTACACTTCCACTTGGGGGAGTGTATGAGAGTACTCTATAGCTTTGCCAACACTCTGATATGTACAGTCTTAGTTTCCACACATTACATGAGTGGAAAATGTTACCCTGTTTTAACTTGTATTACTTTAACTCTTACTTTTTTAGCCATTTATATTCATTCATCCTTTCATGCATTTTTCTTTGTGGTTATCCCTGTCTTACTATGTCATGCTTTTTTGTATATTAAAGATATTCTTACTTTAGTAAATATATTGCAGGTACTTTCTTCTTGTCTGGTTCTTAGCTCTGTGATTTTTTTTCACAAAAAAATGTTTAGAAAAATCTTTTATCCTATTTGACTTCTGGGTTTTGTAATTTATTTAGGAAAATTCTCTAAACCCCAATATTGTACCTGCTTTTTTCAGTCAATAGAAGTCATCACAAGTATCTTTACATGTCAAAATACAGAATAGTGTTTGATTGTTTATATTGTTGCCGTATCTGTGTCCATCACATTCAGTTGTCCAGTTAGAATAAATTCAAAGTGGATGTGCTGGATAAAATACATGCACACAAAGCTTGGTTTTAGATTGCCAAATTTACTCACAGAACATAAGTTTCAGCTTAACGCCCACAGGCAATATGCAAGAGTTCTTTCTTATACTAGTATCTAAAACTGTCTCATGAATTAGTATTTGACCAATAATTATAGTCTAAGGGCCTTTCTTTCCTAGGAAACCTGGATTAACAGGACGAGGCATGTACGAACTGAAACCAGAATGTGCCAAAGAGTTCAATTTGTATTTCTATCACTTTTCAAGGGCAGAGCAGTCCAAGGTAATTGTGGAAATTAAAAGTACGGCAGGGAAAAGTTTTATGGCTTTTCAGATTGAAGAAGGATACATTTTCATTATAGGAAGCTTGGAAAATATTTTAAAAGGTAGAGTATGAATAGAATACCACCACCTGAAATGTTGGGTCAACTGCCCCCCCCCCCAGTGTTTTGTGTATAATCACATACATACACATGTAATTTTATTTTATTGGCTTTTGAGGATAAATTTTCAACCTCGTAATCTACTTTATATACACACTTCAGAATTGGTACTAATTAACATGCTTTTTCCATAGAGATTTAGATAGTTTTCCAAATCATTCTTGGGTAGTTAAATTTTACCTTGTATCAGTCTTCACTAAAAACACTTTTTCCATAAATAACATTAAACAGAATTTAAACATGAAGCTTTTGTTTTTGAAACATATAGAACCAGCTCAGACCTTACAAATTTTTTGGATTTGGCTTGTGCATATTTTCTTTGTATTTTAAAGCAACAAAGAATTCATTTTGGGATTCTTTTAATGGGAAAAAATTAACCTTGATATATCAGTATTGGGAGGGGAGGCTATAACACTGAGGATCAAAATCAGGAGATGATTCAGCCAAGAGGACTCAGGTCGCTGCTGTCGGGTACTAGGTTGCTCTGCACTGCTAACTCCCTGCCTTTTTTATCAGGCAGAAGAAGCCCAACGGAAATTGAAAAGACAAAATAGAGAAGATACAGGTACTTTTATTTTTGCTTTCCACAAAATTCACTTGTTTAACATTGTTGTCTATTACCTATGATGATTGTCCTTGGTAGAATGAAAGATTTAAATCATAAGCTTTCCAAGTGAACATTCAAAGGAATAGTGAGTATGTTAATGTAGAAATAGTCTGAACTGAGTCACCTCTGGGTTAATGGTTTTCTCTCAGATCGGAAGACATTTCTAGGGGAAAGAAAGGCTCTCCTTTATACTGCTGCTATTCAGGTAGCTGTTCTGCATCCTGCTGACTTTGAGGCTATAAAATATGGCTTTAAGATGCATATTAGTGAGCATTCTTTGAGTGAAGACCATCAAAAGGGTCTAACAAAAAGGCGGTCTTTTTCAGCACGTTCTACAAAAGCAACCAATAACAACTTTATTTGCAGCACTCCCCCCTCCAGTTTTGCCTCCGTTCTGCCCTTTGTTTGCAAGTCTGGTTAACATTTTGCAGTCAGATGTCCTGTTGTGCATCATGAGAACAATACTGCAGTGGGCTGTGGAACATAATGGATATGCCTGGTCAGAATCCATGCTGCAAAGGGTAGGTCTGAAGACATGCCTTTATCTGTTAGTGTGTTTTCAGTAAAAGCTAAAATACTCTTGTCAGTATCTATACACAGAAAATTTAGGAGAAAAATGTATTGTTTGAAATTAGGTATATCATTACTGCTCTTTTGTCTGACAATGAAAATGAGTATCTGATAGATTTTTTTTAATACCATATGTTTGTGATTATCTTGGTTCCATTGACTAATCTGTCTCTCTCGGATTGGCCCTCATCTTTGTACGTTAAGTACTGTGGTATTGGATAATTTTTTTATCCTTCACATATGTTTCTCGATTAATTCTCTCAAAAAAAAAAAAAACTGGAGTACATAAATATCCATACTTTGCAATTAGAGAAATTAAGACTTGGAGACTTATGGTCCTATAGCTAGCTAATCAGTGCCAAATTGAGTAGCTTGTTTGTATTTTACCTTATAGCTTTAATGTTAAGTCATTCTTACATTATCTCATTGAATTTACACAGCATTCCTATGAACAGATACAACTTTTTCCATCATATAGGTGAGAAAGCCAAGTTTCAGTGAGGCTCAGTTAACTTCGTATGTTAAGTAATAAGTGACATCAGAACAATGATTAATACACTGCCTACTCTGTGCTGGGCACTTCACGTACAGTATTGTGATCCTCAGAACTCTGGAGGGAAGCTGTTTTTTTCTATGTTATAGATGATGACATAGGCTCAGAGGGGTTCCCTGAGGGAATATAGCTTGAAAGCAGGAAAGCCAGGATTCAGATGAAGGCAAGCCGTCCTCCAAAGCTTACCATTCTTTGGATTGTCTCAGCAGGCGCAGCTGTCTCATTGGCTAAGGTGTGTGTACACTTGCACCCCCCCTCCCATTTATAACCTTATGTTTTAAATGTAAAAGCATGGAATTGTGGTGCACTAGAGACTGTCAGTGTATGTGAGCAGAAGATGTGTGGGGAATGATGGAGAAGCAAGGAAAGAACAGTACTTAACTTATGTATACATTAGCTCTAGTCATTCAGGCTGGCCTGGGGTTTCCCAATTTCTGACAGCCACAATTGCCCCCATGGAAAGAAAGATACAGGCACACCACACAAGTATGTCCTTCAAAAATTAGGGAGTAGGATAAGAGAAGTGAACATGCAAGTAGATTCAAGGTGGTTAAGATAATTTCTTAGAAGTCTGGTAAGGAATTTTAAGACTATGGTGTAGGTATGGAGTAAAACTGCAAAGCACACCACAGATGAGTTGCTAGTCACATCGGAGGTAGTTTTAGCTTACCCAAAGAAATTACAGTGGAAGACCCTTCCTCTTTAAATTAGAAAATTTGGTTTTCCTTGCCGAGAACCCTTTATTAGAAAATGAACATCAGTGTGTGAATTTATTAAAATCAGTACTTTAAATTATTTTTGGTTGCATTTAGTCTTTCATAGTTTAACTTTTTAAATAGTAAATAAATTATCTTATTTCTTATAAAATATGTACTTTTTTACTAAAAATTATAAAATATTTTATTTGAGGTGTTACATTTAATTGGAATGGCACTACAAGAAGAAAAGCAGCATTTAGAAAATGCCATGGAAGAGCATGTAGTAACGTTTACCTTCACGCAGAAGATTTCGAGTATGTATATGCTTTTTACTAAACCTGACTCAAGATATAAGTGATTTCAATAATCCATTTAGAACCTTTTTTTATTTGATCATATTGGTTCTAAGTGGGTAATAGTGAAGTTAGACAGTTGAAGCCATATGTATTAATCTGAGTATGAAAGGTACTATATTAATCCTGATATATTTATATAAAAGTACTTGGGGCTATACTAATTAAAATGCATACATTTTTGTAGTTTTTTTATTATTTGAGAGACAGAGAATGCCCATCTACTGGTTCACTCCCCAAATACCCAGGACCTAGAAACTCAATCCACATGGTGGCGAGGAACCAACTGCCTGCTTCCCCTCAGAGTGCACATGAATAGAAGGCTGGAATCAGGAGCAGAACAGAGCCAGAATTCAAAACTAGGAACTTTGATATGGGATGTGGGTGTCCTAGTCAGTATTTTAACCACTGTGCCAAAGGCTCATCCTGTAGTATATAAAAGTTGTCAGAAAAAATCAAGAAATCATGAGGAGCTCTTAGTTTTTAATGGGAATAACACATACAATTAAATTCTACAATATCCTTTTTTGTTTTTATTTTAAAGATAGAGTTACATAGAGAGAGCGAGCCATGGGCCAGTGCTGTGGCTCACTTGGTTAATCCTCCACCTGTGGCGCCGGCATCCCATATGGACACCGGTTCTAGTCCCAGCTGCTCCTCTTCCAGTCCAGCTCTCTGCTGTGACCCAGGAGGGCAGTGGAGGATGGCCCAAGTGCTTAGGCCCCTGCACCCGCATGGGAGACCAGGAAGAAGCACCTGGCTCCTGGCTTCGGATAGGTGCAGCGCTGGCTGTAGCAGCCATTTGGGGAGTGAACCAACAGAAGGAATACCTTTCTCTCCATCTCTCTCTCTCACTGTCTATGACTCTGCCTCTCAAAAAAAAAAAAAAAAAAAGAGAGAGCCAGAGAGAAGAGGGAAGACTTCCATGCACTGGTTCACTCCCCAAACGGCCACAACGCCCAGAGCTGTGCCGATCTGAAGCCAGGAGCCAGGAGCTTCTTCCAGGTCTTCCCATGAGGGTGAAAGGACCCAAGCACTTGGGCCATCTTCTACTGCTTTCCCAGGCCACAGCAGAGAGCTGGATCGGAAATGGAGCATCCAGGACTCAAACCGGTGCCCATATGGGATGCCGGCACCACAGGTGGCGGCTTTATCCACTTTCCCTTTGCCGTTGGTTCACCCTCCAATGGCCGCCGTGGCCAGCACACTGAGGCTGGTGCACCGCACTGATCCGAAGGCAGGAGCCAGGTGCTTCTCCTGGTCTCCCATGGGGTGCAGGGCCCAAGCACTTGGGCCATCCTCCACTGCACTCCCTGGCCACAACAGAGAACTGGCCTGGAAGAGGGGCAACTGGGACAGAATCTGGTGCCCCGACCGGGGCTAGGACCCGGTGTGCTGGTGCCGCAAGGCAGAGGATTAGCCTAGTGAGCCATGGTGGTGGCCCAACAATATGCTTTTAAAACAAAAAGTATACCATCAGAATTTCATTTTTTAAATTTTTGCTATTATCTTATTAAAATAAAATTCTGCAGTGTTAAAAGCAAGAAGAGGTTCAACATTGGGCCCAGTGCTTAAGACACTGCTTAGAAGGCCCATATCTCATATCAGAGTGCCTAGGTTCAAGTCCTAGCTTGATTCCAGCTTCCTGAGAGAGAGCAGATGATGGCTCCAGTGATTAAGTCCCTGCCACCCATGTGAGAGAACTGAATTGAATTCCTGGCTCTTGTCTTTGACCTGGCCCAACCCTGACTGCTAAAGGCATTTGAGGAGTGGAGCATTTGAAGTGAGCTATCTTTTTGACTCTAAAAAAAATGTTTTTCAGGCCGGCGCCGTGGCTCAACAGGCTAATCCTCTGCCTTGCGGCGCCGGCACACCGGGTTCTAGTCCCGGTCGGGGCACCGGATTCTGTCCCGGTTGCCCCTCTTCCAGGCCAGCCCTCTGCTGTGGCCCGGGAGTGCAGTGGAGGATGGCCCAGGTGCTTGGGCCCTGCACCCCATGGGGAGACCAGGAAAAGCACCTGGCTCCTGGCTCCTGCCATCGGACAAGCGCGGTGCGCCGGCCGCAGCGCGCCGGCCGCGGCGGCCATTGGAGGGTGAACCAACGGCAAAGGAAGACCTTTCTCTCTGTCTCTCTCTCTCACTGTCCACTCTGCCTGTAAAAAAAAAAAAAAAATGTTTTTCATCAGTCATGGGGGATTAGAATATCATTTTATACAAAGTAAGGCTTTACATAGCAGGCCTGGGAGGGGCCCAGTGCTGTGGCATAGTAGGCCAGGCCTCTGCCTGTGGTGCCCATCTGGGTGCCCGTTCATGTCCTGGCTGCTCCACATCTGATCCAGCTCCCTGCTAATGCCTGAGAAAGCAGTAGAAATGGCCCAGGTCCTTGGGCCCCTGCACCCCCATGGGAGACCTGGAAGAAGCACCTGGCTCCTGGCTTCGGATTGGCCCAGCTCCAGCCTTTGCAGCCATTTGGGGAGTAAACCAGCAGATGGAAAACCTTTTTCTCTATCTGTAACTCTACCTTTCAAAATAAATAAATAAAATCTTAAACAATAAATAAAAAAGACGACCAGGGGAATGTTTTGAAAGTTTCAAACATCATATGGAAAGTTGAAAGAGTTATACAGTATACTTTTCTCTGAAGGGAGACGAGAACTTCCACTTTGCTATTGCCTTGTCTAAAAACTGTCACAAAAGGCTTCCATAGCCGTGGCAGCTCATGGCAAGAGCCTCGGGTGATCACTGAGGTCATAAATAAGAGTGTGAGGGGCCGGCGCCGTGGCTCACTCAGTTAATCCTCTGCCTGCAGTGCTGGCATCCCATATGGACACCGGTTCTAGTCCCGGTTGCTCCTCTTCCAGTCCAGCTCTCTGCTGTGGCCTGGGAAGGCAGTGGAGGATGGCCCAAGTGCTTGGGCCCCTGCACCCGTGTGGGAGACCAGGAGGAGGCACCTGGCTCCTGGCTTCAGATCAGCATAGCTCCGGCTGTAGCGGCCATTTGGGGGGTGAATTAATGGAAGGAAGACCTTTCTCTCTGTCTATCTCACTGTCTTACTAACTCTATGTCAAATAAATAAAAATAAAATAAATAAATAAGAGTGTTAATTATTAAATTAACAACAGAAGTCACTGTGCATTTACTCCCCATACAGGACCTCTGTCCTTAGTGAGTTGTACTATGAGAATTAACTGCAAAACTTGTTTTCAAACAGTACTTTTTACATTGTGTATGTATGTGTGCAAACTGTTGAAATCTTTACTTAGTATAGAGTTAGTCTTCTGTATATAAAGTTAATTAAAAAATGAACTTGAAGAATGGAATGTGAGAGGGAGTAGGAGGTAGGACAGGAGTGGGGGAGGGAGGATGGATGTGGGGAAAAAACCACTATATTCCTAAAGTTGTACTTATGAAAAGTGTATTCATTAAATAAAAGCTTTTAAAAAAAATTGTACAATAAATATCCACATACCTTCTATCTAAGATTTAATAGTATTTTGCAGTCTTCACACACTCTTTTGAACCGTTTGTTAGAGACATCCTTTAAGAGGTGAAGTACTGTTAATTTTCAGAATAAGCAGTTGGGCTGATGGTTACCTGAAATGGTGGCAGCTTTGGATCTTTTTGTTGTTGTTTAGGGTTTAAATTTTTTTAATTGTTCAATGTTTTGTAGTCAGCTATCATTATTATTTCTTTTGATGCTCAGATTATGCCAGTTTTGATCAGTGGAGTCCCTTCAATTGGCTTCTGAACTGAAGTCTTTTCTCCCAGCCTCACTAGTATTGAATGCCGCCTTGCATTCTGGCACTACAGGTGCCTAGCTTCATCCCTGCATCGAAACTGCAAGCAGCCCTTTGCTGAGGTGTTTTTAGATGAACTGATGTGTTGTAATAGGAGTTTGTGGATTCCTGGATTGACATGGATTATTTCTCTAACTGTTCAGTGCCACTGCTTCTATGTAATGATGACTGAGGGAATAGTAGGTTGTAGAATGGGGAGGAAGTAGTCCCATTGCTGCTAGATTTCTGGTTTCCTTTTTTGCCCTCATCCTATGTAAGTGGGAGTCAGATGGAGAACTGTCTTCTCCCACTGAAGACTCTTTCTCTGGTTCCCATCTTCCCCTACTCCTTTGTCCACCAGGGTTCTCCCTGGGGATGTGTCTTTTGTGCCTTCTTTCTCACATTTTCACTGAAGGATAATCACACAGGAAATTTCCTAATTGCATTCACTCATCACTGTCAGGTTCTCATTTTCTCAGTCAGTTTCTCTGTATATTACTTACTTCTCTTTCAGTATTTTATGATTAAGACATACTATGTGTATTTTTCCAAAGAAACTTCTCTCTTATCAAAAGTCACATCCCCGACACATAGCTTAGAACTTTAGATTTGGAAAAATATTGACGATCACATAATTCAGTCTCTTGCCCCACTTTACAAAGAGGAACATTTTGTAAGAATGGCAGCATTTAATCAAGAACATTAAAATTGGATGTTTCTGATTGTAAGCTGAATTGGTTCATATTGAATTACATGTAATTTTTAGAACATGGAGTTGACTTTTTATATCTTTTCTTCAAATAAAGACACAATAAATTCTGGAGAAAATTTGTTTCGAATCTGGTTTTTGTTAAAAAGGTCAAAACAAATCTATTTAATTCATATATGCACCCCCATAATCCTAATTCCTTTACTTGTTTAGCTAGAGGGGTTTTTTTGGGTTTTGGGGTTGTTTTATGTTTGTTTTCTAACTGAAACCATGTTTGTGAAGATACCAGACTTTTAAATTTTAAAGCTATCTTTATTTAATTTTTCTAGAGGCTATGTGAAAATAATCATTTGGCATAAGAAGTCAATTTTGAGTACTTAAAGAATTCTAGTTGTTAACAACTTCTTTGTAAAATATAAAAATGTCACATTTTGGAGAAGCATTAAAGATCTCTAGCGAGTAGAGCTATAATAAAATGTTGGGCTACAGATGTTCTCAGCAACTGCATTTACCTTCTTGTGCAGAGGAGCAAGCACTATGAAGTGTTAGCTGTTATTGTACCTTTTATTTTTCTGACTTAGAACCTGGTGAAGCACCAAACAACTCTCCTAGCATCTTGGCCATGCTGGAAACACTGCAAAATGCACCCTACCTAGAAGTCCATAAAGACATGATTAGGTGGATATTAAAGGTAAGATGCTCTGCATCACTCTGCTTTTTGTGAACAACACTAGGCATTTGTTATTTGTACTTTGTGATAATGTTTCACTTTTCACCACAGACTTTTAATGCTATTAAGAAGA
The DNA here is from genome assembly GCA_949820135.1 of Sylvilagus floridanus. Taxonomy (NCBI): domain Eukaryota; kingdom Metazoa; phylum Chordata; class Mammalia; order Lagomorpha; family Leporidae; genus Sylvilagus; species Sylvilagus floridanus. The sequence continues at coordinate 122,215,173 of OX463227.1, read as the reverse complement.
TCAGGGAGAGTTCTTCCACCAGTCCTGTGGCCGAGACAGAGGGAACCATAATGGAAGAGGTATGAGAAATAAAGTGTGATACTGGGAAACTGTAGAAAGTTTACTGTGAGGGGCTGGCACCGTGGCTCACTAGGTAAATCCTCCACCTGCAGTGCCGACATCTCCTATGGGCACTGGTTCTAGTCCCGGGTACTCCTCTTCCAGTCCAGCTCTCTGCTGTGGCCCGGGAAGGCAGTGGAAGATGGTCCAAGTGGTTGGGCCCCTGCACCCACGTGGAAGACCAGGAGGAGGCTCCTGGCTCCTGGCTTCGGATTAGCATTGCTCCAGCCGTTGCAGCCATTTGGGGAGTGAACCAACAGAAGGAAGACCTTTCTCTCTGTTCTCCCCCTCTCTCTCACTGTCTGTAACTCTACCTCTCAAATAAATAAATAAAATCTTTAAAAAAAACAAAAAAGTTTACTAAAAGTAAACCTACCTCTAATAAGTTGGTAGTTGGTATTATTCACAAATATTTAAATGCCAATAAATGTGCTACTATTTATTCTTATTTGTTGTAATAACTTATTTGGTCTGCTTTTTTTTTTTTAAACAGGTTAGATTAATTAAGTGTTTTTTCTTGTTTAAATAGATGAGATTGTAGGCTGGCGCCGTGGCTCAATAGGCTAATCCTCCACCTTGCGGCGCCAGCACACCGGGTTCTAGTCCTGGTCGGGGCACCAGATTCTGTCCCTGTTGCCCCTCTTCCAGGCCAGCTCTCTGCTGTGGCCAGGGAGTACAGTGGAGGATGGCCCAAGTGCTTGGGCCCTGCACCCCATGGGAGACCAGGATAAGCACCTGGCTCCTGCCATCGGATCAGCGCGGTGCGCCGGCCACAGCAAGGCGGCCATTGGAAGGTGAACCAACAGCAAAAGGAAGACCTTTCTCTCTGTCTCTCTCTGTCACTGTCCACTCTGCCTGTCAAAAATAAATAAATAAATAGATGAGATTGTAGAATAATTTTTAATTAATATGTATAATAAAGATATTTCTGCTTTAGAAAAAAATGTCCATAGCATTGAGAAGTTCTAATTTAATGAAGTATAATTTCAGAGTTCAAGAGACAAAGACAAAGCAGAAAGGAAGAGAAAAGCTGAGATTGCTAGACTGCGTCGAGAGAAGATCATGGCCCAGATGTCTGAGATGCAGCGGCATTTCATTGACGAGAACAAAGAGCTCTTTCAGCAGACGTTAGAACTGGATGCCTCTTCCTCTGCTGCTCTTGATAATAGGTAAAAAAAAAAAAAAAAGATATTGAAGTTTCTTAATCAGTAATTCTCAACTGTAAATACACTCCCTTGTAAATACACTTTTGCTCCTAAAGTAATTTAATAGAACTGGCAGGTATATTTTGTGGCCTCTAGCCAGAAGAATTAACCTTTTAAAAATCAGAATCATGTATTAACTATGTATACAACAGACTCTGTTTTTTGGTTACATAGAAATTTCTTAGGCTCATTAATTTCATAACCTTTTTTGCAGCCCTGTGGTTTCAGATAAGACACTTGTAGCATTGGGGCCTGCAAAAACTCAGATCTCTGAACAAAGACAGTTTGTTACCTGTATATTGTGTCAAGAGGAACAAGAAGTTAAAGTGGAAGACAGTGCAATGGTCTTGGCAGCATTTGTTCAAAGATCAACTGTATTGTCAAAAAACAGAAATAAATTCATCCAGGATCCAGGTAAGTTATTGCTAAATCTTCATCCTCCCTGTTGATAATGACTGTTGGTTAGTATAGCTGGAATTAGAGATTTTGTTAGTCTAATAATGCCTCCATAGGCATGGTGGCATCTTTGGTGAGTAACATAGGCAGGAATTCCCCATCTGACTCCAGAAGGATAAATAGCGTGTCTGCCACAGCCTGAGAAGGAACAGGGATCCAGTGAAAAGCTCTGGTAACCAGCAGTCTTTTCCATCCTTCAGCATCCTTGTAAAGTCCTGACAATTGGTTGGCACACTAAAACAGCAGTAATATTTTGTCTCATAGATAGAGCCAGAATGGAATGTCCTGAGAACAGTGATTTGAGTTCCCTATGTGAGAAGCAGTGTCATAGAATTTCTAAGATTATATTAATTTACGTAGAGAATTGAAAAAATTTCTCAAACAAGTCAGGTGTTGTTTGTCTCCAGTTTTTATCTCCTTTGAGTATACAAACTAGCACCAGATGGAAGACTGAGTCACTTTCTTTTCCCTGTATGGGCTGGTATGGGCTTAGGTACTCTGTGGTCACTCTGGCTCTGGTGCAGTGAGGTGGTTCTCTGCCCGAATGTCTTTACGCTGACCCTTCTAGGAGATACTCATAAATGACTAAACATCTGTTTTGTTATTATCAGAGGTCATTGTGACCCACCAAGACTATCCCTCTTACCTTGGTCTCAGGGCATCAGGGCATAATGGAGGGAATTAGACTGTCCCAATGCCCTGAAAGCATGAAACGTTTAAAAAATCGGATATAGCTAAAAACTAAGTTGCAGTGTCAGTTTACAATTCAGAGATGTTTAGTTACTGTTCTTTTTAATTTTATTTTATTTTTTAAAGATTTACTTATTTATGGCCGGCGCCGTGGCTCAACAGGCTAATCCTCCGCCTTGCGGCGCCGGCACACCGGGTTCTAGTCCCGGTCGGGGCACCGGATTCTGTCCCGGTTGCCCCTCTTCCAGGCCAGCCCTCTGCTGTGGCCCGGGAGTGCAGTGGAGGATGGCCCAGGTGCTTGGGCCCTGCACCCCATGGGGAGACCAGGAAAAGCACCTGGCTCCTGGCTCCTGCCATCGGACGAGCGTGGTGCGCCGGCCGCAGCGCGCCGACCGCGGCGGCCATTGGAGGGTGAACCAACGGCAAAAGGAAGACCTTTCTCTCTGTCTCTCTCTCTCACTGTCCACTCTGCCTGTAAAAAAAAAAAAAAAAAAAGATTTACTTATTTATTTGAAAAGCAGAGTTACATAGGGGCAGAGGCAGAGAGAGAGAGAGAGAGGTCTTCTATCCTCTGGTTCACTCCCCAAATGGCCACAACAGCCGGATCTAGACCAATCTGAAGCCAGGAGCCAGAAGCTTCTTCCATGTCTCCCACATGGGTGCAAGGGCCCAAGCACTTGGGCCATCTTCTACTGCTTTCCCAGGCCATAGCAGAGAGCTGGATCAGAAGTGGAGCAGAGGCCAGTACTGTGGCGCAGCGGGTTAAAGCCCTGGCCTGAAGCACTGGCATCTCATATGGGCACCAGTTCTAGTCCTGACTGCTCCTCTTCTAATCCAGCTCTCTGCTATGGCCTGGGATAGCAGTAGAAGAAGGCCCAGGTCCTTGGGCCCCTGCACCCATATGGGTGACCTGGAAGAAACTCATGGCTCCTGGCTTCAGATTGGCACAGCTCCAGCCATGTGGCTATCTAGGGAGTGAACCAGCGGATAGAAGACCTCTCTCTCTGTCTCTACCTCTCTCTGTAACTCTGTCTTTCAAATACATAAAATTTAATTTAATTTAATTTAATTTAATTTAATTTAATTTAATTTAAAAGTGGAGCAGCTAGGACTCAACCTGGTGCCCTTATGGGATGCTGGTGCTCCAGGCGGTAGCTTTACCCACTATGCCACAGCACCGACCCTTGTTACTGCATTCAGGATGATAAAAATCTCAGTTTGAGTTTACAAGTCCTTGTCAAGAATCTCACAATAAGTTACACACTTATTATAGGAAAATTAAATGCTTGTTTGTTTTGTCTTGTATTGTTTTTTGTTTGCTTTACAATGCAGAAAAATATGATCCATTATTCATGCACCCTGACCTGTCTTGTGGAACGCACACTGGCAGCTGTGGGCACGTTATGCATGCCCATTGTTGGCAAAGGTAATTTATATTCTTAATATTAGTCAAGCTTACCTGAACTCAAAATTGAATTTTTAAATAAAGGAAATACCTAGGGATTAATAATAATAATGATAATAATAATGATGTTGATAAAGGAAACTCTAGAAAAAGGGTAAAAGCTCTAGAGAAACTGTTCCATATCATTGCCTAATAAGTAACAACTAAAATTGATTTGCTTTGTCATAAATGTAAAAGAGTAGCTTAGAAATTAGTATGTCAAGGCCGGCGCCGTGGCTCAATAGGCTAATCCTCCGCCTGCGGTGCCGGCACCCCGGGTTCTAGTGCCAGTCGGGGCACCGGATTCTGTCCCAGTTGCCCCTCTTTCAGGCCAGCTCTCTGCTGTGGCCCGGGAGTGCAGTGGAGGATGGCCCAAGTGCTTGGGCCCTGCACCTGCATGGGAGATCTGGCTCCTGCCTTCGGATCAGCGCAATGCGCCGGCCGCGGCGGCCATTGGAGGGTGAACCAACGGCAAAACGAAGACCTTTCTCTCTGTCTGTCTCTCTCTCACTGTCCACTCTGCCTGTCAAAAAAAAAAAATTAGTATGTCAGATGTATTTTTAGTGTAGCTTAGTATCACAGTCTCCCCTTTATTCCTCCAAAAGAAAGAAGTGGATCTGTATATATATATATCAAAAAGGGGATTTTTTCAATGGGATAGACCCTGGAAGGATAATGCTATCTTCCTTCAGGTCCATGGTCAACAGCTCTTGATTTTGAAGCTTACTTCGTTACTTCCCAAGATTGTAATGACTCACATCTGATGCTCAGATGTGGTAATCCTGAACTTGTTCTACATCAATGCCATCATTGTAGCACTGTTCTCACTGACTTACCTGAACTGCCCCCGACAAGTAGCCAACACCCTGGGGAAGTGGCCAGACGGCAGTGGCACCAGGAAATCCCATTGCTTCTCTGTGAATGTTTATTTGCAAGGCAGTTTCTTTTTTCCTGCTTTACAACTCTTAATCCATTTTTAGTATTAAAATGACTCAAAAATCAATAGTGCCAGTACCCAAATAATTCTGCTCATTTTAATATTTTCATCTCTGAAGTATTTATGAAAACAAATTATTTAAAACATTGAAGCTTGTGACTGTTGTTGAAATAAATTGCCGTCTGTTTTGATACCTCATGTTCTCTAATTGTAAAGGTATTTTGATTCCGTTCAAGCTAAAGAACAGCGAAGGCAACAGAGGTTACGCTTACATACGAGCTATGATGTAGAAAATGGAGAGTTCCTTTGCCCCCTTTGTGAATGCTTGAGCAACACCGTTATTCCTCTGCTGCTTCCTCCAAGGAATACTTTCAACAGGTAAATTTTACCCATATCGCCTTGTAATGAAGCAGTAACTTGCTATGAAGGTAATGAAGTAATAAGTTGAGGTAATTGCATAGTGTTTCCCAGATACCTTTCAAACTTTTTACTTAGTCGTTTCTTCTGGCAGATCTATAGTAATGTGATTTTGGTTTTCAGATAGGAACAGGCCAATACCATCCTCAGAAAGTTGGAATATTCCTGTGTATTCATGAAAACTCTCTCTACTTCTAGGGAGCCTGTTTTAAGTATGGCCCTCATTATCTCTGAGGGATACTCACTAAGCAGAAAAGGGGCAGTGCCGCCTGACCTTGCTGACCAGTCTAACAACTGAATTCAATGTTTGACAATTTTTGGGTCAATAGTAGCTTTAGGAAGAAGACTAAAACATGAAAATCTGTTGGTGTATTTAAAATGGAAAATTCCTGTAGTTTCACCATTTTTAAGATACTTTTAGCTAATAAGAATATTGAATATATTCATTCCAAATATAAATTGCATACTGTCTACCATTCACATCTGAATGTTACTTCTCAGTTTGGAATTATGATATCCTTCTTACAAGCACAAATACTAATTTAAGAATATAAATCATCTGTTTCGGTACTGTTGCTTTTATTCAATTCAGAGTAGCATCGGGGCAGCCATTGTGCAACTGGGTAAATCAGTGCTTGGGATACCACATCCTGTATCTGAGTTCCTGGGGTCAAGTCCTGCTTCCACTTCCTCTCCAGTCTCTTGTATATTTGCCTGGGAGGCAGAAGATGATCACCCAAGTACTTGGGTTTCTGCCGCCCACAAAGGAGACTCCGACAGAATCTGGACTCCTGGCTTCTGCCTGGCCCAGCCCCAGCTGTTGCAGGCATTTGGAGAATGAACCAGGGGATGAAAGATCTCTGTCCCCATGTCTGTCACTCTCAAATACATAAAACTTAAAAGTCAATTTCTCTCTTCAGTTTGGAAGGTCAAGCTTTGGTGTTTTAGTCTGTTCTACCACAAAATGTTCTTTAAATAGTAGATTTGAATGTAAGTTTATGCTTTTTCATTGTGAAAGAACAGCATGGTGCTTACCTGCACTTGAGCTGGTAAAGAAATTAGTCATTGTTGGGTTAAGGGTTCCACCTGTCACTTTTGTGGTTCAGATTTTGTTTTTCTCCCTTGAGAGTCGGCCATGGCATGGTCATAAAGGAATACTGTCATAAAAAGACAGGCTTTGGAGTCTGACTGAACTGAATTTGAATGACAGCTCTATCCCTTATCATGGCCTTAGTCAAGTTACAAAGCTTCAAGCTTCAGCTTCCTCCTCTGTAAGTGGGGACAGTAAAACAACCTACTTAATAGGAATATTTTGAGGATTAAATCTAGTACTGTAAGGGGCACACAGTAACATGCTTTACTGAGTACTTCTCATATCATAAGCTCTTAATATGTATTAGTAGCACTGGTAGTTGTGGTATTTAAGAAAATCTATTAAATTCCAGTTCTGAAAAACTGAGTGAAATTTTTAACAATGTCATTAGCATCACTTAACAAATAATATATTTTTATTTCCATTGGCCTATATCTATTCTGGTTTTTCTAAATTTTCCCCTGGCCATTTTTCTTCTCAATATTGGAATTATATCTAAATCATATCTGTATGCCTGTGATCATTTAAGAAATCTTTTATATCTTAAACTAAGCAACAACAGTGAAGTGCTAAATGTTCTGTCATCTTTTCTAGGTTAAATTTTTTAGACCAACCAAATCTGACCCAATGGATCAGAACAGTATCTCAGCAAATAAAAGCATTACAAGCTCTTAGGAAAGAAGGAAGTGCTTCTAGTAAGTAGTGTTTTCATGTTTCCTTGCAGTCTGAGATCCTTAGAAGTGTGTTTCTAGAAATTCTGTTTAAAAAGTATCTAAAAGTGAGGGGTTGGCATTGTGGTACAGCAGTTTAAGCCATTGCTTGGGATGCCAGCATCCTAAATCAGAGTGCCAGTTTGAGTGCTGGCTACTCTACTTCCAGTCCAGCTGCCTGCTAATGTGCCTGGGAATGCAGAGGAAGATGGCCCAAATGCTTGAGCCTCTGTCACCCTTCGGGGAGACCCAGTTGGAGTTCTGGGCTCCTTGCTTCAACCTGGCCCAGCCTAGCTATTGCTGTCACCATGTTGCCTGTTTAACTCCCTTCCAGCAGTTGGAAGATGGATCTCTCTCTCTGTCTCTCTGTCACTCTGCCTTTCCAATAGATAAAATCTTTTTCTTTTGAAGTATTTAAAATTGCAACCTCCCGTTTAATGGTTTGACTCATTCCAGTTCTCTTTATAAGTTAAATTTCACTTTGTTATTATTATTTATTATTATTCTTTATTCCTTGAAAACTTACAAGCTCATGTGAAATTTATAATAAGTACTCCTCACTTAGTCCCTCATTTTATTGAAAACCTTCTGGGGGTGTGGAAGATGCAGCTGAGTGCTGAAGAGCTGGTTCTGGTTCTGACGTGTGACTCACTCGACTGTGAGCCGGATCAGAGGCTTCTTGACACCCCACACTGCCCACAGGGAACTGAAGAAAATACCTTGATCAACCACGACAGTAGTCTGTGCTTTTTTTTTCTTTCTTTTTTTAAGATATATTTATTTTATTTGAAAGTCACAATTACACAGAGAGAGAAGGAGAGGCAGAGAGTGAGAAAGAGAGGTCTTCCATCCGCTGGTTCACTCTCCAGTTGGCCACAACGGCCAGAGCTGCACCGACCTGAAGCCAGGAGCCAGGAGCTTCTTCCAGGTCTCCCACATGGGTGCAGGGGCCCAAGGACTTGGGCCATCTTCTACTGCATTCCCAGGCCACAGCAGAGAGCTGGATCGGAAGTAGAGCATCCAGGTCTCAAACTGGTGCCCATATGGGATGCCGGCACTATGGCGTAGTGGGCAAAGCTGCCGCCTGCAGTGCCTGTAGTCCATGCTTTACATGGATGCTATGCAGGTTTCTGTTTGTGGAAATTGTTTATTTTCATCCTTTTTTTTTTTTTTTAAATTTATTTCTATGACCTACATGGCAGAAATTTATAGAAACATTGTGATTTGTTGAATAATGTTTAAAAAAATGCCTATTTCTGTAGATACTGCCTCTTCAAAGAATGTAGAAAATGTGAATGAATTACAGCTACCTGAAGGGTTCAGGCCTGATTTTCAACCTAAGTGAGTATATTCTTTTATTCCTTTTAAATTTGGCCTATTTTAAATGAAAATTTAATTTAGTATCAACAGTTAGTAAGAATGTGATTTGGTAAGCTAGGGAGCAAAATTGTTGTAAGAACTAATCTTAAATTCTGAAGTTTAAGCATTACATGATAATATTTGTTGAAATACATGTGTATATATTTTTTTAAGTCAAAAAACCACGTTGCCTGTTTAACTCTTAACTACCCTCTCCTAGTCTACATTGCTGATCCCCTGCTGTGTCTTTTTTTTTTTTTTTTTTTGACAGGCAGAGTGGATAGTGAGAGAGAGACAGAGAGAAAGGTCTTCCTTTTTGCCGTTGGTTCACCCTCCAATGGCTGCCGCGGCCGGCACACCACACTGATCCGAAGGCAGGAACCAGGTGCTTCTCCTGGTCTCCCATGCTGGTGCAGGGCCCAAGCACTTGGGCCATCCTCCACTGCCCTCCCGGGCCACAGCAGAGAGCTGGCCTGGAAGAGGGGCAACCGGGACAGAATTCCACTGGGACTAGAACCTGGTGTGCCAGCGCTGCCAGGCGGAGGATTAGCCTATTGAGCCACCGGCACCGCCCCCCCTGCTGTGTCTCTTTATCTGGCTATCCTTAGTAATTCATCAGGACGTGGAAATCCAAAGCACTCAGCTTCCCCACCAAGTCTTGTGCTTCCTTCTGACTTCTGTAGTTCTATTTATTCGCCCCACCAGCCTCTTGGAAACCCAAGATCAAAACCCAAGTAATGGGGTGGGCATTTGGCATAGTGGTTAAATCATTGCTTAATACATTTACATCCTATATTAAGGTGGCTGGATTCAGTGTCCAGCTCTGGCTGCTGACTCCAGCTTCCTGTGACTGCAGACCCTGGGAGGCTGCAGTGATGGCTCAAGTAATTGGGTGCCTGCGGTGCCTGCCACCCTCATAGGAGACCTGGATTGAGTTTCGGATTCTGAGCTTGTGCCTGGACCTAGCCCCAGCAGTTGCAGACATCCTGTGGAGTAAATCAGCGGATGGAGGAGGGATTCTGTCTCTTTCTCTCATAAATAAGTAAATAATTATTTTAAGATTTTATTTACTTACTTTTAAAGATTTATTTATTTGAAAGGCAAAGTTACAGAGAGGCAGAGGCAGGGTCAGAATCAGAGAGAGAGGTCTTCCATCTGCTGATTCACTCCCCAAATGGCCACAATGGCTGGAGCTGAGCCAGTCTGAAGCCAGGAACCAGGAGCTTCATCTGGATCTCCCATGCAGGTGCAGAGGTCCAAGCACTTGGGCCATCTTTCACTGCTTTCCCAGGCCATTAGCAGGAAGCTGGATATGAAGAGGAGCAGCTGGGACTTGAACCAGCACCCATATGGAATGCCAGTGCTGCAGGCAGAGGCCTTAACCCTCTCTGCCCCAGTGCCAGCCCCAGTGAATAATTTTTTTAGAGTATTTTAAACCCTATTTTACCTCACAATCAACAGGCTGCAAAGTATAGCATAGATTCTGGAGCCACACTGCTGGCCATTAGCTGTTTGTCTTCGAACAAACTACTTGACCTCTCTGTACCTCAGTTCCCGCATTTGTGAAGTGAGGGCACTTCTTAGGTGTTTGTAAACCATTTTTTCTGTGACTGTAAGTTACTTCATCATTTTTAGTTAAATCACTTCTTAGTTTTTACATTATGTTTCCTATGCTAAATAGGTATTATAATTATTTTTTCCTTCGTCTACAATTTTTATCTTGCATGTGGTTAATACTTATCCTGTCATTCTCTTGTACTTGGTTTTATAGGTATGTTTTTCTATTTGCTTTGCTTTGTTTTGTTTTTCCTGAATGGTTCGGTAGATCTGTCAGATTTCTAACAGCTCTTTCCAAATGCGCAAACCTATCAGATGGTCTTCTCTCCCCAAATCCCTTCCTGCCTTCACCCCATCTTGTATCTTCCTGTACCAACCAGGACAGGGTACAACTGTCACCCTGAGACTTCCCTTGACTGCTGTCGTGTGCATGTGTATCTTCTTTCTTAATTTGCCCCTCTTTTGCAGAGGTGCACACTTCCGCAGCTTCCTGAGGAAGGATGCATGGGTGTTAAATTTTCTTTTCTGAAAATCTGTTTATTGAACCCATATACATGATTAATAGTTTGAGTGTAGAATCCTAGGTTGGAAATAATGCTTAATCTAGGGCTGGCGCCATGGCTCACGTGGTTAATCCTCCGCCTGCGACGCCGGCATCCCATATGGGTGCCAGGTTCTAGTCCTGGTTGCTCCTCTTCCAGTCCAGCTCTCTGCTGTGGCCTGGGAGGGCAGTGGAGGATGGCCCAAGTACTTGGGCACCTGCACCCGCATGGGAGACCAGGAAGAAGCACCTGGCTCCTGGCTTTGGATCGGCATAGCTCCGGCCATAGAGACCATTTGGGGAGTAAACCAATGGAAGGAAGACCTTTCTGTCTCTCCCTCTCGCTGTTTGTAACTCTACCTGTCAAATAAGTAAATTTAAAAAAATAATAATGTTTAATCTACATTTTGAAGGCAGTGTTTTACTGATAGCTAGCATTTAGAAAAAAAATATTTTTTAAAGATTTATCTATTCTATTTGAAAGTCAAATTTACACAAAGAGAGAAGGAGAGGCAGAGAGAGAAAGAGAGATCTTCCATCCGCTGGTTCACTCCCCAATTGGCCGCAATGACCGGAGCTGTGCTGATCCAAAGCCAGGAGCCAGGAGCTTCTTCTAGGTCTCCCACGCGGGTGCGGGGGCCCAAAGACTTAGGTCATCTTCCACTGCTTTCCCAGGCCATAGCAGAGAGCTGGATCAGAAGTGAAACAGCCGGGACATGAACCGGCACCCATATGGGATGCTGGCACTGCAGGTGGTAGCTTTACCCGCTGTACCACAGCACCAGCCCCAGCATTGAGAAATCAGTGCTATTCTGATCTGTTCTATAACTTCCTTAACTTCTAGAAATTATTGGGAACTTTTCTTTATCTCCACTGTTTCAAAATTTTGCTATGATATTCCTTGTTAATAGGAATCTTATTTTTCTAGGTTTTCAGTAAACCCTTAAATCTGAAGATTCACATCCTTCAATTCTGAGAATTTTTTATGCTTCTTAAATAATTTTCTCCATTTAGATTTTCTGTTCTTTGAGGTGGTCCTACTATTAACTTACTGTTGGCCCTTTTGTATTGATCCTCTAGTTTTCTGCTTTCTTCATTATCTCTGTTTTCCCCCCAAGTTCTTTTTTTTCTCTTGCTTTGGTTCATCTCTTTTTCCATTTGTGGTTATTGGTCCTTGGGTAACTGTTTAAGAACAAAGCACTAAGAAGCTCATTTGATACCAGGGGCCAGTTGGAGCTTCCTGACTTGTGAGCCTTCCAGTGCAGCGATCAGGCCCCTGCTAAACTTTCACCTGGGACCTGTAAATGTCAAAGGGCAGAATGAGTGTTACTCTCCTGGCCGTGGGTTCACAATGGGTATACATCTCAGGATACGGGATCAGGTCATGGATCCCACGGCTCCATGTCTACATGTTCACTCAATGTCCTGTTTTCAACCCAAACAACGTAACTCTCGACTCAGGCAGAGACTATTTGCCTATCTCTACCCCTGCTTGCAGTTAACTCTGGATATGTTGTAAGTGGTCCAATTCCAATATAGCAAAGAACTGTTAAGAAACAGCCATTTGGGCCAGCGCCGTGGCTCAACAGGCTAATCCTCCGCCTTGCGGCGCCGGCACACCGGGTTCTAGTCCCGGTCGGGGCGCCGGATTCTGTCCTGGTTGCCCCTCTTCCAGGCCAGCCCTCTGCTGTGGCCCAGGAGTGCAGTGGAGGATGGCCCAAGTGCTTGGGCCCTGCACCCCATGGGAGACCAGGAAAAAGCACCTAGCACCTGGCTCCTGCCATCGGATGAGCGCGGTGCGCTGGCCGCAGCGCGCCGGCCGCGGCAGCCATTGGAGGGTGAACCAATGGCAAAGGAAGACCTTTCTCTCTGTCTCTCTCTCTCACTGTCCACTCTGCCTGTCAAAAAGAAAAAAGAAACAGCCATTTGAAGTGTGTGTATATACTGTTTAGAGCCAATTCTATTCATGTTCACTTCAGGAACCCTTATTCTGAGAGCATAAAAGAAATGCTAACAACATTTGGAACTGCTACTTATAAGGTGGGACTCAAGGTTCATCCCAATGAAGAGGACCCCCGTGTGCCCATAATGTGTTGGGGTAGCTGCGCATACACCATCCAAAGCATAGGTAAGAGATGTGTGACTGGGTTGCTCTTTCAGTCACAAACATACCTTGGTAAGAACTGGGTGCAGAATTATATGTTTTAAATGAGCAAAATCCTATATTTAAAATGGGCAACAATATGAAATAGAAATAATAGGAATATGAAATAACAGATGTAGAAACAGGAAGTGTGGTATACTGACAAAATGAGATTGGCAGTCAAATGAACCATAGCAACAAAGAACTTGTTTTGGTAGTGGTTATAGGATCTTGTCAGTTCATCTATATTTTTCATCCAAAGTTATTTCTAGTGAAGTGATTTAAAGATTCTAAAACTGAATGATGTACTTTCTGCAGAAAGGTTTTTTTGTTTTTTACTTTTAATTATGGCAAAATACACATAATATGAAACTCACCATCCCAACCGTTTTTAATCTGCAGAAAGAATTTTGAGTGATGAAGATAAACCATTGTTTGGTCCTTTGCCTTGCAGACTGGTAAGACTCCATTGGCTCAGTTCGTGAAAGGGTGAAATGGAAGTAGATGATTCAGTTCTGCTGCTTAATCTTACAAAGCTGCAATCACTGTTTTAGGCAGGTATCCAGTTTCTTTAAGGAAATAGAAGAAGTATGTTTCAGGGTTCATTTTCCTTGCTCTTTTAGATAGACTTCAGGAAGTAACTACTTCTCTTTTCAAGCTCTTGGGCAGAAAACTAAATAGGGTGCTTCTACTTCAGTGTTTAATGTTATAATGAAGGGAAATGAAAACAGAACACACACTGTACCACATCTGACCACCTTTTATAAGCAGAATGTAAGTACGTGCAGATTAGTGTCAAGCTGAGTATATTTAATGCCTAGGAAGATGAGGAAGGAATATGCAGTCAAGGCTTGCTACTGTTTACTGTGTAGCCGGCATCTGACAGTGAATCATAACAATGCCTTTGAGAGCAAAATCATCTCATTTTATTGATGTAGAATCACATGGGGAGTTTCTAAAAACACCCAGGCCCTGGTCCTAGGCCAGTTAAGTCAGAGTCTCGGAAGATGCACCCAAGCATTCATAGTTTTTAAAAGCTTCCTAGGAGCCAGGATTGAGAGGACCCCTGGTGTCAGACCTAGCCAAGAAACAAAAACCAGTGTAGAAAATATAGTTAAGTGTGATTACTCATCAACTAATGTGCTAGCTTTTGTTTCTGTTACAAGCAGAATCTCAGCACTTTTTTTTTAATGGCTTAAAGAATATAGATTCTATAACATGGTTGGGAGTTGTACATTAAAATACTCTTGGAACTTTTAAAAAATATAGATAGCCAGGCCTCTTTGGATTCACTGGATTGGAATGTAACAGACCTGAATTGTACCTTTTTTCCTTTCAATTTTATTTGAAAGGGAGAAAGAAACACAGCGAGATCTTCCTTCCATCCACTGATTCACTCTCCAAATGCTTACAACATCCAGGTCTGGGCCAGGACACATCCAGGAGCTCAGGATACAATCTGGGTCTCCCACCATGGGTGGCAGGGACCTAGGTATTTGAGCCATCATTTGCTGCCTCCTAGGGTGCACGTTAGCCGGAAGCTGGATTAGAAGTGGAGGAGCTGGGAGTTGAATCAGACACTCTGATATGGGATTTGGGCATCCCAAACAGCGTCTGACTGCTGTGACAAACAGCTGCCCCCTGAATTGTATCTTTCTGCTCAATCAGCAAAATAGTAATTCACATCGCTCTTGGCTGTAATATGATATGTGATCTTGAGTCTATATACTTCAGACTGCCCTCTCTGGATACCATTGCCTCTTCTGCATCTATTTTTTCCTGCTAATGTGGTTTCTGTATTAATGTACAGTCACTTTACCTTCATTAACTTCCTCATGTTAAACCAGCCTTACATTTCTGAAAAAATCCCAATTTGATCATGTATATAAGGAGGCCTCAAAAAGATTTTTACATCCGTTTTCATAAGAGGGACACTCATTACTTTCCTATCTTGTAATGTTTTGCTATACAAAATTATACTGATCTTATAAAACAGGGACAGGGAGTCTTTTCTGCCAAGGACTATTTGGATAGTTATAACATCATTCACAGGCTATACAAAATTACCAGTTTAAAAATTAGCCTGCTATAGATTTATTGAATTTCAACTCCCACCTGTGGTTATCTTGGTAGGGCTGGACTAAATGATTTCACAGACCTTAAATGCAGTCTATTTTTTTTTAATTTGTTTATTTATTTGAAAGTCAGAGTTGCAGGGAGACAGAGAGATCTTCCTGTTCCTGGTTCACTCCCCAAGTGGCTACATTGGCCAGGGCTGGACCAGGCCAAAGCCAGGAGTCAGGAGCTTCTTCTGGGTCTCCCATGCAGGTACAGAGACCCAAGCACTTGGGCAATTTCTGCTGTTTTCCCATGTGCGTTAGCAGGGAACTGGATCAGAAGTGGAACAGCTGGAACTTGAAATATGGGATGCAGGTGTTGCAGATAGCAACTTCACCTGTTACACCACAGTGCCAGACCCTGTTTTGTTTTTGAGCCAAATAACATTTTGGAAAATACAAAATAAGCTGATGGACCAGCAAGTAAAGCCGCTGCCTGTAATGCTGGCATCCCGTATGGGTGCCGGTTTGAGTCTCAGCTTCTCCATTTCCAGTCCAGCTCCCTGCTGATGAACTGGGAAAACAGCAGAGGATGTCCCAAGTCCTTGGGCCCCTGCACCCACGTGGGAGACCTGAAAAGAAGCTCCTGGCTTCAGGCTGGCCCAGTTCTAGCCATCATAGCCATTGGGGAAATGAACCAGAGAATGAAAGACCTCTCTCTCTCTGTCTCTCCCTCTCTTCCTCTGTAACTCTGCCTTTCAAATAAATAAATAAATCTTTAAAAAAGCAAATAAGCCAAAAGATCTCTACTTCAGCTCCAGTGGGCATTAGTTCTTCAAGCACAGTGGTAGGCTTCCCTGGCTGCCCATCAGAAGCACTTAGGGAGCTTTAAAATATATCAATGCCAAGGCCCCACTCCCAGGGAGTTAGATGTAGTTTCTCATTGATGAGACCTGGGTTAAGAACTTTACTGTAGCCCAGGTTTGCTGCACCTGCCCCGTCTGTAACAGATTTTACTGACTACAGACATTCTGATTTGGGCAACCATCTGATTACACATAATTTTCCCAATACTTCCTACATTTTAGAGCTTTTTAGAATACATATAAAGAAATACTGCATCATGGGGCCAGTGCTGTAGCATAGCTGGTAAAGCCACATCCTCCAGTGCTGGCATCCCATATGGGCACTGGTTCGAGTCCCAGATGCTCTACTTCCAATCTAGCTGTCTGCTTTGGCCTGGGAAAGCAATAGAAGATGGCCCAAGTCCTTGGGTCCCTGTACTAGTGCGGGAGACCTGGAAGAAGCTCCTGGCTTCGGATTGGCGCAGCTCCAGTCGTTGCAGCCAATTGGGGAATGAACCAGTGGATGGAAGACCTCTCCCACTCGCTCTCTCTGCCTCTCCTTCTCTCTCTGTATAACTCTTTCAAATAAATTTTAAAAAAGAAAGAAATCCTGCATGAGCTTCTTGAGACTATCTGTTGCTCTCTGACTCAATGTGTGCACAGGTGTTATCCTGAAAGACCCAGCACCAAGGAGATAGCTTCGGTTTGTGCAGCACAGAATCAGACTATTTGCATCCCGTTCACTCTGCTACAGGCATGTCATTAAAGATGTCAGAGATTCAGCTGCATGTCTTCTAGAGAGATACATTGCACTTCCAGCTATACTTGAACTAGCATTCCTGAAAGATGAGAACTACTTCATGTGTTGGCTTCTTTGTCATTTGTGTCAGTTTCTTTATTTCAGGATGACTGTCTGAGGTCACTAACAAGATTTGCAGCAGCTCATTGGACAGTGGTGTCGCTCTCAGTGGTGCAAGGACACTTCGGAAGACTTTTTGCATGTGCGTATTGATAATATTGTGATATGTGTTACAATAATTTCTCATCTTCTGAAATTTTGTCTTACTGGCATAGCTTTTCAGTTATTTTTGGTAGTACTGTTTTTTCATATTTAAGCTCTGACTTTTAAATTCATAAATATCTTACAAAAAGATAAACTAGATTATATGAATTTTAACTTGCATCAACATGAAATATGCTAATGTGTTGTTCTTTAATTCTTTAGCATTGGTGCCTAATGATAGCCATGAAGATCTTCCATGCATATTAGATATCGACATGTTTCATTTATTGGTAGGTATTTTGCTGTTAGTCTAGAGTTCTCTTCGTTATACTGCATAACTTTGCCTTAGGTTTGGTGAGTAGTGTAGAGGCACAAAGGAGTCAGTCATATGATACTATTCTTACCCTTCTGGGTGTAATTATTTTATAATGAGTCTCAAAAAGAAATACTAAGAAGCCTAGGGGTGGGTGTTTGTCACAGCAGTCAAGCCACCACTTGGGACTGCCTTGTGTTCCATATTGAAGTGCTCACGTTCAAGTCTCAGCTCTGCTTCAGTTACAACTTCCTGTTAATGCACACTCTGGAAGACACCAGGTGGTAGCTCAAATACTCAGTTCCCTGCCACCCACTCTAGAAACCTAGATTGAGTTCTGGGCTCCTGGCTTTGGCCCAGCTCAGCCCTAGCTGGTATAGGCATTTGGAGAGTGAAACAGTGTATGGAAGATCCGTCTCTGTCTCTCTGCCTTTCAAAGAAAATTTTTTCAAGGAGCCTAGAACTTGACCTGGATATTTAGACATATTTTATTCTGTAGCCAAGTCAGTAATACTACTTACTGACAGTCTCTTTCTGTGATTCAGAGAAAGTCTGCCTTCTGAGCTAGCCAAGCAGTGTGTGGCTACATTTCAGACCCACCTCAACTGGCTCCCTTTCCCAGGCCCCAGAGTACACCACCATACACAGCAGCCCCAAGTGCCGTCCCCTTAACCTCTGCACCTCAGATTCTGTACCTGTAAGTTGGTTAGTACTGACCTCATATGATTGTTTCAAAACTGAATCAATTAATCCATGTAAAGAGTTTTGAGCAAATCTATCCCTAATAAGTGTCAGCTGTTGTTCCCGTTGCTCTTCCTAAAGTCACCACCACTAGCACCACCATACAGGCAGTAAGAGGCTAACAGAGAGCTAGCATTTATTGTGTGCCTGCTGTTTTCACAGACATCTGCATTTAGTTCTAAACACATACATGTTATCTCTAATTTGCAAATAGGGAAACTGAGGTTCAGAAGTGTTAACTTCCCTATAAAAGTTCATAAGAGAAGGAGCTGAGATTCTTACATAGATCTTTGTGAGTCCAAAACCCATGCTGTATCTGCTCATTCACTGCAGATATTTCAAATGTTACTAACAATAAACTATGTATAGGGACCCACGGGACAAGACTCTGTTAACTCTTGAGTCATTTCCTCTCACCAGTCTAGTGGGTTCTCTAATGTGTATGCCATGTAAGAGTGAAGTCTTAGCGGAGGGGCCTGAGCTTGGAAGGGCTCACAGGAAGAAGATGGGAATGTACTTAGCTGAAAGGGCAGGTGTGTTCTGACGGTCTGCATTTGGTGTCTAGGTGAGCTTGGTGCTTGCTTTCCCCACGCTGCAGTGTCAGGATTTTTCAGGGATCAGCCTTGGTACTGGAGACCTTCACATTTTCCATCTGGTCACTATGGCACACATCGTTCAGATCTTGCTTACCTCGTGCACAGGTAACTCTGGCCCTTTTGTCAGCTTCCCGAAGGAAGTCCTTGCATTGTGTCAGTTTAAAAAATACATATTAGGGCCCGGCACTGTGGCTCACTTGGCTAATCCTTCCATATGGGCGCCGGGTTCTAGTCCCGATTGCTCCTCTTCCAGGCCAGCTCTCTGTTGTGGCCCGGGAAGGCAGTGGAGGATGGCCCAAGTGCTTGGGCCCTACACCCACATGGGAGACCAGGAGGAGACACCTGGCTCCTGGCTTCGGATCAGCACAGCACTGGCCGCAGCGGCCATTTTGGGGGTGAACCAATGGCAGGAAGACCTTTCTCTCTGTCTCTCTCTCACTGTCTGTAACTCTACCTGTCAAATAAATACATTAAAAAGAACTTTTAAAAAAATACATATTAGAGGAAAAGGTGTTTGGATTAGAATAATATGGAAATTATAATTAGACTACTTTTTACCCCCATGTGAAAAATTTTAAAGCAAATTTCTTACTCCTATTACAATCACCAAGTGATGTGAATGTTTTTATTTATTTCCTACCTTCAATGATATTTGGGTCACATAGTAGTTAAACGCCATAGGATTTATGTTGACGAATGCTGCCTTTAACTTACATGTTTGTTCATTCTCCCTGGGTTCATTATTAAATTATATCTTACAGGGCAGGCATTTGGCTTAGCAATTAAGATGCCAGTTGGGATGCCTACTCCCATACCTGAGTGCCAGAATTCACGTTCCAGCTCTGCTAAAGCAGTCCCTAACAGGCAGCAGGTCATGGCCCAGGGAGTTAGGTCTGCCACCTGCATGGGAGACCTGGGTTTGCTTCCCAGCTCCTAGCATGGGCCTGGGTTCTGCCATTGCAAGCATTCAGAGAGTGAACCAGAGAATGGGAGTTCTTTCTCCCTCTCTTTCTCTCTATCTGCCTCTCAAATTAAAGAATAATAATAATAAAATTTGAATTATGTCTTGCATTCAAACTTTGATTTGTTTAAATATTTGAGGACAGTAGATTTAGCTGATGTTACCCACAGCAAGCCAGTTGGCTCCTTGATCTAACAGAGATCAATACTGTGCTCATACTTTAAAGATTAAAACTCTGCATATTTAGTGGGAATGCTTCATGTTGTACATTAGTATATGAATATGTTTAAGTACTTAAGTGATGTTATCATCAATGCTTTTAACAACACACAATTGGAAAATACAGAGTACTAGTAGTTCTTTGTCTTCCAGAAGAGAATGGCATGGATCAAGAAAATCCCACTGGTGAGGAAGAATTAGCAGTTCTTGCTTTGTATAAAACAGTTCACCAGTATACAGGAAGGTAAGATGCTGATCTTCATATGATAGGCATTTCCCTAAATACTAGTAGGTGATAGCATAAGGAAGGATTTAATTTGCTAGTTGGGAGAAATTGGTGTCTGTTGACATGTTTGGAGTGACCTCCTGGACTTCTCTGAACTATTCTTAGACTCACATGAGTGGAGGTCTCTGAAGAAAGGGTGACTATGGGCAGAGCTTCCCATGTTGTTTGGCTGTGGAACACTTTATTTGCTCAGAGGACTTGGTATGGGCTAGTAGGACCTAGGATGGAATGTACTTTGGGAAGTCACTGTTGTAAAATATGACATCTCATTAGGAATTTAAAAATTCAAATTCAGTTAGCATAATTTTTATTAAAATAGTACCCATGAGTAGCAAGAGTGAAGTGAAATGATTAGAATTACTCATATTGGAGTTATGATCATTCAGTTCACAGTTTCATTTAGCTTTTTAGAAGTAGACGTCAAGAAGCTATAAAACTTTCGTTGTCTAACTAAACGATCCTCCTTTCTAAAAATCCGCATTAACAAAATAACCCAATTTGCAATTTACATACAAAGATGTAAATTCTGATACTATTTCTGTTTGCAAAGAACTAAAGGTAATCTAAATGCTTGCAGGAATAGTTTTGTGTAAATTATGATTGTGTGTTCCAAAGTATTATACATCAATATAAAATTAAGGCTTATAATATCCTAAAAACACGTTAATTTTCAATTCCATATATTTTAGTTGCAACTATATAAGACAAATCAGTACTAAAACAGTTTGCAAGAATAATGCCTGCTAATATAAGGTACTAGAATCATGAAGTTTTTTATTTTCCAGATTTTCTCTTTCTGTTGCCACAAGTTATTGCTATCATAAATTTTAATAGCAGCATTGGAGACTACATCCCCATCCCTTCCTGGCATCTTATGGTCAGGACTAGCAGTTAATCCACTCCTGTTAAGCACTAGCACTATCACTTCCAGATGGCAGTCATCTCTGCCTCGATCTTACGCTGGAAGTAGAATAACCTTTTCTTCTTAAGTGACCCAGTAATCCTTTTCTCTCTTTCAGTGCCTTGAGAGGAACACCCTCTGGCTGGCACCTGTGGAGGACTGTCAAGGCTGGAGTCATGCCTTTCCTGAAGTGTTCTGCTCTGTTTTTTCATTACCTAAATGGAGTTCCTTCCCCACCTGACTTTCAAGGTGAGTTCCGATTTCTTTCAAAGCGTAGGAACGTTGGTTGTCTTTGGCCCTAACACTCTAGAATTAAGGTGACTTGAAAGTTTATATGGAAGCTAATTGACTGTGGGTAAAAATGCATATTTGCAAAGACACTTCAAAAACTTCCTGGAAATGCATGTTATGGAAAAATGATGCAGAGGTGTCAAAAGATTTTTTTTGAACAAAAATGAACTCAAATTTTTTTTTAAGATTTATTTATTTATTCGAAAGTCAGAGTTACACAGAGAGAAGAGAGGCAGAGAGAGAGAGAGAGAGAGAAATCTTCCATCGATGTTTCACACCCCAGTTGGCCACAACAGCCAGAGCTGCACCGATCTGAAGCCAGGAGCCAGGAGCTTCTTCTGGGTCTCCCACGTGGTGCAGGAGCCCAAGGACCTGGGCCATCCTCTACTGATTTTCCAGGCCATAGCAGAGAGTTGGGTCAGAAGTGGAGCAGCCAGGTCTCAAACCAGCGCCCATATGGGATGCCGGTGCTTCAGGCCAGGGCTTTAACCCACTGTGCCACAGCACTGGCCCCTGAACTCATCTTTTGATTCAGTTTTCTGCAAACTTTTTTTAAAAAGATTTATTTATTGGAACCAGCACTGGCATAGTGGGTAAAGCTGCTGCCTGCAGTTCCAGCATCCCATATGGGCACCAGTTCAAGTCCCGGCTGCCCCATTTCTGATCCAGCTCTCTGCTACGGCCTGGGAAAGCAGTGGAAGATGGCCCAAGTCCTTGGGTCCCAGCACCCGCATGGGAAGACCGAAGGAAGCTCCTGGCTCCTAGCTTCGGATCGGCACAGCTTTGGCCATTGCAGCCAACTGGGGAGTAAACCAGCGGATGGAAGATCTCTCTCTGTCTCTGCCTATCCTTCTCTCTCTGTGTAACCTTGCCTTTCAAATAAATAAATAAATCTTTCTTTTTTCTTTTTAAAGATTTATTTATTTATTTGAAAGGCACAGTTACAGAGAACAGAGGCAGAGGGAGAGGTCTTCCATCTGCTGATTCACTCCACAATTGGCCATAACAGCCAGAGCTGGGCCAATCTGAAGCCAGGAGCCAAGAGTTTCTTCTGGTCTCCCACGTGGGTGCAGGGCCATAAAGACTTAGGCCATCTTCCACTGTTTTCTCAGGCCGTAGCAGAGAGCTGGATTGGAAGTAGTGCAGCCAGGACTCAAACCGGCACCCATATGGGATGCCAGCACTGCAGGTGGTGGCTTGGCTTGCTGTGCCACAGCACTGCCCCCCTCCCTTTTTTTTTTTTTTTTTAAGATTTATTCATTGTATTTGAAAGGCAGAGTTACAGAGAGAGAGGGAAAAAGAGAGAGAGAGATCTTCCATCCACTGTTTTACTCCCCAAATATCCCCAACAGCCAGAGTTGAGCCAATCAGGAGCCAGAAACTTCTTCCAGGTCTCCCATGTGGGTGCGGGAGCCCAAATACTTGAGTCATCTTCCACTGCTGTCCCAGGCACATTAGCAGGAAGCTGGATTAGAAGTGGAGCAACCGATACTCAAACGGGTACCCATATGGGATGCTGGCACTGCAGGCAGGGACTGTTCGCTACACCACAGCGCCAGCCCATCTGCAAACTTTTTGAAGTACAGTTTTATTTCTGCTTTCGTCTGGATCTCAGTAAATATATTGTTAAATTTCTGCATAAATGTTTTTACATTTGTAAAGCGTTTCTCCCATAAAGAGCTTAATTTTGCTTTCAGCTGTTAACTTATTCAATTATATTATTTATAAACTGAGTTCTTCAAATTTTAAAAAAGTAAAAATTGGTCATTTGTGTCATTTTTAATTTGGAACATGCATAGCATTAAAATTCAGCATCCCCATAATTGCACATAAAATTGATCTAAATGTGAGAATCAGTTTGCTATTTCAGTTGTTTTCTGTGCTCTGTCTTGATTCGTTTCATAAAAGCCATGTAAAGGTAGACTTGATTGTGTCTGTTTCCTCACAGCACCTCGCACTGGTTGCCGGGTACCTGCACATGATGCTGTTCTCTTGAAGTTCACTGACTGATAGCCATTCTCTGGATTGCCCACACACCACACAGAATTGTTTAGACTTGCAGATTACTTCCAGGGAGGATTATTGCTATTTGTCTCTCTCTCGATGAAACTGTCTTACTTTTCCAGAGCACCCATGCATTATTTTTGCCATTTAATGTTCACAGTAACCCTATGAAAGTAGATTGAGCATTTTGCAAAAGGTACACCTAAGCACCAGGATATTGTAACCAAATTTGGTGTAGGAGTCACCTGACTCAACTCTCTCCATTGTGTCCTTCCATGAACCCCTTTCATATTCCATTCTACTGACTTCCTACAAGTAAAATACCTAGCAGGTTTGAATTTTTCCATCATACTTGTTTTTTCTTTTGCTGTACTATCATTTATTTCCATGCAGAATGTACTGTTGTTGGTTATATTCATTAATCTTTTCTTTTTCTCCTTTTGCAGCTTCTGGAGCAAACAATTTTGAACATTTATGTAACTATCTTTCCCTACCAAACAACCTCATTTGCCTTTTTCAAGAAAATAGTGAGATAATGAATTCACTGATTGAAAGGTAATGGTTATGCACTTTTTTTATTGTACTAATAAGTTGTATGGAAGAAGACTTTGGTTTTCATATCATAACAAAATTTTCAAATAGTCAGCTTGTCAGAATTCAGCACATACAGTTCAAACTTCTTAGCTATGGATTTAGCTAAGCCTTTAGGGAAGGATTTGGCTTTTGTATAAAATTTTGCCAGCCTAGTGTATGGCATAAGCAGATTTCCATAGAAAAGGAGTAATGGCAGAAATGTTTACTGACTTCCTCATATGAACTTGTTAACTTGTTCTTCTATAGGATTTATTTATTTAGTTAGTTAGTTAGTTGGTTAGTTGCTTGGTTGCTTGGTTGGTTGGTTAAAAGTCATTGTGACACCAAAAGAGGACCAGGCATTCCGAGCATTGTGGCACAGCAGGTTAAGCCACTGCTTGTGATGCCAGCATTCCATATGAGTGTTGGTTTGAATCCCAGCTGTTCCACTTCCCTGCTAATGTGCCTGGGAAAGCAGTGGATGATGGCCCAAATGCTTGGGCCCCTGTCACCCAATGGGAGACCAGTATGGAGTTCTAGGTCCCTGGCTTCAGTCTGGCTCTGCCTGACCATCACAGCCATTTGGAGAGTGAACTGACAGATTCTAGATCTCTTCATCTCTCTTTGTAACTCTAATCTTTAAAAAAAAAGAGAGAGAGAGAGAATCCTCCATCGCTCTTCTTGGGGTTCACTTCCCAAATGTCTGCAACAGCCAGGATTAGGCCAGGCTAGAGCCAGAAGCCAAAAACTCCATCTAGAACTCCCACATGGGTAGCAAGGACCCAAGCACTTGGGCCATCATCCACTACTTCCCATGCATATTAGCAGGGTGCTGGATTGGAAATGAAGTAGCCAGTATGAAACTAGCACTTCAGTATGAGATGCAGGTATCCCAAGCAGAGGCTTAATTTGTGCCACAACTCCTTCCCTGCTTATTAAGTTTTTTAAAAGTGAAAGAACCCTTAAGGATTGTGTAGTATAATACCCTCACTTTATATTTGAGAAAATTGAAGTCTAAAGAAATTGACCTGTGAATCATGTCAGGTTAGTAGCTGAATTCAGATATACAGCTGTTGTCCCCACAAAACAGGAGAAAATATTTGCAAATCATACATCTCATACGGGATAAACATTCAGAGTATATATATCCAGAACTCCTGCAACACAACATTGTAAAAAACAAAACAACCCAACTACAAAATGAGCAAAGAACTAGAAGAGGCATCTCTTCAAAGGAAGTATACAAATGGCCAATAAGCACATGAAAAGATGATTCCTATCACTATTCATTGGGAAAATGCAAGTCAGAACAGTAAGATTCCATTCATACATTAAGATTTTTTTTATTTTAAAAAGAAAAATAAATTTTCAAAGAATATGGAAAAATTGGTATCCTTGCAGATTGCTAGGGAGAAGAAAAAATAATAGAGCCCATGCCGTGGGAAGCAATATGACAGTTTCTCAAAAAGTTAAACACAGAACTGCTTTATGATCCAGCAAGTCCACTTCTAGGGATGTATTGCAACACAATGGAAGCAGGGACCCAAATCAGTACATACACCTAAGCCCATGTTCATAGCAGCATTACTCAAAATAGCCCAAAGGTGGAAGCAGCACAGATGTCTGTCAGCAGATAAAACACACGCAAACACGCACACACACGCACACACATGCACACAGGAATATTATTCAGCCCTCCAAAGAAAGGAAATTTCTGACACTATAGCATGACTGCACTTTGAGAATATTGTGCTAGGTGAACTAAGTCACAAAAAGACAAATGTGGTGTAGTTCCCTCCTAAGGAGATGCCTGTCGTAGTAAGACTCACGAAACAGAAAATGGAGCAGTGGTGCCAGAGATAGGAAGCACGGGGCTACTGCTTAGTGGGTACAGAGTTTCATTCGAAGAAGTTAGAGCTGAACAGTGGTGATGGTTGCACAGCAGTGTGAAGGTATTTAATGGCACAGAACTGTATATTTAAAAATGAGTAGAATAAAAATAATGTTCTAGCTCTAGATAATATGAGCCTGTCATTAATTTGGACCAGTTTTTCTAGAGTGTCCAAAGTAGTAGAGTAATAATATATATAGCCACAAATTTTAATATATAAAGCATTCTGGCTTTTAAGAAATAACTGATTTTTAAAATGTTGGAGGCAAAGTATGGCTTATTTTACTGACATAAATTTGAAAAAGTTTATTGAAAAAAAAAAAGATGAGCTTATTTTGATATAAAAAATTTTTAAATTCTTCCATCTTTTTTTTTTTTAAAAAGATTTATTTATTTATTTTAAAGGCAGAGATACAGAGAGAAAAGGAAAGAGAGAGATCTTCTGTCCACTGGTTCACTCCCCAAATGGCCCTAGCAGCCGGGGCTGGGCCAGGAGCCAGAAGCTAGGAGCTTCTTCCAGGTCTCCCACATGGGTGCAGGGACCCAAACACTTGGGCCATCTTCCAGTGCTTTCCCAGGTGAACTAGCAGGGAGCTGGACTGGAAGTAGAGCGGCTGGGACATGAACCAGCACCTATATAGGATGCTGGTGCCACAGAAGGCGACTTAACCTTCTACACCATAGCACCAGCCCCTCATTTTTTCATAAAGTACATTTTTGTGACCTTTTTGAAGACTTATTTGCATAGATTTCAAATTTTTTTGCACCAAAATAAATTTCTAAATTCATTTTCTAAAAACTATTGGAAGTATAACATTAATTCAAGAAGATTCCTCTTTTTGGCTACAGAAGGAAAAAATTTCCTTTAAAAAGTAAAACTGTTTTTTCTTCCCTCCGCTTATGTTAAAGTTGGTGTCGTAACAATGAAGTCAGAAGATACCTGGAAGGTGAAAGAGATGCTATAAGGTAAGTTACATTATCAGAGAATCCCTCGCTGGTGGGAGGCAGGTGGGAAGCAGGACTTCAGTGAGTTTTCCTTCAAAACAAACTTCATAAGCTTTCAGTAGTGCAAAGAGGGGAGGACAGCTTGCCACCTCCGTACTTTTTCCTTAGTCTGATCATGAGAGTTTGAAAAGATGAGAATTATGAGCATAAATATACTACATTATTAATATTCTTGACAGAGGAAGAAAATTACAAAGTAACCATGTTTCGAAACATTTTCTTTTATTTATTTGAGAGGCTGAGTTACAGAGATAGGGAAAGACAGACAGAGAGGTCTTCCATCTGCTGGTTCACTCCCTAAATGGCTGCAATGGCTGGAGCTGGGCTGATCCAAAGCCAGGAGCCAGGAGCTTCTTCAGGGTCTCCCACACGGGTGTACTTGGACCATCTTCTACTGCTTTCCCAGGCCATTAGCAGAGAGCTGGATTGGATGTGGAGCAGCCGGGACTAGAACTGCCTCCATATGGGATGCCAGCACTGCAGGCATCAAAGCCATAGCTTTGACCCCAGAATATTTTCTTTAAAAACATGTAGGTCTCTTCTAAGTTTTTCTTAGCTCTGTACTTTTTTGTCTTTTATTGTAGAAAATTTCCAACTTTGAAAGTACAGGGACTGGAGCTGTGGCCCACGTGGTTAATCCGCCGCCTACAGCACCGGTGTCCCATATTGACGCTGGTTCTAGTCCCAGTTGCTCCTCTTCCAGTCCAGCTCTCTGCTGTGGCCCAGGAAGGCAGTGGAGGATGGCCCAAGTGCTTGGGCCCCTGCACCCAGGTCCTGGCTTCGGATCAGCATAGCTCCGGCCGTAGTGGCCATTTGGGGGTGAACCAATGGAAGGAAGACCTTTCTCTCTCTCTCTCTCTCTCTCTCTCAGTGTCTAACTCTACCTGTCAAATTAAAAAATAAGAAAAAATGAGGCTCCACCTATTTGACACTCACTCTCAGTAACTGTCCGGTCACAGCTCACGAGTCTTTATCTTTCTCCGTTCCTGTTTGCATTAGCTGTGTTGTGATTGTGTAGTACAGAGAACTCTCCCAGGTTGTGGCAGCTGTGTTCCTCTGTCAGCTCGTTAGCTCTGCTAAACACATTCTCTCTAAAAATTGAGAGTCTAGAGATTATCTCTACTTGTTTGTTTTTATACATCCAGAGATGATAACAGCCCAATTGATTTGGTTGAACCGTATTAAATTCCAGTTTTTATGTAAGTCAAAAGTGGTTGAATCATGAATTTCATATGGTTCAACCCTGCAGTGAGAAAACTCTTATAGAACAGCATAGAGACAGGAAGATATATCTGGCAGGGTGGGGGAGCTTTTTTCTGCCAAGGGCCATTTGGATATTTGTAATATCATTCGTAGGCCATATAACATTATCCACTTTAAAATGAGCCTGCTATAGATGTATTGAATTCCAAGTCCTGCCTGCAATTGTCTTGGCAGGGCCAGAGCAAGGATGTCTCCGGCCTTACTTATATAGCCCATGGACTGGGCATTCCCCACCCCTGAGATCTCCCTTCCTCTGGGCCAGGCCACAGCTTGGAGCGGGAGCCCAAAATAGTTCTCCCACCTGGGGAGCAGGGACACAACACCTGAGCCATCAGCTGCTGCCCCCCAGACATTAGCAGGAATCTGGAGTGGAGTTGGGACTAGAGCCCAGGCACTCTGACAGGGGATGTGGGCATTCCAGAGGGAATGTCTTATTAACCAACACGACTCCCACCCTCGAACAGACTTCTTAACTTGAGGTATACATTACCTTGGAAGCTTTTAAAATATTCGCAAACCACTACCCATCAGATCTGATTTCCCTGAAGTTGGAGTTCCAGCGACATATAAACCTCCCACACACACCCCTAAAACTCTTGCACATGATTCTGGTAGGGTTCGGAACCTCCATCAGTTTAAGGCCACCTTCTTAATTACAGTAGGTGGAGGGAAGGGCCCAGAACATCACCACGCTGGGCAGGGGTGTGCACATGGAAACGCCTGGCACTGAGAGAGGCTGCTGCAGCACTGGCTGCATCTGAATCCCAGTTTTGTCTAAGTTAACTTAAGTGATCACACACAAGTACACAAATCCGCCCTGCCTTCCCCATCCCAGGCTCTGTGGTTGGCTCTCTGTCACTGTGTGGTCTAGGTCGAAGCCAGGGATGTGTGTCCTTTCCTGCCCTTCCCTTCCCACAGCTGCCAAGTTATCTCTACATGGGGCTGATGCTAAGTGCCTTTGGCTTGCCCTGGTCCTTTAGTCTTAACTCTTCCAGTCAGTGTGGCCCTGAGGCACTGTGTCATTGATGAGTGACCCTAGCTTCCTGCTCTGCCTGGCTGTATCACTCACATTCCTTTTTCCTGTAGTTGTCTTGCCTCAGCTAAGAATTACCCTGTCCTTGTTATGATATGACTTCATGTTAACTGAGATTTTAACATTTTTACATTTTCTTTAGCTACCCGAGAGAATCTAACAAATTAATAGACCTGCCAGAGGATTACAGCAGCCTCATTAACCAGGCGTCCAACTTCTCGTAAGTTTTGGTGTTAGAGCATTGAACATATCTGCGCCTGGACCCTGTCACTTCACCACAAATAATCGGGGAGAAGATTCTGTTGTTCCTGGCTTTGTTCCACTGGGGAATCCTAACATCAGAGTCTTCACTGCTGCCTGTCTTCTAAAGCATCCCTCCACGTTTCGGAGGGAGACGAGGGACAAAGAAAAGCGGGTGGGGGAGCAGTTTGATTCACAAAAGGTTATCTAACTAATAACTGCACTTGAATAAGAGACCTTAATAATTTTGAAAATACTATTAAATATTTGATAGAGAGTATAAATAATAATATAATAGCGTAAGAAATGAAGCATTACCTAGACGCTGGAGTCCATAGGAATCCTGCCGCAGTCTCCGCCCTCTTCACCTGTTTGAATTTGAGTGTCCAGCATTCCTGCGCATGCACACGTTAATTATGTGGATTTATACCCTTAAGCAGCATATAGTATTTGCATGTTCTAAGCTTGATTTAAGAATGGGACTGTACTGTATATATTTTTCAGCACTTTTTACTGTTTGATTTCTAAGCTTTTCTGAAGTGTGTTTATGTATTTATTGGAAAATCAGAGTAACAGAGCTGGTGCTGTGGTGTAGCAGGTAAAGCCACTGCCTGCAGTGCTGGCATCCCAGATGGGCACCAGTTCATAACCTGGCTGTGCCACTTCCAATCCAGCTCTCTGCTATGGCCTGGGAAAGCAAAGAAAGATGACCCAAGTTGTTGGGCCCCTGTACCCGTGTGGGAAGACCTGGAGGAAGCTCCTGGCTCCTGGCTTCAGACTGGCTCAACTCCAGCCATTGTGGCCATTGGAGGAGTGAACCAGCGGAGTGAACCAGCAGGTGGAAGATCTTTCTCTCTGTCTCTCCCTCTCTCTGTAACTCTCTCAAATAAATAATAAAAATCTTAAAAAAATAAAGAAAAAGAAAAACAGAGAGAAAGAAGGAGAGACAAAGAGAGCTTTCATCTACTGGTTCACCCCTCAAATTCTGGCAACAGCTGGTGCTGGGCCAGGTCAAAGCCAGGAGCTTGGAATTCCACTGGAGTCCCCGACATGGGCAGTAGGGGATCAAGCCATCATTTTCTGCCCCCCAGCCACGTTAGCAGGAAGCTGAATTGGACATGGCAGTGGGACTTGAAGCAGGCACTCAGATATAGGATGCCAGTCTCTCAAGTAGTGGCTTAACCCACTGTGCCACAGGCCCGCCCATTTCTAATATTTATCCAAACTGACCTACATAACTGCTCTCTGTAGTATTTCATAACATGACAGTAATGCTATTTAGTTATCTTTTCCTCCTCCTATTTATCTTTCTCCGTGGCTGGTTCGTCTAGTGTTTCCAGGACATAGTTACTCTGGGTGTACATGTTCCTTCGTTCCTACTCTTGAAGTAACTTGCCTGGACTGTGGGGTGTTTGTATTTTGACTCTGCTTGTTTTTGCAAAATTTTTTTCTCCTCAGCCAGTTTTTTAGAGCAATGACCTGGTTTTCTGTTTTTTATTTTATTTTATTTTATTTGGCCCATGGAGGTGTCCCAAATCAGGTGGTGACAAGAGCAGAGCGCCAACTCTGTGCCTTGTGTGTGGGACTCTGCTGTGCTCCCAGAGCTACTGCTGCCAGACTGAACTGGAAGGAGAGGACGTGGGCGCCTGCACAGCCCATACCTACTCCTGCGGCTCCGGGGCAGGCATCTTCCTGAGGTAAGGACTGCTGGGGGCTTGGTAGCTCTGGATGTGCCTCGGCGTGTGCCTGTTGGGGGGGCACAAGAAAATGCTGCACATGCAGGGAATTCTGGGGCCAGTGATCTCCCGTGTCCCCTGCATTCGAGGACCTCCTCGCATCCTACGTGGTTCATGCCAACTCTTTATTGGTTGTTCCGTTGTCATTCCTGCCACTCTTCCCACCACCCCCACATGCCAGTTCTGTACTACTCTCTTCCTATTGCCCTCTCACGTAAACTTCGCAGCTGTCCCTGGTTTTCTGCTCAGATTCAGTCAGAATTGTGAATTCTCGTGTCCTCATAACTTTTGATGCTTCCTTGGCTCCTGCTTACCTTGCCGCACTGCCATGTAGAGCTGTGTCCAGTCACCAGTGGACAACGGATACCCGTGACTGCTGCAGACCCGCTGTGGAGAGCGCGGGACCCACAGAGCCAGCGACAGTCCTGCCCCTCACGGAGCTCGTTTTCTCGTGAGAGACAGGGAGATAAAGAAGCCTGCTGAGGATTTAGCTGGCGGTACATGCTGAGGATACAAGGCATGGAGGGGAGTGGAAGCGGTAGCTGGGGATGAATTCTAGGCGGCAGACCAGGGACAGCCTCAGGACCTCTGGAAGCAGGAGAACGTTCCAGGCGGCGGACCAGGGACAGCCTCAGGACCTTTGGAAGCTGGAGAACATTCCAGGCAGGGAGCCGCAGCACAGACTCACCAGGGTGGGGATGTGCCTGTCGTGCTGACGCCAGGAGGCTGTGTCACGGGAGTCGTGTGTGGCGAGGAGGAGGCAGGGCCTGGGGTGTCCCGGGGGCACCTCTGAGTGAGGAGAGAGCCAATGCAGGGTCTGAAGCAGAGCCGTGACGTGAGTTTGAGCTTCTCTGGGGTGTAGGTCAGGTCTGGATCTTAGTTATCTAAGCGTCTCCTCGGAGCCTTGGCAGTTTCTTACATGTAGTAGAGTCTCGATAAGCATTTGTTGAATTGGGCTTAATTATTAATACTAAAAAAAAAAAAAAAATGCAAATCTCTGAACAGGAACAGGAGATCATCTTTAAGTGGCCACTGGGAAAAAATGCACAGTCGCATTTCCCTTTCCCTGGCCCATTGTACTTCCAGAGGCTTTTGGTGGTGTGCAAGGTGTGCTTCCCTCTGGTTAAAAGATCAGTACCTCGGCCGGCGCCGTGGCTCAACAGGCTAATCCTCCGCCTTGCGGCGCCGGCACACCGGGTTCTAGTCCCGGTCGGGGCGCCGGATTCTGTCCCGGTTGCCCCTCTTCCAGGCCAGCCCTCTGCTGTGGCCCGGGAGTGCAGTGGAGGATGGCCCAGGTGCTTGGGCCCTGCACCCCATGGGAGACCAGGAAAAGCACCTAGTACCTGGCTCCTGCCATCGGATCAGCGCGATGCGCCGGCCGCAGCGTGCCGGCCGCGGCAGCCATTGGAGGGTGAACCAATGGCAAAGGAAGACCTTTCTCTCTGTCTCTCTCTCTCACTGTCCACTCTGCCTGTCAAAAAAAAAAAAAAAAAGATCAGTATCTCTTTTGTTTAGAAGTGAATTTTCTCACACTTAACAGCTGGCTAATGCTAGTTCTCCTCAGGTTGTTGATAGGCCATACGGTCATTATTGATCACAGTGCAGATGAAAATAACTGCTTATTTTATTAATATTTTATAACAGTTATAAAAGTTTATTAATTTAATGACTGATTAAATTGATGTGTGTAGTGATGGCTGTTATTTTGAAAATGCGGGCAGCTGAATTGATACCTTTATGGATCTCTGGGCTGTACATGCTGTTTCTTCTCTTCCAACACTGGGCTTGTTTTAATGAGACTGCGTTACATTTGGAACTTAGTGCAAACTGTGGTCACTGATGTGTAACTGTCTGTGGTGTAACCGCTGTCTCTACAGAGTACGGGAATGTCAAGTGCTGTTCCTAGCTGGCAAAACCAAAGGCTGTTTTTATTCCCCTCCTTACCTTGATGACTATGGGGAGACTGACCAGGGACTCAGGTAAGGTCTCTCCAGGGGACCTGCGTCGGCTGACACCAGGGCCCCTCGGTAGACAGTGAGCCATGCACGGGTCCCGAGATGGGCCCTGTGAGCGCCCCGGGGGCTCAGCTGGTTCTGGCCTGGGCAGCTGTGTTTCTGCAGACTCTTTTCCAACAAGGGCACCCTGGCTGCCTGGCCTGGCGTTCTTTTCCCAGGCTTCAGAAAGCCATGCGCAACATCAGGATGGAGAAAGGTGCCAGGACCAGGGGCATCCGGGCCCCGCTCAGCAGCGTCTTCCTGCAGTGCCCTTCCCCCTTGCCCCTGCACGCCCTTGCTTCTCTGTTCCCCACAGAATGGACAGCGAGTGGGTAGTTGTGCCTCAGCCCAGCCCCGACTCCCTGGTCCTCACCTAGGGTCTCCTCTCTGCAGCTGCCCTTAGCACACTCCCAGCCGGAGTGTTTGTTCACAACCAGTCACCAACAGCTTGTAACCGTTCCAAAGTCAGGGAGCTGACAGGTGACACGGGACACACAGACGGCGTGCTGAGTGCCCTGCCTTCTTTCCAGACGGGGAAACCCTTTACGATTGTGCAGAGAGCGGTTCAAGAAGATCCAGAAGCTCTGGCACCAGCACAGTGTCACCGAGGAGATTGGACACGCCCAGGAAGCAAACCAGACACTGGTCGGCATCGACTGGCAGCACTTGTGATGACGTCGCTACCAAACACGGGGACTCGGAGTTTTGTAACCCAGTTGGCTTTTTAAAAAGATTAGGAAATAAATTCTGGGTTTTGAAATAAATTCTTTATTTAAGCTTTCCTTCCCAGTTTTATTTTCATAGCTTCTAGCTCCAGAGACTTGAAAATCACCTTCCATCGGCAGATTTTCTCGAACTGTTTGCTGTGTCCCTTGGCTGCAGCCTGCTGGGCGTTGGGATCGGCAAGGAGCTTCTCCTCGGTCCTCACTGACTGCTGGGGGCCTCGGGCGGAAGCTGCCGCCTTTGGCTGGGCCCACGCTTCCCAGCTCCTCTCAGAGACTCACCCCGGGGTGGCCTTGCCTGTGCTGAGCCCCCGCCGCGGGGACAGGGCTGGGGACGGTGCAGAAGGGGCCAGGGCCGCAGTCAGTCTCAGTGTGCTGGCTGGCCATTCCGAGCCGGAGCCGTCCGTCACAGGTTCATGGTTGCTGTGGG
The DNA here is from genome assembly GCA_949820135.1 of Sylvilagus floridanus. Taxonomy (NCBI): domain Eukaryota; kingdom Metazoa; phylum Chordata; class Mammalia; order Lagomorpha; family Leporidae; genus Sylvilagus; species Sylvilagus floridanus. The sequence continues at coordinate 122,181,418 of OX463227.1, read as the reverse complement.
TGGTTTTGTTTTTGTTTTTTTTCCCCTTTTTTTGGCTTTGAGAGAAAAACCTCAATTCAAGGGCTTTTTGAAAACTTGAAGAAGATGCTCATTTCCCCTCGGTAACATTCTGTGTATGAATCAAACCCTGGGGGAGATGGCGAGCCGGCAGCCACGGAAGCAAAGGCCGCGCTTGGCTTCGTGCGCACCCGGACCGCGCGCCGCCCTTCCTGCTCCTGGGACGTGTTGTTCCTGCTAAGGGGCCTTCCGGGAACGGTGGCCCCTCGGGAGCCCAGGCGCACCGCACAGCTGCCCAGCAGCTGAGAGCTCCCACACGCCACGGGGAGGGGCGCAGATCCAGCCCAAGAAGAGACTCTGAGCCTCTCTGAGGCGGGGCTCAGGGACAGGCGAACGCGCCGCGGCTCTTGGCAAGTGACTGTTTCCTCAGTCTTGGATGACTCGCGTCTGCAAGCTGCGTTCTCAGCTGTGCGGTGTCCTCGGTAAACCAGGAGGAAGCTCGGGAATCCACACCTGGAGCTGCAGGAAGCAGCCATGCAAGAAGCCACGTTCCCGTCCCCTGCGACAATGACCGGAGCCCTTCCTGCTTGGGACTTGCTCACCCCACTGGGAGACGTCCAGCAGGCGGGAATGGCCGGTTGGAATCCACCTCTCTTCCCACCGTTCTGGCCTTTTATTCCTAAGACTGGATTGTTTGGGTTGAGGGTGGCATAATCAATGTTTATTTGCGCCTTTGTCACATCAAGTTCCTTTAACTTTTAAATCCATCTGCTTTTGACTTTCCTCCACATGTTCACCAACCTTAGATTGAAAATTATCAGACCAGATTGCTCCAAGTGGATCACAGACATTCTCACCAAATCATAACAGTACCCCCAGCTTTCCAGCCTGACTTCATGCAAGTGTGGGCTTAGCGGAGGGGGTTCCTGAACTCCCTTCTCTAGGAATGTGGGAGTCTGGGAAATGAATTTCCATGCAATAGCAAAAGGCACACCCTTCTATTCCCTGGCCTTAAGCTGACTCCCTACCTAATAAATCATCTTACTTTTATGATTTGTTCCGCATGTTTTATGTTTATTGTAGAAATGTTTATATAACATGATTTCCATATCAGGGAATATCTTATCTGTTTAATAAATTGGCTATAACTTTAATATCTGTGGACAAACTTGTAAAATTTGGAATGTATCATATGTAAAAAGTTTAAAGATATCCAAATAAATGCTTTAGGCATTGACATTACCTTGGCTTGGCCTACACCTTCTGTTGCATACACTTAAATGCCACAGCAGTGTTTCCCTCGTCACCTTGCTGCAAATAAAATGGAGCATTGGTATTAGCTTGAAATTTAAGAGGCTTATATTATTAGTGTCAATGGTGGCCATTCGCCACAGCACCTTGACCTTCACAGAGAAAGCCTGGTCATTGTTTCAGCCGATTAACTTTCATATTCATTGGGTATGACAGCTTGTGACCTTTCAGGGGCATTTTGGACCTCAGATCTCCAAGACCAGGTTCAAACTCTTCTTTCTTGTCTCTGGAGTCCTTGCCTACATACTACCCAAACATCACTCCCGATAGGCATAGGGGTGTAGGGGAGTCACCGCCTCTGAGAGTTCTGCTTTTCCAGAATCCTCTTGCGGGCAAAGTGTCTGCTGGCCTCATCTGCTGGCCTCAGTCTTCCATTGCAGGACCCAGCAAGCTGCCTCTGATAATCCCCTCGCTCTGTCCCCACTCTTCTGTGTTGTTTTTTCTCCTAAATTTTAATCTAATCACATGCGAGGCTGAAAGACTGAAAGGGTGAGTTCCCCATCTGCTGGTTCCCTCTCCAAATGAAGCCAGGAACTCAGTCCACAACTGTGGTGTGGGAGGCAGGAGCTCAATCGCTGGAGCCTTGGCTGCTGCCCCCAGGGTCTCATTAGCAGGAGGCTGGAGTCAGGAGCTTAAAGCAGGCATCAGACCCAGGTCCTCTGATGTAGGACACAGGTGTCTTTAACCACTAAGCCAAATGCCTGGCCCCCTAACCTTGTGTCTGTAAGTCAGGTTTATTGAAGTATGTTTTGCAAATACTAAGATAACCATTTGTAGTGTACAGCTTTATGTAACGGACCAAAGCATACAGTTGTTTAACAAGCACCATGCTTGAGAAATACATCTGCATTACCCCAGAAAGTTCCCCATGGGAGGGCAAGTTCCCCTCCTCGACGCCTGGCTCTGTCCCTTGGTTTAACCTCTCGCAGAATGGTACAGAAATGGAGCCGGTATACAGAAATGGGACCATCTCACCAAGAACACCTGAGAGTCACCGCGTGCCTTGGGTGCTGAGGAGCAGCCATGGCGCAGACGGCTGTGCAGTCAGCAGGTGAGGGGCACCAGGTTTGGGGTGACTGCCACAAACACAGGTTTTATGTGAACCTAAACTTTCATTTCCCTTGGGTAAACAGCTGGGCGTTGTCCCTTGTGGCTTAATCTGCACTCTGCGCCTCCCTTGGAACACAGCCTTCTCTTGTCTCCTACTGCTGTTCACACACCTCCTCTGCTGGGGAGGGAGGAGGCAAAATCTCCCCCTTCCTCTCCAGCCAATCTCATGCCCGTGGAGAACTGAGACAGAAAAGCCTGCCTTCCGTGGAGGTCCACACATCCCACAGAGAACGCTGCTGGCTGCCCACAGCTGGGAGCTGCCTTTTTACCCAGTAGCATATGAGAGGCCCTAATTGTCTTGGCTAAGCTGCAAACCTGCTGGCCTAGCATGACAGGTGCCGGCATGAGGAGGGGCAGGCAGCGTGCGAAGCGAGCCCCTAATCTTATTAACCCATATTGAGGTTACGTGAGGTTTATTTGCTGGCAACCCAGTCCTGGGCTTGAAGCTTGTTGCAAGAAGCTGTGGGTTCTTGAGCTGAGGCCATAAATTCCAGGACACCCGGCGTCCTAAATGTCCAGAAGTTGTCACCGACTTCTTCATTGAGTGTTCTTCAAGTTCAAGGGCCTGTCTTTGCCTCCCACCCACCACACTGCAGGGCAAAGCCCACTGAACTTGAACAACTGGCCGAGCCCTTGGGGACGCAAATGTACACAAGTCCTGGGAAAGGAAGAAACCTGATGGCAGTGTCTTGCTGGGCCCCGCTAGGTGACCCAAAGAAGCTACCCCCCGGCTGCCAGGAAGCGTGCTGAGCCCTAAGCCTCCTCTGAACAGCTGGTGAGATGTGTACCCCTTGGTCCTCCAACAGCCATCAGCGTCTCAGGTTGCTCACAGCTGCTCCGAGAGAATCCTACTTCCCTTTGGGCCAGGCCAGGGGAACAGGGGGCTCAGAATTTTTGCTTAAATAGCTAAATGAAAATCTAGTGCCTTCAACTCACTCAAACTCCAGCAAAGGTGGGGGCTGTTTGGGTCAGCTGTGGGTCCCTGTTCTCCCGGGTAAGAGAGGGCAGCTTGGAGAGACACCATCCTGGGGCCAGGCTCGGGCACCAGAGCAGTGCTGGCTGATGCTGCTTCCCGGAGGGCCAGTTTCCTGTTCAACAACACGAGCTGGAGTGGGGGAGCTCATGACAGACGCTTTTGAATGGGCTGCTAATAATATAACAAAGTGGTTTTCGTGCAGTGTAATGTTTAATATCTGCCGTACAGCTGTTGGGGCACAGTTACACACATGGGCCTAGGGCAGCTCTTCCACCATAGCTCTCAGAGCTCCGAGAGCAGCGGGGGCGGAGCCAGCGATGCTGACTCAGCATTTCCCGTGCGGGTCATTCCTTCACCTCAAGGACACTCAGATGTCTCTCTCTACCTGGGACAACAGTCCCACGGGTGTCCAAATGTCCTTCTGGGAGAATTGGAGCCAGGAACGTCCCCTAGACAGCACCAAAAGCCTTATTTTCTCTATACTGAAATTCTTAGGACAGCAGTAAACCCAGAGTCAGTCAGGGCCCAGGGGAGTTAGGGCTGCCCCTGTATTCGGCCTCCAGCCAGGCAGGAGGGAGCTCTAAGTGTTCCTCCAGTTGGACCTGCCGCGGTCTGACCAGCAGGGCCTGGGATGCCGGTGAAGCCGTTCTGTCTTCCCCTGAAAGCTTCCTTTTCTCCCTCCTAAAGGAGCTGGGACTTAGGAAGATGGGCTGGCTGCAGACACACCCCAGGAATGGCGCTTTGTAGGGTGGGTCTCTGGGGCAAGGGTGGGGTGGGAACTCACTCCCTAAGGACCCCTTGCCCTCCACTGAAGAGAGTGTTCTCAGCGCAGGTGGGTGTCGCCGGGCCCCCGGGAGACGAGGCCAGGTCCCCAGAGGTTAGACTTGTTGGATCACTGCTCCTCAGCCCCAGCACAGCAGCGTCCTACATGGGGCTTCCCCAGATGGGCGCCAAGGCTCACTCTGGGCTTGCTCAGTGACCGAGAGCATGCGAACATGGAACATGACACAACTTTTTTTTTTTTTTTGGGGGGGGGGTTTGCCAGGGACACGATCTCCTGCCCAGAAATTCTCTTGCCCTACCATTGGAGAATTCCTGTGCAGAGTCTGCAATGCTTTGGAAGACTCCATCATCCTTAGGAAAGTTTAACTGCCCCCACCTTGTGACACAGCAAGCAGAACGGCCGGCCTGTCCATCTTGGCATTAAACAGGGCAAAACGAAAAATCAGCACGGCCATTACCTTTTTCTAATTCCAGTGCTTATGCACCCTGGTGACGCTTGGGATATAGAACAAAGCAGAAAGAAGCAACTTAGGTAAGCGCTAAGGAGGGCAGCCCTGGGGAGGAGCCAGTAGTCTTAGGGTGGAACTGAATTCAGGAGCTGAGACGCAGGTCCTGGGCTCATCCTTGCTCAGCACCCCAGATCCACCTGGAAGCTGCACGACCCAGAGCGTGGGCGGGAGGGGCTGGCTCATCCACCTCTGGAGCCAGGCATTCAACAAACATTTTAGGGGCCCTATTCTTTAAACCCACCACCGAGCACAGTGTAGGAGGACAGCCTGCGTGGGCAGGTCGGACTTCCACAGTCGGGCAAAGGGGGAGGTCCGCATTTCCTGGAGTCCGCTACGCAGAGTTCAGGAGGGGAGGCCTGGGGCCATCAGCCCGCCTCTTGGGCCTGGCCCGTGTCTGCACCCCCGGCCTCCACCTGGTTGCCCTTGCCCAGCTTTTTCAAGCTCTCCAGGAAGGCCTTCCAGGTCTCGGGCACGCTCTTCTCCAGCAGCCAGCCCTCGCTCTCGCCTTCGGCCTCCTCCGGGCTGGACACGCCTTCCAGTGCCGTGTGCAGGTAGCGCAGCCCAACTGTGATGGTCACCTGGGGGCGAGAGGAGACTTAGAAATCTGGGAGAAGTAGCTGGCGGCTGACCTTCCGGGAAACTGGGCGCTGCCAGCCTCTTCCTCCCTGGGATGGTTGACTGGAGGAGGGCACAGTCAGGTGAAGGTGAAGACCTAGGCCCGCCCGCCCCGCCCCGCCCCAGCCTCACCTCAGGCCCTTCCCTGCACCCCCTGCAGCTGGCCTGAGCTTCTGTGGGCGTGCCCCCACCTCATCCTTCCATCTACAACTCTACCATTTGCTGTGCCTTCTGCCAAGACTATTGTTGCTCAGATGCACCTGTTAGTTCACCTTCAACCCTTGGCAAGTTTCCTGCTATTCTCAGTCCCTCCTGGTCTTCTCTGGTCCCCTGCTCCCCCCCATTCTCCCCCCTGCCCCACCCCTTCCCTCCCTCACTGGTAGACACACACTAGACATTCAGGAGCTGTGCTGGATGGGATTGGAGAGTTCTGTACACCTGCTCAGGATGGGGATGAATGGGTGCCAGTAGTGGAGCCTGGGGCCTTGCTCACTACACTTCCAGCGCCAGAATGCCTGGGTTCCAACCCCAGCCCTGACCTACAGCCAGTCCCAGGCCTGCACAGCCTCAGTTTAGGCGTGTGGTTTGCAGATCTTCAGATGGAGAGGTGCCTGCCTCGTGCAGGTGTACAGCGCACAGCACGGGCAAACTTCAGCTGTCATTGGCCATAGTGTGCTAAGTATTGTCACGTATCCCATCAGCCACTTGTTGGCTCTCTTCTGCTTGGATAGCATGGTAAACTCTATGAGAGGGAAGACTAGGCCACCCCCAGAGGGCAGATGTGGCCTTTACCCTCCTGATGTGTCCCAGCTCCTGTAACAGTGCCTTCGAGTGGTGGGTGAACATCTCTTCACTGACAATCCTACAGTGAATAAGTACAGCTGTACCTGATGATGGTAACTGTTAGCATTTTTTTTTTATGATTGGCAATTGGAAGTTTAATAAAAGTTGTTTACAGGGTCATCTCCTCCAGGAAGTCCTCTTGGTGTGAGTGCATCCACTGCGACCCCTTCCTGCTTTTGCTGTATGAATTTTGCAGTGGGTAGCAGCGCCCCTTTTGGCTGGAGGTACATCTCCTCACTGGATTGTGAGGCCCGGGCAGCCAGGGCTGAGGTCAGGATCCCGTCATTAGCTCGGTCACCCTCGTGCCCATCACCCCTCTGCCCACCAGAGGCCTTGAGAACAAGTGAAAGCATTCAAATCCCCGTTCCCAGAGAGCTGATCCTCGGCTTAAGCAGTCGGCGGATTCCTGTAAAGGCGGGGGAACAGCGAGGCAGCCAGGGCGGCGCCATTTTCCCGCTGACTGCTCTTATCCTTCCAGGCTTCTCGTGGGGCTCAGGGGACCCAACTCCTCGCAGCAAGCGTCTCCCCACCTCCGGTCCCCTCGCTCCCGAGACAGCCTCGAGGGGTCAGCAGTCGGCGAGTGGCCGTGAGCAGGCCGTGTCTGCCGGGACAGTAAAGCGGCGCCTCGCGGTCCACGTGCTGGGTCAGACGGGGCGTGGCCCAGCGGGGGCTCGCACGCCGCGTGAATTCCTGCAGCACTCGGACAGCGACCCCGGCAACCCTGCCGGGCATGGTTTCTAACGGGAAAGGTTCCCACGCCCCAATCTGGCTTTGTGCAGAAGTATTATGAGGGTCTGGCTTTTCTGTTGTCAGAGTAGCTTACAGTAGGCCCCAAGTCACCTCCTCTGCCACCTTGACCCACCGAAGCCCTGCGCGTGCTCTCGTTCAGCACCAAGAACAGCGCCTCTCTCCTCTCAGAGCTCCGGAGCCCACAGGGAGGAACCCCCCCTTACAGAGGAGACGAGAAGGAATTAGACCACAGGTGAGTGGTCACTGCCCCCGCCCCTGTGGAGCAGCACAAATCCAAACACCCCTTTCCCAAACACCCCTGATGGATATATTGTACAAACTGCCCCCCACGGATCCCCAAAACTAACTGTTGTCTCCATATAGCAGAGAGGTGAAGTTGCCTTCCAGGACCTCAGAATCAAAACGTGGAGGCACAGGCAGGGCCTCCGACTCTGCTAAGTGGAAGAAGCTGAAGACAGAAGGTTCCAGATCCCATGGATCCAGTTATACCAAGGATCAGGAATGAGCCTGACCCACAGAGGCAGCGCTCAGCCTGGGGGCGTGAGGGGCACCTGCTCAGAGGGTGCCAGGTTTTCCTTGGGGGTGACGGAAACGTTTTGGAACCAGATAGGCTGATGGTTGCAGGACACCACGAATGTTCCAGACGCCACTAACTGGTTCACTTTGAAATGATAACTGTGTGTTCTGTGAATTTCACCTGCACACCAGGTTTCATTAAATGTGGCAGGAAGGAAGCAAAGTAGCGGTGCTGGGATTCCAGCCCAGGCTGCTCTGATCCACAGCCAGGCGGATGTCCCGGATGTCCGGTCCCAGGAGGAAGGGGTCTCCCGTTAAACCCTCCCCACCAGCCGGGGGCTGGCACAGGGCCTACCTCAAAGAGCCAGACAAACAGCGTGACGACACCCATGGAGTTCATGAGGCTGCTGTAGTAGCTGAGCAGGGCGTCCCGGCAGCCGCGCACCCACAGGTTGAGCTCCTCTGTCTGGTGGTCGTAGCTGTAGTGCGCCGAGTTGTTGGTGAGCTGGTACTGGATGCAGGGCCGGGGCGAGTTGGGGTTGCAGCAGCTGAAGGGGACCCCGTCCACCAGGTAGCGCCCGTCCACGTTGCTCTTAATGCGGCTGGAAGGGAAACAGGCAGCTGGAGGCGGCCCT